>JAYXIM010009871.1:0-600000 GCA_037575425.1 Anastrepha fraterculus
TTTAAAACTTCATACAAATTTGATGAAAATTTTTACTAATTTTTCGAGTCGAAATTAATTTTAGACAAGAATTCATAGAGCATACAAGTGTTTTGGTATATTTTGGTATCAATTGCATTTCAATTCTTATAGTGTTACATATGTGCACTGGTGCAACGCCTTATCATATTTACATTTGAATATGCATTCATTTGCTCCTTTGGCAAACGAATTTTTTTTTTCAATTTACATTTATTACAGGGAATAATATATGTATGCATTTTATAGATAGAATAAAACTGTGAAATTTAAAATAAATAAAAGAAAACTTCAAAGAAACGGATTTGCATCTATGGGATAACTAAGTTCAATTGCATCTTTAATAAATATAGTGTTGCACTAAAGCAACCGTGAAGTACCTCACGAGCATCGCCTTATCATATTTCATGTAATAATTAGCGAGTAAATATGCTAATGATCAAATTTCTGCCTAACAAATGCTAAAACAATTCTCCTTGCATATGCATGTACATACATATTTGTATGCCGCGGCGCTCACTTTATATAACTACACACACATACATGCGTACATGTGTACATAGATACATATGTATGTTGTTGTTCTTTCCATCGGGTTCTTCCCACCGGGTTGAGCGACTAAGCTGGGCTCTAAGCTACCGTGGGGGTCGGCAGGTTGCGGATAGCCGGAAGGCCTGTAGTAGCAGGTTAGTTGCGGAGGATGCCGCTAAATGACAGCCAGCCCATCCGATGAGGCTTCCGGTGACAGAGGCCCAAAGTGAATGCCTCTGAGAAATAGTTGTCTCCCCAAGCCCCCAAGGCCATGGGGAGCACAACAAAAAAAAAAAAAAATCCTGGCGCGGCGGTTTCCATAGTGGACGGCTTCCTGGTCAGCGTCGGTTCACCATGTTAGGTGCGGCTGCTAACTGACCGGTATATGCCGTGGCGCACTGGGAGTCTCTCATCACTTCAAGAACCATCTCTGTTGTTGAAGTGAAGGGAGTGATGTGATCTTGCTCTGCCGAGGTGTTAGCTGAGGGGTGTATCAGTGACCAGCCCCTTCGGGCCCTAGTCAGGGAGTGTGTATTGGACGCAGAGGTAGTAGTATGCGTTGCCCCGGGTGAGCTCCGGTCCGTCCGTGTTTTCCGGGACCGGTAAAGCGAAGAACAGGCCTCAGGGAACTCGGGTAGGGGCACCGTCCCCAAGGGTATACCCGTTCCTGTTTATTTCGCCCCTACACACGATGCGCTGGTAAACAAAAAAAAGAATGGAAAAATATATGAGAAATACAACTAACAACAGCAGTAACATTTATGGTGCCATTATGGGCAGCGGAAATGAAAGCCTGGAAGAGGCTAACAGAAAGGTACCAGGTGCAAGTGGATCGAGTGATCTACTAGTGGACCTAACTGAGGAGTACAAGACCCCAAAAGGCCGTATAACAATGGGGGCTGATCCCTTTAAGCGTGCACCAAAGCTGGGGCGGAGTCCGATCAAGACGCTCAGTGTAGAAAGGCCTGAAAGAGCAAAATCGTCGCCACCTGCGCTGCAAGAAAGAAATGAGAAAACAGCACAATCGAGTAATGATACCTTAACGCTTCTTGGTGAGACGATTGGGAAGTTGACAGAAGCAATGCGTCTACCGCAACGCTCGATTAACAACCATATAAGGGAACTCCTCGAAAAGATCACTAAGCTACACTCGAGAGCTCAGGAAGAAGCGAAAAACAAGGAAGCCTAGCGAAACATTCTTGGAAGTGTAACGACAGAAGGAACACCGAAAAGACCACGCGACGATAAGCAGCCGGGTAGAAAAACGCCACCCAAAAAACGCAAAACCACACACGAAGAAGAACACAAAGTGTCAGCAAGTGCAGACAAAAAAGCCAAAGGAGAGAGTAATGCCAAGAGGACAAACGGGGATATGGAAAAAGGCTGGATGAGTGTCAAGCGCAAACCAGCCAAGAAGAAAGTGGCAAATAAACCAGCCCCGAGGCCGGATGCGATTGTCATTGCGCGTGCCGGAACAATGACGTACAGTGACATTCTCAGGGTGGTTAAAAAAGATGATGCCCTGCAAGAACTCGGCGAAAACGTTACGCGCATCAGAAAGACGGCCAAAGGCGAAATCCTGCTTCAACTGAAAAAAGAGCAGATGGCCAATACAGGAGTATATCAGAAGAAGATTGGCTAGGTGCTAGGTGACCAGGCGCAAATCAAGGTCCTAACCCACGAGATGTTGGTGGAGATCCGTGATTAAGATGAAATCACAACCAAAGAGGACATAGGTGAGGCTATACGAACGCAAGTTAACGAGCTTAACCTGTTTAGTGAATACGCAATAAAAAGCGTGAGAGCGGCATATGCAGGCACGCAAACAGCGGTGATAAGCCTACCAGCACTGAACGCAAGGCGACTGCTTGAGAAGCAAAAACTCAAAATCGGCTGGGCGGTATGCCGAATAAGAGAAAAGCCTGACTTGAGGAGGTGCTACAGATGCCTGGAGTATGGACACCTAGCGCGGGCGTGTACAAACGAAGACGACAGAAGCCAGAACTGTCTCAAATGTGGAGAAAAGGGTCACCAAGCGAAAGTATGCGAAAAAAAAGCCCTTCTGCGGAGCTTGTAAAAGGAATGGAAGAGCAGATACAAGCCATCAGATTGGAAGCAGAAAATGTCCCCTGTATCAAGCGGCGTATATTAAAACCAAAAAATGAGGATTGAGCAGATCAATCTAAACCATTGCGAGGCTGCACAAGAGCTCTTAAAACAAAAGGTATACGAAAACAAGGTGGATGTTGTGCTAGTCAGCGACCAGCATAAAAACCTAAACGCCGGAACGTGGGTCTCGGACAGGAAAAGTAAAGCTGCTATTTGGGCCTGTGGAGGAAATACCCTGCAGGACAAACCGCACACCCACAGTGATTACTATACCCGAGCAAAAGTATGTGGCATATATTTCTACAGTTGCTACACGCCACCGAAACTGACACAAGTAGAGTTCGAAAACCTACTGGATGAACTTGTGCAAAACGCTCGTGGTACCACACCAAACGTGATTGCGGGTGATTTCAATGCGTGGGCCCTGGAATGGGGTAGCAGATACACCAATAAAAGGGGAGATGCCTTGATCAAAGCATTCTCACTACTTGATGCGGTTCTGCTAAACACTGGGGGAAAAAACACCTTTGAAGTGAATGGTCGTGCATCAATAATAGACATCACTTACGCCAGCAGGGCGCTAGTACGATCAGCAAGCTGACAAGTGTGTGATTTTTACACAGGCAGTGACCACCTTGCCATTAAGGTGGACTTTTCGCATGGAAAAGAAGCCATACAGAAAAAGCAAAGTAAGGGCTGGAGGGTGGAGACGCTTGATGAAGAAATGTTCCAAATCATGCTAGAAGAGAACCCGACTAACACCAAAAAAAAGTAAGGCGCCTTTCCCAAAGGAGTTATGGGTTGGCAGAACACTACAGGCTCCGCGAGAACTATAAAAAGAAGCGGAAACAATTAAAGAAAGCCATTGAAAGCAGCAAGGCAGCCAGCTTTAAAGAACTGTGCCAGAATGTGGCTACAAACTCGTTATGGCCAAGGTCAAAGGAGGCAGAGGACAGGCTCCAACTTGCCCCATTCTTTTAGAAAAAGTTGTACGTACACTCTTTCCAAAGCAAGACGTGCAACCAAGCCAGACACAGTCCCACGCAGCAGAAAGCAGTGTCACAATCAGTGAAGCAGAGGTGATATTGGCGACGGAAAGTTTCGGCAATGCTAAGGCTCCAAGACCTGACGGCATTCCGAGCAAGGCACTGAAGATGGCTATCAGGCGCAATGCAAAGCCATTTGCAGAACACTTCACCAAGTGTATAAATGAAGGCATGTTTCCGAAAGTATGTAAAAAGCAACAACTAGTCCTACTTCAGAAACCAAATAAGCCAGCGGGTGACCCAAGTTCTTATCGGCCACTCTGCATGATAGATACTATGGGTAAAATCTTGGAGAAACTAATCTGCACGCGCCTGGAACAGCATCTGGATAAAGTGCCGGCTGAACTATCCGAACATCAGTTTGGTTTTCGAAAAGGTCGTTCAACCATCGACGCCGTCAGGAGGGTGACAAACATTGCAAGCAAGGCTATTGAGGGTGACAGGTGGATGCATGGCGATAAAGAATACTGTGCAGTTGTCACTCTGGATGTCAAGAACGCCTTCAACTCGGCATACTCGCCCCATATTATAAAGGCTCTTGAAGAAAAAAAAAAACCCAGCATACTTAGTACGGGTTATAAACAGTTATCTGTCGGAAAGAGTACTTCTGTACAATACAGATGAAGGCCCTAAGAGATATGCAGTGACGGCCGGAGTACCGCAGGGATCTGTGCTGGGCCGATCCTATGGAATGTACTATATGATGGGGTACTGCAACTCTCAATGCCGAGGGAAGTGCAAATAATAGGATACGCAGACGACATTGCGTTAACCATAGTCGCCAAAACAATCCCTCAGATTCAGAGTATCTGCAGCGACGCCACAACAAAGGTCAAACAATGGCTAACGGCGGTTAAACTACAGCTAGCAGGGCAAAAAACAGAAGCAGTTCTCATTACGAGTAGAAAAAAGTTAGAAACGACCACACTAAACATTGATGGGCTTAACGTCACAACACAAGCGGCACTACGATATTTGGGTGTAATGATCGATGCTCGACTAAGCTTCAAGGAGCACATTAAAAAAGCATGCGGAAAGGCAGCCATGGTGACGGCGGCACTGTCAAGAATCATGGCCAACATAGGTGGTCCCACTCAGAGTAGAAGAGCGCTCCTGGCTAAAGTTACCCAGTCTACACTCATGTATGCAGCACCCATATGGGGTAAAGCCCTGATACAGAAAACAGCGAAGAAGGCGGAAATAGTCTTTAGACTTATTTCCCTTAGAGTTGCCTGTGCTTTCAGGACAGTGTCGTTTGAAGCAGTATGTGTCATATCGGGTATCATGCCACCAGATATAATGGCCTCTGAACTGGGTAGAGTGTACGACAAAGCCAAAAGCCTAAACAGGCGATTAACGGCGGAAGAGCGTAAAGAAGAAAGACTGGGGAGCATAATTGAGTGGCAAAATCGCTGGGACCTAGCGACAAAAGGGAGATGGACGCATAAACTTAACAGAAGGGTACAGGATTGGGTTGAGAGAGGACATGGTGACACAGATTACTACCTCACACAGTTCCTGACGGGACATGGATGCTATAGAAAGTATCTCCAAAGACTCGGCCACGAGGACGCAGCTGACTGCTCGTTCTGCGGCAACGGTAGTGAGAACGTGGAACATGTGTTCTTCTCCTGCCCGAGATACGCATCTGAAAGAATGTGCATTGAAGATATCATAAAAGAAAAAATAACCTCGGGCAACATTGTAGATCACATGCTGCGGTCGAAGTTGGTGTGGGCCAAGATGAGAGAATGGTCCGCAAATGCGTTACAGGAACTGCGAAAAAAGGAATGGGAACGCAGTAAAGAAAGAAGACAAAGAAATAATGAAGGGTAGACGGAGAGAGAGATATAAGTGAAGAGCCATAATGGCTAGCTTGGCCCTGCGATGCAATGCTTAAACGGCGGTACCGCAGGGCAAACTAAAGCTACAGAAGTCGGAGTTAGGGTTTAGAACGTAGATATACTGTTTCGCAAGTCCAGTTTAGTAGTAATACTGACTGTGCGTGGTCCCGAATGAGGTGCACCCTTAGCGATCAGTATGAATCGTGCATGCCATCTATATTGACGGTATCTATGTAAGATTCCCCCTTCGGATAAAAAAAAAAAAAAAAAAAACATATTTGTATGTGCGTATGCACACTTGATGCCCTAACCTATGTACATACATATACATATATGTATTTGTATTCTGAATTTCCAACCAAACAATCCCTACAAGCAGAGAATGTTAATGGAATGAGAAGGAGCAAATGATACTGTTAACTATTTTTAGTACAAATGAGATTTGAAAGGTTTGTAGTAAGGGATTTTAGAACACCGACTTTATAGACGCCAAACTGAGTTTTGCCCACACAAAAATTGAAATCACCACACATCTTCACTTCAACACACATCACATTTCTCACCTCGACATTAAACCAAATAAATTTTTACTATTTTCTTATATTTAATAATTAATAATAAGCAAATACGTAAAATTTATTACACAATTTTTTTTTTTCGATTACATTAAAAAAAAATTAATTAAAAAAAGAATATGAAAAAAAATTTGGCGCCGGGAATTGATATCGAGTCTAACATGTGGCGAGGAAAAATACGCGGTTCGTTTATTTCTGCGACTGCTTTTTTTTACTATATTGTTACTTTTGAAATAATTAGCGAATACGTAAAATTTATTACAAAAATTTTGTTTCGATTACATTAAAAAAAAAATTAAAGGAAAAAAACAAAGAAAAAAATAAATATGGAGCCGGGAATTGATGTCGAGTCATGTGGCGAGAATAAATACGCAGTGCGTTTATTCCTGCGACTGAGTTGTGAGCCAAGGTTTTGTGCATGTGGCAACGCGAATAAATTTTAATAAAGTTCTGAAAGTAATTCATGAAGTTTCTCATTACATACATACATAAATGAACGTATACTATATACATACTATATAAGTACATAAATGATGGTATATAACAATATAATATGTATGAACATGTCAATAGGAGGTATTTGCATTCACAAAAAAAGAGGTTGTTTGTTAAGTCGGTTTACTGACGATAGTTTGACGTGACAACGTCATAAGAAAATACTGATGGAATGGTTGCATTTTTCAAAACAAAATTTTAATTTTATTTGTTTGATATTGTAGATATTTTGTATGGATATAGAGAAGGAGGTAAATGGAATCGTAATGGAATTGATCAAGTTACATTTACACAAACGTCAACAATTACGAAACATTGACCAAATTCACGAAAGATATGTTCAATTTCGATTGTGCATCAGCCGTTAATAAGTCAACAACACTAAGAGGCAATATCATCGATTTGCCTTTTTCAAGAAACATTACACTCGAAACACCCCCTTTCATTTCCTACTTTTCCTATCATCGTCCTATTCTCAACAGAGGAATGGTTCATTACCATGCACACAGGAAGAAGGCATATGCAAATACAAATATGTGAATTTGTATATATATGCGCATATACATTCATATATGTATATGCTCACTCAAGTAGGAGAGAGCCAGATGTCGAACGTTACCGAATTATAAGACGTTATCGCGTCATAAGGGTTTAAGATAAATCAACTCTTATTTTATATTGTATGTCAATTTGTAGTTTATATATTCGACAGCATTTACATATGTATGTATGTACATTTGTATATGAAAAAAAAAATGCTCAAGCGCAAGAACATCCTCTTCCTTTCATACATATCTACATATGCATGTATGCCCAAATAACCTTGACTTATTTAGTATTTAATCACATGTCACAACACATCACATTCCTACAAGAAGTCAAATACACGTACGCACTAGTCAACGAATTTCTTCCTAACAAGTGCAAAAACAATTCTGCTCTAAAGCGTATGCAGGAGTGTAAATACGTGGTTCAAACGTTTAATCGTACATGCAGGGGGCTCATCTTAAATATTAGTTTTAAAAGAGAAAATTTGTTTAATTTAAAATAATAAACACTGATTTTATTTCATAACAACTTAATTTATTTCGTCATATACAAAAGTTTTAAGTTTTCACAACATTTTCTTAAAAAAAAACAAAAACAAACAAAGCAAAAGAAATTCATGTACAAACGAATAATCGTACAATACTGAATTTATGCTCTCAAACTAAATATTTTTAAAATTAATACTTAGTAGAGAGTCCTTTAGCTTTAAGCACAGCACTCAAACGTTTTGGCATCGATTCTACTAAGTTTTTGCATACTTCTGGTGAAATATTATACCACTCAGTTCGTAGAGTTTCTTTCAACTCATTAACATTTCGAAAGACTTTGTCCTTTAATCTTCTAGACAATTCCTCCCATACATGCTCAATTACGTTAAGATCAGGTGATTGTGCGGGGGTTTGGAGTAGTTTTGGACAATTATAAATAAGTCACATCCTCGCAACCATTGATGTATGTTTCGGATCGTTGTCCTGGTAGAAAGCAAAATTGTCTATTATCCCCAAACGCTCGGCACTTTGCTTCACATTATTTTTTAAAATCTCTAAATACTTGTATTTATCCATATTGCCTTCAATAAATTCAATATTTCCAACACCTGAACTCGAAACACACCCCCACACCATCACTGATCCACCACCGTGTTTCACAGTAGGCTTTGTATTTTTACAATCAAATTCTGCATTGGGTTTTCACCATACGTAGCACTTTCCATCGGACCCTTTTAAATTAAATTTACTTTCGTCTGTGAATAATACCTATCAAAAAAGAAATTTAGTGCCAATAATTTCAATTTTATTTTATTTTTACCGTTTTCCAGAAGTTAATATTTTTTGTAATATAGTCTGTAGCAAATTTCATGCGAGCTTTTTTGTTTTTAGGACTTATGTATGGCTTTTTTCGTGCTATTCTGCCATGATAATTGTTTCTTTTCAAAACATTTCGGATTGTCTCATCACAAACTATCTTATCAGTCTTTTCTTTTAATGTTCTGTTAATTTCTACTGCTGTTACAAAAGCATTTTTTCCCCCTTCCCTTAAAATCAAACGTTCATCGCGGTCACTTAGCTTCTTGCCTTGGCCAACACGACTTTTATTTACAATAGAGAGGTAATTTTTATATCTTTTAATGATATATTGCACGGTAGAATGAGCTCTATTTACTAAAACTGCGATTTCTCTAAAAGTTTTTCCGGATTCGTGCAATTTAATTATTAATTTTCGTTCTTCTACCGTTGTCTGTTTTCCTGAAGGTGCCATTACGTACCGATTAAGTTTATCACTTAAAGCAATCTGGATAACTAAATAAGAACTTATTTTTAGTCCAGTGCAAAGCGCAATTTGAAAAAATGCTTATAGGATAACGGTATCCAGTCGACGTCTACTTATGTACGATTATTCGTTTGGACATGAATTTCTTTTGTTTTGTTTGTTTTTGTTTTTTTTTTAAGAAAATGTTGTGAAAACTTAAAACTTTTGTATATGACGAAATAAATTAAGATATTATGAAATAAAATCAGTGTTTATTATTTTAAATTAAACAAAATTTCTCTTTTAAAACTAATATTTAAGATGAGCCCCCTGCATGTACGATTAGACGTTTGAACTACTGTATATATATAGGACATAAAACCTTGAGCTGACGACTGCACTATTCTGTTTCCTTAGTATGCGGAGTGGTATCCAGCGGCATTCAGGCTAATGGTACAGTTGCCCCCGCCCCGTTAAAATGATGCCAAATCTCTAGGAACGCTCCATATTCCGTCGCCATTAAGTGTCGGCGTAGGTCTACATCTAATATTCCTAGTTAACACTGATTCGGCTCTGAACTTAAGCTCCCATAAGGAGCCTTTGTCAACCCTAGCATGGCCTCCCTGTATGCAAAGATAACCATGGAATCGTCAATGGTGACTAAGCATCGACTTAGAAGTTGGGGCCCATACAAAATGAATACAAACAACACAAAACTACAAACTACTGAGAAGAGGCTGAGGTAACAGCAAAAATCACAACAGCTATTACAGAAGGCAATAATGGCTGCGGGGACCTCCTTAAAAACCCTTTCCAAAGGAGTTCAAGGCTGACGCACTGGCCACCAGACACGGGAAGGACTAGATCGACGTCACCGTGTATGCAGCACCTCGGTTTCGTAAAGGCGATGACGGCTGGAGAAATTTACCTAGCATTCGGCGATAAAGTTAGGGAGTTAGCGGAAATGATGGAGCTTTGGAAGCGAAACATCAATCAACCAATGAGGGATTTGATCACGAATATAACGGACCTCCATAAACAACTAGGAAGATCTGTCCTTACCCCGAGGAACCAGGTGCCAAGAGGGACGAAGCGAAACCTATCACAAACATCACCTCTGATTAAGCGACCACGGATTGCACGCCAAAGAGGGCAATTGTCAACGCCGCACACTGGGGATTTTGCGGAAAAAAGTCAAATTTGCAACATACCACGTACGCAATGTTTAATGGTATTTCTAAATTCCAGAATAGAACCAACAATAAAATCAAAAAGAATTACTAAACTCCGACTTACAGTTTTTTTTTTATAGATATGTCAAAAGTATAATTTTTTTATAGTATTGAACTGACTAAGAAAACACTTCAAAGCCCAAGGTGGTTTTTTTTCCTTTTGCTTGAGCCGACTTCCAATTTTTTATTTTTCATTTAGGGTACGATATTTTTATATATTTTAGCCGGAAGAACAAAGGCTGTAAAGTATTTGATTATCTATTTATAATTAATTTTACGAAAAAAAAATAAAAATTCATATTCCTTCATATTCTTGGATCTGCAAGTTGAGCTACATTTACCTACGGTCAGAAACTAGTATCAACGTGTTGCTTAATAACATACCTTTCAGTTTTAATCAATTGCAGGCGCCACTGATTATTTTTTGGCAATGATAATAATTAAACGCTTTCTAGTGTGTGCATAATGATAACGAAACACTTTTAATTTTGTTTTGACATTTTGAGGGTAATTTAGAATTATAAACTTACATGTATCCTGTGCGTAAATATTTGCTGGCTTATATTAATAAAAAAAAAATAAATTAAAATTTATGAATTTAAAAAAAAAATTTTTTTTTCAATTTTTTTAAAAAATAGTTTTTAGACATGTTCTTTTCATACACAAATATATACAACTTCGTTAGTAGTAAAAATGTAAATATATTTTGGGATGTATACTTTTTTCCGCATCTCTGTACAAAACTCCCCAGTGTGCGCCGCCGCAAGCTCAGCCAAAAGAAACAAAACTAACCGAATTGAAGTCTTGAGGAATACGCCGGTTACAACGAATGAGCAAACAAGCACAGAAAAATGGCAATTGGTTAGATCGAAGAAGAACCAAAAGGGGTCTACGCAGAATACCCTTAAACGAGACGATAAGAAGACGGAAAATAACGACGCCAAAAACAATCGAAGACGGAGAAGACCACCACGTAAGGACGCTATCGTAGTCAAAAGCGCTGGTAGCATCTCATATGCCGAGATCTTGAAGCGCGTTAAGACAGAGCCAAGTCTTAAGGAGCTTAGCAATAATATACAAGGAGTCAAGAAAACAGCCAAAGGAGAGTTACTGCTGCTGCTAGAAAAATCATCAGACCCAAATACCTCGAAGGTTCATGAAGCTGATAAGGCGGCCCTGGGGGAAACTGTAGATGTCAGGGCACTTAAGGAGCTGAGGCAGGTGGAAATTCGTGACCTTGATGAAATCTCGACAAAGGGAGAAATCCACGAGGCGGTAACAAAACAATTCCAAGAGGTAGAGGTACCTATCTCAGCCATCCTGGGTCTGCAAAAAGCTTATGGAGGAACACAAACGGTGACGCTAAAGGTAACACCGGAAATCGCTACCAAACTGATGGAAGCTAATAAAATCCGTATAGGCCTCGTAATTTGTCGCATACGGGAGAAGATCGAGCCAAAAAGATGCTTTAAATGCATGGAATATGGGCATGTGGCAGTAAGCTGTAAAAGCACAAACACCTGCTTCAAATGTTGCAATAAGGACCACCAAGCCAGATGACCAGCAGCAAGTGCCCTCAATATCTGAGAGCTCTTAAAGAAATCCGGCAGAAATGAAGATCTTGCAACTAAATCTCAACCATTGCGAAAGCGCTCAGGACCTTCTCGAGCAGACTATACGGGAACAGCAAATAGATGTTGTTTTACTTAGTGAGCCCTATAAACACAAAAAATGCAACGGCTGGGCCTCTGACACAACAGGCAAGTCAGCGCTCTGGAACTGTGGAACAAATAGATCCCAACTGATGAGCATGATGGGAGCCCGCGGATTTGTACGTGCGCGCGTTGAAGGTACATACACTTACAGCTGCTATCTACCTTCCAGCTTAACCCTGCTGGAAGCAACAGGTATTCTAGAGAACCTCGCCTAGGATGTAAAGGAGCATAGACCTGTCATCGTAGTCCGTGATTTCAACGCTTGGGCTGTTAACTGGGGATGCCCACGGACAAACCCTAGAGGTCAAGCCCCTCTAGAAGCGTTTTCCATGCTAGATATAGCCTTGATGAATACGGGATCTATAATCGACCATACGTTCGTGAGTTCTAGTCATGTTCGCTACAAGAAATGGTTCCTCAGCCAGCATTTCACCCGGAGCGATCACCTCGCAATAATCTGTGATATACGGCGGCATGGCGAAGAAAGGTTCCCAAATAACTACGAGACGAGGTACAAAGCAAAAACAATGGAGGCTGAGGTTATTGAAATCATGCTCGCGGATGTAACTCTTACGGGGGGTGCATCTGAAAAGACTACGCAAACCATGAAACACTTAACGGTGGCATGCCATGCAGCCATGTCAAAAACTAGGCACAACAGCGAACCTGTCTACTGGTGGACAGCAGACATTGCAGAATTGCGCAGGGAATGTAGAAGAGCTAGGCAGGCTTACCAAAGATCAAGAGGTAGGGACAGTTTCCAAGAAAACCAGCTCCAATATCAGCAAAAAAGAAAAGTGCTAAAAAGGCAATTAAAAACAGTAAACGCCGGTGTTTCCTCCAGCTTTGCGACGATTCCGATAATGATCCTTGGGGCCTTGGATACAGGCTTGTTATGAAAAAACTTAAAGTATTTGAGCCACTTCCAACAACATGCCCAGCTACTCTACGTAATGTAGTAGAAACACTATTCCCCGTGCAAGACACTATACGAGACTACGAATTGGTAAGACTCGGTGAGGGCGACCAAAATGTGCAGTTAACAAACAAAGAAGAACTCCTGATGAGCATAAATCGCGTAAAAAATAATAAAGCTCCAGGCCCGGATGGAATCCCCAACGAGGCCTTAAAAGTAGCAATCCAAAATCGTACCGACATTTTTGTAGATCTCTACAATACATGTCTAAAGGAAGGTACATTTCCAACCCAGTGGAAGCTGCAGAAACTGGTTTTAATTCCAAAAGGATCTAAGCCTGCGAAAGATCCTTCAGGCTACCGCCCCCTGTGCATGCTCGACACCGCAGGGAAAATGCTGGAACGCCTGATCGCAAATCGTATGAAACGTTATGTATGATGGAGTTCTGCGTCTCAATCAACCTCTAGGGTCACAAATTGTAGGATTTGCTGGCGACATAGCTGTTGTGGTCGTGGCTAAATCACTCCATCAAGCCGAAGAAGCATGCACCCAAGCTGTGGGCATGGTAAAGGAATGGTTGTGCAACAGTGGTCTAACTCTTGCGGACCATAAAACCGAAGTAGTACTAATTAGCAGCACGAAGATTGTGGAGTCGGCCAACATAATGGTGGGCGATCATGGCATGGGATTGAAGCCATTCATTAAGTACCTGGGAGTAATAATCGACCGTAGGCTTAATTTCAAAGAGAACTTGGCATACGCGAGCAGCAGGGCAGCAGAAGCAGTAACTGCGCTAACGCTAACGAGGCCTTAAGCAAAACTATAGGTAACTACTCAACTCTGTTGTCTCATCGATTATGCTGTATGCAGCTCCAGCATGGGAGGAAGCCACAAATTGCACCTCATATGTGAAGTGCATGAAATCAGTGAACCGATTAAGTGCCCTCAGAGTGTGCTGCGCGTTTCGAACGGCATCGGAAGACGCCATTATGGTTATAGCAGGACTACTCGCAATCAACCTAATGGCAACAGAGTATGCTGAAATATACAAAAAAAAAAGCTACTTCAGAACGGGTGACAATACGCAAGATAGCAAGAGAGCGTAGCCTGCGTTCATGGCAGGAGAAATGGAGCTTGTCCCCCAACGGACGTTGGACGTACCGTTTGATTCCCACAATCTCCAAATGGGCTAACCGTGACATGGACAGTTAGATTACTATCTGACCCAAATACTGACGGGACATGGGTGCTTTAAATCCTACTTATATAGGTTTAAGCACGAAGACGAGCCGTACTGTTCTCATTGTGCACCCTGTAGAAGACGCAGAACATGTCTTCTTTGTCTGTCCGCGATTTGTGTTCGAAAGGGAGGAGCTAAGCACTAGGGTGGGGATGCCAATTACGGCTGATAACGTAGTGGATATTATGATTAAATCAGAAGAACATTGGTCCGCTCTACGTAATACGGAAAAAATAGTGATCTCCAAACTGCGTCGCGCTGAACAACAGCGCAGATCTTCATGAAGAGGCAATAGGCCGCTCCCCCTCCCGTGAAGTACTACTTAACGGTTGTCCCGCGGGAGGGAGACGGAGCTGGGGTGGGTTTTTAGTGCGTGAGCCGAAAGGCAAGTCTCACACTTTTCGGCTTTCAATGCTTTGTGCCACCTCATAAAAAAAAAAAAAATATATATATATATACACATACATACCTCCCTGCCTTCTAAACTTCGTACAAAATAATTGTATTCATATGTTACACATCCATGCACGTTCATACATACATGCATATATGCGTGAGCACAGCGCTCCCTTCTTACTTCCCTGTACTTTTGTCTTCCACCAGTCGATATTCCGAATATTGCAATTACAAAAACAAAATACCTTGATTGACGCAAAAGCAGCAATAAGCGCAACGCAAAGGCCGCTTTGGCACCACGCATTCTAAAATGTTCTAGAACACAACAAAAACACAGCGCACTCACTTCATGCCACAACATGCGTATGTCGCCCAAAGCTAAAATCTAAGCCTAGCGACTACAAAAACAAAATACATTCGTATACGCAGTCGCAGCGGCCATGAATCTTTTAGTCGCGACGGCGCTGAACAATTTGGAATATTATTTGGTACAAAAAAAAAAACAAATCATTCATAAGTTCGAGCTCATATTTCATTCATAAAACGAGGCGATCTCGACCATCCGAAAATAGTCAATATTGGAATATTTCGCGTCGAATTGAAATTATTTGCTAATATTTTGTAAATCTTGAATTTTTTTGATGTCAAGTGGCCGCGGCTCCGTATATATGTATGCACCCTTATATGTATGTAAATATGTCTTCCAACTGCTCGACAGCTGCAGCTTCTGTGAGTCAAGTGTTCGCAAAAGCTACAGTAAGAGACACAAAAAAACAACAAGTAGTATATCAAAAAAATTCTGGCCGGACATTTCGATACTGGGGAGAATTTCTAAGCCATTATTTTTAGTTCTCGCGTGGAATATAAATATTTTTTTTTTTTGCCTCCTTTATTAATTACACCTGTCGTATGACACTAAGTAATTCTTTCTGCAGCTTGGATTTTATAACATTAATCATTATCAATATTACATTTGGGTTAAGTTTTTGTGTGAGTTTACAAGTGTAGGTATGTGCATAGCTTTAAATTATTCTACAATAGTTATCAGCTGAGTTGGGGTTGGTCGTTTGAGCCGCCTAGAGTTTGCCCTTTCTGCTGTGGGGAGGAACATAAATATAAAGTTAACATATGTGGTCCTTTACGTATGTGGTTCTCCAATTGATAAAAGGTGCACAAAAGCATATGGATATTAGCAGCAAAGAAATAAACTTACTCTAAAACAAGAGTGCGGCTTTTTTGTAGGCTACTGTGCAGACATTCTGCCTTCGCATGAAGCACGAAGTGCCAAACATTTAATATTGAAGAAATCACTGAAGCTTCTGCGAGTTGTGTTGATGTGCAGTATTGTTTATAACAACAGAGATCGCTGTCTCAAATTTTTTTAACAAAATTGTTCAATCAATTCGTATTTTTATTTCAAAGCTTTAACACTTAACACTCGACATTAATATAAGTATTTATATTCCAAAAATAAGTTGCACTTCATACAAAAGGTCTAAAAAGGTATCTAAGTATATTATGGGGCAGTTTTGTTTACGCTTCATAATTCATAATTTTCGGCACAATGCTGTGCCTTTGAATGCGCGAGTTAATATCGCTTTCACGATATGAGAAAAAAGAAATATCTTTTTTATATATTAACGCCGAAGTGCGTGTTTATTTTCGATATTCTTAAGACTAACTTGTTACAGAAATCTTACTGCTATTTATACTATTTGAATGCGGCGGTTGTTATCGCATTGGGATAATTCGTTGCTGATTGTGCATTGTTTACTTTTACTTGTAGATAACTATTTGAATGTTTATGGTTTGTTTTGGTAATACCGAATTTCTATTGCTGTTTACTTGATAATGTATGTGAAAGCAAGTCCTATCGGCTTGATGTTGTTTACTTGATAATGCATGTCTATTGACCATGGACTGAAGTGATTAGAAAAGAAGAAAGTGAGGTCATGTCGTTAACTCCCCTCCTTCTTAAGACGTAGCGCAAAGAACGTTAATGTATAGAGAAGTCTAAATGACAGGAACGTATGGAATTTTCCGGGGGACTCGTTTAGCGCGCGAGGTACACCACAGCCGCATTTTTCACCAAAGTTAACAGAAATATACTCAACTGGTGAAATTTAACAGCCTTTGAGAATTAAGAGCATTTTTTTGGAAAGTTTCCCTTTTGTGCGCAAAGTAAGGTTACAGGTGCTTTTTGTCTCTTTATTTGCATGGAAATTCAAATAATTTTTGAATTTGAATTGATTTTGCGTAATTTGCGCCAAAATGTCAGTGTCAAACAAAAGGAGTCAAATGAACTTTAGTTTGAGAAAAACTTTTGATTGACGTCGCGCAATTTTCATTCGTTGTCGATTTCCCGAATTTTTTTAAACTTTTTTTATTTAAAATGAGCAGAACGTGTCGTGTGCGCGGGTGCAATTTGAAGAATAGTGAAGTGAAGTTGTTTTCTTTTCCACAGGACGCCATAGTAGCAGGAAAATGGAGGCAGAATCTGCATATTGCCAGGACGGATCATCTTCCACCCCACAACTCATTTGTTTGTATAAAACACTAGCGGACCCTCTGCCTGCTTCGCTAGGCATATGAAAATTAGAAATGAATAATGAACAATCGATTTAAATTCACTCTATGAGTATTTATTCTTTTTTTACAATATAAAATGAATGTTAATTTTAAACTTAAACTAACGCAAAGTCTTTTCGTTAACTACATTATTTGTTTTGCCCTGAGTTGTGGTATAAATAAACAGAACTGATGGCTTTCCTACACGTGAACATGATACATACTCGTATAATTGTCCGTGGGAGAAGCATGGATATTCTAAGTCAATTCCGCATAATTCCAGCGATTGTCCTTGTGTTTTGTTTATGTGTTTGTTTTAATCTATCTTGCTCATTACGTTGTATACGTTCTTCAGGTGAATGGCCTGAACGTGATCTGGACATACGTTCCCTTTGATTTTGGTTTTGAATTTCTCGCTCTTCTTGTGATTGATTTTGCCTTTCATTTGATCTATTTTGGGTTCTACGCGACCGACGATCAATATCATTTCTTCGCGGGCGTGGCATTTCTAAAATAAAGCGATGCAAATAAGTAATATAATTTTCTTTTTTCTATTGTTGAAATTAAATTTCTAATTCTTTTGGCCGCATAAGTTGATTTCAAATAAGTTAAAAGAAAATAATTGAAAAGTAATGAATTTAATCAAAAAAACATGAAAAACTCAGAATGTGCATTAAAATTGCTAACAACAACAACGAAACCACCGTTTTTTTATTTTCACTGATTATTAAAATTTTACTCACAATATATTTTATTTTTATAAATTTTTTCCCAAAAAAAAAAATAACAATGAAAAACGCACTTTAAAATTGTTGACCACTCACCAAATGGTTTTTATACAGCTGATTATGTTGACCTCAGTATATCCAGTAAACAAACTGTGGTGAAAGTCCTTTATAAGGACCAAGTTTATAGTGGTGAAGTTTTAAGTACAACACAATTTTCTGTACGCACGGTTGCTCTTTGGCAAAAATAAAGTAATCTTAAGAAATCATAAAAAAAAGTTGCAAATTTTAGAGAAATTTCTTAAAGAAAAACTAATACATGCATTTACTTGAATAAGTAAACACCAAAAGTATACTAAAATGACTATTTAATGCCGATGCTAATGTTTGATACAAATTTATATTATTGCTCAAAACCCTCTGCGCGCTGTCGCTGTCTTTTTGTTTCTGTACCGCATCGCGGTGAATTCACGTTTTTCAGAAAGTTGGCAACAGAAGAAAATTGAAGGAAGTACATATTTTCCTCTAATTTGCTATTTTAGTTGTTAAATGAAAATGTGTTTCAGGTATTTCTTAATCTTGCAACTATTCTTTGGCTTTGAAACTGCTTACACTCACAAAATAATCCAACTCGTTTAAACACACATCCAAATATAATTATTTATTTTGGTTTTTCCACTCGTCAAAGCAGCACATAAGGTTGCATTATTTAATTATTACCTAATACAAACTTGTTCTCTTTTAACAATGATAATATTACGATGTGAAACCAAGTAAATATGCATTTTTGTATTATATCCTGAACATTTGTCTTCAGCGCTATACCAATGCTCGAACACTTGGAGCATGAAATTTACAGAAGTATTGTAACAGAAATCCCTGAGAGCGCTATTTTAGTTATACCTGCTTTTAGGCATTTATCTCGTAAACGTACGTTTGGCCATATGAACTTGTCTACCCAAATGCATGAAAAAAGTGTTAGCATAACTTTTTCGAGTATATATACATACAGGAGGATTTATTTTATACATTTTGCTCGTCAGCTTTCGCGTTTTCTTTTCTTGGTTTTAGACTTTCACCACAAAAAAATTACGCAAACTCATGAACAAAGTTATACTAATAGAAACCTGATCTTAATACTCGAGCTACCATCAAATTAACACGTTTTATTTTTTAAAAGAACATTTATGGCGACTGTCGATCCATATTGATGGATTTCAAAAAATGTATGGATTCAACCGCTGAATAATTTCGCATATTTTAAATCCATCTAAACTATTACATTTGCGCATTTATGTATATGTATTTAACATTTAATTTAAGTAACCCAGCAAGAAGAGTGGCGGTCATGTTACCCTGCACATGACCGCCACGCGTGGTCTGTAAACGGTCGCTAGCCCCGCCCCTTTGCAATCACTTTGTTAAAAGCGTTGGGAAAATCGTGCCAAAAATTTTGTGTACGTGTGATTTTTTATCCCTTTCATACATATGGATTCGTTTGCCAGTGCCAGTTTCATATAAACGTAGCGACGAACAAAATAACTTTTAGGCCAGCGCCGGCAGCACAGCGCGATAGCCTAGCGGCTAGCAATGTGAGCTTCCGATCCAAAATCCTTGGTTCGAATCACAAAAAAAAAAAATTTTTTATACATTTATTTTATTTTGTTCTATGATATGTTTATGAGGAGAATTTTTTCATGGCAGAAATACACTCGGTGTTTTGCCATTGCCTGCTGATGGGCGACCGCTATTAGAAAAATGTTTTTATTAATTTTGCTTTCACCGAGATTCGAACTGACGTTCTCTGTGTGAATTCTGAATAGTAGTCACGCATCAACCCATTCGGCTACGACGTTTGTTTACTTTGATTGATGCAAAAATGAGTAAAAGTATTTGAATGAACTTTGCTTACTGCTTACACATTTGCCAAAGGTTGACAATTTGATTCTCGGCCTACTTTGATATCAAAAAGAGAGAAAAGATATCTTTTTGACTTAATGCTTTGACAGCCACTTATCGTTTTCTTTTGTTCTATTTCTATTGATGCAAAAATGAGAAAAAATATATGAATAAAGTTTGCTTACTGCTTACACATTTGCCAAAGGTGACGGAGAATCAAAAAAAAAAGTCGATTTCCAAACAAATACGAGTGCATATGTGTTAGTAACAAATAAAAAAGTGTAATTGTGTTAGGGTTTCGGTCACGCAGGTTTTGCTGGGAAACGTTTCAATATTTGTCCAAAAACTTTGAACTTCGAAAAATACAGGCTTATGGTTATTAATGGAATCAAATATATTTAACGAATTTTTATTTTATCTAAATCATAAAACGTTCAAATGAAGCTCAAAATATTTTTCCAGTTTAAAAAACAGCAATGTGCTTTGATGCCGTGTCACGCATGCATAAAAAGGAAAGAAAAGAGAGGACAACTATTGCGTTACGAATAATACAGTCGCATACGTCACTCGACATGAAAACAATGTTATTCATATCTGTGTATATTCTATTCATTTGCGTGTATTCTCATTCCGTATACGTAATGTCCGTATAAGGGAAACACGCAAATATTGTATTTTTCACACTTACACAACGCACGCATACTTTTACCGATTTCTTTAAAACTTCACATAAACCATCTATGGACCAATACCAATGATCTGTGAAAGTTTGATTGAAATCGGTGAATGCGTTTAGGCGTGAATCGGCGACTAACGAACACAAAAAAACGTCTCCATTTTTATATATAAGACTAGCGGACCCTCTGCCTGCTTCGCTAGGCATATCAAAATTAGAAATGAATAATGAACACTCGATTTAAATTCACTCTATGTGTATTTTTTCTTTTTTTTACTATATTGTAATTTTGTAATTTATGTTAATTTTAAACTTAAACTAACGCAAAGCCTGTTCGTAAACTACATTTTTTGTTTAGCCCTGAGTTGTGGTATAAATACACAGAACTGATGGCTTTCCTACACGTGAGCATGATACATATAATTGTCCGTTGGAGAAGCATGGATATTCTAAGTCAATTCCACATAATTCCAGCGATTGTCCTTGTGCTTTGTTTATTGTCATTGCAAACGCAAGACGTATTGGAAGTTGCAATCTTTTGAAGTCAAAAGCTAAATCTAGTGGAATCAGCGGAATACGCGGAATCAATACGTCTTCACCTTTGAATTTTCCTTTTAAAATTGTTGCTTCAATAAGATTATTCATGACCTTTTTGACTGCTAATCTTGTTCCGTTACACAGTCGTGGCTGATTTAAATTTCTAAGTAAAATAATTGGTGCACCAACTTTCAATTGTAAGCGATGAGCCGGCAGTCCAGGTAAGTCCAAGGAATTTAAAAATTCTGTTGGATAATTTACAGCGTCATCTTGATTTATAACTGTATCAATTGATTTAAATGTTACAATCTCACCAGCCACATCATTTAAAATATTCGCATTCAATTGACCAACATCCTTATTTTTCGCAGCCGGTATTGCTCTTTCAGCTAACCAATTGTGATTTTAATAATTTTGCGCAATATTTGGAAAAACACTTGAAACTAATTTTTGTTTTGTGTGTGCGAAATTACAAAAATTATCTGACAAAGTGATTAAGCCAGTAGCAGCATCAATAGGAATTTGTCCATTTCCTATCTTCAGAAGGTGTCTTGAAAATTCGTCAGCCGAGGCATAATTTTGCAAATAAACTCGCAGATTTGTTTTCAAAGTCAAAGTTTTTACATGCCTCCATAAATGGGATGTCTTTAAACAGGCTTTTAATTCATCTGCTGGTGTTGAACGGGGAATTACTGGCAAAGTTTGACGAAAATCGCCAAACAATAATATTAAAGCGCCACCAAATATTTCTTGATTATTACGTAAATCTTTCAAAGCTCTATCCAATGCTTCCACTGATTTTTTAGCAGCTACTCCAGACGATGCAAGCGCTAATGCTATATTGTTTTGTATTCTTAGACTTTCACCACAAAAAAATTACGCAAACCTATGAACAAAGTTATACTAATAGAAACCTGATCTTAAAACTCGAGCTACCATCAAATTAACACGTTTTATTATTTAAAAGAACATTTATGACGACTGTCGATCCATATTGATGGATTTCAAAAAATGAATGGATTCAACCGCTGAATAATTTCGTATATTTTAAATCCATCTAAACTATTACATTTGCGCATTTATATATATGTATTTAACATTTAATTTAAGTAAACGTTTCAATATTTGTCCAAAAACTTTGAACTTCGAAAAATACAGGCTTATGGTTATTAATGGAATCAAATATATTTAACGAATTTTTATTTTATCTAAATCATAAAACGTTCAAATGAAGCTCAAACTATTTTTCCAGTTTAAAAAAAAGCAATGTGCTTTGATGCCGTGTCACGCATGCATAAAATGGAAACGAATAATACAGTCGCATACGTCACTCGACATCAAAACAATGTTATTCATATCTGTGTATATTATATTCATTTGCGTGTATTCTCATTCCGTATACGTAATATCCGTATAAGGGAAACACGCAAATATTGTATTTTTCACACTTACACAACGCACGCATACTTTTACCGTTTTTTTTAAAACTTCACATAAACCATCTATGGACCAATACCAATGATCTGTGAAAGTTTGATTGAAATCGGTGAATGCGCTTAGGCGTGAATCGGCGACTAACGAACACAAAAAAACGTCTCCATTTTTATATATAAGATTTTGAGGCATGTATTGTGGGGGGACAATGTTTAAAAAAGGGTGCCATCCCCAACCTTCGTTTAGGTAAGTTTTTGCGCAATAATAAGTAGGTATGTGTGTTTTTATATTTCGCTAAAGCGAACCTACAAGAATATCAAACACACATACCTACATATGTATTGCATACATTTGATACAATATTAGGGTGGATAGGTTTGATTGAGGGTGAGGCTTGCTAATTTGTAACATTAGAGTTTTGAGAGAGGAAAGTGGAGCAAGTTAATAAATTTAAATTAATTTTTGAATGTAAATGATATTACATATACACATGTATGTGCATATATTGTGCAAATTTATTTGATACATGTATGTGTATATATAAGTACATATGTATATGTATAAAAAAATATAAATGGGAATTACCAGATGTGATAAAATTAAAGACCGGTCAAAATTACTTGTGATATCAATTGTTCGAAAGATTTTCCCTCTAAACTTCATTTGATATTTTTTGATAATATTATAGCTTTGCATAAGTGGAGTATAAAGATTCATTTGAACATAATTTTGAATTGGGAATTATATGTTTATGAATTATTATATGTTTATAAATTATTATATGTTTATAAATTATTATGCTATAAAATAAATTTTTTTAATAGGGCATGACGATGACCCTACGTACAGCTGTACAATTCCAAAGAAGCAACGAAGCTGTTGCGTGGTAGGATGCTTTGTGGAAAAGGGTCACACGTTGTACGCCTTTCCTCGACGCGGAGAGGCTCGAAATAGTTAGGCTCTGGCTTGCAACGTGCAACCAGCTGATACTGACAGGCTATATGTTTGTAAGCGCCGCTTTAGTCCAGGTTTTTTTTATTTATATATTTTACAGGTATTTTCCGTTTCAGGTTTTTTCTATTTTTTAGTCTATTTTACAGGTTTCTTTTTTATTTTTTCTTCTCTTTCAGGTAGCACCCGAGCCTAGATTTTTAAAGCACTACAATTTTTTCTTAATCATGATGGATTGAGAGTAGTGTTTTAAAAATCAGGTAAATCGCAATGACTTAATCGATGTCAATATCGAATTCGTGTGAGAAATTGTTATAATATGAGAACAATTTCGTAATTCGTGCTTTCACAGTTTTATATATATACATATGTTTTTTCATTTCAGGAAATGTAAATACCTATTATTTATAGTATTGTAATATATTATATATCCATATACATATAAGAGTACTTAACTTACTTGTTGATAAAAATAAAAATAAATATTAAAAAAACTAGTATTTCATTTCCTTAAGCACAATAATATTTATTTTGTTAGAGGAACTTAAACAAACATATACCAATATATTGATGCATACATACATATGTACGGAGCCGCGGCCACTCGACTTGACAAAAATTCAAGATTTACCAAATATTGGCAAATAATTCAACGCGAAATATTCCAATATTGACTATTTTCGAATTGACGAGAAAATTAGCGTATGGGCATATGAGCTCGAACTTAGTGTTATAGAATACTAGCGTACCCTCGCCCGCTTCGCTAGGCGAAAAATTCAATGATTTGCTGAGAATAAAATTAATACGAAACAAAGCAAATTCTTTGATACAATTTCATTCGAACTTTATTGTAACACTTTTTGGTAGACAACGCTTTTGGTTTTTCTATCTTTCGCGTAAATGAATAATGACGATGGTTTGCCTACTCGTGAGCAAGCTACATACAATTGTCCATGAGAAAAAATTGGGTATTCTAAATTAATACCGCATATTTGTAGAGACTGTCCTTGCGCCTTATTAATTGTCATAGCGAAGGCAAGGCGAATAGGGAACTGCAAACGTTTGAAATCGAATGGTAAATCCGTCTGAATCAGTGGAATTCTGGGTATCAAAACGTCTTCTCCTTTGTACTTCCCTTTCAAAATTGTTGCTTCGATAATGTTACCCATTAGCTTCTTCACAGCGAGTCTGGTACCGTTGCAAAGTCGCGGCACATTAATGTTGCGCAGCATAATAATCGGTGCTCCAATTGTTAATCGTAAATTATGAGGTGGTAGACCTGGCAAATCGAGTGAGTTTAAGAATTCAGTTGGATAATTTACGACCTCATCTTAATCAGTAATAGTGTCCATTGACTTATACGCAACTATGTCACCAGGTATTTGATCTAAAATAGCTGAATTTATATCATTGACGTCCTTATTTTTCCCAGCTAAAATTGCTCTTTCGCTGAGCCAATCATGGTTTTTGTAATGTTGAACTATGTTTGGAAATACACTCTGTATCAATGCCTCTTTAGACTGTGCAAAAGTGCAGAAATTGTTAGGCAATGTTATCATTCCTGTTGTTTTTGAAAAAAGGTTTATTTTTTTTGGTTAAAAAGTGTTTTTTGAAGTTTTGAAAAACACTTCGCTCTAACAAATTTCTCCTCAGTTAATTGCTCAAAATTAAATATTTTGAAAAAACTGTTTTTTTTTTAAATTAACGTTTTTGAGAAAATTTTGTTCTTGAAAAAATTTCATACTTTTGTAAAAGTTTAAATTGATTTGTTAAAAAAGATTTTTTTCCGCTTTGAAAAACACCCCCTCGAAAAAATGTATTCTCTATTAATAGTGGAATATGTAATGCTTTGAAAACACCATTTTTTTTTTTAATTTTGTTTGGTTTTCAGAAAATTTTGTTTTGAAAAAATTTCATACCCTTGAAAAAGTTTTATTTTATTTTATTTGTTTAAAATTTTTGAAATTTTTTTTTTGTAATTTTAGAAAAACACCTCTTCGAAGAAATTTCTTTTATCTTTTTGAGGAAAATTTGGTTTTGGAAAAATTTCATGCTTTCGAAATTTTTTTATTTTACTTTATTTCTTCAAAATTTTTGATAACACTTTTTTTTATAATTTTCGAAAAACACCCCTTCGAAAAAATATTTTCTATGTGTCATAGTGGTATTCCATTAACTTTTAGGATTATAGTCAAATACTTACAAATATCTACGCTTTCACAAATAGCAACAATAAAAAAATTTCCGCAAAACCAAAAAATTTACTTTTTTCCTAAAAAAATTCTAAACATACAACGTAATAAATTTAGAATTTTGTGTTCACGAAAAAACAGTATTGTTTTTATTGTATTAACTGAAAACCAAAATGTTGCAAAAAAGCAAAACAAAACTAAATTATTTTTTTGTGTTCATTTGGTCCATATGTTCCATAAAAAGTTGATATGGTAAATAATATGCAGGGTCGCGAATTTCCATTGACCATTATAGTGACAAAATTATCGATCACCAATTCCAACAGGATTTCAAAATCAGAGTTGGAATGAGTTGTTGTGTGGTGTACTTCTGAAAAAATGAGAAATAAACAAAATAAATCTAAAAATTTAAATTCTAACTTTATCTTGTGTATGTTCTTATTACCTTTGAATTTTTCCAATGAAGCACCATTCATTTTAAATTTTCCAAGAATTTTTTTTTATCATTTCGCGTTTCTTTCCTTTTTCATTCGATTCCAACATTTGTTCATAGCCGTAAACATCGTTTGCAAACGCATTCATTTCCATATAGAATTGGTCAAAGAAAGCATTGCTCAATTGAATTGAAACATTATTTTCATAAATACTTAGGACCTTAACTAATGCACCTTGGTACATACCTAACGCAGATATTCATCGCGACCTTGACATCGATACTATTGATGAAACAATACACAGCGCTAGCAGAAGACACATAAATAGACTATTAACGCATACAAATCCTATGATGAGAAGACTACCAAATAAAGAAAAATCTACCCAAAGTCGGCTTAACTGTCAAACACCAACAGATCTTGCAAAATCCTTGTAATCAATTGTCAACTAATCGTATATGTCATTGTTTGTTAACCACTTGTTTTTAAATAATATGTATATATTTCTTCTAAATGAGCTTGGGGGCATTGGCCCTTCAATATCACTCTCATTCCATCTTTTTGTAAATCAAATTACTTATTGTCTAACGACAGGTGTAATATTTTATGGAAGAAATAAAAAAAAAAAAAAAATTTTCATTCGAATCATTTGAAATTTCTGTATTCGACTCTTTAATTACAACACGACACAAATCGTTTCAAATAACGAAAAATTCAAAAAAAGTTGTACACATAAAATGAATGTCGATTCGAAACTTACTTTAATCTAAGAATCGAGCAAGTTTTGTTTTGTACAATATTTTGATTTTTTCTTTTATTTATATGAAGAAAATATTTAAAAGAAATTTTTTTTGCTAAAAACCTTCCCCTAGTGGATCCCTATAATATGAAGAAAGAACGAATAAAATTGGCCTCGTATCGGCCCAAAATGCGTACAAACGAACATCATTTCATTTTTATATATATAGATTTTGGATTATTCAGCGACATTACGACTAAAAAAATCATGAGCGCTACGACTGCGCCGCTAGGCTTATAATTTTAGTTTTGGAAACATACGCATGCGGAGGCATAAAGCGAGTGCTTTGTGTGTGCTGTTGTATGCACATACATATGTATGTGTATACTAATAAGCACAGTTTTGCTTGGAGTCGAAAATGTATACATATATGTACGTACATATAATAGGGCATCAAGTGTGCATACTTACATACATATGCATATGTACGTATACGCATATGTGATGAGAATTGCCTTTGCATTTGTTAGACAGGAATTCGGTCACAACAATATGCCAATACGTGAGGTAGGTCATGGTTGCTTCAGTAGATTGGACTTTTGCTTGCGATGCGCGTGAGGTAGGTCATGGTTGCTTCAGTACATACTATACATAGGTATGTATGCGTGCAACACTATATTTAATAAAGATGCAATTGCACTATATTTAATAAAGATGCAAATACGATTCTTTAAAGTTTTCGTTTATTTATTTCAAAGTTTTATATTATCTAGAAAATGCATGCGTACATACATGCATATGTATGTATATTATTCCCTGTAATGAAATGTAAATTGAAAAAAATTTCGTTTGCCAAAGGCACAAATAAATGCATATTCAAATGTTAATATGATAAGACGATGCGTCGTGAGATAGGTCAAGGTTCCTGCAAGTGCGTATGCAGGAATATATACATACATACATATGTAACACTATAAGAATTGAAGATCCAATTGAGCTTTTGCACAAACATAACTTCGTAATACATACATATATGTATGTATATATTTATATACATATATTTACATACATATGTCAATATACCAAAACACTTGTATGCTCTATGAATTAATTTCGACTCAAAAAATTAGTAACAATTTTCATCAAATTTGTATAGTTTTAAATTTACTAAAACGCACATACCAAGATGTGAGAGGTTGTTTTATACTGTATTTTTTTAAATTAAATCAAAATATTAAAGTTACTTTGATTTGAAATGTTGGCGCATATAATAAATATTCAAATCATTCATTAATAATCATTTAGTAAGTTTGTTTTTAAAATATAAATTGGATAAATTTTCATTCATCAAGGGAACATATGTGGAAATGCACAAACAAATTCTTTGCAAAATGCCGTCGACTATTCGTCAATTTGATTTTCTACAGAAGCAAAAGCAGAGAACGTTATAATATACATACATAAACGTTCTCTGCAAACTGTGCAGAGCCAATATAGGAAAGAGAGAATTCACTGCATTCAGCTCTGTTAAAAGTTTCACCATACCCCGGCGGTGGTTAGACTTCATTTTTGACAATTCACACTATTCGTAGCTCGTGAGACTTCTCTATACATTAAGCGTCCTCGCTTTGGTGCTGCTACAAGTTGCTGTTGAAGACGGTTCATTTCGATTTCATATAATTCTTCAATTTGCGTTTGTCTGTTAAGCATCCTTCTATTTTCGTGGTATCGGCAGAGATGTATCATACCGTAAGTGATAACTACCAAGGTTAAGAATCCCATTACTGTGAAAAACGTAAACTGTACAGGATTATCTTCAATAGGTATCAAAAATGTTGAGAGTTTTTGTATATTGCTGAATTTGTATATCGAACTTGAGGAAAGGATGCAGAGTACTTCAAATTTTTCGTTATTTTGGTTGTGTATGATTTCCCTCAGTTGTAGTTGATGATTGTAAAATGTGATATTATCGATGTTTGTGGATTCATTAAAATGTATCAATTTAGGGCCGGAGATATGCATATTGTTTCAAGGGTGCTCGTAGTCTGTCAAAATATATCCATTCTCTAAGATGCGGAGTAGAGCATTATTTTCGTGGATTGTTTCGCATTGTGCTGAGTTGTCTATTAATATTTTTATAGTACAATTGTCAGAGGGTTCTGATTTACGAATAAAGTTATTCATATAGTTTTTACAGTTATTAGTGTTTTATTAAATCGTACACATCTTTCAAATTTAATGTGCCAGAATAAAAATTATTACTTTTTGCAAAATTTATAGTGTTCGTTATTGATTGAAGTTCATTATAAACTTCTGCTATACCAATTTTTTCGGTTATTGCTTTGGGATCGAGGGCTTCGAGTATTCTCTCGAACTGTGAATTAATTGTTCTTTGCTTATTATTATTTTCTATTAGCGTATTAAGTGTAAATTTAATTTCTACAAGGTCATCGTGGTCTTCTATGCGTCTTTGAATATACGACGTCTCCTTCTTTGTAGTTCAGCTGTTTCCGATTTCGGTTGGTATCGCAAAACTCTCGCTTTTTGATGTCAGGATACCCAATTTGATTGAAAAACACGTCCTCGGGTCTCTCGTTGGTTGCCGTTTTGTTGTATTGTCGGACTGTTTCAAATATCTGCTCGTCAGGTGCCGAACTGTGTTGATGTGCTAAAACTTTCGCGAGTTCTATTATGGTACTGTGCGTTCGTTCAACTTGACCGTTTGTTGTCGAATGATAGGCTGGAGTTTTGGTATGCGTTATTTGTAGTCGCTTGTATATTTGCTGTGCACATATGCCGGTAAATGTTGACTCGTTATCAGTCATTACACACTTTGCGTTTGGGTATATTTGAGATAGTATCTCGTCAATGTATTTATATGTGTCCTTCTTTGATGGTATTTGTCTCAAATGGCAGAATTTGGAGTATTTGTCGGTTGAACTAATGTACATATTATTGCTCATAAAAAATAAATCTAAGTGTATGTATTCGCCTACCTTGTTCGGTATTGGCAATCGGTATTTCTGAGGCAATTTTCGCAGTCCTGTACTTCTTTTTTACAAGCGTCGCGTATGTTTGGCCAGTAGTATCTGATCGAAATTTAACGTGCGATATTTTTATAGTTTCTGTGAGCACGTTTGTGTGTGTCCTGTATAATTTGTTCTTGTTGTTTGGTTTCGGTGATGTCGCCAATTTTTGCGCTATTACGATCG
The DNA here is from genome assembly GCA_037575425.1 of Anastrepha fraterculus. Lineage (NCBI taxonomy): Eukaryota > Metazoa > Arthropoda > Insecta > Diptera > Tephritidae > Anastrepha > Anastrepha fraterculus. Next base: position 29,783 of record JAYXIM010009871.1, read on the forward strand.
ATACAGTTGAAAATGTGTTGATAATGTCATTTTCGACGTAAAATAATATTTGCTCGTCTATTTGCAGAGAATTAGTTACCTTAGGTTTAATTATATTTTTTAGTCAGTCTAGCAATTCAGTTTTGGTGTTAAAAAAAAGCGTATGCCGGCTGTTAGAAAATATATTTTGTGAGTCATTATCCGACATAGGGTACGGATATTGCTTGGTCCAAATAGGATCTTCAGATTTCGTTCTATTGGTAGCTTGTATCGTGGTAGTATAAGGTAGCACTTCGTTTGTGACTTCATTTTTTTGCATAATTTTTTCAATTTCTGTAAGATACTTTTCATTATTAACTGTATAATTTATTTTTTTGTACAGATTCACTTTCTTTCTTGGCCCTATATTTATAACTGAGCTTGTACTCGAAAAGGTCGATCTCTGCTTTTATTTTTCTAAGTCCCTGTTCACCCAGAAGCATATCAAGTTCTTCTAATGCATCTGTTTCAAAAAATGTGATATTATGTTCTAATAGTAATACAATTTTTTTTTGATTTTGTTATTGAATAACCGGGAAGGGTTTTCACTTTTACAGGCTTAATGGAAATAGGCTCACCGATGCTGCATTTTGTACTTATGTAATTGTTGGTTGCTCCAGTGTCGATCAGGATGTTAATTAGTTTGCCTGTATCCCTGCAGTGGCGTTCCAGACACGGCAAATCATTTATGCGCCTAAAAAAACACTGCCTGTTTCATATTCATCATTTTCGTATTCTGGTGCAAGCGATTGTAGTTTTTCCTCGCGTGTTTGATTCACACGTTGTACCTTCTGTTGTGTGTTGTAGTTACGAGATGAAGGATTTCGGTCTCTTTTTTGAGGATCACCTCGAAATAGATTATTCGGAGCTAATTTTTGCATTTGGCGGTCATAGCTGTTTTGTTGTGGAGCAGAATGATTCCTATTTGCGGATCTCGTGTACTGTTGTGATGGATCTACGTCCATTGGTTCGTGCTGTTGCCTGGGTGCAGTTTGGTTGTATAGCACCTATACGTTGGGTCTGTACCTTTGTGGTATCTCCTAATATCTTTTGCCTTGGTTTTGATACTGCATTGTACTATTATATTGTCTGTGCTGTGAGTTCACGTCATCGTGGTATATTGTACTTGCGATAGCGTGAGCGGTTTCTAAGTCATTTGGATTGTGGTTATATAGGGTGCCGCTGGTATATTTGCTGTTCAGACCAAGAATGAATGTCCTTACAGCTTCCTTGATCGCATATTCTTTCATAGGTGATGGATTTCCTGAGCTATCCATCTCAAATTTAGTGAGTGCAAGATTAAGTACCTTACTGACTTCGCAATGGAACTCTGCCAAGGTTTTTTTTCCAGCCTTATTCTCTTCATTTCTTCGAGCAACACATGCAGTGATCTCTGGTCCGCATAAGTGTAATCGAGATGGTCTATTATATCATAAAAATGGAATTTGGTGTCGTGGTTAATTAAAATGTCGGCTGCCTCTCCTTGAATTTTCGAATGTATAATAGAGAGTGCTGTGTAGTAAGTGGGTGTAGTAGAGTAATTCTTTATATTTTCCATGTGTGTCCAGGCACGTTTTCTCCATGACCGATATTGGTTCTTATCGCCTGTGAATATGGGTAATGTTTTGAAAATTTCTATGTTAATTTGTGACTCATTGGTGATATGTGTGTGTACAGTCCTGGTATTGATTGGTGACTGTGATGTTAGATGTTGCGATGGAACTCAATCTATGTTGAGTTTCAGTGAGTCCTGTGGTCAGAGCAGCGATTTGTGCCTTTAGATTAGCTATTTCCTGTGCAGTCATTTCGGAGTCTATGTCCAACGATAAACATGATAAATTGAAGATTGCTTGTCGCTTTCTTCGCGATCCCAGTGTGATGTCTGTTCAGGATGTGCTGTTCGTATTGCTTATCACGTTGCTCTAATTCCTGCTCTTATTTCGATTTTTCAGGAATCCAATTTTTTCCTTCTTTAGGAACGGGGAATTTTTTACTTTTGTCCTGTAATGCAGGATATTGCTTGTTCAAGAAAGAACGGAAGAGCCCCCAGTTAATATCCCTTTCACGATATGAGAAAACAGAAACATACTTTTTATATTTTAACGCCGAAGTGCGTGTTTATTTTCGATATTCTTAAGACTAACTTGTTACAGAAATCTTACTGCTATTTATACTATTTGAATGCGGCGGTTGTTATCGCATTGCGATAATTCGTTGCTGATTGCGTATTGTTTACTTTTACTAGTAGATAACTATTTGACTGTTTATGGTTTGTTTTGGTGATACCGAATTTCTATTGTTGTTTACTTGATAATGTATGTGAAAACAAATCCTATCGGCTTAATGTTGTTTACTTGATAATGCATGTCTATTGACCATGGACTGAAGTGATTATTAGTCAATTCAGGTTCAAGTCCTTGCACAATTTTTTTTTTTTTTTCAAACCAGGAAAGTTTGGTTAAATTTTTGAGTTTATTTTAATTATAATTGCTTTAAAATAGTGCTTTTTCTGTATTTGATAATTGAACATTTCTTTTCGGTATAAAATAGTTCATACTGGATATGACCTGATTTTTATATAAATCAATCAAAAAGAAAATATGTATATATAAACATGCGTATAATTAATCTCTTTCGCCAAATCCAAATTATATTGATGAGAAAATATCATTCTAATATCCGTCCATAAACCCAGCAAAACCTGCGTGACCGAAACTCAAACACAATTACACTTTTTTGTATGTTATAAACACATCCCAGCAAGAAGAGTGCCGGTCACGTTACCGGCCGTTAAACGGTGACTAACCACACCTCTTTACAATCACGTTGTTAAGAGCGTTGGGAAAATCGTGCCAAAAACTTTGTGTACGTGTGATTTTCTATCCCTTTCATACATATGGATTCGTTTCAGTGCCAGTTTCATATAAACGTAGCGACGAACAAAATAACTTTTAGGCCAGCGCCGACAGCACAGCGCGATAGATAGCCCAGCGGCTAGCAATGTGGGCTTCCGATCCAAAATCCTTGGTTCGAATCACAAAAAAAGATTTTTTTTAATACATTTATTTTATTTTGTTTTATGATATGTTTATGAGGAGATTTTTTTGATGGCTGAAATACACTCGGTGTTTTGCCATTGCCTGCTGATGGGCGAACGCTATTAGAAAAATGTTTTTATTAATTTAGCTTTCACCGAGATTCGAACTGACGTTCTCTCTGTGAATTCTGAATAGTAGTCACGCACCAACCCATTCGGCTACGGCGTTTGTTTACTTTGACTGATGCAAAAATGAGGAAAAATATATGAATGAAGTTTGCTTACTGCTTACACATTTGCCAAAGGTTGACAATTTGATTCTCGGCCTACTTTGATATCAAAAAGAGAGAAAAGATATATTTTTGACTTATTGCTTTGACAGCCACTTGCCGTTTTTTTTTTGTTTTTTTTTCTATTGATGCAAAAATTAGAAAAAATATATGAATGAAGTTTGCTTACTGCTTACATATTTTCCAAAGGTGACGGAGAATCAAAAAAAAGTCGATTTTCAAACAAATACGAGTGCATATGTGTTTGTAACACACAAAAAAGTGTAATTGTGTTAGAGTTTCGGTCACGCAGGTTTTGCTGGGATCTCAGCAAGAAGATTCCCGGTCACGTGACCGGCACGCGTGACCGTTCAACGGTCACTAACCACACCTCTTTACAATCACTTTGTTAAGAGCGTTGGGAAAATCGTGCCAAAAACTTTGTGTACGTGTGATTTTCTATCCCTTTCATACATATGCAGTCGTTTCAGTGCCAGTTACATATAAACGTAGCGACAAACAAAATAACTTTTAGGCCAGCGCCAACAGCACAGCGCGATAGCCCAGCGGCTTCCAATGTGGGCTTCCGATCCAAAATCCTTGGTTTGAATCACAAAAAAAAAAATTGTTTATACATTTATTTTATTTTGTTTTATGATATGTTTATGAGGAGATTCTTTTCATGGCAGAAACACACTCGGTGTTTTGCCATTGTCTGCTGATGGGCGACCGCTATTAGAAAAATGTTTTCCTAAGTTTTGGTGTTTTCACCGAGATTCGAACTGACGTTCTCTCTGTGAATTCTGAATAGTAGTCACGCACCAACCCATTCGGCTACGGCGTTTGTTTACTTTTATTGATGCAAAAATGGGAAAAAATATATAATATGAATAAAGTTTGCTTACTGCTTACACATTTACCAAAGGTTGACAATTTGATTCTCGGCCTACTTTGATATCAAAAAGAGAGAAAAGATATCTTTTTGACTTATTGCTTTGACAGCCACTTGTCGTTTTTTTTTGTTCTTTTTCTATTGATGCAAAAATGAGAAAAAATATATAAATAAATTTTGCTTGATATCAAAAAGAGAGAAAAGATATCTTTTTGACTTATTGCTTTGACAGCCACTTGTCGTTTTTTTTTTGTTCTTTTTCTATTGATGCAAAAATGAGAAAAAATATATAAATAAAGTTTGCTTACTGCTAACACATTTTCCAAAGGTGACAGAGAACCAAAAAAAAAGTCAATTTTCAAACAAATACGAGTGCATACATATGTGTAATTGTGTTAGAGTTTCGGTCACGCCCCAGCAAAACCTGCCTGCATATTTGTAACATACAAAAAAGTATAATTGTGTTAGAGTTTCGGTCACGCAGGTTTTGCTGGGATATGCACTCGTATTTGTTTGAAAATTGACTTTTTTTTTGGTTCTCTGTCACCTTTGGAAAATGTGTTAGCAGTAAGCAAACTTTATTCATATATTTTTTCTCATTTTTGCATCAGTAAAAATAAAAAAACGCCGTAGCCGAATGGGTTGGGGCATGACTACCATTCAGAAATCACAGAGAGAACGTCGGTTCGAATCTCGGTAATCTCGCCCCTCAGCAGGCAATGGCAAACCACCGAGTGTATTCTGCGATGAAAAATCATAAAAAAAAAATAAAATAAATGTATAAAAAATTTTTTTTTTGTGATTCGAACCCAGGATTTTGGACTGGAAGCCCATATTGCTAGCCACTCGGCCAACGCGCCATGTTGTCGGCGGTGCGCTAAAAGTTATTCTGTTTGTCGCTACGTTTGTATGTAACTGGCCATGAAACGAATCCATGTGTATGAAGGGGATAGAAAATCACACGTACACAACGTGTACCGGTAACGTGACCGGTTACGTGACCGGCACTCTTCTTGGTGGGGAAGCCAAACGCGTATACACACAGACATACATATGTATATAAATATGCATACAAACTTTCAGCGAACGCAGAATATGTGAATATAAAACAACAAATCGAATAAATTACTGATTTAGAAAACTTGATTAGCAATTATAGATTAGCGCAATCATGAAAAACGTGTCGTGTGCGTGCTATATCGTCCCGTATTTGAGTCAGGTTCAAGTCCTGTACACATTTTTCTTTGTTCAATATTTTTATTAAATTTTATGTAATTGTTTTAGTTAGAATTGATTTAAAATAGTGTATTCAGATTTTTCTAATTCCTGTTATTTGGAAATTTATCTATATATATAAATGTGAAAATCTGTCCCTATGTTCGCTTATAACTCGAGAATGGCTGAACGGATTTATCTTATCTTGGTCTTGAATTATTCGTGGAGGTCTAGGAAAGGTTTCAAAGGTGAGAAAAATTCGAATAATTGCCGGGAAAATGGTAAAAGCGTGGACTCGGGTAACCTTCGGATGTGTATATACAATATGGGTATCAAATGGAAGCTGTTGGTGAATGCTTTAGTTCAGAGTATTTTTCATGCCGCTCCGTGACTAGGGTCTCGAGATAGAGACCAAAACGTGGACCCTAGAATGTGTTTGTACAATATGAATATCAAATTGAAGCTGTTGGTGAATGCTTTAGTACAGAGTATTTTTCATGCCGCTCCGAGACTGGGGTCTCGAGATATAGGTCAAAACGTGGGCCCGGGTAACCTTCGGATGTGTATATACAATATGGGTATCAAATGGAAGCTGTTGGTGAATGCTTTAGTTCAGAGTATTTTTCATGCCGCTCCGTGACTAGGGTCCCGAGATAGAGACCAACACGTGGACCCTAGAATGTGTTTGTACAATATGGATATCAATTGGAAGCTGTTGGTGAATGCTTTAGTACAGAGTATTTCTCATGCCGCTCCGTGACTGGGATCTCGTGATATAGGTCAAAATGTGGGCCCGGGTAACCTTCGGATGTGTATATACAATATGGGTATCAAATGGAAGCTGTTGGGGAATGCTTTAGTTCAGAGTATTTTTCATGCCGCTCCGTGACTAGGGTCTCGAGATAGAGACCAAAACGTGGACCCTAGAATGTGTTTGTACAATATGAATATCAAATTGAAGCTGTTGGTGAATGCTTTAGTACAGAGTATTTTTCATGCCGCTCCGAGACTGGGGTCTCGAGATATAGGTCAAAACGTGGGCCTGGGTAACCTTCGGATGTGTATATACAATATGGGTATCAAATGGAAGCTGTTGGTGAATGCTTTAGTTCAGAGTATTTTTCATGCCGCTCCGTGACTAGGGTCCCGAGATAGAGACCAACACGTGGACCCTAGAATGTGTTTGTACAATATGGATATCAATTGGAAGCTGTTGGTGAATGCTTTAGTACAGAGTATTTCTCATGCCGCTCCGTGACTGGGGTCTCGAGATATAGGTCAAAATGTGGGCCCGGGTAACCTTCGGATGTGTATATACAATATGGGTATCAAATCGAAGCTGTTGGTGAATGCTTTAGTTCAGAGTATTTTTCATGCCGCTCCGTGACTAGGGTCCCGAGATAGAGACCAACACGTGGACCCTAGAATGTGTTTGTACAATATGGATATCAATTGGAAGCTGTTGGTGAATGCTTTAGTACAGAGTATTTCTCATGCCGCTCCGTGACTGGGATCTCGTGATATAGGTCAAAATGTGGGCCCGGGTAACCTTCGGATGTGTATATACAATATGGGTATCAAATGGAAGCTGTTGGGGAATGCTTTAGTTCAGAGTATTTTTCATGCCGCTCCGTGACTAGGGTCTCGAGATAGAGACCAAAACGTGGACCCTAGAATGTGTTTGTACAATATGAATATCAAATTGAAGCTGTTGGTGAATGCTTTAGTACAGAGTATTTTTCATGCCGCTCCGAGACTGGGGTCTCGAGATATAGGTCAAAACGTGGGCCTGGGTAACCTTCGGATGTGTATATACAATATGGGTATCAAATGGAAGCTGTTGGTGAATGCTTTAGTTCAGAGTATTTTTCATGCCGCTCCGTGACTAGGGTCCCGAGATAGAGACCAACACGTGGACCCTAGAATGTGTTTGTACAATATGGATATCAATTGGAAGCTGTTGGTGAATGCTTTAGTACAGAGTATTTCTCATGCCGCTCCGTGACTGGGGTCTCGAGATATAGGTCAAAATGTGGGCCCGGGTAACCTTCGGATGTGTATATACAATATGGGTATCAAATCGAAGCTGTTGGTGAATGCTTTAGTTCAGAGTATTTTTCATGCGGCTCCGTGACTAGGGTCCCGAGATAGAGACCAACACGTGGACCCTAGAATGTGTTTGTACAATATGGGTATCAAATGGAAGCTGTTGGTGAATGCTTTAGTTCAGAGTATTTTTCATGCCGCTCCGTGACTAGGGTCCCGAGATAGAGACCAACACGTGGACCCTAGAATGTGTTTGTACAATATGAATATCAATTGAAAGCTGTTGGTGAATGCTTTAGTACAGAGTATTTCTCATGCTGCTCCGTGACTGGGGTCTCGAGATATAGGTCAAAACGTGGGCCCGGGTAACCTTTGGTTGTGGATGTGCAATATGGGCATCAAATGAAAGCTGTCGATAAGTGCTTTAATGTGGGGTAATTTTCATACCTATTGATGACTAGGGTCTCGATATATATCCCAAAACGTGGACCCACCATGTCTTTGCCCAGCGAAGCGGGCCGGGTTTGCTAGTCTATATATATAAATGTGAAAATCTGTCCCTATGTTCGCTTATAACTCGAGAATGGCTGAACGGATTTATCTTACCTTGGTCTTGAATTATTTGTGGAGGTCTAGGGAAGGTTTTAAAGGTGAGAAAAATTCGAATAATTGCCGGGAAAATGGTCAAAACGTGGACCCGGGTAACCTTCGGATGTGTATATACAATATGGGTATCAAATGAAAGCTGTTGGTGAATGCTTTAGTTCAGAGTATTTTTCATGCCGCTCCGTGACTAGGGTCTCGAGCTAGAGACCAAAACGTGGACCCTAGAATGTGTTTGTACAATATGAATATCAAATTGAAGCTGTTGGTGAATGCTTTAGTACAGAGTATTTCTCATGCCGCTCCGTGACTGGGGTCTCGAGATATAGGTCAAAATGTGGGCCCGGGTAACCTTCGGATGTGTATATACAATATGGGTATCAAATGGAAGCTGTTGGTGAATGCTTTAGTTCAGAGTATTTTTCATGCCGCTCCGTGACTAGGGTCTCGAGATAGAGACCAACACGTGGACCCTAGAATGTGTTTGTACAATATGGATATCAATTGGAAGCTGTTGGTGAATGCTTTAGTACAGAGTATTTCTCATGCCGCTCCGTGACTAGGGTCTCGAGATAGAGACCAACACGTGGACCCTAGAATGTGTTTGTACAATATGGATATCAATTGGAAGCTGTTGGTGAATGCTTTAGTACAGAGTATTTCTCATGCCGCTCCGTGACTGGGGTCTCGAGATATAGGTCAAAATGTGGGCCCGGGTAACCTTCGGATGTGTATATACAATATGGGTATCAAATGGAAGCTGTTGGTGAATGCTTTAGTTCAGAGTATTTTTCATGCCGCTCCGTGACTAGGGTCTCGAGATAGAGACCAACACGTGGACCCTAGAATGTGTTTGTACAATATGGATATCAATTGGAAGCTGTTGGTGAATGCTTTAGTACAGAGTATTTCTCATGCCGCTCCGTGACTGGGGTCTCGAGATATAGGTCAAAATGTGGGCCCGGGTAACCTTCGGATGTGTATATACAATATGGGTATCAAATGGAAGCTGTTGGGGAATGCTTTAGTTCAGAGTATTTTTCATGCGGCTCCGTGACTAGGGTCCCGAGATAGAGACCAACACGTGGACCCTAGAATGTGTTTGTACAATATGGCTATCAATTGGAAGCTGTTGGTGAATGCTTTAGTACAGAGTATTTTTCATGCCGCTCCGTGACTGGGGTCTCGAGATATAGGTCAAAACGTGGACCCGGGTAACCTTCGGATGTGTATATACAATATGGATATCATATGAAAGCTGTTGGTGAATGCTTTAGTTCAGAGTATTTTTCATGCCGCTCCGTGACTAGGGTCTCGAGATAGAGACCAAAACGTGGACCCTAGAATGTGTTTGTACAATATGAATATCAAATTGAAGCTGTTGGTGAATGCTTTAGTACAGAGTATTTTTCATGCCGCTCCGAGACTAGGGTCTCGAGATATAGGTCAAAACGTGGGCCCGGGTAACCTTCGGATGTGTATATACAATATGGGTTTCAAATGGAAGCTGTTGGTGAATGCTTTAGTTCAGAGTATTTTTCATGCCGCTCCGTGACTAGGGTCCCTAGATAGAGATCAACACGTGGACCCTAGAATGTGTTTGTACAATATGGATATCAATTGGAAGCTGTTGGTGAATGCTTTAGTACAGAGTATTTCTCATGCCGCTCCGTGACTGGGGTCTCGAGATATAGGTCAAAATGTGGGCCCGGGTAACCTTCGGATGTGTATATACAATATGGGCATCAAGTGGAAGCTGTTGGTGAATGCTTTAGTTCAGAGTATTTTTCATGCGGCTCCGTGACTAGGGTCCCGAGATAGAGACCAACACGTGGACCCTAGAATGTGTTTGTACAATATGGGTATCAAATGGAAGCTGTTGGTGAATGCTTTAGTTCAGAGTATTTTTCATGCCGCTCCGTGACTAGGGTCCCGAGATAGAGACCAACACGTGGACCCTAGAATGTGTTTGTACAATATGGATATCAATTGAAAGCTGTTGGTGAATGCTTTAGTACAGAGTATTTCTCATGCTGCTCCGTGACTGGGGTCTCGAGATATAGGTCAAAACGTGGGCCCGGGTAACCTTTGGTTGTGGGTGTGCAATATGGGCATCAAATGAAAGCTGTCGATAAGTGCTTTAATGTGGGGTAATTTTCATACCTATTGATGACTAGGGTCTCGAAATATATGCCAAAACGTGGACCCACCATGTCTTTGCCCAGCGAAGCGGGCCGGGTTTGCTAGTTTTCTATATAATATTATTTAAACTTCTTTTGAATTGATTTATATGTAAAACAGCCATAAAGGTAATGCATAACATATGAATGCATTCCTATATTTAATATCTTCAGTCAAATCTGAACTACTTACGTACACATATTGATGAGAAAATATTCTAATGCCGCACAAGCTTCTGCGCACACTTGTCACAGGGCATATAAAGAACAACAATCATTCGCTGTGGCCGCCTACTCCCTTCAGGAAAATACGGTACATCTACAATACATACGCGGTTGTTCGCACACGATTCGCTAAAAAGGAGTCCGCGCGCAATCAAAGGCACATCATTGTGCCGAAAATTATGAATTATGAAGCGTAAACAAAACTGCCCCACAATATAAGTTAAAGATTTTCGCGTAAAAAATCTTTTTTTAAAAAGATTGCGGTATGACCGCTCTTTATTGAGTTCTGTCTAAAACTGAATTACAAAATTTCTTAATCTAAAACCTAAACTTAAAATGCACCGAGCTACCTGTGGTGGCATGAGCAATTTCCAGGAATCGCTGACTTTGGTTGCGCGTGCATAACTTCCGGCCTAATTCGATTGGGGTGTTGCTGCCATTGGCTTTTCTGCTGACAGTGCGTCTGTACTCATGTTACTGATCGGCGTTTTGAAAAGTTAACATTTGCCATGTTAACACTTCCCCTCTTAAAAACGTTGACCCAAGTTGAGGCCTGCTGGAGGCATCTGGTTGCTGTCTAGACTTTGTGCGATGATTATTTTGTTTTGAGTTTTCTTTCAAAATTTGAAAAGTATTAGTGCTATGCAAGTAATAGCTGCAATTGATCCAAGGGAAATTTAGCCAGTTGATATTGCTACTGTCTTTAGGAGATTTATTTTTCGGGTATTATTTATATGCAGTTCTTGCAGAGATTTTAGTGAAAGCAATTCAATTCGTTCGTTTTCGATTGGTGCTGGTTGTAGGACAGCTGGGATAGCTGGAGAAGGAGTTGCCTCATAGTTGATGAAAATTTGATTATTAACTTTCAATGTTGAGTTATGGAAGTTGATAACATGAGTTCCCGTCAAGTTCTGGGTTGTTGCGTCAGCATCTATTTTTCCCACAAAGCCATTAAGTAGTAAAATGCTTGCTTTTATTTCTTCAATATGTGGAATATGGTGCCCGTTGCTTATGGTGCAAGTTGAATTAAAGCTATTATTATTCTAGGTATACAATTACTATTAGTTATATTAACTATCTGCTTTTGTTTACAAATTTCAATTATCTTATAGTTATTACAATGAGTTTTTATTCCGTAAACTTGATTGTTTCCTTTTAATATTTCACTATATTCGACATTAATTATAGTGTTATTTGCCTTTATTACAGGTCTTATAATAATTTTTTGATAATTTTCTTTAATTGTTAATAGTATTTTTACCAAGTAAAAAATTGTAAAATTTTTGCTAATAACATTAATTTCTGATATTTCTAATGCCTGTTCCGCAATTTTAAATGGAATTTCATCATCTTCTAATTTTTCAAGAACTTGTTCATCATTATTGCTGTTAAGCTGGTTTAGATTATTTGATATTGCTTCTAGATCCTCATGATCGGGGGATCCGGCTATAAATTTCCAGGCAAACCTAAAATATTTATTGATCTTTTTTGTCGTAAGTTTGCTGGTTTAAGGGTATCAAGGATTTGGAGAGATTGGACTAATTCGTGCTTTAGGATAGGTAGTGAAATGCTATCCTTAGGAATGTCTGAAGAAATGTATTCGTAAATGTCCGTTAAAAATTGTTCGTATCTGTTAAGGTCGATTATATGTATTAGCCTAAAGGCTCCGTTTTGAATTTCCGCTGTCCCGTCATTGGTTTTAACCAGTTGAGCAGTAGAGTAGTCATAAATGTCTATTGTTGCGGTGGTCGAAATAAAGAGAGTTCTGAAAAGAAGGTTAGACGGTTTTATTCTAGTTTTTTATATTGCTTTTGTGAATTATTTTTCCCGATTCTGTTACTATGGTTGAGTGTTTGTTCTCCTTTACTCTTTCTTTTTTGAATTTTGGGGTAATTTTTGTGCCTAGCCTTTTATTTATTTTTACATAGATAGTTTCGCCTGGATGATAAATTTTTATGGTTTCTCTTTTTTTGTTGTGAAAACAAAGGTCTTTTGCCTGTTTATTTTTTAATTCTAAGATATTTTCCTCCCTTGCCTTTTCGAACTGGCTTGGGTCTATGGAGACTCTTCTCCCGAAAAATATCTCTATTGGTTTCTCTTTTGTAGTTGAGTGGATAGTATAATTATATTCATAGACTGAGTCATCAAGGAGTTCGGCAAATGAAGCAAAATTTCGTTCTGCTTTTAGGCAGCGCATTATTTTTGTTAGGGTAGAATGAAATCGTTCTACTTGGCCATTAACTGAACTGGCATAAGGCGGTGTTTTAAAAATGTTGATGTTGAGAGTGTCTTCGAGCAGAAATTTTATAGTTGCAGAATTAAGGGAAGTTTCGTTGTCTATAACCACTGATTCGGGCACGCCAAATTGGAAAAGTAATTCTCGTAGAGGTTCTTCTACGTGTACTATTGCTCTCGATTTAATTATCTTGGTTTGTGCATATTTTGAGAATTTGTTTATTGCTGTCAATACTATATTTTTGTCGGTGATGTAAATATCAGTATGCAAAATCTGTCCAGGGTATTGCGGTATGGCCGTTTCGCCTAGTTCTGGTTTACTGGAGTGTCGGTCGTATTTATTTTCCTTGCATACTGAACATTGCTGAATTATTGTGTTTATTTTCTTCGTCATTGATGGGAAGTAGTATTTTTCAAGGATTTGAGATTTATTTTCTCGGTGGTTTCTGTGTGCTCTATTATGGGTTATAATTATAATTGGAGGATGGTTCCATGTGTAGAAGTCCACGCAAGTGGGGAAAGTTACTGATCGCCATTCACTTGGGAGTGGCCAGGACGATTCTTCTACATATGGTTCAAGCAGCTCACAACGGCCGGAATTAGCCCACGTATCCTCTGGGTAGCTTCCGAACACCCGTTCGGGAGTGAGCTAACGTGAGAAGGCGAAGCATTCCAGGATAGCTGGTTGTGCGCTGGGTTTGGGACCCGCCACTTAAAAATCCCCCCAATGAAAAGTATTAACAAGCCTCGGATGAGAACTGCCTTTACTGATGACGACCCCTGCAAGCGAAATAAGGAATATGATTTGAGGGCATGCACCTGGAATGTCCGGTCCCTTAATAGGGAAGGTGCCTCTGCCCGGCTGGTTGATGTCCTCGTGAGAGTAAAGGCTGACATCACTGCCATCCAAGAGATGCGATGGACGGGGCAAGGTAAGAAAACCATAGGACCTTGCGACGTCTACTACAGCTGCCATGTAAAGGATCGCAAATTCGGTGTCGGATTTGTTGTGGGAGAGAGACTTCGTCGCCAAGTACTGTCGTTCACTCCCGTGGACGAGCGTCTCGCAATAATCCGCATCAAAGCGCGATTTATTAACATCTCGCTAATTTGCGCCCACGCCCCGACGGAAGAGAAGGACGATGCGACCAAAGATTCCTTCTATGAGCGCTTGGAACGTTCCTATGAGCGCTGCCCCCCGCCACGACATAAAAATCGTGCTTGGCGACTTCAACGCCAGGGTGGGCAAGGAAGGAATTTTTGGTCCTACAGTCGGAAAATTCAGCCTGCACAACGAAACATCCGACTTCGCCGGGGCCCGAAACATGGTAGTCTGCAGCACCAGATTCCAGCATAAAAAGATACACCAAGCTACCTGGCTGTCTCCTGATCGAAAAACGCGAAACCAGATCGATCATGTTGTGATAGATGGAAGACACGATTCTAGTGTATTAGATGTACGCACGATCCGAGGACCAAACATCGACTCGGATCATTACCTTGTTGCAGCCAAGCTGCGCACCCGCCTCTGTGCAGCGAAAAACGTACATCTACCTGCGCAAAGAATGTTCGACATCGAAAGGCTGCAATCACAACAGACAGCCAGAAGATTCGCCACTCGACTCTCACTCCTGCTCTCGGAGAGTACTGCCCAACAAACCGGCATGCACGAACAATGGAGCAACATTTCTCGTTCTCTACGTACCGCCGCCGAAGAAGAAATCGGATTCCGGCGAGCCCGAAAAAACAATTGGTACGACGAGGAATGTCATGCTGCCGCAAAAAGAAAGGATGTCGCCTATAGAGCCACGCTGTGATCGGGCGCAACGCGAGCCATGTGGGATCGCTACAGAGAGCTGAAAAAGGAAGAGAGACGTATTATCCGACAGAAGAAACGAGAGGCCGAAATACGTGAGTGCGAGGAGCTTGAGATGCTGGCCAATAGGAACAACGCCCGAAAATTTTACTAGAAAGTTCGCCGGCTTACAGAAGGTTTTAAGACCGGGGCGTTGTCCTGTAAGAACAAAGACGGCGATCTGGTGACTGACGTACAGAGCAATCTTAAATTATGGAGGGAACACTTCTCGAACCTGTTAAACGGTGACAGCTGCGCATGTCATAGAGAATGTGAAGATCCCGATACCCCAATCGTTGACGACGGAATTGTCGTTCCGTTACCCGACCATGACGAGGTGAGAATAGCAATATCACGGCTAAAGAACAACAAAGCTGCGGGCGCCGACGGAATGCCGGCTGAGCTATTCAAACATGGCGGCGAGGAGCTGGTAAGGTGCATGCATCAGCTCCTATGCAGAATATGGTCGGATGAAAGCATGCCTGCCGATTGGAATTTAAGTGTGCTCTGCCCAATCCATAAGAGGGGCGATAAATAAATTAAATAATACACAGTTATATTCGACATATAATACAAGTTATGTTGCCATACACCACTACACTTCCCAACGTCGCACCCTGTGATCACATTGCACTACACGTGAGTTCATTGCTTCAATTAAAGTTCACACAAGAACTTTCGCTGACGCGACACACGCGCAAGCGATCAATTGCAATATCCAATGCTTGGGAATTGCAAGGCCAGCATATTGGCCAACACGCGCAACCCAACGATTGCGAAATACCAGCAAGTGGTGGGAACTGCAACGTTGGCGAATTAGCTTAGGTTAAGCAGTTAGTTGGTAAGAATTATAATTTGTAAAGTTTAGTTAGAATCGGAACCGCAACTAGTGCGGAATAAAATTATATTTGACTAATTTAAATCGTGTTTTTATGTTATCGGTGAACAGTTGGTTCACCGCATCTTTAATTTTTTGGAAGCCCCTATCGGTCAGGGCTTAAGTGGCGCCCGAGCAGTCGGTGTGAAGTGACTTAAAAAAATAAACGATAATAACAAAATTTTTCTACATGTGCTAAAGCAACACAGTCAAAGTGTAAAGTCCAAGCAAAATTTTCCATGGCAAAGTCGAAAACGGAGTCAAAATCGAAGTCAACAACATATCGGCATAGGCAGTTGCTGTAACATAAAGTGCTAATTGAACTAAATTTTACGTGGTTTGCCACAAACGAATTGAAACAAGAAATTTGAATAGAATTTTCGTTTTTTTGGATAAAAATTAAGCTTTGTTGGAATGCTTGTAAAATCAGTCAAACATCCTTTGTGAAGTGCAATACGTAACTGTGTGTGTGCGTGCTTTTGTGCATATTTGCCAATTCAACAGCAAATTTCGTGTAAAAGAAATCAAGTTCGAAAAAAAAAGGGAAAAGTTAATTGCATACCAAAAATCAACAAATAAAATAAAAAAAATTTTGACTGAACTCTGAATTTGGAAACATTTGGTATCGCCGTTTTTTCAAAAAGCCAATGAAATATTGGTTTGTGTAAGTTTACAAATCTATTCTATCTATATATATTTCTATTTTCAAGAAAATGAACTCCGACGAGATTTCGAGGTCCCTCACAGAGATGAATGGCGCTCTGAATGCCATTCTTGGTAAGGTAAAGAAGTTTGAGGAGCGCCTCAATAGGGTGGAAGCAACGAACAGAGATGACTCCTTGCAAGGCCTTACACAGGACCTGGAACGAATAGAGAGGGAAGTACTGGAGGTACGGAGACAGTCCACGGACACCAGGCCACAACCAGTCGAGCCACTAGTTACGCCTCGAACGGAAGATGAACTAACTCAAGTGGCCAAGCTTCCGGACTGTGTCAAGGAGCTGCAAGTATTCGATGGTTCACGGGAACATTATGGTTCCTGGGTGCATAGTGTAGAGCTAGTAATAAAAGACTACGAAATTGTGCGGCACAAGCCGATATATACCGCCATCCTAAGACATATTAGGGGAAAAATTAGGGGGGCGGCCGATTCTGCGCTACTTGCGCACAACATCCACGATTCGGACTGGGCAAAAATTAAAGAAACCCTTTCGCTGCACTACGCAGACACTAGAGACTTACAAACGTTGGAACAGCAACTGACGTTAATGTCTCAAGGGCGGCAGAAGTTATCCGACTTCTATACGCAGATTCAAAAACAGTTATCCCTAATGATAAACACGATCGAACCAGATAAGTACGCACATAAGGAAACAATTGAAGCGCTGACAGAGGCGCACCGTCGAAGAGCACTAGATGTGTTCATTAGAGGTCTCAACGGGGACCTACCAGCCCTGCTCCTCGTTCAAAATGTCAAATCCTTACCAGAGGCATACTCTGCTTGCCTGAAGTTGCAGAATGCGGACCGCAGAAATACATTTCACCGTCCATCTCTAACAAGTAGAGGTGACGGGAATATTATTGATACCCCATCCTTCTCCCGTAACAGGCGGGATTACAATGGCCAAGGCTATTCTGGCCAGCAACATCCACGCCAGCCGAACAACAATCGAACGTGGCAAGACGGCAACCGGAAAGTACCAAGACCGTCTTACTCAAGTTCGGGGCAAACAAGACCGCAAAATTGGCGGAGCACTCCGTCGGCGTTAGTAAAATCAAATTACGAGCCATCTTCCCAGTCGCGAAACACTAGATTTACCCCATATGACGGCGCAAATAGGGGTGCAGGTTCCACGGGACACATGAACCAAACAGCTAGTAAACAACAAAAGCTGTTCCATCTGATACCGGTAGATAAAGAAGTTATCCCGGATACAGAAAACAAAAAACAACTCACGGAGGATCAGGTAAATTTTACCATAGGAGCCTCATGTCTGGCGTACCATATTTAGAATATGTTACGCATGATCAGGGTATGTTAGAGTTTCTAGTCGACACGGGGGCAAACAAAAATTACATCAGTGAACGCGTAGCACGCAACACCGTGCCAGTGGAAAAGCCATTCAAAGTAACCTCTGCCGGTGGCGACATAAAAGTAGACAGAAAAGTATGTGGATATTTTTTTAAGTTTGTAGGCAAGGACACTCCCACCACATTTTTCGTCCTCCCAGGACTCAAATCGTTCGACGGGATCATAGGCGACAACACGTTGACTGAAGTCAAAGCGGTAATAGATAGAGAACTCAACGTCCTTATGCTGAAACCAAATGTAGTATTGCCCCTTAAGCGAAAAATAGCGCAACAAGTTAATAAAATAGAAACAAACATCCCGCTGGATCCAAATATCACTAACCTTACTAAAAATAAGCTCTACCAAATATTAAATAAATACGAAACCTTGTTTGGTCCGGTTGACCGCAGTATGGAAATCCAAACCAATGTCCAAGCCGAAATAAGAACTAATACCGGAAACCCTATCTACACAAAAGTTACCCCTACCCTGTAAACATGCGCGAAGAAGTTGAGAAGCAAATCCAGAATTTACTTTCAGAAGGAATAATTCGTCATTCAAAAAGCCCATACAATTCGCCCATATGGATTGTGCCGAAAAAATCTCAGTCTGATGGGGAAAAGAAATATCGAATGGTCATAGATTTCAAGCGGTTAAACGCAGTAACTATCCCTGACACGTATCCTATACCTGACATTAATGGCACCATCGCGAGTCTTGGTAATGCTAAATATTTCACAACACTTGACCTCACTTCGGGATTTCACCAAATTCCAATGAAGGACAGCGACATCGCAAAAACGGCATTTTCCACAATGAATGGAAAATACGAATTTTTGCGGCTTCTTTTTGGTCTCAAAAATGCACCCTCTATCTTTCAACGAATGATAGACGACGTGCTCAAAGAATTCATAGGTCGTACATGTTTCGTATACATCGACGACATCATAATTTTCAGCAAAGACCAGGATACTCATTTAAGGGACATCGAGACCATTCTCCACAGGCTTTTGAACGCAAGTCTCAGAGTTAATCTAGAAAAAACGCAATTCCTTAAAACAAGCGTAGAGTTTCTAGGTTATATTGTGACCTCCGAGGGAATACTCCCAGACCCAAAAAAAGTAGATTCAATAAGAAAAATGCTTCCTCCTTAGGTTTAACATCATATTATAGAAAATTCATCCGAGATTACGCTAAAATTGCAAAACCGCTTACCAACCTCACACGAGGAGAGCACGCACGGGTAAAGGCAACGCAATCCAAAAAGGTACCCATAAGCTTGGACACAGAAGCGCTAAATGCATTCATTGATCTCAAGGAGATACTGACGACATCGGAAGTCCTAACCTTCCCCAACTTCGACAAACCCTTCAATCTGACAACTGACGCCTCCGACTTCGCTATTGGTGCCGTGTTGTCACAAGATTACGATGGTAAGGATAAACCAATAGCATTTATATCAAGAAGCCTAAGTACTACGGAAGAAGCATATGCGACCAACGAAAAGGAAATGCTCGCCATTGTTTGGGCATTGGACAATCTCCGGAACTACCTATATGGTGCTAAGAGGATACGAATATTCACCGACCATCAACCATTGACGTTTTCCCTCAGCAACCGGAACTACAATGCAAAACTAAAGCGATGGAAGTCTAGGATCGAGGAATATAATTATGAAATAATATACAAACCAGGTAAATCAAACGTCGTGGCAGACGCTCTTTCCCGCTTAAAAACTCAGGCGAATCCCCTTACATCGATAAGCGACGACGATTCAACAGGCAACACCGTCCACAGTGCGGAGCAAGATAATTCGGATCTGATACCGTTCGTGGAAGCGCCAATAAACGTATTCAGAAACCAACTTGTATTTGGAGGTAGGTTGGAGATATTCGAGGAACCCCATCTCGGTTACTCGCGACACTACCTAGGGTCAGAGGGAATTAGCGAAGCAGAGCTTATCGAAGTCCTCAAGAAAAAACTAAGACCAAACGTAATCAATGGTATTAAGATTCCAGAAGCTCAATTAGGACTACTCCAGAAGGTATATTTAGAAAATTTTATGCAATATAAGATCCGAGTAGCTCAGTCTATGGTAGAAGATTTGAGGGATCCGGATAGGATTTGCGATATAATATGGGGGGAACATAAAAGGGCTCACCGTAATGCCACAGAGAATAAGAAACAACTCCTGGAGAAATACTACTTTCCCAGAATGAACAGTATAATTAAAGGATATGTCTCGTCCTGTGAAACTTGTAAGGTCAGTAAATACGATAGGCATCCGAATGCACCAGAGCTGCAAAAAACTCCAATCCCATCACGTCCTTGTGAGATAATCCATTTGGACATTTTCGAAATTCAAGGGGAGAAATTCCTCAGTGTTATCGACAAATTCTCAAAATTTGCGAAACTTTTCCATTTACGTAACAAGTCCACTTTGCACCTTAAGGACAAAATAATAAAACTCCTACACTATTTTACAACACCTGATATTCTCGTGACCGACAACGAGCGCGGTTTAATTAGTCCAATTATCCAGAACCTGTTAGACTCTTTAGGAATAAAATTGTATCGCACACCATCCCAAAGAAGCGAAGTGAATGGTCAGGTAGAAAGACTCCACTCTACCTTAATTGAAATAATTAGATGCCTGAAGATAGACAACCCAAAGTTAAGGACAAAAGAATTAGTTAACATAGCAGTGGATCGATACAATAATTCAATTCACTCGGTTATAAACCAAAAACCAAGTGAAATATTTTTTAATCGAGCAAGATCCTCTAACTATCAGGAGCTGTTAGAAAAAAGTAGAAAAACCAATAAATATTTGAAAGCCTTGCTGACAAAAAAGCAGCTAGACCAGATCAAACGTCACAACAAGAAAAGATCTCTTCCGGAGCGTTATGACGAAAGCGATGACATATACGTGAAGGACAAGCAGATTAAGGGAAAGCAAAAACCCGTGTATAAAAAAGAAATTGTTGCAAAGGACAATGAAGTATCAGTCACCACGCTAAGTGGCAAGAAAATACACAAAACTCACATAAAAAATGTGAAGCGCAGGAATACATATCCTAGCACTTAAACAAAAAAAAATAAAACACAAAAAAAATAAACATTAAAATAAAGAATAATAAAGAATTATACTGAAATAAACTGAAATAAGAAAGAAAACTTGGTACTAAGGGGTAGTTAATCTAACAAGAGCGGGCTTGTAAGTGGGACAAATCGTGCCTTAACCGGATAACGCGATTCTCCATAGCTGGTTCGAGAAATGATAATACCTCTAGTCCAGAACAAAAGGAAATGGTCATTACTACAAGAGCGGGCTTGTTAGTGGGATAAATCGTGCCCTAGTAGGCTCGTAGTG
Organism: Anastrepha fraterculus; assembly: GCA_037575425.1. Lineage (NCBI taxonomy): Eukaryota > Metazoa > Arthropoda > Insecta > Diptera > Tephritidae > Anastrepha > Anastrepha fraterculus. Next base: position 50,679 of record JAYXIM010009871.1, read on the forward strand.
CCATCGAATTTGACAAATGGCTACACTACTTCCAAACGGGATTCTGGCGATCTCTCCGTAGCTGGTTCGAGAACAATATGGCCCTCTGTCCTAAACAAAATTTAAAATGCCTCCCTCGCCTAATCCGTTGGAGAAGAAAGAAAAAAAACAAAAATTTAAAATGCCTCCTTCGCCTAATCCGTTGGAGAAGAAAGAAAAAAAACAAAAATTTAAAATGCCTCCTTCGCCTAATCCGTTGGAGAAGAAAGGGAAAAAAAACAAAATTTAAAATGCCTCCCTCGCCTAATCCGTTGGAGAAGAAAGAAAAAAAAACAAAATTTAAAATGCCTCCCTCGCCTAATCCGTTGGAGAAGAAAGAAAAAAAACAAAATTTAAAATACCTCCCTCGCCTAATCCGTTGGAGAAGAAAGAAAAAAATTTTTAAAATGCCTCCCTCGCCTAATCCGTTGGAGAAGAAAGAAAAAAAAAAAAACAAAAAAAAAAGAAATAAAATCTTATTTTTTTATTTATTTTTTCCTAATTTTTTGTTCCTTTTTATTTCTATTTATGAATGTTTTTGTAATAACAATATAAAGTAAATTTAAACAAATTTTTCTTTTTAACCTTCCCTACTAATCATAATAAAAAAAAAAAAACCGTTTTATCCAAAAGAAAAAAATATACAAAAAGAATATAACTTGTAAACTTTAAACCACTAACACACTAACAAAATAATATCGCAGGAAAAGCTAAAATCCTAAACCATGATAGTAACATTAGTTTAATGATATTCAATCTAATCCTGAGAATTCCGCTTACTAATAATACCTTCCTACTATCAACAACATTTTTCGCTTTTTACGAAATACCTTCTTAGAACCTAACAACTACTAACTTACTAACTACATTAAATTAGAATTAACATTTTGCGTTGCAGATTCCCACTGCTGGCAAATGCCATCAGCGGTCTGAACATTTTCAATTACAAGGCTCCGATCGTAACAATCCAAAATGGAAACGGGTGGATCATTGTCGGGTCATTCAAACTGGTACACGTCATCAATCTGCAACAATATGCTACAACCTTGAGGCAAATGGAAAACTTAACAAACCGAATTGAGGACCAGATATTAACACAGCACTACATCAATCAAACGCTAGAACGACTTCATGAACTAATGGGCAACACAGGTAGAGCAAGAAATACTCGATCTATTGACTGGCTAGGCTCAGCATGGAAATGGATAGCAGGATCACCTGACGCAACGGATTGGAACAATATCCTGCACAGTCAAAATCAGATAATTCAGAATAGCAACCATCAGTACAGGGTTAATAAGAAACTATTCACGGCTACACAGGAAGTATTAGAAAAAATCGACGAGGTCGTGGACCGCACGAAGAACGTGGTAAAGGAAACAGAAATCATGGAATTCAGACAAAACGCACTTCACAACATTTTTCTTCTTCGCGAGGATGTAAACGAAATGGTGCGGGGATGTCAGTTGGCAAAGAATGGAATTGTCAACACCAACCTACTGGATATGGACGAAATTAACCAAATTCTATCAGAAATAGAAACGCTCCCATATCAGAATATAATAGAAGCAATCGAATATGGCCAACCGTCGGTACTGACTAACGGGACACTTCTCCTCTACGTCCTTTCAATGCCAAAAGTAACAACTAAAAAATATAATCTCCTGGTTACTCGCGGTGGAATCTATGGAAGTAAGCAACTAAATCTCCCTTTTGACAGGATGCTTGTCAACCAGGAAGAGACGTACGGCCTAACAAAGAATTGCCTGGTAATCAGCTCGTCCACGGTATGTAAATCAGAATCCTTGATTAAACTGGAAGAAAGCAGTTGCCTACCGCGACTCCTAAAAGGTGGAGAAGCCAACTGCGAATTCATCAGACAGAATGGGTCACAAATAGAGCTGATAAACGAGAACACCGTGTTTATATCAAACTTCCAAGGAGTAATCAAAAATAGCAATGCCTCTATTACGGTAAATGGCACCTACGTAATCCAATTAAATAACGAAACAGTCACCATTGGTGACCAAGTATTTTCTAGTTATGAAACTATTACCGCACAGGCCCTTCCAGCAGTACTATCAAAGGTGAAGAGCCATACAATGAAGGTCAACCTAGAATACGTCAACGACCTGACCATGGAAAACATAAGGTATCTTGGGTACGTTAATGAAAAGGTAAATTTCTCTCTCGCTTCAGAAATCCTCTCGATATGCGCAATTGTTCTTATTGCCGCCATGCTGTGGAGATGCTACAATGGAAAGCTAGACCTTCCGCCAGTTGAAATCCCGACTCATTGGTCAGATAACACTAACAACAGCAAAATCATTAGAGGAAAGTCTGCTCCTGAAATTCATCGCCTGGACAATAGCCTGCCAGTCACACCAGTCAGTATCAACATGTCACCAGGAAACTGTAGTTACTCTCTACAACATTTTACCCCCTCGCAATTTTCGTCTTTTGATCTGCGAGACGCAGATCTTTAAAGGGGGAGGAGTTATGTTGCCATACACCACTACACTTCCCAACGTCGCACCCTGTGATCACATTGCACTACACGTGAGTTCATTGCTTCAATTAAAGTTCACACAAGAACTTTCGCTGACGCGACACACGCGCAAGCGATCAATTGCAATATCCAATGCTTGGGAATTGCAAGGCCAGCATATTGGCCAACACGCGCAACCCAACGATTGCGAAATACCAGCAAGTGGTGGGAACTGCAACGTTGGCGAATTAGCTTAGGTTAAGCAGTTAGTTGGTAAGAATTATAATTTGTAAAGTTTAGTTAGAATCGGAACCGCAACTAGTGCGGAATAAAATTATATTTGACTAATTTAAATCGTGTTTTTATGTTATCGGTGAACAGTTGGTTCACCGCATCTTTAATTTTTTGGAAGCCCCTATCGGTCAGGGCTTAAGTTACATGTATTTATTTTACTAATATACGTTCTATATATAATAAACTTATGACTTACAGTGCTTATACTTATGCATAACTACATCCATGTTCACACCTATCAATCGTAACAAAATTTTTTGCAGTCATAATGGCAAATCACAAGCGACTTAAAAAAACAACAAAACAGTAATAGTACATTATTATATAAATAAAATATGGGCAGATAAAAAGAGCATATTTAATGAGAAGGTTGACATTCTGACTCATCGATAATTTTTTTAATATTTGCAGTATAATTTGATGCAGTCATTCGAATACAGTTATCCAAATGTATATCTGTAAGCCGATCGCGGTATTTATTTTTAGTAAATTTCATTTTGGAAAAAGAAGATTCACACAAATAAGATGAACTGAATAACGCTTTCACTTTCAACGCAACACGACATAAAACTGAATACTTATCTTTACTTACTAAAGTCCATATACATTTTGTATTTGAACCTAAAGATTTTAAAGTCAAGTCACTTTGAAAAGCAATCAGTTCCATTTCTGTCACAGCAATGTCTTCGCCAAAGTAGTTCATAACACAAGTTGCAAACTGTTGTATATCAATGTCCATGAAGGGTGAAACAGCAAATTGCGTCACTAAAGCAATTTTGCTGAAATCCTTGAAACGATTTTGAAGTTTTCCTTCAAGTTAAAAACTATTTACATATGATATTTACTGTCATAGGGCTCTAATAGATTTTTGGATATCTTTTCGGAAAGAATAGGAAACTGCTTAGTATCGCGGTTTTTTAGGTTTTATCCCAAAATTCAAGTTTTGTAATAATTGCATTTATATCAGAAATCATTTCCGCTAATTCTTTATCCCTGCCTTGAAGCTGCAAGTTAAGCTCATTTAATGTCCACAAGAAAAACAAAATCTCTGAGCCAAGTCGAATTTTCCAGTTCAGGAATCGGTTCATCGCGTTCTATGAAAAATTGGAATATAGCAGGCAGGGCATCATTGAAACGTTTGAGCACTCGTCCTCTGCTTAACCATCGCACTTCAGAGTGAAGAAGTAGCTCTCCGTATTGACAGTCAATTTCATCAGCCAAGGTTTCAAATAATCTTCTTTGTAACGCTTGAGCTCTAATCTTGTTCAAAATTTTCACCACCAGTTTCATAACGTTGTTCAAGTTTAGAAAATTTCCACATAATGCTTGCTGATGTATAATACAGTGGTAACTAAGAAATTGTGAAAAACTTTCATCCTTATGACATAGCGCCACGAGCCCCTTATCACAACCCACCATAGCTGGAGCACCGTCAGTTGTCAGGCCTACCATTTTTGATATTGGAATTTTCTCAGAAGAGATAAGATTTTTTAAATGAGAAAACAGCTCTAGTCCAGTAGTATGTTCTTTGAGTGGAATAAACTTCAAAAGATCTTCTTTAATTGTAAAATCACTAAAAGCCATTCTGTCAACTACATCTGTTGATTCATCCAGTTGCAGTGAAAAAAAAACAGTTATCTAAGTCACTTCTTAACTGTAAAAAAATATCATTGCTCATTACTTCTACTCGCCTCATCACTGTATTAGCAGAAAGTTGCATAGATTTTATAGCAGACACTATTTCGTCTTTATTTCTAAAGTTGGCGAATAAAGAATCTGCAGCTTCCAAAAATGCTTGTTTTATGATTTCCCCGTCTTCATAAGGATTTTTCTTTTGTGCAATTATCTGGGAAACACGATAAGATGCTTCAGTTGCAGCCTTATTTTTGTCGATTGTTTTCAAAAATATTGATTGTTGTCCAATTAACTGGATTTTTAAATGTTTCAGTTTTTCTTTTCTGGTGGCAAAATTTAACGAGAATGCCTTCTCAAAATTCGAATGTACAGTTTTATGATGCCTCTCAATATTTCCTTATTTAGGAACTGACACAGATGTATTACATAACAAACAAACACTTTTGCCTTTAACTTCTGTGAAGAAGTATTGTTCTTCCCATTCCGAATGGAAATGGTATGTCTTCGCCTTCTTACTACTGCTTGCCATAATGTTTCGAACTCTAACCCAACCGCTGCACGCAGAACGTTGATAATGCCGTTCAGTATTAAACTGAGCGCAATGTCGACGTGCATTGCGTATATATAAAGCCAAAAAATTCTCGAACACGCTAATCGGTTCCAGCCGATCCTAGAACGGAGACGCGACTTCGCGTCGTGTTTGTCGGCGCGAAATCGCTTACCGCAGTGTTGCCGCTGTTTATCTATTTATTATGAAAATTTCTGAAATTGGCTAATACTGGTATGATTTTCAGACTTTTGGATTTTTTGCAACGTGAGCCGCGCGAGCTACCAGAATTGCCTTTGCGAGCTACCGGTAGCTCGAGCTACCGGTAGTTGGCGACCACTGCTCTAAAATGTGTCTGTGATAAGTGGGAAATATTATTTTAAATTGATATGTTGAAGTTAATCCAGTGTTTAAAACCATTTGGTTTTTGAAAACGTTTATCGGAGTTTCTACGTGCGGGATTAGATTATCGGATGAACTTTCGTCACTGTGTTGGGTTGTGGACAGAGCGCTTATTGGCTCGGTTATCGCTCTTGAGAGTGCATCGGCAACAACGTTTGTCGTACCTGGTTTATAATGAAGTTCATGATTGTATTCCTCCAGGATAGCTTCCCAGCGTTTCATTTTCGCATTATTGTTTTTGTTCCTCAGTGCTTGGGTCAAGGGCTGGTGGTCCGTAAATATATTGACTTTGGCTGAGCCATAAAGGTAGTTTCTAAAATTGTTTAGTGCCCATATTATAGCGAGAAATTCTTTTTCGTTTGTCGCATAGGATTCTTCCGTCTTTTTAAGTGTTCTGGATATGAAAGCTATGGGTTTCTCATCTTGTGCGAGGACTGTACCGATGGCACAGTTGGGAGCATCGGTTGTTAAGTGAAATTCTTTACTGAAATCGGGGTATGCCAGTATAACGTCATCGGACATAAGAGAGTTCTTGACTTTGTTGAAGGCATCTTTTGCTTCGCTGTTCAATACAATATTTATCTTGGCGGATTTAGTTTTTGAAATACGTCCCTCTTCCCTTCTTAAGAGTGAAGTTAGAGGTTTAGTTAGCATAGCATAATCTTTTATGAAACGGCGATAATAGCCTGAAAGGCCTAGAAATGAACGGAGTTGTTTAATAGTTTTTGGATATGGTATCTTCGCTATTGCTTCCACCTTTGCAGGGTTTATCGTTATCCCTTTGGATGAAATGATGAATCCCAGGAACTCTATTGAGTCTCTTAAGAAATGACATTTGTCCAGCTGTATTTTCATGTTAGCATCTTCAAGAGTCTTAAAAATTTGTTGTTAGTGGAGGGCATGCTCTAATTCGGATTTACTAAATACGACAATGTCGTCGATATAAACGTAGCAAATTTTGCCAATGTGATGGCGAAGAATGTCATCAAGCGCGCTCTGAAAAATTGAAGGAGCGTTTTTGAGTCCAAATGGTAATCTCGTGAACTCGTATTTGCCGTTATTAATTGAGAAAGCAGTTTCCTCGATATCAGATTCCTTTAATGGGATTTGATGGAATCCGCTTTTTAAATCTAGGACTGAGAAATATTAATTTTTCCCTAATTGGGACAGTACTTCATTAATTTGGGGTATTGGATAACGATCCGCTATGGTTATCGCATTGAGTTTGCGATAGTCGATAACTATTCTGTACTGTTTATTGCCTTGAGAGTCCGGTTTTTTTGCTACAACCCAAACGGGTGAATTATATGTTGACCTTGAAGGTCGAATAATGCCGCGGTCTAGCATTGTTTTAATTTCGGATTCTACCTCGCCTTTTAATGCCATTGGGTAGGGGTAGTATCTTGTGTAAACTGGATTATCCTTATTTGTACTAATTTCGCCTATAACTTTCGTAGTGTAAATAAGTTTGCCGTTAGGTTCTGCAAAGAGTTTAGAAAAGTTGTTCACTAAATTGTTGATTCTGCTTCGTTGGGTAGATGTCATATGATCTTCTTTAATGTTAATTGCGTTCGCTGATTTGGATTCAAGTTGCTTTATTTTAATTTTGGTGTTACCCTTGATTGACATACAATTGTCTTTGATGTGGATAACAACTTCGAGAATTTTAAGGCTGTCGTTTCCAAGGATACAAGGGAGAAGGAAAAATTTTAATTTTGAGTCTGTATTAAAAAGCGTTAGGAAATATGCTCCTTTATTTCTATGTCTCCTGCTATTGATTTTGCGAAAAAGTTTGATTCATTTTTAATTGGATTAGGGACGATAGAAGGTTGAATATAGTTTTTCGTTGATCCCGCGTCAATTAGAAATTTCACTATCTTTCCACTCTCCAGCCTGCATTCAAAATAAGGCAGTGAAGAGTGAGTTAACCTAAAAATTGTATATCTGTTATGTCAGTCAGATCGTTGTCTTGTAGTTCATCGTACTGGTCTATATAATCATTTGTATGTTCTGCTATAAATTGCTCTTGACCATAATTCCTTTGCACTTTATTCGGAATCGGTGGGTTATCGATCGGACGTCTCTTACCGAAAAAGTCGTTAGCGCGTGGTCTGTTCATGTAATTAACATGGCGTGTACGTAATGATGGATCTATGTCCATCGGTTCCGGTCGTGGTTGAGGTCTCGGAAACGGAAACGGACGCGGTGTTAGATTGTTTGGTTGCTGAGATATGTTGGGCTGATAATGCCGTAGAAATTGAAAATATGGCTTATGTGCTCTGTTGGGAATAGCCGGGTTTGGTCGCGACTGGGGCAAATATGCAAATTCAGGGTAGAACTCATTGTTGGACCTTCTTGGTGGAAGGGTGGACGAAAGTTGTGAGGTTACCTGTTCTGGCCACTGCTTTTCGGTGCGTAGTAAGATCGAAAACTCTGGTTTTCCAACTTCAGGCATAAATGAAGAGCCTGTGGAAGATCTGCTGGTTCTCTTATTCCGAGGAGTCTTGGTAGATCGCCTCTTAGTACTCGAATGAAGGTGTCAAGGGCCTTATCCCGATAGGTACGCGTAATTAGATGCATGGCTTCTTGACTAACTTCCATGCTTCCGATTTTGTTAAGGATAAGTGACAGGTGGGAATAGACGCGCTGATAAAACTCTTGGATAGTGAGGTTGCCCTGCACTAAGGAGGTCATTTGGTACTCAAGGGTACCGATGTCGCGTTTGTCCGCGTAGCGTAAAGTAAGGCATCTGGAAGTCGCTTTCCAGTCCAAAGGCATGTTATACGATTCTAGGGCAATGTCGGCGTTGCCCACAATCTTGTTACGTATGACGTTAAGGATTCCATAGTATTTAGGCTTTCCTTTTTGCGGTTCGTAGATCTGCAAAATGTGATCTACACTCTTTTTCCAGAAGTTGAATTCCCCCGGTTTCCCGAAAATTCACGCAAACATCTCCCTACGTCTGGAATTTTGTCAAACTCTGTTATATTGTTCGGTAGACTAGAATCGATAGTCACGTCTGTAAAGTAAAGTTCGCATTAGGGTTAAGGGCAGCTTGAACTAAGTTTCGCCCCTCTCGTTTAAGTATGTTATTTACGACTCCTGCTATTACGTTTGTTAATTGCTCCATGCTGAATGCATTTGCATTTGAGGAGGAAGGAACAGATTGTAGAGGAGGTGCGCTTAGCACAGGAGGTCTTACCAAGTTATTTGGATTAGACATGATAGTTTTTTTCTTTTTTTCCCTAATTTTTTATAATTTATTTTTTATTTAAATTTTTGTTATTTTGTTTTTTAATTTTTTTATTATTGATAAAGGTGGAGGGTCCCCGAAGGTGGTGAATCGCAGCTTTTGCGTGTAATTAGTTATTGGCTATACAAGCATAACATACGGTATTGGTATTTGGTTACTCCTTCTAGGAAGGAGGGCTTTCGTACCCTGGAGGGTCCCTGGTGTTGGGAATCGCAGGGTTAAGCTATATTATCAATTTGCAATTTATTGAGTTATTGGCTGGCTCGTACATTCGTAATGAATTTTATAATTGTTGTATTTGTTTTACTCCTTCTAGTAAGGAGAGCTTTCTTAACCTGGAGGGTCCCTGGCGTTGGGAATCGCAGAATTAAGCTATGTTATTAGTTTTAAATTTATTAAGTTATTGGCTGTACGAGCCGTCCTTTATAAGCTTTATAATTATTATATGTGTTTTACTCCTCCTAGGAAGAAGGGCTTTCCTACTCTGGAGGGTCCCGTAGGAATCGCAGAGTTAAGCAATATTATAGAGTTTTTTATTTTTAATTTATTAATGAATGTACAAGCCTTTATTTATAGAGTTTAGCAGGAATTAATTACTTTCCCTTTCACAATATATTTATTGTTTAACATTTTCGCATTACTTTTGCGATTTCAAGGAATATCGGCATTTATACTTTAAGTATGTGGCCATGTACATAAAAATAAAGGTTAATTTTAAAATTGTTATTTTTTCCCCCACAATTTTGTATTTAATATTTTCGTAATATTTTTATATTTAATATTTTTACGATTTTACAAATGTATGCATTTTCAAACTTAAATTTATAGACGTGTATGTAACTTACATAAAGGTGTGAATGAACATTTTCACTGTTGACCTTTCCCTTCCATGAAGTTTTCTTGCGTGTCTTGCGCTGATTCGGTGCGACGGCTGACGGCTCGCGTCTACCGTTTGCTTTCGCTACTAGGGGGCCTCTTTTCCGTCACTCTTGGTTGCTATGATGCGGCGGATTGTGGGTAATCCCCGTTTGTCAGGAAATCCTTCTTCTGCTACTTGGTCGCTGTGTCCTTTTTCCATTTTCCGGCACACGTTTCTAGCTTTTGGTGGCCCAGCTTGAAAAAAGCCCTTTCTGTCCACCGGGCTCGGGGGCCAATTCAGCTACTACTCGCGAACGGAACACTTATTACTGGAGGCGGCTCTTCTATTTTTAGTACGGACACTATTGCTGGAGACGGCTCCTTTATTGGCTTACACTCGCGTTAGTTAACGAATTGGCCCCACGTTGGGCGCCACTTAAAGATTTTCGCGTAAAAAATCTGTTTTTAAAAAGATTGCGGTATGACCGCTCTTTATTGAGTTCTGTCTAAAACTGAATTACAAAATTTTTTAATCTCAAACCTAAACTTAAAATGCACCGAGCTACCTGTGGTGGCGTGAGCAATTTCCAGGAATCGCTGACTTTGGTTGCGCGTGCATAACTTCCGGCCTAATTCGATTGGGGTGTTGCTGCCATTGGCTTTTCTGCTGACAGTGCGTCTGGATTATTGTGGGAAGCGCTATGTAAGCGTTGTACATCCGCTGTACTCATGTTACTGATCGGCGTTTTGAAAAGTTAACATTTGCCATGTTAACATATACTTAGATACCTTTTTAGACCATTTGTATGAAGTGCAACTTATTATTTGGAATATGAATACTAGAGTGTCCCAAAAAAAATAAAGTGTTTTTTTTTTTACGCATACCCTCTTATTTTGTTTGAATGGTATCAAAACATCTAAAAATAAAGTTTCGTCTATTTAGAATCACCGAATCAACCCGTGCCGAGTTGCGCGGAAACCTAACGGTACTTGTATAGTAAGGCGCGCGCGAACTGTCGGATTGATTGCGTGTAACTTCTTGTTTGTTTTATTAGTAATCGCGTTTTCTTCGTGTAGTCAACATGTCAGTGGAGTTACGAAGTTCCAAAAAGGAGATATTTTTAATAGGGGACGTAAAACATGAAATCACCGGTTCTAAACTTCCCTCTAACGGGCAAGTACTGGCAGTTTTGTTCTATAATATTCCTGAAGTGAACTTAAGTGCCAATGAAAGTGCAAATCTCACAATTCGTGAGTGTATTATTTATTGGGAAAAGGCACGTATACCGACCAGATCAATATCTAACTGTGTTAAGAAACTAGTTAACTTATACCAAGTTTGGAGAGAATTGCAAAAAAATGCGAAAAAAACTCAAGAAGTGTTTGAACAGCGTCGGCAGGAGTTTGTTTCAAACTTAAACAATTTGTTTGACATCGCACATGCCGATGCTCTTCAATCGATTAAAATAAATGAAGATAAGATCTTCTTGCAGCGCCAAAGAGAACCAGGTCGGCCCGGTCACTTAGCCGGAGTGGACAAAAAACTAACAATAAAAGAGGAAAGGATGCGCCTTAGAATCATCGAGGAGGAAAAGCGACGTGCTAACAATTTTTCATCCTTAGCACCATCAACATCATCTTGCGAACCACCACTAGAAAAGTCATCTTCTGATTCTGAAATAATAGAATTTGAAGAAAATAGGCCCAGCGCAAGAGAAGCCTCCTCTCAGCCCGATAAAACTTCTATGCTTAAAAATATCATAACTCCTAAGTTAGTTGCCGCATTAGACAGGTGTCAGTTAAGTGTGAGGGATTCTGTCTTTATAATTGAAGCTACTATTGAGGCTCTGGGGCACAATACGGATGAATTCCCTATAAGCAAGTCCTCCCTCCATAGAGTTCGTACGGGAATGCGAAAAAAACGGGCTGAAGCTATACAAATTGATTTTCAAAACAAGGTCCCGGACACGGTAACTGTCCACTGGGACGGAAAACTGTTGCCAGCTCTAGATTCACGTAAAAGTAAAGAAGAACGCCTACCGGTAGTTATTACATACGATAATAAAGAACCAATTATTGCTGTTCCTAAATTGGATAGCTCGACAGGAAGGGAACAGGCAGACGCAGTTTGGGATGCTATTACGAACTGGAACCTTGAAGATAAAGTGCAGATTCTCTGTTGTGATACTACTGCTTTTAACACAGGCCGCATAAATGGAGCATGTGTGCTTCTCGAACAAAAACTGGGTAGAGAAGTGCTTATTTTTGCTTGCCGTCATCACATTTACGAATTTGTACTTAAAGGCGTGTTTGAAGCGAAAATCAGTCAAGTAACTACAAGCCCAGACATCCCATTATTCAAGAAATTCCGAGAAAACTGGAAAAATATCGATCCCGAGAAAAAACAAAGCTGTACAGAAAAGCTATCTTGTTTTAATGTTTCGGAAATTGACAAGCTGCTAGAATTCTACAAAACTGAATTAACCAAAGAAATCGTTAGAGATGACTATCGCGAATTAATTGAGCTTTCCATTATATTTCTTGGCGGAGATTCAGAGAAGAAATTTAAGATTCGGCCTCCAGGTGCTATGCACCAGGCTCGATGGATGGCGAGAGCCATTTATTCATAAAAAATATCGTTACTTAGCTCTCAATTCAGAATTTCAAACAAGGATACGGCAGCTCTGTTGGACGTATGTCTGTGTATCGTGACATCCTACGTAAAACCCTGGCTCCAATGTATTTTAGCAGTAAAGGCGCCGTATCAGGATTTGTGTTTCTTGAAGGCCATGAAAAATTACGAAACAATAGACAAAAGCATTTCAAAAGCAGCTTTGCAGAAGTTTTGCCAGCATTTGTGGTATTTGACAGATGAAGTATCTATTCTGGCCTTATTTGATGATGAGTCGATCTAGAAACTAAAGTAAAAATGATTGCTAACTTAACTAGAGAAACCCCAATAGCCCACAATAAACGTTACATTGCATCCAAAGAAGAACTCTGTGGACCACTTTTTGGTACGTTAATTGAGCTTTTATTTTGTTCTATGACTACGTTTGCTAATAGGTATAATTGATAACTGATCTATGTATCTGTTTTAATTTCAGAGAGAAACATTGATGACTTCGTCTCTGTCAAAAGCAAGTTCCTGTTTAATCGACTCCAGATTGACGACAGTTTTCTGAACAAGTGCCCCTCTTCGTGGTCAAATGATGATTCGTTTCTACAGGCTAAAAAGAAGCTGCTAGAACTGAAAGCAATTTTTATTACGTTGCGTACAAGAACACAGACAGGTATATTCCGACTGTAAAAAGCAAACTTTGAAAAGAAAATTCGATGATTGATGTCCCTTTTATAATAAAAAGAAAATAAATACGAAATATGTGTTTTATTTTTATTTATTTAATTAATCTAAAAATTCAATTACACTTTTCTCTATTGTGAGCCTATAGCTTTCATACGAACTTTTAAACTTAAAGTTTGACATCAAGTCGGCACGGGTTAATGCCATCCGATCTCAATAATATTTTATATTTAAGTTTTTAGAGTCAAATGGAAAAAAATAAAGGGTATGCGTATTGAAATTCCGAAAAAAAAAAATTCCCCCTTGTAGCCTGGGACACCCTAATGAATACTTATATTAATATCGAGTGTTAAGTGTTAAAGCTTTGAAATAAAAAGTACATATTGATTGAAAAATTTTGTTATAAAAATTTGAGACATCGGTCTCTGTTGTTATGAACAATACTGCACATCAACACAACTCGCAGAAGCTTCAGTGATTTCTTCAATATTAAATGTTTGGCACTTTGTGCTTTGTGTGGCGAAGGCTGAATGTCTGCACAGTAGCCTACAAAAAAGCCGCACTCTTGTTTAAGAGTAAGTTTATTTCTTTGCTGCTAATATGCATATGCTTTTGTGCACCTTTTATCAATTGGAGAACCACATACGTAAAGGACCACATATGTTAACTTTATATTTATAGTAACCAGTAGCGAAATGTCCGGCCAGAACTTTTTCATATACTACTTGTTGTTTTTTTGTTTCTTTTACTGTAGCTTTTGCGAACACTTGACTCACAGAAGCTGCGGCTGTCGAGCAGTTGGAAAACATATTTACATACATATAAGGGTGCATATATATATACGGAGCCGCGGCCACTTGACATCACAAAAATTCCAGATTTACAAAATATTAGCAAGTAATTTCGCGACTAAAAGAATCATGGCCGCTGCGACTGCGTATACGAATGTATTTTGTTTTTGTAGTCGCTAGGCTTAGATTTTAGCTTTGGGCGACATACGCATGTTGTGGCATGAAGTGAGTGCGCTGTGTTTTCGTTGTATTCTAGAACCTTTTAGAACGCGTGGTGCCAAAGCGGCCTTCGCGTTTCGCTTACTGCTGCTTTTGCGTCAATCAAGGTATTTTGTTTGGTTCGAATCTCGGTGAAAGCAAAATTAATAAAAACATTTGTCTAATAGCGGTCGCCCCTCGGCAGGCAATGGCAAACCTCCGAGTGCATTTCTGCCATGAAAAAGCTCCTCATAAAAATATTTGCCGTTCGGAGTCGGTTTGAAACTGTAGGTCCCTCCATTTGTGAACAACATCAAAACGCACACCACAAATAGGAGGAGGAGCTCGGCCAAACACCTAACAGATGTGTATGCGCCAATTATTTATTTTTTTTTTAAGGTATTTTGTTTTTGTAATTGCAATATTCGGAATATCGACTGGTGGAAGACAAAAGTACAGCGAAGCAAGAAGGGAGCGCTGTGCTCGCGCATATATGCATGTATGTATGAACGTGCATGGATGTGTTACATATGAATACAATTATTTTGTATGAAGTTTAGAAGGCAAGTAGGTATCTATGTGTGTATGTATGCATGCTAGGACATAAAGTGGGTATATATATTGTACATACACACCTGCATACGCTTTAGACCAGAATTGTTTTTGCACTTGTTAGGAAGAAACTCGTTCACTAGTGCGTATGTGAATTTGATTTCTTGTAGGAATGTGATGTGTTGCGAGATGTGATTAAATACATACATAAGTCAGGGTTATTTGGGCATACATGCATATGTACATATGTATGAAAGGAAGATGATTGTTGGGCCACCAAGCTTTTTTGGTAGCTATTATTTTCCGAATTAATTAAACACTTTTATTTTTACAAAACTTTATAATTTATTTTTCGCACTTAGAAATTTACGCGTTCGTGCGTTTGTTAATCCCTTTACAATTGTTCAAGTTCACCAGCCTCAGCTGATGTCGAGCTTCAAGACTCGAAATATTTGCTTAGCACAGCTTATATATACTGTATGTACATAAGAATACGAACGTTCGAAAATGACAAATATAGGATAATGTGTATTAATATAATTCAAGGACAAGTACAAGGATTAGGGTGACCAGATGTAATGTGTAAAAAATATTACAATGTTATCAATTAGACTACAATACTAATTTATTAAACAAAAATTTTACAATTAACCTATAATATACTTAAATTATGTCATGTATAATAAATTAGGTGCTGCTCCCAACAATGATGTTCTTGCGTTTGTGCATTATTGTTTTTCATATACAAATGTACATACATACATATGTAAATGCTGTCGAATACATAAACTATAAATTGACATACAATACAAAATAAGTGTTGATTTATCTTAACCCTAGAACACACGCCCAGAAAATACCACGTAAACACACACCCGGGATACGTTTGTACCCGAGACCTTATTTTGCGGTTTTTTTAATGCTTATTCAACCGATTTGTATGATTTTTTTTTTCTGAAATGTATATTTTAATATATAACAAGTATTTTGTCTTTTGTTTCATTCGAATATTCCTACTGGTTCCAGCGATATGGGCAAATAAAGTCAGGACATGCAACAGTGGATTTTTGTTTTTGTTGTTGTCCTGATAAATGCAAAACAAAATAATATAATTTATAATAATATACTTGTAGAGTAACAACGAATACACATTTTGGTTTTTATTTCATTGAAATATTCTACCTGGTTCAAAAGATATGTGCAAAAAGGTCGCGCAAGGTATGGGTACGTAGGTAGCAAATACTCTGGTATAACTGGTTTTTGTATTTTATATGCAGCTGCAAGGGTTGTTTTCACACGAGGTGTTGTTATAAATGCTGCCTGTTGATATTTTCATTATTGTTTTGGTGCTCAAAAGTGTAAGAAGTGAAAATATAAGTGAAAATAAATATAACTGAAACTATAAATAACTGGATACGAAATGACTTCAAGAAGAAACGAATATTTATCAAGTGCAGCATATACAATAGAAGGTAAAAAATGTAAAATAAGCAACAATGTAAACATAAACGGTTCCTAAGATTTGACGATAAAAACACTCGTGCAACACGCTTACTAACTGATAAAGCAGCACCGATCAGTGAGTTGTGGACGATGATGAACAATAATCTTGCTGCACATTACAAGCCCAGCTCATGCTTGACGATTGATGAACAATTATTTCCTTACCGTGGACGCACACGGTTTACGCAGTACATACCGTCAAAACCTGCTAAATATGATGTCAAGGTTTGGTGGATTTGCGATGCCACAAATGCATATCCACTGCATGGACAAATATATACTGGCCAAGCAGAAACTGGTAGGGAAACGAACCAAGGCGAACGAGTGGTGAAGGATTTGTCTGCCAAATACCAAGGAAGTAGCCGAAACATTACAATGGACAATTTTTTTACGACCTTGCCAGTTGCAGAACTGCTTCTCACCTGGAAACTCACGATCGTTGGAGCTTTGCGCAATAACAAATCATATATTCCTCAAGAAATGAAGCAGAACAAAAACAGGACAATTGGTTCAACGACATTTGGCTTCAAAAATAATGTGACAATGTGCTCTTATGTTCCCAAAAAAAATAAAGCAGTAATTTTGCTTTCGACCATGCATAATGATGCTGAAATAGCTGACAGTGGGAAACCTGAAATAATTGAATATTATAATCGTACCAAAGGTGGTGTTGATCGAATGGACCAAATGTTTGCGGAATATCCAACACAAAGGCAAACAAAACGATGGCCACTAGCGATGTTCTTCAAAATGTTGGACATTACAGCTCTTGCAGCCTACATTGTCTACGATTTGAATAACCCTATGTTGCCTTGGAGAACAAACAACAAGCGTAAGCAGATCCTGCGCAGCTTGGCTGAAGCATTGTGTATGCCCATTATTGAAGCCAGAGCCATAAATCGTCAAGTGACGCGAAATTTTTCGACTAAAATTGCTATTGAAGCATATTTCAACCGACCGCTGGAATCAATGGTATCAACAGCAGCATCAACATCTGCCGCAGCGCGCACACCAAAACCTGTGTCCGGATCTTGCTATTTATGTTACGCACAAGAGGAAAAACGCCGTAGAAAAACCAGAAAGCTGTGCGCCAAATGTAAGAAGCCAATGTGTCTTGAACATTCGGTCACATCAACAAATTGCTCTATTTGCCATGATTTTCCTCAGATATAAGATGCATTTTTATAATAAAAGTCAATAATATAATGTGTGAAATGAATGTTTTTAATTTTTCAAATAAAAAAATAATATAAAAAATGTTTTTTTTGATTATTATGAGGATTTTTACTATTGGGGTACAAACGTATCCCGGGTGTGTGTTTACGTATATAATGTGTTTGGAAGGCTGTAGCTCCTGAACCAATGGTCCGATCTGGTTCAAATTTTGAATTTGAACTCAAAACTAAATAATCTTCCTAGATCCGAAGTAAGCGGTATAGAGGTATAGCGGTTCAAAAGTTACAACACTTCAAAGTTGAAGTGGATACATTTGTACCCGGGTGTGTGTTCTAGGGTTAAACCCTTTTTTTGACGTGATAACGTCTTATAATTCGATTTAGCCAAAATAATGTGTCGTTATCTTGCTCAATCGTCGTTATCTTGCTCATGGTCGTTACCTTGCTTGAACTGCAAGCGAAAGTGCGGAACGAACGACAAAGAGCACAATCAGCCCCCGCATTCGGCAACGTTCGACATCGGGCTCTCTCCTACTTGAGTGAGCATATGTATGTATGTATATGTGCATATGTATATAAATTCACATATTTGTATTTGCATATGCCTTCTTATTGATTATTATTAATTTGATTTACTTGAAGAATTTAAAGTAAAACCAAGTGTATCATCATCATCCTTACCGAATTTATAATTAGTGACGACTAGTTGTTAATAATACCTGTTTTTTAATGTTTTCATTATTAATTTATTATTATATATGAGGAAAAAAATGTATGGTAATATTTACCACATCCCTTATAAGATGTGTGGTAGGTATACTAATATATGTATATAAACATGCACACATACATATACTTTGGTGCAATTTTCATAGTCTTATATACATATGTCCTATGCCAAAACATATAAACATGCACATTCATATACAATTTCGCTCAATTTTCAAATAAAAAGAACAGATCTATATGTAAAGATGCATACAAATCATATGGACATATCAAATGTACGAATCTATTCTGTACGCAAGCAAATGTTAGCTAATGTACCTTGCTTGAACTGCAAGCGAGGGCGCGGAACAAACGACAAAGAGCACAATCGGCCCCCGCGTTCGGCAACGTTCGACATCTGGCTCTCTCTAGTTCAGTGAGCATATGTATGTATGTATATGCGCATATGTATATAAATTCACATATTTGTATTTGCATATGCCTTCTTCATGTTTGCATGGTAATGAACCATTTCTCTGTTGAGAATAGGACGATGATAGGAAAAGTAGGATATGAAAGGGGGTGTTTCGAGTGTAATGTGTCTTGAAAAAGGCAAATCGATGATGTTGCCTCTTAGTGTTTTTGACTTATTAACATATGATGAACAATCGAAATTGAAGATATCTTTCATGAATTTGATAAATGTTTCGTAATTGTTGACGTTTGTGTAAATGTAACTTGATCAATTCCATTGCGATTCCATTTACCTGCTTCTCTATATCCATACAAAATATCTATCAAACAAATAAAATACAAATTTTGTTTTGAAAATTGCAACCATTACATCAGTATTTTCTGATTAAGTTGTCACGTTAAACTATCGTCAGTAAACCGACTTTACAGACCACCCCTTTTTGTGAATGCAAATACCTCCTATTGACATGTACATACATATTATATTGTCATATACCATCATTTATGTACTTATATAGTATGTATATAGTATACGTTCATTTATGTATGTATGTAATGAAAAACTTCATGAATTACTTTCAGAACTTTATTGAAATTTATTCGCGTTGCGCGCATACGAAAAATCCCACTTTGACCCATTTAGAGTGCTCCAATCGAGTCCAAAAGTGTGATCGACCCCCACTAGCCTTGAACGGCCGATCCACTCATGCCAGTGGCACTCCTCCTGGAACTCCCCTGGGGGTTCCCCATACAATCATTTCAAAATATCACAATTTTTGGCCTTTACATGAGAAAAGAAGCTAAAAAGTTCGACCCAAATTGGGGGACATCAGAATTCGTTTTAGAGGTATGGTTCCTTCCGCAAAGTTTCTTATTTTGATCCCTAGAATATGATTTTCACAGAGCAATGGGCGATTTTTTTGCCTCCCCACAAAAGACACTAAAAGTTCGACCAAAATTGGGGGCATCAGAATTCGTTTTAGAGGTATTGTTCCTTCGGCAAAGTTTATTATTTTTATCCCTAGAATATGATTTTCACAGAGCAATGGGCGATTTTTTTGCCTCCCCACAAATCGGCCTAATATAATATATATATATATATATATATAAGGGCCCGCCATCTATCGTTACGGATTTGAACTAGGTATTATTTGAAGAATGGTAACACTTAGCTCTCATCTGATTTGACAGAAAATTAGTTTTATTCTTTCGCTGAACGAAAATGGTTGTGTATACGCTCAAAGAACGCTGGGAAATATAACGACATTACTTTGAAAATCATGGTAATGTTGCAGAATGTGTACGAAAATTACGTACGGCAATGGGAACAAGAAAAGCACCGAATGAAGCGTATGCGCGTTACTTTGCGAAAAAAGTAAGAGAAATCGTTAGGCCGCCTCGGAGCTGCGATTTGACGCCGTTGGATTATTATCTTTGGGGTGCCGTCAAAGACCAGTGTTATGCCAACAAACCAGCAACATTTGATGCACTGAAGACCAACATACGCGATGTCATAGCTGAAATACAGCCGCATACAATCGAAAATGTGTTGAAAAATTGGACCGATCGTATGGGATAGTGCATGGCTAGCCGCGGCATCCATATCAATGAAGTTGTGTTCCATCATTAGCCGGAAGGATTGTACTTCAAAATAAAAAAAACAGTTTGGAAAAATATTGAGTAGTTTCTTTTTTATAGCATTTTTGATTCCGTAAAGTTATACTCGTATGGCGGACCCTTTACATATATAATTGGCGCGTACACCCTTTTTTGGGTGTTTGGCCGAGCTCCTCCTCCTATTTGTAGTGGGCGTCTTGATGTTGTTCGACAAATGGAGGGACCTACAGCTTCAAGCCGACTCCGAACAGCAGGTATTTGTTTTATGACGAGCTTTTTCATGGCAGAAATACACTCGGGAGAATGGTAATCACGCACCAACCCATTCGGCTACGGCGACCGCTTAGAGCATAGTGGATATATTTTTCAGTTATAAGAAATTGCTATTGGTAAAAGAGAAATAGATTATCACACCGACAAGGGGAAACTATCAGTCCAATGGCCAGAACAAAAATGTGTAGTTGGATGAGGATAGTGATGATGATAATATGAGTGCTTATATGATAGTCAGCTGTCTTGTAGGGATGCTTATTAATACTCGTAAACACATATGCACGCACGTATAACCGCACACACAGGACACTCACTTTATTCCTCTAAATGCGTATGCCGTCCAAAGCTAAAATTCTATGCCTAGCGACTACAAGAACAATATGCATTAATAGGCGCAGCCGTAGCGGCCATCACTCTAGTTGCCATAGTGCTGAACAGTCTGAAATAGTCGCGGCGGCGCCGAACACTTTTACCTATTGTACTGTACAACAAAACCTCATCATCAAAAAATTCATTGATAAATTCGAGCTCATAGTTCTAAGAGCAAAGTACTTTCATTCATAAAACGAGCCGCCCATGTCAATTTTCTCGACTATTCGAAAATAGTCAATATTGGAATATTTCGCGTAGAATTATTTGCCAATATTTGGTAAGTCTTGAACTTTTGTCAAGTCGAGTGCCCGCGGCTCCGTATGCATCAATATATGAATGTAAATATGTCTTTCTAAATGCTCGACAACCGCAGCTGCTGTGCGTAAAGTGCGCGCATGAGCATAAAGTAACTTGCAGAAAACAACATAAGTAGCTTATAAGAAAGCTCCGTGTCGAACATTTCAATACTAGGAGTAAATTTCGAGACAATTATTTTATGTTCTCTGATAGTAGGTAAATAGTTAAATAGTATATTACTTTACGTATTTATTTCTTCAATTGATAAAACGGGCACAAAACATATGCATATATCTGCAAGGTTAGAAACTTACTCTGAAATCAGAGTATTTGAAGGTTCCTGTATATATTTGAAGGTTACTGTGCATGCAATGCTGTGCCTATGAATATGCGCTGTGCCTATGAATGCGCGCCGGATTTCTTGATAAGTTTTACCGTAATATATTTTGCTGTGACAAATGCACACATCATAAATATATGCGCATATGTATAGGTATAAATTCACATATTTAAATTTGCATATGCCATCTTTCTATGTGCCTGGTAATGAATCAATTCTTTATAAAGGATTTTTATTTGGTTGATCAACAGAAATAATACATATACATATGAATGTGAACATTTTTTGCGATATTTTGTCACAAATTTAAATTAGCATATGCCATCTTCCTGTGTGCCTGGTAATGAAGTGTTTTTTGTAGAGGATTTTGATTCAGTTGAAGGGAATTCAACAAAGTTTTACAGAGCACCAGACAGCCTTTTTTGTTTTTTTTTGTGTTTGTGGGACGACGAAATCTGAGTAGATCTTGTGGTGCCAAGGAGCCAAGATGGTCTCTTCTTAACACATCAGTGCCAAAGACCTCAAACCTGATTCGAGCGAAGGCGGGGCAGACGCACAGGAAGTGGTCCGCCATCTCATCCTCCTCAGGCTGGGCCGAGTACACTGTCTGAGATGCCCAACCTTTCCATGTGCTTCGCCCACAGAAAGTGGTCCGTCATCAGTTCAACCAGCTGTCTGCACTTCCCTCTGCTTAATGACAGAAGGGTTTGCGACAGTCGATCGGACATTACAGGTAGCATCAGTTTAGTCCATCTGCAGCATCTCTCAGCCTACCAAGCTCGCGTGTACCCACACGTTACCCATTTCCTAACCGTGGCTGTGATGGCTGCAGAAGGGAGTGCCAAAACGGGCCCTGGGCCAAAGAAGTTGGCCTCAGAGCCCATCTTGGCTAAGGAGTCAGAGGTCTCGTTACTCACGATACCCACGTGTCCCGGGACCCATGTTAGCATCTGGCTATTATGTCTACCGACATAGTTCAGCCAGGATTTACAGGACTTGACTACCCCTGATGTGGTTGGAGGGCTATTTATAGCCGTAAGCGTCGCTTGGCAGTCGCTGCAGACACATAGTATACATCTGCCCCTCCATCGCTTTTCCACAACAAAGTTCATCGCTTCTTGAACTGCATACACCTCCGCTTGAAACGCAGATGCATGCATGCCAAGAGAAAACTGCAGTTTTGTCCCGCTGGATTCCACGTAGACCCCAGAGCCGGAGCCATGCTCGGTCCTGGAGCCATCCGTAAAAATGCGAAAACAGTGTTTTCCGGGCTCATTTTCGAAGTCTTCCTGGAACTGAGGCTCTGGTAGCACCACACTATATCTCTTTTCAAGTACGTAAGTACTCTTGATGGCATGGAGTCAAGAGGCATGGAGAGAATCGTTGGATCGGCGTCCATGGCTTCTCAGTGTTCCTATGCCGGACAGGGGCCGTATCAGTTTCCATTGTGTTTCAGTCTGCAGATGGCCTTCAAAGCCTCTCCTTGGATGAAAGCATCAAGTGGTGGTAAACCAATCAGAGCATCTAATGCCAGGCCTGAAGTAGTCGGAAAAGCTCCGGTGCAACAGATGGCCCCTGTGCGTTGTAGTCTCGATAAGGTCCTCCTGACTCCCACGAGAGAGAGTCTACTCATCCAGACCACTGATGCATAGGTGATAATTGGTCTTATCATAGCCGTGTAGATCCATAGGACCTTGCTAGGAGAAGGTTACTCCCAGAAAGCTTTCAGTGCTTTGGATGTCTTTGTTTCAACGTGTCATTTCCATAGGAGCTTACTATCGAGGATTTCTCCAAGATATTTAATTTCCTTGGATAGCTAGATTGTGACCCCATTTAGCTTAGGCAGAGCGAGTCCATCAAGCTTCCTCTTTCTGGTGAAGAGGACAATACCAGTGTTGGCGGCATTTGCCGATAGCCCATTCGCAGAACATCAGGTGTGAATCCGATCCAGAGTTTTCTGCACTTTCCTGCAGATGTTCATAAGCGAATTGCCTGTTACCAAACAAGCAACATCGTCCGCAAATGCTTGTGCATAGACTCCCGAATCGTTTAAGATGGTAAGTGGAGGATCGATAACCATGCACCAGAGCAATGGGGACAGCACACCGCCTTGGGGACAGCCTCTATTAACCCCGGATGACACCAGCAGATCTTCCTCTGCTCGCGCCGAAACGATTCTTGGGCCAGCATCCAAGGAATCCAATTTACTAGTACCCGGTTTACCCCGTGCCTACTAGAAGAGTGTCAAAAGTGGCATTATCAAACGCACCCTCTATGTCTAAAAAGATGTCCATAGCATAGACCCTCCTGTCGATGGCCAGCTGTACCCTAGCAACAAGGTTTTGCGTGCAGCATGAAAGAGGTCATGCTGATGGGTCTAAGGCTTTTGGGGCTGGTGTAGTCGTCTCTTCCAACCTTTGGGATGAAAGCGACCCTCACCATCCTCGAAGAGCGTGGTATGTAGGCCGGTGCCAGGCATGCCGAGAAGATTTTCTTCTTCTCCCCATGGGGGAGCCTGTTATCCGTAGAGGGCGCGTCCCCGGGTGGTGGATAGGGGAACACCTCCCAGATATGGAAGGTAGGAGAGTAGGTCTCCCGCGAACCACACAGGCCGAATACGTAAACTTCGTTAAAAAAAACTCCCTCAACCCAAGGTGTGATGCGAACCGTGCCTATTGGGTGGGTTTGGCAGCCGGGGGACTAAATAAGGCTGTTTTCGAACGGAGCCCTCCTGATATCAGGCCTCCTCAGGTTGTAACGGTGGCCTTGCCATGGTATAGGGTGCTGCCATGGTCGACCGGTTATTTTCCCTAATTCCGCCTTGGTCACCGCGCATGGTGACATGCGCAGCTCCCTCGGCGGGGCAGGTGACCGTACGAACCAGAAAAAATGAAACCAAACAAAAAACAAAAATCGGATAGTGGCGAGAAATAGACGGACAAAGTATCGGAAAGACAAACGGACGCATTGACAGCACAAGACAGACAAACGGACACACATACTAAGCGACAGGACAAACAATCGGTCACCCATGACAAACTGGGGATCGGATCTTCCTCCGAGGATGAGCTCCTGGCCTCTAGCCAGGAAACAGTTGAGGGTAAAGCTGTGGGCCACAGCACGCCAACAACCATAAATGAACTGACAACATCCGCTAAAGCCATGGGGCAAAATCGCACTAATAAAGGCCCATCAAGGTATAAGCTCTACCAGAGGTCTCTCGCTATCCTTGGCAGGATTCGTAAGAACGAGACCGAAGGTAAAGCTCATCCCAAAGATGAGGCTGACAAGGCAAGGTGTCAAAAGGTGGTGGACGAATACCTGGCATTTCAAACCGCCCGAAAGACAGAGGCCAAAAAACGAAACCGGTCGCAAGACGAAAACAAGAGGGCAACAAAGAAGCACAAGATCTCAGATCAGGGTGCGGTTGTTCCCAAACTTACCAAACAATTCAGTGAGGGGCACGGGACCATTTTCAAATGGCACTGGTGGACGAAACTTCCCACCGAGGCAAACCTGTGCCTGACAAATGGTCGGAGATTGAGGCACGGTTGTCTCGCATAATCGTCGACCATGTCATGGCGAACCCGGAGGGTCAATCCCCAGGTTTCGACTCGGTGGAAGGGGTTCGCGGTTGCCGGGTAATCAAATGTGATGACCAGTACTCATTGCATTTCCTGACAAACGCGATTGGCGAAATTCAGAACAGCTGGATGAGCCATCCTTTGAGGCTTGAGGCTCAAGCTCATTCCAGCTAGCGAGATACCACGAAGGCCGAGGGCTCGCATCTGGATACTAAACATGGAGTTTGCAGTCAATTAATTCCCTATCTCCAGGCTCACACCCGCTCAGTGCCGATGGCCGATTGGTCGATCATCAAAGCGGAGGCTCCGCAAAAGCACAGCGTGTCGTTCCTCCTTCAAATCACAGAAGAGAGCCTTGAACCACTGCAAAAAGTGGAAAATAAACTTCGGTTTCGCATACGGAAGGCCCAGCTGAAGATATTTCGTTCTGCGAATCCGGAGGAGGAGCAGGATGAGGTCGACGGCACCAGCGAACTGCTGACTGGCATGCAGTTAAATGACGCCGAACCTGCGGAAGCAAACCAATAAAAAATGGTTTTACAGGTTGTCCAAATTAACCTGCAGCATTCACAACCTGCAACGGACAACCTAACCGTTCTCCTAGGGGAGGAGAACGTTGACACAGCCTTAATCGAGGAACCCTGGGTGCGGAGCAACGAGGTGAAGGGGTTCCCGGGAAGAAACTACAATCTGTACTATAAGCGTACTCAAGGTAATCCTAGATCATATATTGTAGCCAAAAAATACTTGAACATATTTTTAATCCCATCATACAGTTCACAGGATGTGACGGCCGTTGAGGTGGAAGCTGCTGACGGTGTCAGCATCACACTTGCACCCATCTATATGGCACATGATCGGCCAGCACCGCTCGAGGAGGCTTGTGGGCTTGTGCTTGAAGGAACCAGAAACAAAACCCTGCTACTCGGATGCGACGCCAACGCGAGGCATGCGTTGTGGGGAAGCTCTAAGACAAACGACCGTGGTGAGTCTTTATATAATTTTATTATTAATACTTACTTATCGGTATGTAACAGGGGTAACACTCCCACTTTCACCTTTCCTAGTACGGAGTACTTCAGAGGATGGGAGGAAGTGATTGATGTTACTCTACTGTCTGAAAATAGCTCAGTAAGGGTAGATAATTGGAGGGTATCCAATAAAGGGTCCTTTTCTGATCATAGTTGGATCCTCTACGATTTTGATCTTAAGGTAGATCCACCCCTACCGTATCGAAATCCTTTAAGAACCAACTGCAAGAGGTTCAAAAATGCAGTAAAGAAGACGATAGGAGAGATTCCTATCCCTCAAATCACTCTCACGGAAAACCTTGAGTGTAGGGTCATAACACTGGAAAAGGCATTTAGTAGGGCCTACAAAACGTCCTGTCCCATAAAATTTAGCAAAAAAACTCACCCTATTTGGTGGAGCAGTGAGCTCTTAAAACTAAGGGAAAAATCTAGATCAACGTTTAACCTCAGCTACTCGACGGGAAATTGGGAATTGTACAGAGAAAGTCGGAGACAGTACAAGAAGGCAATCAGGGCCGCCAAAAAAGAGGTAGGTAGGTAGGTAGGTAAGATGGCAAGAGTACCCCAGGTACGCTACAAGTAGCACTTACGTGCCGTTTTGAAATGATTAAGGGAGGAGATACGACCGTCTACAGCCATCCAGTGCTGTTGATGTAGCGGAGGAGAGAAAAGGGATCTAGGCTGGAGAATTTCATCAAGTCATCCCCAAAGGGGACGCTAAGGAATCTCAAGCCCCTAGCCGCCAAAGCCGGACATCTGCAGAGAAAATGTTCCACAGTCTCTTTCTCTGTAGGATCCCCACAGCTTCTGCAATGGGGGTTGTACGGAATTCCAAGCTTCTCCGCGTGAGTGCCGATCACCCAGTGGCCAGTGATCACCGCAATGAGTTTGGAAATTGAATGGCGGAGGGTTCCCATCACCTTAAGCGTTCTGTTTATATCGTATTGAGGCCATAGTGCTTTTAAAATGGCACACGATGAGCCAGACCTCCATCTGTCTTGCGTTTTTCTTAGAAAGAAGTTGTGTAGTTTCCCTTTAACGACGGCCAAGGGGATACCGATGTCTGAGAAAAGGGCAGCTGGATTCGGTTCTGCCGCCCCCTTCCTGGCAAGCTCATCGGCAATTTCATTTCCCTCTATATTCCTGTGCCCAGGAACCCAGATGAGGGAAATGTTTCCTGCACGTTCGAGGTGTTTAAGTTCCTCCTTACAGGAGTTCACGAGAAGAAAGCTGCAATATGGCGACGACAGTGCCTTGATTGCAGCTTGGCTATCGGAAAAAATATTAATGTCTCCCTCCCAACAGCGATCCCGAAGCATTTTGCATGCCTGCAGGATCGCGAAGACCTCTGCTTGAAAGACGCTGCTTGTCTCCGGCAGTTGATAGGAGACCGAAATGGTGGCTGATTTGGAGTAGAACCCCGCTCCCACTCCAGCCTCCATTTTGGATCCGTCAGTCAAAACAGAGGCATCTATATCCGCAACAACTCTCCCCTCTTTCCAATCTTGCCTGCTCGGAAAGATAGCCCTAGCACAACCCTCAAAGCACAGTTTGCGGATGGAGAGGTCGGTGCGAGTATCAGAGAAGGAAGGGGAGATCTGCTTTAAGATGCTGCTATGCCCTACAGGGAGTTGTCTCCAAAGGCCAAACTCCTTCAGTCTAATAGCACTCTGCGCAGCAATGGATTTAACCTGCAGATCCACAGGAATTAAGTGGAGAATAACGTTGAGCGCAGCGGTGGGACATGTTTTACAAGCACCAGTGATGCTCACACAAGCAGTTCTCTGCACTCTCTCTAATTTAGTGAAGCTGTAGCCCTTCTGAAGAGCTAACCACCAAACTAGGCAGCCGTATGTCAAAATTGGCAGAACCACTAAGTTGTACATCCAAAGTACGACACGTGGCTTGAGGTCCCATTTTTTGACGAAAACATAGATTTACAAGCGTAGAAGGCTATATTAGCCTTCTTAACTCGATTTTCTATGTGCAGCTTCCAGTGGAGCATGGGGTCAAGTATTACACCAAGATACTTGACTTCCGATGAAAGTGTAAGACACTAGTTGTTAAGTCTAGGAAGCTTAAAAGGTGGAGGCTTGTATTTTCTGGTGAATACCATCAACTCCGTTTTGTCAGAGTTGACTCTGAGGCCGCTACTGGCGGCCCATCTGCTGAGTGTAGCCAGTGCACCTTCCAAAATTTCAGCCATTACTGATGGGAAGGGACCTGAGACCATCAGGACCAAGTCATCGGCATATGCTACCACCTTTATAGGTCTGAAGTCCTTGGCCAGGACGTGGCCCCTCCTTCCTGTCTTAGGAATGAAGACCACTTTGGTTTTCTTCCAGCTAGCAGGAACGTTGTTCAGCGAGATACACGCCGAGAAGATCTTTTGAAGAACGGGAACCACCACGGTCTTAGTCTTCTGAAGCATTACTGGCATGATACCGTCGATGCCTGGAGATTTGAAAGGGGAAAAACTCTCGATTGCCCAGTTTATTCTGTTGACGGACAGGACCGGTGTCAGGGACATCACAGGTAACCCCTCCTGCCGGTTCGCGTCTTAGTTACAGACCGGATCAAGAGAGTTTTCCGGGAAATGGGCATCAATAAGGATTTTTTAAGGATTCGCCTGCAGATTCAGCCCACTCCCCGTTCTCTCTTTTGACGAGAGTTTTACAGGAGTGATCCTTGGATAGGGTCCTGCTGAGTCTGGCCGAGTCTTTTACGGATTCGATGGATTCGCAGTACTCTTTCCAAGAGTTGCGCTTCGCATCTCTAATGGCTTTCTTATAAACTTTCAAAATTTCCCGGTAATCTTGAAAGTTCCTTATTTGTTGAAGACTCTCCTAACCTTCTCTTTCAAGTCGGTCAGCGTCTTGCTCCACCAGGGAGGAAAGTCTTTCTTGCTAAAGGATACTGGACAGGCCACTTTGAAGGCAGTCTGATAGGACCCTTCTAAGTGCCTAACTTGCGTGTCCAGTTGTTCCTTAGTGGTAGTCAAGAATTTACTCCTATTCAGCTTCTTGCAGAAAACCCTGTGGAAAAGAGACCAGTCTGTTCGTTTAGGGTTCCTGCGGGGTAGCAAGGTTACCCGAATGAAATCGATTTCGTAGAGGATCATCCTGTGGTCCGAAAACGAGTTCCTCTGGGAGACCGTCCAATTTTCAACCCTAACAGCAGATGAGTTTGTAGAAAGAGAGATATCAAGAACTTCCTCCCAACCACTTGATGTTCCCGATGACGGGAAGATAAAAGTTGGGGAGTTGCCCTTGTTCCAGATAAGTAAATTACGGCTTAGTATAAAATCAAACAGAGACTCACCCCGTTCATTGATCTCGCTGCTGCCCCAAATGGTGTGTCTGGCATTCGCATCGCATCCGATCAGGATGTTTTCCTTCTTGGGCTGGAGAGTATCCACTAGATGTTGCAACTCCTCAGGAGGCGCCGATCTGTCGTGGACCATGTAGGCAGACACCAAGCAGAAGCAACTGCCACTGGATGGTTCCACCCTGACCGCAGTCACATCCGGTGAACTGAAATTAGATAGCAAAAAGGCATTACTTGTGTTCCTTACTAGGCCAACCATCAGTATGGGCATAAAAAAGTCATAGGATCTGTCCCTCAGTCCCATGATTTTTTGCTGCCAGATCCAAGGCTCCTGTATCAGGCAGACATCGATGTCCTCCTCCCGGAGGGTGACTCGTAGGTTATCTGTGGCTAGTTTGGAATGACGAAGGTTAATTTGTAATACTTTTAACAGACTGTTCAAAAGTGTTACTTACCTTTACGACTGCTCCCCCAGTTCAGAATCTGCGTCCGTCCCAGACAGCCGTAGATCGTCGAGCAGCTTCTTGGTGTCATGCAGCTTCTCCAGGTCATCGTCCAAGGCGACAGAGGCGGGGAAGGCCTTCACTTTGGCCAACCTGAGGCCAAAGCGAAATTTGAACTGCTGTTTTTCGAGTGCCTCCAGCGACTCGTTGTTAATTAGTAGTAATATGGCTGAGCTATGCTGCTGAGGTTCTTCTACTTTGATGACAGACCAGTCATCCATAGGAACCTCAGGATTCTGAAGCTTGAGACACGGCACAATTTCCGAACTGTCCAGCTCCATTTTCGGCAACCAGATTCTGGCTCGTGGTCGCCTGGGAATTTCTGAGGCAGGGATGAGCTTTAGCGAAAACCCTTCCCAGGCGTTGCTAACCGTAGCAAGGCTCTTCTCCAGAAACTCTTTCGAGAGCTGGAGGGAATTTTGTTCGTCAATCGAATCCACCAGGGATTCTGCTAGGCCCAACCGTGTTCCAAAGACCACTCAATGGCTTCTTGGGTCAAGAAACCTGATGGAACTTGGACTAAACACGCATTTTCCGGGATGCAGCGCTTACGAAAGTGAGAGGGGAAACATTAGGCGGAGCCAATATAATCAACAGCATCTTGCAAATGAAATTATTACCAAAGAAAAAGTTGCATGGGCAATCAAATCTTTCTCACCCTTTAAGTCTCCGGGGCCAGATGGGATCATTCCAAAGATGTTACAGGAAACCTTGGACTGTATCCTACCATGGCTAGAGGAAATTTTTAAACCGTGTTTAAACTTAGGCCATATTCCAGATAGCTGGAAACTAGTCAAGGTCGTCTTCATACCAAAAGCAGGTAGAAGAGGACATGAATCAGCGAAGGACTTCAGGCCAATTAGCCTTTCGTCTTTCCTGCTAAAAACTTTTGAAAGACTTTTGGATATGCACCTCAGAAGCTCTTTGGAGAGCTCTGGTATATCAACTGCACAACACGCATACCTTAAGGCAAATCTACGGAGACAGCGCTTCACGAGGTAATCCGAACAATAGAGGGCTCTCTAGAGAGCAAACATTATACCATGGCGACATTCTTGGATATCGAAGGCGCCTTTAACAATGTTAGCACAGATGCCCTCCAACGGGCGTTGATAGACCTAGAGGTGGACAGTTGCATTAGTAACTGGGTCATCTCCATGCTAGAAACCAGGATCATCAAAGCTAACATGGGTAATATCAACATAACCAAGAAGGTCCATGGGGGCACTCCACAAGGGGGAGTTTTATCTCCACTTCTTTGGCTATGTGTGATCAGCACAATCTTAATAAAACTCACCGGAGGTGGGGTAAAAGTGGTGGCGTACGCTAATGATGTGGTGCTAATGGTGTCAGGACTGTGTCCAAATACGATCAGTGGGATCATCCAAAGGGCGTTAGGCGAGCTTAACTCTTGGGCCACAGGATGTGGGCTAAGTTTAAACCCGCGTAAAACAGAACTTATGCTTTTTACCACCAGATACAAGGTACCAACTTTCACCCTACCAAATATCAACGGACAAACTCTGTCACTATCAACCAGTGCAAAGTACTTAGGGGTAATTCTGGACTCCAAACTTAGCTGGAAGTTAAACGTCGAAGAACGGGTAAGGAAAGCAAAAATTGCTTTATATGCCTGCAAACGTATGCTTGGAAGAAGATGGGGTCTTCAACCTAAGCATACATTATGGCTGTATAAGGCGGTTATACGACCCATTTTATCGTATGGTTCGGCAGTTTGGTGGAAAGCTCTAGGGAGAGAGTACAATTCCAAATTACTCGGCAGAATACCAAGATCAGCCTCTGCAATAACGGTCGGTGCAATCAGATCATGTCCACGAGAGGCTCTCAATGCACTGACACACGTTATTCCAATAGAGCTACATATAAAGAAGACGGCAACCATGAGAGCATTTAGGTTAAATGAAGAGGGTCGCTGGAAAGAAAAAACTTATGGTCACGCTAGTCTATTATTGCGACGAACTCAGTTAACCTCGGTGAGGACTGACTACATCGTCCCGATGGTAACGTTCAATAGGGAATTTGCCACACTCTTTCCATCTAAAAAAGAATAGAATAAGGGATTCTCTCTAAACAACTTCGATACCACAGTCTATACAGATGGCAGTAAAATGGATTGTGGGGTTGGAGCTGGTATATATTCTCATAGACTTGGAATTGAAAAATCTATGCGTTTCCCTAATAACAGCAGCGTCTTCCAAGCGGAAGTACTAGCAATTGGGGAAGCCTGTAGGTTACTAATCGCAGATTTCTCTTTCAAGGGCAATATCGCTATTCTTTCGGATAGCCAAGCTGCAATCCAGGCGCTGGACGCGACTATAACAACCTCTAACGTGGTGGAGCAAAGTAGGAATAGCCTCACCAACTTGAGTGAAAACCATAGAGTAACCTTAATTTGGGTCCCGGGACACCGGAACATAGAAGGTAACGAAAAAGCTGATGAACTGGCAACAGGGAGATTTGCCATGAATAGCGCTCTTGCAGTACCAGTATTCACTAAACTAGGTGCGGTCAAGAATGCAATTTCCCTAAAATACCTTCGAATTGCAGATTATAGATGGAGAGACCAGACGAAATGCAAAATCAGCAGAACGTTATGGCCCACCTACGACCTCAAGCAATCGTCGACATTGATAAACATGAAACGACGGGAAACCTGTAGACTTACGGCAGTCATAACTGGCTTCTGGTCTATCGGAGAACAAGCCGCCAAAATGGGCATCCCTCATAACACATACTGTCATAGTTGTAAACAACCGGGGGAAAAAGAAACAATCTTCCATTTCCTCTGTGAATGCCCTGCCCTATGGAAGGACAGAATGTTAACCCTGGGCAAACCGCTGTTCGAGAGTCTCGAGCAGCTGTCTGGCTTAGACGTCAACAACCTAATAAGGTTCCTAAACCCCACAGACTGGATATTGTCCTGCTGTAAATAACTGTTAAAAAATTTGGTAACGAGGATGTGGCAACAAAATGGTGCGGAAGCGCTAGTTGGATTCTGGCTGAATCACCACTCTAACCAACCAACCAACCAGCTGTCACGGACTAAGCAAGGTTAGTCTTGAGGGCCCGGCTTAGAAGTTTCTCGACTCACGCCTCATCATCTGGAGCTCTCGATTCCACCAAAGAACGGGAGTCCGGTTAGGGAGAGGTCGAATTAGACAGGCTGACTCAAAACATTCAGTTAGGGTGAAGAGGACAATACCAGTTTTGGTGGAGCTTGCCGATAGCTCATTAGCACAGCACCAAGTGTCAATCATATCCAGAGTTTTCTGCACTTTTCTACAGATGTTCATAAGCGAAGGGCCTGTTACCAAACATGCAACGGCATCCGCATATGCTTGAGCGTAGGCTACCGAATCTTTTAAGGTGGTGAGTAGAGGATCGACTACCATGCACCAGAGCAATGAAGACAGCACACCGCCTTGCGGAAAGCCTCTATTAACCCCGGATGACACCAGCAGATCTTCCTTTGCTCACACCGAGACGATTCTTTGGGCCAGCATCGAACGAATCCAATTCACTAGCACCCGGTCTACGCAATGCCTACTAGTAGAGCAGCACATACTGTTACAAATGGCATTATCAAAGGCTCCCTCTATGTCCAATAAGATCCATATAGCGTAGTCTATCCTCTCAGTGGCTAGCAGATGGCCAGAGACGCGCACGTCACCTTTATGGTGCCATCCTTTGTCTCGTAGCCCTTCGCGTTGGCTTCAGGACCGGAGGCAATAACCTGACGCATCAGTTGACTTTTGCAGTATTTGATTTCTGCATCCGTCAGCTGATGGTCAGGCCCCAGTTTTCCAATCACAGCCACAGGTCGTGGGCCAGCAGTCTTCTCGCTATAGGATGGCTTGGCCGCACCCTTGGATGTGCTTAGGCGAAGGTCCAGCTCCCGATCCTCCACTGACGAAGATTTCGCCGGGCAGACAGCTGTGCGTGACATTTTGTCGAGGTGCGATAGGGACGTGCCTCAGCAGAACCTTTTCCCGCCACATTGGCTGACGCCAAGACCGCGCTCGTACCTTGGGGGGTCCTGGCTCAGCCATTGGCGGCGACCGCAGGGCAAGGAGGTGTACTGCTTTCAGCCACCGTCCTTCTCCGCTTACCTCGAGAGCGAGGCAGCTTGGGAGCGCCCGTGCCCACAGAGGATTCGGTAGCCTCCGCGGGTGTCACTTCCGCTGACCGAGGTCTTTTGGAAGACACAGACGCAGAAGGGCCAGCAGAGCCATGAGTCTTGCCCCCCCGCTTTCTTCTCTCCCTCCTTGCCACACTCTTCGATTTCCCAGCTTCTCTGTGAGATCGTGCAGCCACCGAAGATACCTCACAACTCAGGCCCTCCGAAACAGGGAAACGTTTTTCAGACTCTGGAGGAGAGGAGATTGCGATAGCAGCCATCGGGGCCTCCAGAATCCATGCCCCTGCCGCCGAAGTGGGTGGATTGCCACTTGTGTGGATTCCACCTAGAGTAATATCCACTGTGTTGTCCATTACCAAGGATGTTTTTCATTCGGGACTCCTCCCTAGCCAGTTTGGTTCGCGGATGGCACCCTTATTCTGTGCCAACTTTGAGTCATCACACGAGTGTTGAACCCACCCCATCAGGGAAGGCCGCTCCTGTGATGCCAGGGCTTCCCTATACTCCACCTGGGACGCTCCCGATGGGAAATCAGGGAACTCCACACGGGACCAGACAGACAAGACATAATATATATGTATAATTTTGGAAGATTTGGAAAAAATTCAAATATATCGGTCATATTAAAAAGCTATTAAAAAGCCTTAGCACTATTTGTGTCTGTGGTGATAAGTCTTCGCGAAACGAGTACCCCTCAAAATTCCATACGTTCCTGTCATGGAGACTTCTCTATACATTGTTCAAAGCGTTTTCAAGTCATCTTAAAGCATTGATAGTACTTTACTTCAATCTGTTCATGAGTTCAAAGATCTAGGGGTGATCTTTGACTCACATTTTCCATTCAACAATCACATTAACTTTATTGTGTCCACTTCTTACTCAATCTTAGGTTTTATACCGCGTAATAGCTCGATGTTCTCGGAACTTTACACTCACAAGATTCCAACCTACGTTCTCTCTGTGAATTCCGAATGGTAGTCACGCACGAACCCATTCGGTCGCCTAAGCATATTCATTATTATTATTATTTATTAAAATATAATTAAACTTATAGATTCAACTAATATAAAAGCTTTAGCTTTTTATAAGACTAAATAAGTTGAAAGATATTTATAGCTTTGAAAATTTACATTTTTATTCAAGGGCCGATGTTGAATGTAAACCACACCTAAAATTCAAGTTTTTTCTGCATTTCATTTCACATTTTTTAATTTCAGACTAATTCATGCACAATTGAGCAACGCGTTAAAGTTATTCAGGCTTATTATGAAAACGGGCGTTCAAATCAAAATGCATTCAGTGATTAGGCACATTTTCACCTCAGTGGATTCGTCAATAAGCAGAATTGCCGTATTTGGGCGAATGATAATCCAGGAGTGATTGCCGAAAAATCAATGCACTCACAAAGAGTGACTGTTTGGTGCGGTTTATGGGCCGGCGGCATCATTGGGCCGTATTTTTTACTGTGAATAGTGTTCGCTATCGTGAGATGATAACGAACTTTTTATGGCCCGAATTGGAAGATATGGATGTGGACGATATGTGGTTTCAAAAGGACGGTGCCACTTGTCACACAGCTAACGAAACAATGGCTCTTTTGCGCGAAAAATTTGATGGCCGAATAATCTCACGTCGCGGCAATGTCAATTGGCCGCCAAGATCAGGTGATTGGACACCGTTGGACTTCTTTCTTTGGGGTTATTTGAAAGAAAAGGTGTACGTCGATAAGTCAGCAACAACTCAAGAGCTAAATTATGAGATAAGTCGGCACATTAACGGCATAGAACCTCAATTATGCCTCAGCGTCATCGAAAATTTGGACCATCGGATGGAGGTGTGCCATTTGGCAGAAATTTTGTTCCATACGTAATTGAGCCATACCAGTATTATCATAATAAAAAATAGTGTTAATAATTTCTTAAAAAAATTGTATTTTATTCAAAATCAACACCACCTTTGAAACTTAACCACCCTTTGTTTGCTTCAGAACGGATGGAGAGAATGTTGATTGGATCTGTGTTATCCAGTGTTGTGTCCGTAAGGTGGAGATAGATGGACAATATAGTTGAATGTGGCGTATGGTTAAGCGGTTCGCGTTGCAAAAGTTCCAAATTGGCCGGGGACTCTTTGTTAAAAGGTATTGGGGTGTTAAAAGGGCATGGCCCAGCCTTAAACGTACAAAACATTGCTTCATCCAAGTAGTAGTCGAAGTTGGCAGTATGGCAGCGAAACCGTGTGGATTTACTTCTTTGTATTCATGCTGGAAAATACACCAATTGGCAGCATAGTCAGCATGATGATTGCCGAGTATGCCCGAATGTCCAGGTATCCACATTAGTTTTATGTTTGGCGCTTTCTTAATTAACAATTGTCGCATGTGATATATTGGGCCTACATCCATTCGAATGTTTCTTACACCATTGAACACTGAATAGCTATCGGTGCATATTAAAACCTTTTGTTTAATCTTTACAAGATTTTATGCTGAAATTATGCCCTGTAATTCAGCTTCAAAGATTTCGGCGTCCTGCGGTAGTAGTCCGTGAGAGAGGGTTTGCCCAGTTTCATTTGTAACAGCAAATGCGATCCCGTTGACTTGCTTGGTGCCATCAGTGAAAAGGAGATTCCAAATACTTCGTTTCAGAGGGCGCACAATGCTCCAGAAAATTTGCTAATATGTTGTATTGTTGGTGCACTGTTTTCGTAAAAAACATAAGTCTTCGATAAAGCTATCAGAGTTGAGAGCCCAGGGTGGTAACTTGGTTTGAGGTATTCTCAGTGGAGATATTTTGAAGTTTAAATAATCGGCGAGCTCTTTTACCTCGCATAATGTTGATTTATGTGAAAGTGGTCTTCTTCTTTTTTCAGTAATCGAATCTCATGGTGAAAAATATGAGTGGAATCGCAGAATAATTTGTATATTATGCGACTTCTTAGATATTTCGTGTTGTCCTAAAAGCACGTAAACTCCTCCGAACCGCGCCATGAAATGGTGCTTTGATTTTATTAATGGTAGACTTACTACATTTTCCACATATTTGCAGACCGTAGTCAATTTTTTGTTGTAAATATAATTAGTTTAGTTACGGTAAGGAGTGTGTTTGTGTGTACACAACTTTTTTTTGATGAAAAATATTTTACAATATTCAATCTGGTAGCTAGTTCACTTCTTAATTTAATACAATGATACTTAGGACTATTTTTATTATCAAAACTAACACCCAGTACTTTCATAAAATTTACATTGATTATGGTGTGATTGTTATATTGAATGAGAACACCCGAATGTTTGACCATTCGTCCAAAGCGCTTTGAGCTGTACAAAATGAAGTTTCAATATCAGCTATTTTGTTATTATTGCATATTAAAAATAAGTCGTCAGCGTATATACAATCAGTGTTGCCAGTCTATTACAATTGTAATAGATCTATTACATTTGTTCTCAGTTTATTACGCTATTACACTTCATATGAAATCTATTACAATTTCCAATTCTAAGAGGAAACAGGAAAAAAATTGTTCATGTTTTAAATTACAATTTCAGCCAAATTTTGAAAAAAATGTTTTATAAAAGACGTATTGGGAAACCTTCTTTATCCATCGCTGCTTATGTAAGTCCCATTGTTAACGAGAGAGGGCGAGCAGCAGCCATAAAAGTAAACATGATGTATACTAAAAGGACATATGTATGGAGATATTTTTGTTTCATTCGCCCTTTTGACAATAATTTCTCTGCTACTGCACATCGTCAATTTTGAATATGTATAACAACACGATACAACACGTTGCAACTTGCAACGTGCGCATTGACCATAAAGGCTTAAAATATTAAACCCGCTAATGTTGGAAGAATATATGTTAATTAGAGATATACTGTGTTACTGACTGTGTTATGACGTTTATTTGACTCTGCCTTTCTGAATGAGCTTTACTGCTTTGTTAGAAATTTATTCAGTTCGAGAATTGTCACTGTGATGAGCATGTCAGTGTGATAGTGAGTGTTTTGTTTTCGTTTTAGTCAATTAAATCCTGTTGATACATCAGTATGGAAAGGTGAGTGTTTCTGAACATTTTCTCACGTGAAATAATTGCGGATTATTTTTCTATTACTATCTATTACTTTTTTGATCATCGCTTTAGTACGCTGCTGCGATTGGTTCTGGCAACACTGTATACAATGCTTAATGTTTGGTTGTAGGCTCATAATTTTGCTAAACTTCGTCAAAAGCTATTAAAAAAGTCACAGAGAGGGGAGACCCTTGGGGGCTTCCATTGTGAAGAGAAAAAATGAGAGAAAATCTATTATTTGCAACGAAATTTGCGATTGCTCTGAAAGGATTTTATGTAATTGAAGATTTTGGGTCCAAATTTCCAGCCTTGAAGCTTTTTGAGAACTAAGTGACATTAGCAGAGTCGATTGCAAGAGCAGATGAGTGTTTTTTTGGAGAAATTTCAAGATAATTTGTGGTCCAGAAAAAGTAAGGCATCCAATATGCTGGATCCGGCTTTGAATCCAACTTAGAATGATGATAGATGCGTTTTGGTCGTTAAAACCATATTAGTCTTTTTAGTATAATTTTCTCCATTATTTTGCTCATACATGGTATTTGGGAGATGGGCCGATAACTTGTGATAAGCGATGCATTTTTCTGTGGTTTTAGTAAAGGTACTATTACGGTTGTCTTAAAACTCTAGGGGATTATGCCAAGATTAAGAATTGAGTTGTAAAGAGTTTTCCAATAAGAGATGTTATTTTGATAAAAGATCAATGGTTTCGTTGCTTGTGTGGCACGTAGCGCTGTCTTGTTGAAAATAGACGTTGTCCACATCAATACCATCCAATTCCGGCCATAAAAAATCGTTAATCATCTCTTGATAGCGCAATCCATTCACCGGAACTGTTGCTCTAGCTCCATTTTTTAACAAGTAAGGTCCAATGACTCCGCCGGGCCATAAACCCCACCAAACAGTCACACGTTGAGGATAGATAGGCTTTTTAAAAATAACTCTTGGATTTTCTGAGCCCCAGCTTCGACAAAATGATGATCGGTCGGCTTGAGTTCTTGTGTTAACTGGACTTTATAAGCCTTAAGACCCAAATCTTTATTCAAAATACGGTGTAATGACGTTTGTGGAATGCCTAATTCCAAAGAACGACGAGGAATGGACAAACCGGGGTTTTCTTCAACACTTTCGGCTACAACAGCAATATTTTCGGCTGTTCTTGAGCGACGTGCACGGGTTTTATTCTTTACATCACTAACTTGTCCCAACAGCTCGAATTTTTTCACCAATTTCGGTCCGACAAGGTGCTCCATGATGACCCAAAAATTTTCGAGTATTACGAACCGTCTCTGCCAAATTTTCACCATTTTTATAGTGAATTTTAATAATGTATCGTTCCATTTTTATTAATGGCGCAGTTTCTACTTGACACATATCACAAAATGACAGCTTCAAAAGGGACATCTACCGAAATAGCGGGCTACTCAAAATAACACCAGTCTTTGGAAAACCCTTTAGAGTTGGATTAGTCTATGTTTAACGGATATGGGAATATGTTGTATATGAACATGTCGTAATTTATTTGATTAAAGCCTGGGACCATAACTTTTTTAGTTTTAAAGCAGAATCTATTTCATCAATTCTGATATTATTTTCAAAGAAGAGAGCAAGGTGGTCCGTGGCGTCGGTTGCACGCATGTCAGGCATATTGTTGGAAGGGGCTATGAATTGGGGCGGAAGGTTGGATGTTTTCGAAGATTTTGAAATTTTCTGTGCAAATTCTAATTCTTGGTTTGTCTAAGGTTTGGTTTTTTTGGTAAATTCTTCAAAGCTTAGCTTTCTCTTCTCCCTGTTAAAACAGGCTGAAGCTAAAGCTTTACTTTTTTGTAAATAAAAGTGAGGCACCTTGGGTAGTCCCTCCAGGGCACATTTCTTGAGGATTTACGGGGATGACTACGTGGTATTGCTAGGTTCGCTGCCATCCTCATAATCTTATGAATTGTACCTGCTTCTTTATTAGGGTTGGTGTTCTCGAAGTAAGGAAAATGTTTGTCACTTAATATTATATATTACTAAATTTCTCCCAGTTAGCTTTGGTAGTGGTGAAGAAGAAATATTACTGCTGGGGGTATTTGGAGTACAAGCCATCGGAAAGTGATCACTGTTATGTAGGTCCTCAAGCGTGTGCCAGGATGCAATGGGGAATGGTTGTGGTGGACAAATGGTTAGGTAAATATGAGTGAATGAATTGTGGGTGGAGAAGTGAGTTGGGCTATTATGGTTAAGAACACACAAGTTCGAGCGAGAATAAAAATGTTGAAGGGCGACTGCATTGCCGTTTAAAGAGGTATAATCTATGGAGTTGGGAGCGAGATTATATTGAGAAACTTGTGTTGAGTTTAGAACTGTCCAGTAAGATTGCGCTTGGCTTAGGTTCATGGGGTTTTGTAGTTCGTAGATGCGTCTTGCTCCAGCATAACTGCATTTGTTCTGAGTCTTTATTTTTAATATCTTTTTCTCTTGTAGGTATTTTGGACACTCTCTGGCTGAGGCGGGGTCAGGCCCTAAACAGTTAGCGCACCTTGTGCGTTGACATGGCAGTATGGTATTAGGTGGAAAGTTACGAATTTCATATGTGGTGTTATTATTGTATCTTTTTATTGTAGATATGACCTAGAAGTTGGCATGAGCGGCAGCTCATGTAAGTAGGAAAGTATTCCTCAACTCTCACTGAATACCTTGCTATGTCAATAGTGATAGGTTTAGTAAATTTAAATAAACCTACAACACCTCGCGAAATTAAAGCCTCCCTAATTTTTTTCCATCCGTATTTGCCAAATTCTTGTTGAAAATTATACCTTTACAAGCGTTAAGGGCTTCGTGAAGAGTAACAATGACGGGACATAGACCGCCAAAGTTTTTGAATTTAATATATTTCTCAGCAACTTTCAGAGATTTTCTTAGAATCAGCAGTCTGCCATCGCGTAGTAAGCTTACTGATAAGTATTTGGTGCTAATGCCATCAAAAACGCTGTATTTTGATAAAGAGTTGGACACATCGGTAGACTTAATGATAATGAAATTTGGATCATATCAATTTTTATTTTGAGTCACGTCTGATAGTGGTGGAAAAGAAGCTTCTTTGGTCACCTTTTACGTTTGGCTTCGAGGAAATTAGCATACCATCGGTGAGTATACTAAATCGATTCCCCGAAGGAATCGTGGGGCTTTAAGACACTCAGTGATATTCTTTTAGTTGTTTTATAAACCAGGTAATTTGTGTAACAATATGAATGGAAATAACACAAATGCTTGCGGAGTTTGCTCAACTCTGGTAAACACTTGATACGCACAACCGTACGGCAAGAGAGTTAGTCGGTGACTGAGCATATTCATTTTGCAAGACAACTTGGTTAAACCTTGCCTTTTCTCTACTCTTTCAACCTTTTATGAAAAAGATAAGGGTGCATTTGAATTGACGCAATTCATTTAAATTGCATTTATTTTCTGCATTTAATTTATATATATATAATTGGCGCGTACACCCTATTTGGGTGTATGGCCGAGCTCCTCCTCCTATTTGGGGTGTGCGTCTTGATGTTGTCCCACAAAAGGAGGGACCTACAGTTTCAAGCCGACTCCGAACGCAGATATTTTTATGACGAGCTTTTTCATGGCAGAAATACACTCGGAGGTTTGCCATTGCCTGCCGAGGGGCGACCGCTATTAGAAAAATGTTTTTCTTAATTTTGGGTTTCACCGAGATTCGAACC
This sequence comes from Anastrepha fraterculus, assembly GCA_037575425.1. Taxonomy (NCBI): domain Eukaryota; kingdom Metazoa; phylum Arthropoda; class Insecta; order Diptera; family Tephritidae; genus Anastrepha; species Anastrepha fraterculus. The sequence goes on from JAYXIM010009871.1 coordinate 92,160, forward strand.
AACGTTCTCTCTGCATTTAATTTGATGTAATAAAAAAATTCGTCAATAAAAATTCGCGCGATACAAAATTGTTCTTCTTTAAGTCGAAAGTTGCCACTTTTAGTGCGTTCCGGCATGTGTCACCTTCCTCTTAAATACACATAATCTATTGTGTTGTTAGTCAAATCCGTTGCAATGGACGAAATCAACCCATTTTGACGGGCATCTCAGTACAGTCAGAGAACGTAAATTCATAGAGAAGGCTCAGGAACGAATGGGCAGGTTAAATGTCAAAACACATCAAAACGAGGGTAGGAAGTTAACAGTAGAGAGTTAACATAGCGGAGCGTAGTCAACATAGCGGAGCGTAGTCAACAGAAATAAATATAGCGTTTGCATTGAAATGTAAAATGCCATCATTTGGTGTTAGGGAAAAGAAAATAACAGAAGACTTGTACATTTTTCTTTCATGCTTATTTGCCGTCGGCATTTTGCGTGCGCAAATGGATTATTTCTTGTGAGATGAATAAATTAATTCTAAGTAACGCAATAGCACCGTACTCCTAAGTAGCTAGTGTGCTCTATCAATTAGTGTTATATTTCATATTGCTCTAATAAATAATAATAATAATAATTCTAAGTACATATGTATATGCATGCATGAATATGCAATTTTAAGTATCTAATTGACTAAATTGTATTGAATTTAGGTCTATTATCAAAATTATTCAAATATCATAACACAAAAAATAACTTTGTAAACCATTCATTTACATCAAGGTTTATTATTCAGCAATATGTTCTACTTTTTAAATTATTATAGACATATGTATGTATATTCATATACATACTACAAAGTGTTGGATATACATATATAACATCTACCATCCATATTCATGTGGGCAGAAAAAAATCTTGACTTGCCTCAAAACCCAACTCATACACCTCTCATACACACCTACATATAAAGAATTCAAAGCAAACATATAAAGAATTCAAAGTATGCAAACATATTTCTAATATACATATGTATGTATAGGGTTTTTCAATAAGGGCGGGTAGATGTTGAAATGGAATAAAATGGCGTTTGCTGTGTGGCACGTAGCGCCGTCCTGCTGGAACCACATGTCGTCTAGGTCCATACAGCGTTGCCAACCATACCATTTTAATGGTATCTATACCATGAAACTGAGTCCCATACCATATACCATGATGTCTATCATGGTATCATGGTATAACATTTCTTCCTCAGGAGAAACGGAATGAATGATTTGGGAAAAATTTTTTTTTCGATGCGTTTATTTAAAATTTTTATCTTAGTTTTTGGACAATTTTATCGATGACACGGCTTCAGTCCGTGACTGAATCATTTGTATACCGTTCGTTCGCAGCTACAATTGAAGTGATCAATCGGTTTATTCTATTCTATTTTGAATTATTGTTAGCTATATTCTGTCCATGAAAGTAGAGGTGTAAGACTGGAAAGCTAGATACTAATCACATTCCGAGAGCGCCACAAAAATTCACTAGAACCTCCGGTCGATAAAATCACATCCGTCCAATTGAAAATTTCAACGAATCACGGGCAACGCGACGAGAATTCTACCAATCACAGAATTCCTTCCGATAGAGATGATTCTACTTTGTTCGTCTACCACAGAACTCATATCCACTCATGGTGTAACTTCAATTACTCGTTGTAACATTTTTCTGATACACGCCGGCGCTCCGTTTGAAGTTTCTACACAATCTCACAGGAATTTTATGCATATAAATTGAAGGATTCAGAGTACGAGTAGAGTATTTTGCAGGTCATAACTCAGGTAAATATCGATGAATGACAATAACCTTTCTAGACTCACTGAAAAAATCACTGTAGGTGACATGGAAGACGAAGAGGATACTCATCGTACTCCTCCCAAAAAAAAAATCGAGAGTCGAGAAAAAGAAGACTAAAATCGTGCAAAGGTTCCGGGATGATTGGCTGGAGAAAGAGGAATTTAAGTTTTGGTTACAACGTGTACCTGGTAATCTGTGTAAAGCCAGGTGTAAACTCTCTTGTCATGAGTATACAGCTGACATATCAGTATTAAGGGCACATGGGCAAACAGAGAAACACAGAGAAAAAGAAAAACCGCTGAAAGACAAGAGCATGAAGATGACACAGTTTGTTCAGCGTGGGAGTGGCATAGAAGAACCTTTGAGCATTGCAGCAAAAAGCGCAGAAATTAGGATAACTGCATTCGGTGCCGAGCTCAATATTCCCTACGCAGCATTAGACCACTTATCAGACTTGCTGAAATCATCTTTCTCTGACTCCACAATTGCCCACAAAATTGTTCTCAAACGCACTAAAGGAACTGCCATTGTCAAAAATTTTATTGGTGAGACTGAGAAATGCAGGCTAGCGGAGAAGTTGAAAATAACTAAATTAAGTGTGTTAACGGACGAATCAACGGACATTTCAGCAACTAAGACTAGTTGTTTGCTGGCGAGATATTTCGATGAAGAAGAAGGTAAAATTGTGTCGAAATTTTGGGACTTAGTACAAGTATTGCAGCCTGGAAAAGTGACGAGTGCAACAGCTGAACACTTATACAATAATATCATTGCAAGTTTCAAAGAGAGGGGGATCCCAATGGCGAATATCGTTGGTTTTGGGTCTGATGGTTGCAGTGTTATGATGGGTGTGCATAACTCTGTCGCTAGTCGTTTGAAGCCAGATTTACCACATATCACCATCATGAAATGCATCTGCCACTCATTGCATCTTTGTGCAAGCGAAGCATGTGAACAATTACCACGTACGTGTGAGGACTTTGCTCGCAATATTCGCAATTTTTTTAACAGCAGTTCTAAACGTCAAAGTGAATATGTTGAGTTCCAGATGTTTTCGAATGTTGAGGTTCACAAGCTTTTGCATCCTTCCCAGACACGGTGGTTACCATTGGCAACGGTGGTTCACAGAATTCTCGAACAGTGGCCTGCTCTGTTGCTGTATTTCACTGACCAATGGCTGACAATCAAGCTGAAAATGGCACACTCCATTTATGAGTGTTTGAATGATCCCTTCAACAAACTGTTCTTCTTCTTCCTTCAGTGGGTCCTTCCTAAATTTACTGGAGTCAACAAGTATTTCCAATCTGCTAAAGTTGTGATCACCGATCTGCATGAAGTAATGATTGACTTATACAAAACTCTCCTGTATGGCTTCATGAAGAGAAACTATGTCAATTCACGTCCATTGTCAGAAGTAGACCCAGAAGATAAAGTTCACTATCTGCCAATGGCAGAAATGTACTTGGGGGTACAGGTGTTGCTAGGACAGCAGAGCAGACAAGTCCAGGAGCGATTGGATTTACTGACACATTTTCGTGAGAAATGTCAAGCCTTTTTGATTTGTGCCTGTGTTCAGATCAAGAAGAGGTATGATTTTACAAATAGTTTTTTGGAAAATCTGAGAATTTTCAAGCCTAAAAACGCCTTATCCAGCATTGAACGAGAGAAAACGCCTTCGCTCATTCCACTCCTAGTCACGCTCTCCAGAGTTTGTGAACAAGAGAATTATCAAGACGTGGATGACCAGTGGCGTCGGTTGTGCTCTTACCCCCTTGGCCAAGAGATCAAAGCACTGGACACAGATGTATTTTGGGCAACATTATTATCTATACAGAACGAGGGAGGTGTGTACTTGTTCCAGAATTTGAGTCGATGCGTCTTGAGTATCCTATCGCTTCCGCATTCCAACGCCGACAGTGAAAGAGTTTTCTCCAAGGTCAACCTCATCAAGACTAAATTGAGGAATCGACTCATCGTACCCACCGTTCGAGGCACTTTATTAGCCAGCCAACACGTTCAAGCTAACGGAGGCTGTGCTGTATTCAAACCTTCCAAAGAGATGATATCAAGAATGACCAAAGACTCTCTTTATGATAAGCCGAAGGAAACTAGAAGTACAGCGGTTGACAGCGGGGAAGAGGATGGCGGAGATAATTCTATTTTCGAAGATGTCTGAATCGGATTCTATAGCTATTGAATAACTATTAATGTCATTGAGAAAAATTTATGTTGTTGAGAAGTTTATCATATAAAAAATTTGAATTTCCCTGAGGCACCCTGTTTTATCGGTGGATACCATTATTTTCCCTGAAATACCATCATTTCTCCCTCTCCATACCATGATCCGAGCGCTACGGGTTGGCAACGCTGGGTCCATATGGTTCACCAAAACAAAATGGCTGCCACAGGACGCCAAAATCGACCCGCGCCAATTGAAAAACGTTTGCGTTAATGAACACTCATTTTGATAATAAAGTTTTATCATTTGAACGTGCTGTTCAATCATGTAACTTGCCATGATGATTTGGCATAAGCAACTGAATAATAAACAAAAGATTTGACAGATGTCACCAAAACAAAATGGCTGCCACAGGGCGCCAAAATCGACCCGCACCAATTGAAAAACCCTTTTCATATGTATGCAAAAATCACATTTCTCTTTCATGCTTATTTCCCGTAGGCATTTTGCATGCGCAAATGGATTATTTCTTGTGAGATGAATAAATTAATTCTAAGTATATGCATGCTTGAATGTGAAATTTTAAGTATCTAATTAACTAAATTGTATTGATATTAAGTGCATTATCAAAATAATTTCAAAATATCCACACAAAAAATTGGCTTTGTAAAACATTCATTTGCATCAACGGTTATTATTGAACAATATGTGTCCTTTTTTAAATTTTTATATCCATATGTATGTATTTATATTCATATACTAAATAGATATAACATGTACCATCCATATTCATGTGGGCAGAAAATAATCTTGAACTGCCTCAAAACACAGCTCATATGTATCTACATACATATATAAAATTCAAAAGCAAATAGACAAACGTATGCAAACATATTCCTAACATATGCAAAAAAACTCATCTAAACGGTATTCGTTTACATATACATATGTATGTATGTATGCATATATGAATACATATGTTGGGACAATGTACATATGTACGTAAATGTTTCTACCTTCTGCTCAAATATGAACGAGACTGATTTAATAAAACACAAACGGTTAATTATTGTTCAATTTTTATTTTATCTCCTTCAAAATAATCACCATTAAAGGCGATACACATATGCTAACGTTTTTTCCAATCATCATAGCATTTCTGGAAGGCCGATTTCGGTATGGATTTCAGTTCCTTCTTCGAATTCTCTTTTATGACTTCAATTGTCTCAAAATGTTTCCCACGGAGCGGCAACTTGAGCTTGGGAAACAGGAAAAAGTCACATGGAGCCATATTAGGCGAACACGGTGCTTGCGGAACGATATTAACATTATTTTTGTTCTAATAACCGCGAACAAGACGGGATGTATGAGCTGGTGCATTATCGTGATGCAAGAACCATGACTTGTTGTCCCGCAATTCCTTCCTTTTAAGACGAATGTTCTCGCGCAAACGCTTTAAAACGTCTAAATAATATTCAGCGTTAACCGATTTTGCGATTTGTGTGATTTTCAAGCACAATTTCCTTTACTTTTCCGATGTTTTCGTCGTTTACTGATGTTGCTGGACGACGTTCATGAGGCAAGTTTTCAACCGATGTACGGCCCTCTTTGAACGATTTGTACCACTGGAAAACACGTGCACGCGATAGAGCAGAGTCCCCAAAGGTTGTCTGCAATATTTTTTAGGCGTCTGAAGCCGAAATTTTGTTGGAATAACAAAATTTCAAACAATTTCTTTGTTCAACTTGAATTTCCATCGTTAAATTCGAAAAACACACTCGAGCTGGACTTGTTTACAGTAGCACAGAAAATAAACTATGTGACATATCATGCTGAAATTTGCCATGTAAGCTTATAACAGTCCTACCATCCAACAAAAAATTTATTTTTGCCATATGTCATCCGCGGACCGTTTTATTGATAACGTCTCGTTCATATTTGAGCAGAAGTTATGTGTATATGTAAACATGCATACATAACATTTCGCGCAATTTTCATAACTTAATTACATACATATGTCCTATGCTAATATATGTATATATATAAACATAAAGGCTGGCAAAATCCTCCACTGAACCCTCCCCGAGGGTGCCAGCTGGTAATAAGTACCACAGTTTTCCTATTTTCAGGAGGTACTTAGCTAAGTTAAGGGTACTATGGGTAGGGTTCGATACTCCTCAATAGTACAGCACTACTCAAAGTACCTTTAACGTGGTCGGGGGTGAAGGGCTGGATTAAGGTGTGATGCGACCCGTGCCGAGAATCTGTCAGGCTTGGGGCCCTTCTATAAAATAACCAAGTCTCGAACGGAGCTTACGGATAACTGGCGCCCTCCGTAATAATTAGCCTTACCCGTGTAGTTCGGAGCTATGCACGGGCGGACATCCTTTCTCCGACACTCGTGGGTCCAAAATGCAAGCAGACTTTAAAAAAATACATAAAAAAAGGAGATCGGTCCTCCTTCTAATAGACCGACAGGAACTAACAGTTCCGCAACAAGAGCAACGGTTGCACCGAGCTCAAAGAAAACGCCATCCATCGGCTTAATAAGTCGATCGAAACACGCAACGACAGCCTCAGCGAAAGCGAGGACAGCTGACACGTACTCAGGGCTGGACACAGGTCCAAGTACAAGTAGGGGGCACTGGCCCGGCAGTCAACTGCGATTCAGCCCCCAAAAACGGTCCCGACCGGAAGCAATGCTACTGCTAGCTCCGGTACCGAAGGATGGCCGCTTGTGAGGGTGGTAGACCCAGCGAAAGCGAGCTACCAGGATCGCAGAAACGCGGCTAGGCTCCTAAGGAGGGTGCACGAAACTCACCCAAAGGAAAGTGAAATGACACAGGAGTTGAAAGAGGCGATTGATAGAGCGAAAGCGATCATCCCTGATTTCAACCCTGACTTCAAGCCAACACAATCGGCTCCGAAACGACAGCGGTCCTCGGAAGAAAATAAGCCAAACGCAAAAAGGCACAAATCAATGGGCGTGACGCCCAGAAGATCATTTGCGGAGGTTGCAAAAGACCGCCTGATCATAGGAGTCCTGGACGAGAACCACCCAGAAGGTATGATCCCCAGGGCCCAGTGGAAATGGATCGAGGCCGAGCTAACGAAAGTGGCACTGAAAGTTATTCTGGAGAACCCCGGTCCCCCGCCTGCGTGCGAAGACTTAGGCTGGCACCAAGGCCAGATAAAAATTATAGCTTGCGACGATGAGAGATCGGTTCAACTGTATAAAGAGGCCATCTCCAAAGTCGGCGAAGTGTACCCAAATGCCAAGCTAGTGGTCGTGGACAGGAAGGATATTCCGTCCAGGACGCGAGCAAGGGTTTGGTTACCTTCAACCGTCGAAGACCCGGATGAGATTATGAAGCTCATTCGGGTCTGCAATCCGGACATCCCAACGCAGGAATGGAGGTATGTCAAAACTCTCACCAGCAAAATTAGCGCGGAAGAATCGAAAGAGCAGAAGCGCGCCACCATGCAGGCTCTCCTGCTCCTCACAGAGAATTCAATCGAACCATTAGCGAAATGCGATGGGCATCTGAGATACGGTTTCGTAAAGGTGAAGCTTCACATTTACAAAACAGACACAGATGCAATTGAGTTCCTCGCCACTAAGGAAGGTGAAAAGCACATGGGCGAACCAGAACCCATGAGCGAAACCGAGCCAATGAGCGAAGACGACCGGCCCACCGAAGAAGAATACGCCTCTTCAGGCTCAGAAATGGGCTTAGGGAGGCTGTACTTCGAACGGGAGGGTAAGTACCACACACAACAGCGTAAGTATTCCGAAAGGGAACTTTTATGCGAAAGCAAAGAAGACCCAGACATTACGCTAACAGCTGATGCATCTTCTACAGATAAACCTTCATCACTGTAAAGAAGCCTGCCTTGCCCTCCTGGATCGTCTGGCAGAAGATCAGCCGGACGTAGTCCTCATCCAGGAACCATGGGTACGGAATGGCGAAATCTGCGGTCTGAGGACATCAGGGTATAAAGTATACAAGACCAATGGTGAAGGTACTAAAAGAGCATGCATAATGGCGAAAGCACATCTTAATATATTTATGATTCAAAATTTCAGTAACGCAGATACTACGACGGTTAGCTGGGAAGTGAGCGGAAGCAACATCTGGCTAACCTCGTTCTACTTTGCCGGAGACGACACAGGTCCACTGCCGTCGCCGCTAATAAGAAGCCTTGTGGAAGACTGCAAAGCACACAACCGCAAACTAGCCCTAGGAGGTGATGCCAATGCCCACCATACCGTATGGGGGAGCTCGGATACAAACGAACGAGGTGAGTCTCTCTTTAATTATATTATATGTAGTAAGCTTTTAGTGTGTAACAAAGGCAACGAACCTACATTTATTACGCGCAATAGACAAGAAGTTCTTGATATTACGCTAGTTTGTCAAACCCTCTACGAAAAGATGACGCAGTGGAAGGTTCTGAATGAACACTCTTACTCCGATCATCGTTACATAGAAATAAAATTTGGGGGAAAAAACTCACGGGCCCCGCCCGCCAGCAGGAACTTGAAAAAGACCAACTGGCATATATATAAACGGGAACTTAAGGAAAGACTTCCAAACTCCCAAAATATTACTATTGAAGACAGAGAATCATTGAACGAACACGTACAAATCCTTACGGAGGTCTGTAGAACTGCGCTAAACAAGGCTTGCCCCTTAATTAAGTATAAGGGGAAGAAAAAGCCGCCCTGGTGGTCAGAAGACCTGTCTACACTAAGAAACGACAGCAGAAGACAGTTTAATAGAGCGAAAGCGACACGAGAGAGTAAAGACTGGGACTGCTACTACACTAAGCTAAAAATTTACAAAAAAGAAGTTAGGAAAGCGAAAAGGTCTGGTTGGAGAACGTTCTGTGGAGAAATCGAAGGAACCACAGAGGCCTCCAGACTGCGTAAAATCATTTCAAAAAAACACTATACCACCGGATACCTCCAAAAACCGGACAGGAGTTGGACTACTTCGAGTGACGAAACTCTGAAGTTGCTAGTGGACACACACTTTCCCAGCAACGAATCATCTAACGTAGTAATCGACAATGGTACAGAAAGACCAAACTCTGGCATTGAAGAAATAATCACTGAAACTAGGATAACCTGGGCAGTGAACACGTTCAAACCATTTAAATCACCGTATAATAAAGAATTCACACTGGTAGCCTTCCTAGATATCGAGGGGGCATTCAACAACATCCTACCGGATACCATAATAAAGGCACTGACGGACTTCGGGATCTCTGGCGCTCTGGTTGAGTTCATCAAAAACATGCTCTTGAGCAGATTGGTGATCGCAACCCTAGGGGACTCAGAGATCAAGAAAAAAGTTAGCAGAGGAACACCTCAAGGCGGTGTGCTGTCCCCTCTCCTATGGGTGCTGGCACTAAACTCATTGCTAAAGAGCCTAGAGGAGAGAGGACAACACGTTGTAGCCTATGCGGACGATGTTGCATTGGTAGTAAGGGGGAAATTCCCCAATACACTCATAGAAGTCATGCAGGATTTACTGAACATGGTTGAAAACTGGTCAGAAGCAAATGGGCTAAGCGTCAACCCCAATAAAACTGAACTCATCCTATTTACCAGGAAACACAAAATTCCAAATATAATTCCTCCGACTCTAGGTGGAACGGCACTGTCATTCAGTGATGAGGCCCGCTACCTAGGTCTAATACTAGACCGAAAGCTAACATGGAAGGCAAATGTCGAAGATAGAGTAAAAAGGGCGACAATAGCACTATACTCTTGTAAACAGCTAATAGGACTAAGTTGGGGTCTCTCCCCATCTATCGTATACTGGCTTTACACGGCAATTGTTAGACCAATCCTAACATACGGCATATTAGTATGGTGGCCAGCTTTAGATAAATTGTACGTCAAAAGAACCATGGCACACGTACAAAGAATGGCCAGTCTTTGCATCTGCGGGGCCCTCAGAACCACACCCACAGATGCACTAAATATTATTCTTAGCATTTTACCAATAGAGCAGTACGGTAAGCAAACAGCTGCCAAAGCAACTCTCAGACTAAGAGAAATCGGCCTACTCAGAACGTACCAAAGAGGACACTCCTCAATTTTGGAACAATTCCCCTGCATTCCCAGCACAACGGATTTCTGTAAGACCAAGGACATCAATTTCGATAAATCCTTTGTCACAGTATTTCCTTCCAAAGAGGAATGGGATAACGGGCTCATTGTCAAGATAAATGACTTAAGCATCTATACAGATGGCCCAAAACTAGACAACCAAGTAGGCGGAGGGGTCTACTCCGACAAACTCGGAGTATGCCAATCATTTCGCTTGCCTGATCATTGCAGTGTATTTCAGGCGGAAGTCACTGCCATAAAAGAAGGGCTTAAAGAGATAAAAACGAGAGTATTATCCGCAAATGAAGTCTTCATTTACTCGGACAGTCAAGCAGCAATAAAAGCGCTGGAATCAAAAACACACTCGTCAAAAACAGTTCTAGAATGTTTTAAACTACTAGATGACGTATCTAAGTGCTACAAGGTGCACCTTATCTGGGTACCAGGCCACAGAAACATTGCAGGAAATTGTAAGGCGGATGAACTCGCTAGAACCGGTACAACGCTCGGTCTCGAACCGGATAAGGCGCTGATACCCATGCCCATAGCCACTTGTAAATTACTTATAGACAGGGAAACCATCAAAAAGGTAAATACAATCTGGCAAAACCTCACAACATGCGAACTAAGCAGACAGACATGGCCGAACTGGAACAGCGGTCGATCGAAGATCTTGCTACGATTCAACAGAGAATCTATAAGAAAAATGATAGGTGTTTTAACTGGTCATTGCTTAATAGGCAGCCACGCTAGAAGGTTAGGACTCCCTTACTTCGATTTCTGTAGAAGCTGTCTTAATACAGAAGAAGAGGAAACAGTCAGACACCTTTTATGTGAGTGTGAAAGCCTAGCTATGAGAAGGCTGCGCACTCTCGATACAGCATTTCTAACCGATGTAGCGGACATAGCCCATCTAAAACTAACGAAGCTCTGCTCGTTTATTAAAGCAACCGGATGGTTTGAAAAGGAACACGTAGAGTAAGGATAAGCTCCAGTGGTATCACAATGGACCTGCTGAAGGTCTAAGTGTGTCTTGCGACAACCACCCTACCTACCTACCATGTATATAAACATGCATACATACAATTACGCGCAATTTTCATAAAAAAACCAAAGAGAACAAATCTGTAAACATGCATACAAATCATATGGACATATCAAATGAACAAATCTATTCTGTACGCAAGCAAATGTAAGCTAATGTAAACTACATTTTTTCACACTTGCGTATCACTCTCTTCCTCTCATTTCCTCCGGCAGCCATATTAATTAATTTGCTACTGTTAACTTGTGCTGATTTCATTTTCTTACCCGTATTTTGTTAGAGCCCAAAATGAGGAACGGGCCGGGACTGCGCCTTCTCTATGAATTTACGTTCTCTGGTACCGTTCCTCATTGTGGGCTCTAACAAAACACGGGAACGAAATTTAATTCAGAAATTACTTCACCACAAGTTAGCAGCAGGAAATTAATTAATATGGCTGCCGGAGAGTAATTAGAGGGAGAGAGTGATACGCAAGTGTGAAAAAATGTGAACTACATTTAGCTTACATCTGCTTGCGTACAGAATAGATTTGTTCATTTTATATGTCCATATAATTTGATTTGTTCTTTTTGGTTTATGACCATTGCGCGAAATTGTATGTATGCATGTATATTAGCATACGACATACATACATATGTATTTTAGGTATATGATAAATATTTCCATACATTTTATCGTTCATATATAATAATAAATCTATATATGGGGCGTTCTTTCTGAACGTGAGACCCCCTGCCCCCAGAATAGATTTTGACGAAAAGAGGTCTATGAGGGCTTAAAATGTAGGTAATTATGTTTACTTTCGAAAGCAAAGTGGCACTTCTTGAAATTCAAAATGGCGGATCCAATATGGCGGATTCAATATGGCGCAATTTTGCAGTTCGTGCATCAGATTTATGCTATGAACTGAATCATAATTGAATGATAAAAAATGTGATGAATAATCAGTGACCAATAAAAATAAATAATCTTGGAAATATGTAAAATTAAATCCAATGCAACAATTTTACTTAAAAATAAATAAAGAAAACACGAAATAGCATAAATCTGATGCACGAACTGCAAAATTGCGCCATATTGAATCCGCCATATTGGATCCGCCATTTTGAATTTCAAGAAGTGCCACTTTGCTTTCGAAAGTAAACATAATTACCTACATTTTAAGCCCTCATAGACCTCTTTTCGTCAAAATCTATTCTGGGGGCAGGGGGTCTCACGTTCAGAAAGAATGCCCCATATATAAAACAAAGTCTTGTTAGTTACACTATTTATAACTCGGGAACGGCTGAACCGATTTGGCTGAAAATCGGTGGAGAGGTAGTTTAGGACCAGGATACTTTTTACCCCATTCGAACGCGTTTCCGTGAAGTCACTATAAAATGTGGTATAGCAAAACGCAAATGACAGCTAAACGTAAATTTGTCTATGGTTAAGTAGAAAATTTGATAATATAAATTTTGTCAGATATATATAATACAGTAATTTGTATTCTCTTTGAATTATCATTATCAATGCCGCGACCAAGACGATCGAATCTTTCCCGACAAAGCCGTAATGCAAAAAGGATACGAAACATTGGGAATGAAACGACTGAAGAAGCACAAGGAATTGCCCGTGAAGAGCGCCGCGTTAGTATGGCTCGATTTCGTGATTCTCAATCACAAGAGCACAGCGAGGCAGCCCGTGAAACAGCTCGGTTGTCAATGCGAAATCGTCGAGCGAATAACAGAGATCTACAAGTAGATTAAGTAATTCAAACGAATGTACCACTGTTGAATCGCCAACAAAGGCAATTGCTGATGAAAATGGTGGTTTATATTTTCTTGATGCCCCTGGTGGAACTGGAAAGACATTCCTCATATCAGTAATTTTAGCCACTGTTCGTGCGAAATCCAACATTGCGCTTGCAGTTGCTTCTTCTGGAATAGCAGCCACATTGTTCGAAAGATGCCGTACGGCTCAGTTAGCATTAAAATTGCCGTTAAATCTTCAAAAAATTGAAGAACCAACATGTAATATTTCAAAAAACTTAGCAATGGCCAAAGATTTATTAGCATCGAAAATCATCATCTGGGACGAATGCACAATGGCGCATAAACGTGCATTAGAAGCACTTAACCGAACATTGAAAGATATACGCAATGACTCGACATGTTTTGGAGGCGCAATGATTTTACTGTCTGGCGACTTCCGCCAAGCACTGCCAGTAATTCCAAGATCAAACGCTTGCCTCAAATCATCGAATCGATGGAGCTATGTGAAGAAACTTCAGCAGACAACAAGCATGAGAGTTGCATTACGTAATGATACATCTACTGAAGATTTCTCTGAGCAATTACTATCGAGTACCTATCGACGAACCGAGCGGATTGATTTCTTTTCCTCAGAATTTCTGCAACTTTGTCTCATCGAAAGACGAACTTATCAATAAAGTATTCCCAAACATCATTAATAACTACAAAAATAATGAATGATTGAGTGAGCGAGCAATTTTAGCGGCTCAGAATACAGATGTAGATGACTACATAATTCAAACTGATATCATTGGAGCAATGAATTCATTCAAATCTATTGACTGTGTAACAAATGAAGATGAAGCCACCAACTATCCGATTGAATTTTTAAACTCTTTGGATGTGCCTGGCTTACCACCACACAATTTACGCTTAAAAGTTGACTCCGTAGTAATCATGCTTCGAAACATAAGCCCACCAAAACTTTGGAACGGTACGCGTTTGGTGGTAAATAAATTGATGAACAATGTGATTTACGCGACGATACTCAAAGGAAAATTCGAAGTTGAAGAATTTCTCATTCCGAGGATCCCAACCGATCTTCCGTTTGAGTTTAAAAGACTTCAATTTTCGATTCGTCTTGCATTCGCCATGACCATTAACAAATCAAAAAGGCAATCCTTGAAAGTTTGTGGTCTGAATTTAGAAAATCAATGTTTCTTACATGGTCAATTATATGTGGCATGTTCACGGGTCGGAAAACCATCTGCGTTGTTTGTTCTTGCCCCTGGTAATAAAACAAAAAATGTCCTGTATGGCAAGGTGCTTAACTGAAAAGTACAATTTATTAAAGCTTCATTAAAATACTTGATTAATAAAAAAATAAACTTAATAAAATCCAAAATCTGCTTTTTTATTGCCTCTAGGGCGGAACAAAGTTCGTCGGGTCAGCTAGTTAATGATAAAAATCTTTAAATAACTGGTATTATTAACAACTTGTCGTCACTAATTATAAATTCGGTAAGGATGATGATGATACATTGGTGATTGATTTATTTTCAATTCTTCAAGCATATCAAATTAATAATCCTCATAGAGAAATGATTCAGGCACACAGGAAGATGGCAAATGCAAATACAAATATGTGAATTTATATGTATTCATATGCGCATATACATGCATATGTACCTATATATGATATGTGTATGTATGTACCTTGCCACAGCAAAAATATTATGATTCCCTAAAACTTCTCAAGAAATCCAGCGCACATTCATAGGCACAGCATTGTAAGCACAGTAACCTTCAAATATGTACAGTAACCTTCAAATACTCTGATTTCAGAGTAAGTCTCTAACCTTGCAGATATATGCATGTTTTTGTGCACTTTTTACCAATTGAAGAACTACATACGTAAAGTAATAAACTAATTACCTATTTGTCTACTATCAGATAACATAAAATAATTGTTTCGAGATTTTCTCTTAGTATTGAAATGTCCGACACGGAACTTTTCTATGAGCTACTTGTGCTGTTTTCTGCAACTTACTGTATGCTCATGCGCGCACTTGACGCACAGCAGCTGCGGTTGTCGAGCATTTAGAAGACGTATTTTCATACATATGTATATTGATGCATACATATGTACGGAGCCGCGAACACTCGATATGACAAAATATCAAGATTTACCAAATATTGTCAAATAATTTTACGCGAAATATTCCAATATTGACTATTTTCGAATGGTCGAGAAAATTGGCATATGCGCGGCTCGTTTTGTGAATGAAAGTACTTTGCTCGTAGAAATACACTTAATTCTATTTTTACACGGTAGATTGATTTCAGAAAAAACTGTGTAAAAAAAGACATTGATCGAATGCAAAAATAGGTGATTGGTTCCTAATCTCTAAAAGCTATTAAAATTAGTGCAAAACAAGGATTTTTAAGAACAAGTATTCATGTTTATTTAATTAAATCACATATACAAAGTCTATTTTTACAAGTATAGTTATGAAAGATAAAAAATAAATGCAATCTAATCTTAAAAATTACTTGAATTAAATGTATGGCAAGTTCAGGAACTAAAAATAATTATGTTAAACAGCTATGTTGTTAACGAAAGAAAATTTAATTGCTGTCATCATGAATCACTCGCATTCGATTGCTTCGAACGCGTATACCTGTGGGCAAAAAGAAAGGTGAATTTGGTTGTAAAATAAAAAATCTTTATTTATTCTTGTAAATCAATTTCATCCCCTTCAAAATAATCCCCCCTCGATGAAATACACTTATGCCATGCCAACGATTTTTCCAATCCTCGAAACATGTCAAATAGTCCATTTCCGGTATAGCCATCAGCACCTTCTTCGATTCAGCTTTTATCTCCTCAAACGGAGCCAAATCAGGCGAATACGGTGGTTGCGGAACGATATGCGAGGAATTTTTGGCGAAATGGTCACGAAGAACGAGTGCAGTGTGAGACGGTGCATTATCGTGATGCAAAAACCAAGAGTTGTTGGCCCATAATTCTGGTCTTTTTAGACGAATTGCTTCACGTAAACGACGCATAACGCTCAGATAATATTCCTTATTAACAGTTTGGCCAGGTGGAAGGAATTCATAGTGCACGACACCCCGAAAATCGAAAAAAACTATCATCATGACCTTTATTTTTGAACGACTTTGATGTGCTCTTTTCGGTCTGGCCTCGCCTTTATCACGATATTCGCTTGATTGGTCGGTTGTTTCAGGGTCGTAAGCATAAATCCAAGTCTCATCTCCCGTAATGATGCATTTGAGCTTGTCCTGTTAGTCTGAAAGCATTGTTTCACACACATCAACGCGACGACTTTTTTCCAAGAAATTGAGAGTTGTCGGTACCAAACGAGATTTGACTTTTCGTAGGCCCAAATGATCTTTCAAAATGGTTTTCACAGATCCTTCTGATATTCCGATCATATCAGTAAGGTCTTTAACAATCAACCGACGATTTTTGAGCACTAACTTCTTCACTTTATTGACGTGTTGGTCATCTGTTGACGTCGATGGTCGTCAGGAGCGCTCCAAGTCATCAACACGTTCTCGACCCTCTTTGAAGTCTTTGTACCACTTATAAACATTTTTCTGCGACATGGTCGAATCACCAAATGACTTCTGCAACATGCTATACGTTTCCGCAGCCGAAATTTTATTCCGCAAACAAAATTTGATGGCACTTCTCTGCTCAATCAAATCAGACATTCTAAAAAGCGAAAAATTCACTCTTGGTTGTTTGGTAAACACAAGCGTAAATATATTGCTGACAATGACATTCACATGAAAGTTGGCCCAGATGATCATGAAAAAAAATAACTAGAGCGAAATTTTAATCCCGCGAAGTTTGACAAATAAATTCACCTTACTTTTTGCCCACAGTACAATCACTATCATCGCTGAAATAATTTTGAACTAGATTCGTTCAGTATCTGCGTTTTTAACAATGAAGTCTGATATGAGCCGTTGTTCGCCAATTCTTGCTACCTCTTTGTATAATTCTTTGTAACAAGCCATACAAGAATTCAGCTCATGCTGGAATATGCATTGGAATATTGTTTTGTATTTGGATCCATAGGATTTTTACTTTTTACACATTGTGGCCAAATTGCTCTCCAACATCCGTTTAAGGTTGATGGTCGTAAATCTTATAATGCCAAAGTAGCATGTTTAACGCAATCTTTAATATAAAACTTTTTCCAAGCATCAATTACTGTACGAGTTTTATTATTCAAGGTATCCAAAATGTACTGGAGTGTTCTTTTGGTGTACTAAGTTTTAAATGTTGTGATAATTCCTTGGTCCAGTGGTTGGATTAGGGATGTGGTATTCGGTGGCAGGAGCATAAATTGTACATTTTCGTGTTCCAGCTGAGGATTCCCGAGTGCATTGTCTACCAACAGAAGAACTTTAAATTCTAAGCCCTTTCCATTCATATATTATATAATATTTTCTAGTTTCTGGTACAAAATATTTACTGAACCATTCTGTGAACATTTTTTTCCAAAAACTACCAGTTTCGTCGGCATTAAAAACCCGATCTGGACTGTATGCCCCATTGGCTATTATATAAAGTTTTAGTGGAAATTCTTTGGCGACTTTCAGATCTACAGAAGCAATCTCGCCCTTGATTTTTATGTTATGAAGCGCATGCCTTTGTAGAGATCCCGTTAACCATCCTGTGCTTGCAGAAAATACGCAGCTTTTCTCATGAGTTGATTGTATGGATGTAGACGGTTGTTCGTCTTTTATCATTTTATAAAACCTTAATGCTTGCTGTTTGATATTGTTTCCGTCTACGGGAATTTGTTTTTGTGGAATGTCCTCAAGCTATATTATGTATTTTTCTTAAGTAGCATCTCTAGTGAATGATGAAGACTTAACAGACAGTTTCGTTTCAAAAATCACCGATTGCCTAATTGAAATTTCATTTTTTTTATAGTTCTTATTGGGGCTTCATTTAAACCGAACATTTTGCCAAGAAATGTTGAGCCTCCTCCATTTCGAAGGTTATCTAAAAATCAATTTTGGTTTCCACAGAAATTGCTTTACGTTTTAGTTTTGCATTTGACATTTTCTTTTAGGGGTACATAAAATATTTAACAAAATAAAAAAATATAAATAACTGAATAAATATAAAATATTTTTTGGCTTACCTTTTATCTTAATGCGTTAAATTTAATGAAACTTTGGAAAAACTAATTTGCCAATAAAAAATTTCTCTACCCAACACGTCTGATTGCATTGATAATTCACAAAATATTAACACATTTCAATTGCTCTGACCACTAACTTTGCTTGTATGGACAAAAAGGGAATTCCCCAAAATTTGTGATATGAACATATTTCGCAAAAATTACATTTGACACAAAAAAATTTAAGCACGAAAAATTGTATATCGTGCTAAATGGAATAAAATCGTGTAAAAAAATTTAAAATATTTTATTATCAAACTGTGTTATATCAAAACCGTTTAAAAAAGACCGTGTAAAAACAGAATTTGGTGTATGAGTTCGAACTTATCAATGTATTTGTTTTTGTTGTGCTTTTTAATATTTGAAACTGTTCAGCGCCGTCACGGGTAAATAATCATGGCCGCTACAGCTGCACCTATAACTGCATTTTGTTCTTGTAGTCCCTAGGCTTCGAATTCTAGTTTTGGAAACATACGCATGTAGAGGCATAAAGTGAATGAGTGCGGTTATATGTATGTACATACATATGTAAATACGAATATGCATTGTTATGCTTAGAATAGAAACATCTACGTATTGCATTCGTAGCATTTTACATTTGAATGCAAACGCTATATTTAATTCTGTTGACTACGCTCCGCTATGTTAACTCTCTTCTGTTA
This sequence comes from Anastrepha fraterculus, assembly GCA_037575425.1. NCBI lineage: Eukaryota > Metazoa > Arthropoda > Insecta > Diptera > Tephritidae > Anastrepha > Anastrepha fraterculus. The sequence continues at coordinate 110,946 of JAYXIM010009871.1, forward strand.
ACTTTTCCAAGGCCGTGGTGAAATAATAAAAATTTCTTACCCGCGTTTTGTTAGCATTTGACATTTAACCTGCTCATTCGTTCCCGAGTCTTCTCTATGAATTTACGTTCTCTGCTTGTACTTGCATTGAATTAATATACATTATCACTTGTTTGACATTTTCTAACATTCGTATCGACTTACATTCTCATATACATATATTATATTATATATGAGTTGTGCAAAGGCTCTTATTATGAGCAACATTCGATCTTCGACTGTAGTCGAAAGTGCTGATCGAACGAATTTTCATTTGGTATTATGGTGCTCATTCGCTGAAGAATAGGACTATTTTGAATTTCCATTGCTCAACGCATTTACAATAGATAATTTTTTCTCAGCTGTAATCAAAATAAAAGAAAAATCGATTTATTGAAATTCTTTGCTAACAACATTTTTAAAAGTTAAAAAAAAAGTATTTTTTGTAAAAATCGCATTTAGAGGAGCAACATCTCCATGGCCATCGCAAATCTTGGCTCCTCCTCCTCCTATTGAAATTCCGTTTTTAATAATTTTTGTCTGTCTCAGGTGATGTTGGATACGCTCTAAGACCATATTTAATGACGCCGTTCAGAAACTCTGAGGAAGGGTCTCCACAAAGGACATACAACAAACAACATGCTAAAGCGAGAAGTATCATTGAGAGAACAATTGGAGTCTTGAAAAACTGATTTAGATGTTTGTTGCAGGCAAGAGCTCTCCACTATTCTCCACAACATTTGTCTGTTTTACAATGTTCAACTTTCGGATGAAGAGTTATCCGATGAGACCCTCAACGGGGTAGACACACAGGAAGTGGTCCGCCGTCTCATCCTCCTCTTCACAAGCTGGGCAGAGTACACTGTCTGAGATGCCCAACCTTTCCATGTGCTTTGCCCACAGAAAGTGGCCCGTCATCAGTCCAACCAGCCGTCTGCACTCCCTTCTGTTAATGAAGGAAGGGTTTGCGACAGTCGGTCGGGCATGACAGGTAACATCAGTTTTGTCCATCTGCAGCCTATCTCAGCCTGCCAAGCTCGCTTGTGGGTAGTAGTTACCCATTTGCTAACCGTGGCCGTGATGGCCGCAGAGGGGAGTGGCAAAGCGGGCTCTGGGCCAAAGAAGTTGGCCTCAGAGCCCATCTTAGCTAAAGAGTCAGAGGTCTCGTTACCCGCGATACCCACGTGTCCCGGGACCCGTGTTAGCATCAGGCTATTATGTCTACCGACATAGTTCAGCCAGGATTTACAGGACTTCACTACCCCTGATGTGGTTTGAGGGCTGTCTAAGGCCATAAGCGCTGCTTGGCTGTCGCTGCAGACACATATAGATCTGCCTCTCCATCGTTTTTCCACAACAAAGTTCATCGCTTCTTGAACTGCATACACCTCCGCTTGAAACACAGATGGATGCATTCCAAGAGCAAAGTGCAGTTTTGTCCCGCTGGATTCCACGTAGACCCCAGAGCCGGAGCCATGCTCGGTCCTGGAGCCATACGTAAAAATGCGAAAACAGTGTTTGCCGGGCTCATTTTCTGAGTCTTCCCACAACTGAGCCTCTGGTAGCACTACACTGTATCTCTTTTCAAGTTCGACTCTTGATGGCATGGAGTCAAGAGGCATGGAGAGAATCGTTGGATCGATGTCCATGCCTTCTCTGTGTTCCAATGCCGGACAAGGGCCGTACCAGTTCCCACTGTGTTTCAGTCTGCAGATGGCCTTCAAGGCCTCTCCTCGGATGAAAGCATCAAGTGGTGGTAAACCAATCAGAGCATCTAGTGCCGGGCCTGAAGTAGTCGGAAAAGCTCCGGTGCAACAGATGGCCACAGTGCGTTGTAGTCTCGATAAGGTGCTCCTGACTCCCACTAGGGAGAGTCTGCTCATCCAGACCACTGATGCATGGGTGATAATGGGTCTTATCATAGCCGTGTAGATCCATAGGACCTTGCTAGCAGAGAGACCCCACGTTTTCCCAAAGACACCTTTGCACTGCCAGAAAGCTGTCAGCGCTTTGGATGCCTTTGTTTCAACGTGTGATTTCCATATAGCTTACTATCGAGGATTACTCCAAGATATTTAATTTCCTTGGATAGCTGGATTTTGACTCCTTTTAGCTTTGGCAGAACGAGTCCATCAAGCTTCCTCCTTCTGGTAAAGAGGACAATACCAGTCTTGGCGGGATTTGCCGACAGCCCGTTTGCACAGCTCCAAGTGTCAATCCGATCCAGAGTTTTCTGCACTTTCCTGCAGATGTTCATAATCGAAGGGCCTGTTACCAAACAAGCAACATCATCCGCATATGCTTGTGCGTAGACTCCCGAATCGTTTAAGGTGGTGAGTAGAGGATCGATTACCATGCACCAGAGCAATGGAGATAGCACACCGCCTTGGGGGCAGCCTCTGTTAACCCCAGATGACACCAGCAGATCTTCCTCTGCTCGCACCGATACGATTCTTTGGGCCAGCATCGAACGAATCCAATTTACTAGCACCCGGTCTACGCCGTGCCTACTAGCAGAGTTACACATACTATCAAAAGTGGCATTATCAAACGCCCCCTCTATGTCTAAAAAAATACCCATAGCGTAGTCCCTCCTGTCGATGGCCAGCTCTACCCTAGCAACAAGGTTTTGCAGTGCCGACTCGCAGGATTTTCCACTCTGATAGGCATGCTGAAATGGAGACAGAGGGTGAGCCTTCAGCGACTTCTAACGTATGCACAGTTCCACCAGTTGTTCGAGACTTTTCAGCATGAAAGAGGTCATGCTGATGGGTCTAAAGCTTTTGGGGCTGGTGTAGTCGTCTTTTCCAACCTTTGGGATGAAAGTGACCCTCACCATCCTTCAAGAGCGTGGTATGTAATCAGTGCCAGGCATGCCGAGAAGATTTTCTTCAGGGCTGCTGTCACGAACTCTGCACCCTCCTTCAGCATGGCAGGATATATGCCATCTGGTCCGGGCGACTTGTAGTCGCCAAAAGATTTGATGGCAAATCGAATGGCGGCCTCATTCACCACAGATCTGGCAACGAACCAGTCATGCCGAGAAGGTGTAGCAGCTCTGACAACTGCCTCTATCAATAAGGGCTATTGCCGGCTGAGTGTCTCACTTTTCCGCTCCGTGAAGGAGCCATCAGATTTCCTAAGTGACCCAAGCTTTGCAGTTGGGTCCCTTTTCAGGATCCTAACCAATTTCGCCGTGTCACTCAGAGATTCAATACCGCTGCAGAATTCCCTAAATGAGGCTCTTCTCGATTCCCAAATAAGCCTCTTGTAGTTCTTCTGAACATCACGGTATCGCTCCCAGTCCTCTGCAAGGTTAGTTTTGAGGGCCCGGTTTAGAAGTTTTCTCGACTCACGCCTCAACATCTGGAGCTCTCGATTCCACCAAGGAACGGGAGTCCGGCTGGGGAGAGGTCGAATTGGACAGGCTGACTCAAAACATTCGGTTAGGGCAGCGTTGAGTTTCCCCACAGCCGCCTCAATGGCCTGTTCTTTTCGAAGTCTTGGTGGCGCAACGTCAAGATCCCGCAGTGCCTCCCTAATCTTCTGCCAGTCTGTTTTTCTTGGGTTTCTAGAGGGCAATGGCATTTGTGCCTCCTCGCCACACTGAAACTCAATGTACCTGTGGTCCGAGCACGAATCTTCGGCAAGGACTCTCCAGTTCTTGATTGACCACCCAAGTTTTGAGTTTGATAGGGTTAGATCAATCACCTCCTGCCTTCTAGCCGTTACAAACGTTGGCTGTGAGCCCTTGTTATGTATGTCTAGGCAGGAGGACGCGATAAATTCGAATATTCGAGAGCCCCGTCCATTGCACTTGCTGCTGCCCCAGATTGTATGCTGGGCATTAGCATCGCAACATAGGATGAGGCCCAGACTGCGCCGCTCACAGAACCTCACGAGACTGGTGGCCTTCCCCGGTGCTGGCCCATCCAGAGCATCGTAAGGAAAGTAAGCAGATGCAATCACAAACTTCGACCATCCGCGTCTACCTCTATAACACACCTCAGCCGCTACCAGGTCTTGGCAACAGAATTGCTCAAGACCCGTCACAGTGAGATGGGATGATACTATAAGACCGGTCCTAGGTCTGCTAGAACTCCTGTCATATAATAACGTGGCCCCTTTCAGCGCACTTAAGCCACAGAGACGGCCCCTAAAGACCCAGGGCTCTTTCACTGTTGTTATGTGGGGTAATGTGTGCAGCTGCGAAAGCCTTCTACTTAGTCGTGCAGTAGCGGCTTTGGAATAAAAAAAAAATAAATAATTGGCGCGTACACTTCTGTTAGGTGTTTGGCCGAGCTCCTCCTCCTATTTGTGGTGTGCGTGTTGATGTTGTTCCACAAATGGAGGGACCTACAGTTTCAAGCCGACTCCGAACGGCAGATATTTTTATGAGGAGCTTTTTCATGGCAGAAATACACTCGGAGGTTTGCCATTGCCTGCCGAGGGGCGACCGCTATTAGAAAAATGTTTTTATTAATTTTGCTTTCACCGAGATTCGAACCAACGACCTCTCGGTGAATTCCGAATGGTAATCACGCACCAACCCATTCGGCTACGGCGGCTTTGGAATGCTGCAAGTTAATTTGCGTCACCGTCAAGGGACGATAGCTACAGGAATCGTCCGAGTCAATCATTTGGGAAAGACATGGAAGCTAACCGTCCCAAAGAAGAGACTCAGACGGTTCCTGTACCGTGAGCCCATGACATCAACACTGGCCTTGTCCACTCGCACCACAAGAGCAGCCCCTTCCTTCCCTTCGCGGTTTTTGCTCTTGGTGTACGAGACGACTCGCCAAAGCCTCGTGTTGATGCCCGGATTCTGGGCACGTAGACAGGATAGGACATCCGCCGTAGACAGGTCTGGATCCGGAATCTAGCAGATGGCCTTCCTGAGGGGTACACTCACCTCGCTGTAGACTGCGAAGCGAGTGGTCCTCATGGGGGGCACGTTATTGACCACGGTCCTGATCCACTCGAAGTTGGCCAGAGACGCGCACGTCACCTTTATGGTGCCGTCCTTTGTCTCATAGCCCTTCGCGTTGGCTTTCGGACCGGAGGCAATAACCCGACGCATCAGTTGGCTTTTGCAGTATTTGATTTCTGCATCCGTCAGCTGATGATCAGGCCCCAGTTTTCCAATTACAGCCACAGGTCGTGGGCCAGCAGCCTTCTCGCTATAGGATGGCTTGGCCGTACCCTTGGATGTGCTTGGGCAAAGGTCCAGCTCCAGATCCTCCACTGACGAAGATTTCGCCGGGCAGACAACTGTGCTGGACATTTTGTCGAGGCGACGATAGGGACGTGGCTCAGCAGAACCTTTTCCCGCCACATTGACTGACGCCAAGACCGCGCTCGTACCTTGGGGGGTCGTGGCTCAGCCATTGGCGGCAACCGCAGGGCAGGGAGGTGTGCTGCTTCCAGCCACCGTCTTTCTCCGCTAGCCTCGAGAGCGGGACAACTTGGGAGTGTCTGTGCCCACCGAAGATTCGGTAGCTTCCGTGGGTGTCACTTCCGCTGCCCGAGGTCGTTTGGAAGACACAGACGCAGAAGGGCCGGCAGAGCCACATGAGGATTTCTCCCGCATGAGCCTTGCTCGCCGCTTTCTTCTCTTCCTCCTTGCCGCGCTCTTCGATTTTCCTGCTTTTTTGGGAGGTCGTGCAGCCACCGAAGAGACTTCACAACTCCAGCCCTCAGAAGCAGGGAAACGTTTTTCAGACTCTGAAGGAGAGGAGATTGCGATAGCAACACCCGTCTCCTCCAGGATGCGCTCTCGCTCGTAGAGCTGAGAGACTTGGGTAATGGTTGGGGCCTCAAGAATCCATGCCCCTGCCGCCGAAGCGGGTGGATTGCCACTTGTGTGAATTCCACCTGGAGTAATACTAACATTGTTTTCCATTACCATTGGTTTTTTTCGGGACTCCTCCCTAGCCAGTTTGGTTCGCTCAACGATGGTGCTGGAGATATTGAAGTGGAGTCAAATAACGGAGAAACAGAAAACAAAAAGAATGATATTCCTAGAATATTATAGAATAAACTAAAAAGCATTAAATAAAAACCTTATAGTTTCTTTTTTATTTTTTTTTATAAACTTTCTTTATTCAATTCATCATTCGAAAATAAAATATAATATGTATTTCAGTTCCTCTACGTATTTTAATTTGCTATAATATTTAGTTCAAAATCAATTTCATTTCTTTAATAAAGACATGAAATCATTTGTTTGACCTACTTTAAATACATATACATATTCAGTCTTTTCCTAATAGGTACTATTGTAATATAAAACACAAAATATCACTTCAGTTTCTTTAAGACACATAGCTTAAAGCTATATAAATATAAAAATTAATTAATTTTAAAATTAATTCTTTAAATAACGTCTAATATAAAACAGAAAATGTAAATACAAAAATTATTTTGATAGCAATTTCTTTTTGGTCTCTAAAATCGCTACTTTTAGTTGTAGTTTTGATCTGCGGTCTTGTTGTTTTTTCAGGACTTCTACTTTATATACGCGCAATTTCTCCCGTTTTAGTTGCAAGAGTTCATCGGTTGCGTTTTTTTTAACTCGTAATTTTTTTTTGTGTTTTCCGCTGTTTCTGCAGCACATTGCTTTATTTTGTACAAGGTAGAAATTTTTTCTTCATAAAATTGCTTTTGGCCATAAGTCTGCAACTCCAGTAACCTCAATCTCTCTGCTTTTTGAGCCTTTTTGATCCCTTTTTTTTTGCTTTTGACTTCATGTCAGCCCATACCTGCCAAGTGAAAATAAAAATGTATTTCTACAAACATCACAAAAAAACCATTATTAACCTTAATCCATTTTGCTGCTGTTTTAACTGGTGGTCTCAAGCAGTTCAGCTCCGTTGCAAATTCCTCCCATTTTTTTGCTGCTTGTACTTTGGTACAAATCCCTTTTGTGAATTGTGGATGCGCTTCCATTAATGCAACCAGCCTTTCTAGTTGCTGTTTGGTACTCACGACTTTCAACCTGCATAAAATTAACAAAATTAGTATATGTTTATTATTTGGTTACTATAAAACAATAAATAATCGCAAACAACTTACATTTTAACAAATTCTCCCACAATACGCTACACAATCGAAAGCAAAATTGCATTCGACTCTAAATTCGGTAAACAACGAAAATTTCGACAGGGTTGTACCGCTCATAATACCAAATTTACATTAGATTTTCGATCTTCCATAACCAGCGAATATCGAAGATCGAATCTAACTCATAATAGGGGCCAGTATATGTTTATTATCTGGTTACTATAAAACAATAAATAATCGAAAACAACTCACATTTTAACAAATTTTCCCACAATACGCTACACAATCGAAAGCAAAATTGCATTCGACTCTAAATTCGGTAAACAACGAAAATTTCGACCGGGTTGCACCGCTAATAATACTAAATTGACATTCGATCTTCAACCGCCAGCGAATATCGAAGATCGAATCCAACTCATAATAAGGTCCAAAGTATATATTTCGATACTCGAATTGTGACACCAACTGAGATCGGTGAAATTGAGAAAATTGTAAATAGCAATCGCAAGACCACGTAAATTGGGGATTTGTGAAATAAACTCATAGATTTTGTAATGAAAATAAAAGTGTTTGAATTAATTTTAAAACTAATAGCTGCCAAAAAAGCTTGGTAGCCTAACAACCTCCAAATGCAATTTTTTTTGCGTTTTTATGCGGATGAGCCATGGCAAGAGTGTATATAATATCTTGTGTTTGGTAGTTTCTATTGCTATCACCTACTATTCTTCTTCACAAACAAGAAATTTCTCTTCTTTTGTTGGTTTATTCATGGAGTCTGAGGACACAGCGAATTCGGAAGGGTATCGAAAGCGATACACTTTTTGCCTCTTTCTTATAAACTTTGTAATTATTAGTTACTTACACTGACATAAATTAACAAACAAGTAATTAGAAGACTTTGAAAAACTAGTAAACGAAAAATTTCAGAAAATTCCAAAAAACTATTAATGTACGTTCACATATGCAATAATTACCAATAAATCCACAAAATTAATCTACCCATTCCACTATGGTCTGAAATTAAAATTTTTTGGAATAAATTAGAAGGAGTGGTACTAGGCCATTGAAATTTCGCATACAGATTATGTATGACTTAGTTAAGAAAAATTCCAAGAATGGATGAAATCGGTTATTCCCCAGGGGTACCTCCATTGGACCTATAGTAAAAATTTGGTTGAATTTCAGGTCCAAAAATTGCGATATCTTAACGAAAATTGGTAAATATGTTATTCTCGTAATACGTATCGACGATACCAAAAATAGTTGAAATCGGCCAGTCCCTAGGAGTACCGCCCTTGGACCTATAGTAAAAATTTGGTTTCATAAAATGAAAAATTTGCATGTGATAGGCAAAAGTGGTCAAATAATTTTATTATCCAAATATTTATACATAAGTTTTTACTGAAACAATTATTTTTATAAAAACATTAACTGTACATCTGAAATGAGAGAGAAGTTACAGAATTATTAAATTCACTTGAATATAATATAAAAAGTTATATGTACCAAGCAAATCATTCGAAATCACAGTCTTCCGCATCTAAAACTAAAGCGTTCTCCACAACGTCTGCTTCCGATATATCGGAATTATAATTATCCGAATCGTAATCAGATCCCCCTGGCAAGTGGTTGAAAATTTGAAGCTCACTTGAAGGTGCAAGCAATTGTATTACTTCTTCTGGTAGCTTCTCTTTTTTCCGATATTTTTCTCTAGCGGATAAAGACAAGCTGGAAAGAAGGGGGTCTGAAGAATCCATTGCTGATGCGATCTCTCTTGTATAATTTATTTCGAGCTTCTGACGCATTTTCACCTAAACAACCAACAGGAATTACGCAATTCACTTTGTTTTGATTTTTTTGCCGGATGAATCAAAAAAGCAACATCCTCATTGTTTTCAAAAGATTAAGCCGATCTTTTGCATCTGTATAGCTAATCTTTGGTCGTCCTGCTTTACTTGAACAGGGTTTTTCAAAATCATTCTCAGAAATTTCAATAATAGTTGTTGCGGAAACCCACTGGGGGTATTTCTCTTTAAATCTATTAACCATACGATTACATTTTGATAATTTTTCGCAAACATATGCTAATAAATTTAGTATTTTTTTTTCTTATTTCATCTTTTTTCTTTAAACTTAACTCATTAGTATTAATTTTTTTTAAAAACCCAATCCAAAACAACATTAGTTTTGCGATCGCCCTCTATCCAAACTCCAAGCATTTCTTCGTGTTGGAATTTAAAGTTAGCTGAAAATTACAAATATACTTAAATGGAGCAAAAACGGGCAAATGTTACATACGTAATTTTAAAGAACATACCCCAAACTTCCAGCGAACATAAAAATCTGGAACAATACGGGACAATACACACAGCTTTCACTCCACAGAACACAGGTTAATACGAAATTTTCGGTTAAAAAAGTTATTAAACAAAACTCCACACTATACAGATATGACACAATAAACCATATTTTTTTTCATTAAGTTAAAAAATAGATACCTTTCTTATATTCTTCCATTATAAAATTTATTTCTTTTTTTTCCTTTTTAACTATTATCGAACAGCTGTTTTCTTACAATATTTTACTGAACTGTTTTCAAGTTTGTTGTTGCTTCAGAAGCATCATGTTTTACAGCTCATATTTAGAACAGAGTTGCCTTATCCAAATAATTTTTTGTATATTTTAGACCACTGAAATGTCTCAATTAATATGTACTGCGTACCTATTTTTTTGAAATAAGAAAAAAAAATTTTGGATTTATGCCAAAATATTTCAATTGTGCATTCACATATTACAGATTACCTGAAAAATTAACAATCAGCTCTCAATACTGTTGTGAAAGGCTTAATTTTAAATGAAAATGAATAATGAATTTATATTGGTAGAATATTTCGATGTTTTTGGTTTGTTTAATTATTATTAACGATATGTAGGAAAAACAAGGAGAAGGAATAGCTAATTTAATTGCTGAATTGGCTGCTAATAATAAACAGTTGGAAGAAATCCGTAAGCGACGTTTATTGAGGTTTCAAAAAATTATAGCAGCAATACGCATTAGAAATTCGATATTATATATATACCTATACATATATATATAACTGGCGCGTACACCTTTTCTGGGTGTTTGACTGAGCTCCTCCTCCCATTTGTGGCGTGCGTCTTGATGTTGTTCCACAAATGGAGGGGCCTACAGTTTTAAGCCGACTTCGACCAGCAGATATTTTTTATGAGGAGCTTTTTCATGGCAGAAATACCCTCGGAGGTTTGCCATTGCCTGCCGAGAGGCGACCACTACTAGAAAAAACGTTTCCTTTATTTTGGTGTTACACCGAGATTTGAACCTACGTTCTCTCCAATTTCCTAATGGTAGTCACGTACCAACGCATTCGCCTACGGCAGCCGAAATTCGATATTACATTTTATAATAAGGAATAAAGGCCAAAGCGTCTATGGGCACACGCTTTTTTCGGCACGCATAATTAATAATACCTAACAAAAATGTAATTAGAGTTGTTTAGGCCGCACCCTAATATTAAATATAAATTTTTAGCCACCCTAATGGTAACTGCGCCTACCGTTCCGACTGTTGCTAACCACCGTTTCCAGTCGCTGCAACGTGAAGGCCGTTAACCCTGGCATTTCCCCGCCGAACAGTTAAAACGTTTACCGTGTTAAACGTTGTTCGGCGAGGTTACTTTCATTTTAAATTCTAAATTTAACTTTCACTTGGATTGTACAACCAGGAGCCACCAGACGTGTCAGCCAACAAAGTAAGTAATATGTTGCAAATTATAAATTAATATCTAATATAATAATCGCATATATGTATATTTCTATGCGCATATATGCATATATCTATGTATATATATATTACTGAAATAAACTAAAAGAATATATACTGACACGCTGTGTTTTTCTGTTTTTTATATAAAATATTTCATCGGAGCGACCGTGGAGGCCCACAGTTCAAACCGCCCATTGCGTCGCATCCGAGCGAATATACATGGTCCTTCGAGCCGGATATTGATATAAAAGATCCACTTACAACAGATCAGCAGCAAGCCAAAATCACCAGCAAGCCAAAAGATCACCAGCAAGCCAACAGATCAGCAGCAAGCCAACAGATCAGCAGCAAGCCAACAGATCAGCAGCAAGCCAACAGATCAGCAGCAAGCCAGCAAATCACAAGCAAGCAAATCACAAGCAAGCAAATCACCAACAATCCGTTCCAGAAAAAACAGGTACGTGGATTTATAGCACACTCCTTTTTTTTTGGTGTAAATAAGAAAACTAAAAAAAAAATCAAAAAGGGTCAACGACTCCGTCTGTCCGCAAACAGACAATACAAGTGCGCGCGGTATTTTCAAGTAGATCAACCCTCTAACAGCGCGTTGTTGGGAATTTTCATTTTTTTTCTTATTCCTTTTACTTGTACATTCCCGCTGTGAAGTTGAGTACACAACTACAAAAACAACGCCGCAGTAAATTGAAATCGATCCCAGCGCACTTTTTGCACAGGTGTATACATACCGCTGATTATTGTGTGGGTGGCGAAATTCTCGTATATAAATTTAAATATATTATCCTTTTTGGTCAATAAATATATACAGACATACATAATATACATAATATACTGTTATTTTAATCTCGGTGGTGCATTTTTGGGCTTGGGTCTCGCTGTGAATTCGTCTCCATTTCGCGAAGGAGCATCTTTTTTTTGTTTAATACCGCGTAAGTTTTTGTATCCCATACCTACAATATGGATACGTATATTCGTTTAGTCGACGCCGTGACGGAATTCGAATCCGATTTTAATGGCACTCCGTCAAGTGACCATTCGAAGTTTTCACTCCGGATCCAACAGGAGGAGTTGAAAGCAATGTGGGAAAAAGCCAAAGCCGCGTACGACCACTTGCTTTCAACAGAAAGTCCTTCTCCTAAGGATCTTGCCGCGATAAAAAAGAGAAATAAAATATGTTACCACACATATTTGCGCGGCATGTCGACGATGGCTGACCTCTCTGCGAGGCTGGAAAAGGCAGACCGGGAAGGCGAAGAACTCGCAGTACGCGAACATAACATTCACCTTCCACCGTGCGATACGGACATTTTCAAAGGCGACTATGTATCTTGGCCAACATTCCGCGATATGTTCACGGCCATATACATTTTAAATAAACGCCTCACCCCGGTCGAAAAGCTGTTCCACCTCAACCAAAAAACGCACTAATGACGGGTTTGCTACAGCGTGGAAAAATCTCTGCGAAAGGTACGAAAACAAACGGATTCTGGTGAACACGCAGCTGAAGATCCTGTTTAACCTACAGACAATCGAAACTGAATGTGGCAGTTCGATAAAAAAAACTCCAACGTGACATCAATAATTGCATTTCATCATTACAGAACCATCAGATTGACATTTCAAACTGGGATGCAATTATTACTTATTTATGCTCCACGAAATTGCCAGAAAGTACTCTATCGCTTTGGGAACAAACGATAGAGAACAAATCTGAAATTTCAAAGTGGACAGATATGGACAAATTCCTTTCCAACAGGTTTCAGACACTTGAAACAGTGTCAGGCTTAAAAGGAATTAAAGCCTACAAAGCGCCGAAGGCGCAAATCTTACAACACCATACGGAAACTACACCAAGAAGGATGGGTAACTTTCAGGTAAGTGTCGCCAAACATATGTGCAAATTATGTGTCACTGACGACCACAAATTGCAAAGTTGCCCGAAGTTCCGGAAATTAAAGGTCACCGATCGCATCGCGTGCGTCAAGAGCAACAACTGTTGCTTGAACTGCCTGTCGTCAGGACATACGGTGTCGAGATGTACGAGCTCATATAACTGCAGCACATGTCACTCAAGACACAACACGCTCCTGCACATTACAGCCGTTCAAACAAAAGCAGCAGCTCTTAAGGAAAGCAGAGATCCCGCTGATGACCTGCCCTCAACATCCAAGGAGGCCCTAAAACGCCTCGACTCTAATAGGCCAAAGGATAGCAGAACACAAAATTTTAAATCGTGCTATTCCAATACGGACAAGGGGGTTCTACTAGGAACAGCCATGGTTAATATATTCCATAATAATGTTAATTTTGCAGCACGAGCTCTGATCGATTCTGGTTCTGAGTGTTCGTTCATCACTGAACGCCTCAAACGTAGAATCAACCTGCCATCTAAACGCTTGCATGCCCAAGTCTCGGGCATCAACAATTCTATATCTGCGCAGGTAAGACAAGCGTGCTCGATACAACTGCGGTCGCTTATCGACCCTTTTGTAAAAATAAATACAATTGCGCTAGTTTTGCCGCAATTGACTGGAAATCTGCCAACTTGCCTAGTAAGCGCAATGACAAGGCAAGCATTTCCAGATCTCACTTTGGCGGATAAGAGGTTCTTTGTCAATGAACCAGTGGACCTTGTCCTTGGCGGAGACATTTATCCCCAAATTATTTTAAGCGGCTTGAAAAAAAATGTACTAAGTACACTTCTTGCCCAAGAGACCGTATTCGGGTGGATACTAACTGGTCGAGCCGAAACGGTCAACCCACCCAAAACAAAAATAATTTCTCTTTTTAGCGAAGTCACATTGGACAAGCAACTAGCTGCCTTTTGGGAATTAGAAGACATCCCAAAAAAGGAAAGACAGACTGAAGATGACTTGTATTGCGAGGAATTATATCGGACCACTACGCAGCGCAACCAAGATGGAAAGTATGTCGTCACCTTACCCTTCAAACGGGATTTTCCATCAACCATCAAGCTGGGACCGTCACTCAAGAGCGCCTGCTCTCAATTCTTCCGGAATGAGACGCGTCTCGCGAAAAATCCGTCCCTGCAAAAAGAATATAATAGAGTGGTGGCAGAATATGAAACGCTAGGTCATATGGAGAAAATCACTACCAACATACCTGCAGATGCAACTGAAAACTACTTCCTACCTCATCACGCCGTCATGAAGGATGAGAGCACCTCCACCAAAGTGCGCGTGGTATTTAACGCCTCATGCCCGACTGCCAATGGATTGAGCCTCAACGACGTCCTTCATCCAGGTCCGGTATTGCAAGCAGATATGACTGTCCTGATCCTCCGCTGGCGATTATACAAGTATGTCTTCAACAGCGATATTGAGAAGATGTACCGTCAGATAATGGTAAGCAATACACATACTAAATATCAGCGAATAGTTTTTCGCACTTGCCCGAAAGACCCAATTAGTCTATACGAATTAAAGACTGTTACTTTTGGCATAAATTGTGCTCCTTATCTTGCGATAAGGACATTACTTCAATTGGCTGATGATGTTGAAAACTCCTTTCCAACAGCATCAAACATACTTCGGAAATGCATGTATGTTGACGACGTTCTTGCCGGTGGCCATAGCATCGACTCTGCAATAACAGCCAGAGACGAAATTACGCAAGTTTTGCAGTCCGCTGGATTTCCATTGCGAAAATGGACTTCCAACTGCAACGATATTCTAAAGGGCATCCCAAAAGCCCATTTACTCAATGAAGATTTTTTAGATTTCGAAGACACTAGTTCGGTAAAGGCACTTGGCATAAGATGGAATGCTCATTGCGACCATTTTTATTTTATGACAAAGCCAATAAAAAACCACGATGTTCTTACGAAAAGAGAAATCCTCTCGGCAATCGCCAAACTTTTTGATCCACTAGGGTGGCTCGCCCCAATAATAATTACCGCCAAGATTATTATGCAAAACATTTGGTTAGAAGGTACTGATTGGGACGACACCGTATCTGCGGTCACATTAGACCGCTGGCAGACATTTATGCAGAACTATGGGGAAATTGACAATATCCGCATACCTCGTTGGGTGCACTATTCACCAGCAGACGACGCCGAAATCCATGGGTTCTGCGACGCTTCGGAAAAGGCATATGCGGCTGCTGTCTACTTGCGTGTGAAGAAACGGGATCAAGTATACCTCAACCTACTCCTCGCGAAAACCAGAGTGGCACCTGTTAAGACGATATCCCTTCCACGTTTGGAATTATGTGGTGCCGTCCTATTAGCGGATATCATAGAAACGGTTACGGAAAATCTCAACCTAGCACACCTGGATGTTCATCTGTGGACAGATTCGACAATCGTCCTCGCATGGATTCGTAAACCGCCCTGCTCGTGGTCAACCTTTGTGGCACATCGAGTAACCAAAATAGTGGAAAAGGTAGGCAACAGTAACTGGCGTCATGTGGACTCGGCATCAAATCCAGCAGACTTAGCAAGCAGAGGACTTCCGGCCAAGGAACTGGTTCAGAATTCTTTGTGGTGGCAGGGTCCTTCTTATCTACAAGAAGACAAATCACGATGGCCGACATCAGAATGTAACCATGAAACAACTATGGAAGAGAAAAAGGTAAAGGTGTATTCAACAACAACAATCAATTTCAGCGATATTCTTGACCGTTTTTCTAATTTACCAAGGGCTTTGAGAGTTTTATCATATATTATGAGATTCTCTCAAAGAACCCACCCTAATACAAAGATTGCATTTCAGGCAAAGTCTTGCTTAATTTCACCTGATGAAATTAAAGCAACGACACAACGCTTAATTATAAACAGTCAAAAGCAATATTACGGTGGAGAATACGCGAAATTGAAACAAAAGAAAACAGTTGACACAAAAAGTGAGATATTGGCTCTCAATCCATTTCTCGACAAAGATGACATCATGAGGGCAGGCGGTCGTCTGGGCGCTTCCCTCAACTTATCATATAACGAACGTCATCCTATTATCCTTCCATACAATAGCAGGTTATCTCGCCTTATAACAAAATTCATTCACGAAATATCACTTCATGGCGAAAATCAGCTGATGTTGCGTTTAATTCGGACGCAGTACTGGATTCCCCGAGTTAAAAATATGATCCGATCCATCATCCACAATTGCAAGATCTGCACGATCTATAAAAAGCGATCGCAAACCCAACTCATGGGAATCCTTCCTCAGGTACGCACCACCTATTCGCGTGCCTTCACTAATACAGGTGTAGACTTCGCAGGTCCATTTGACATCAAAAGCTTCCGCGGCAGAGGATGTCGCATTTCCAAAGGCTACGTCTGTCTATTTATCTGTTTCGCTACCAAAGCTATTCATTTAGAGGCCACCAATGACCTAAGTACCCCATCCATTCTAGCAGCCTTCTCGAGATTCGTTGCTAGACGAGGATGTCCAAAAAATGTTTACTCCGACAATGGTACCAACTTTGTAGGAGCTTCTCGATCATTACGATCAGAATTTAAAGCGTTTATTGCGGATGCACGCAATAACACGCTTTCAAAATATGCCCACCAGGCATTAACATGGCACTTCATACCTGCAGCAGCCCCTCATATGGGCGGACTGTGGGAAGCAGGTGTGAAAAGCTTCAAAGCCCACTTCAAAAAGACAGCCTCTGGCCTTAAATACACTTTCGAAGAGTTTAATACCCTCTTATGCCGAATTGAGTCCTGTCTCAATTCGCGACCCTTAAGTCCCTCTTCAAATGAGCCATCCGATCTAGAGCCTCTCACACCTGGTCACTTTCTGGTTGGCGGACATCTCTTAGCTCCGCCAGAAATAGAAACCAGCGAGAATCCTGCCTCAATTGTGAATCGGTGGCAGAAATTGAAAGCCCTCCATCAAACCTTCTGCAAACGATGGAAAAGGGAATTCCTCATCGAATTGCAAAAACGCACGAAGTGGAAACACCAAAAACCTAACATCAAGATAGAGGACCTTGTCGTCATAAAAGAGGACAACCTACCACCAAACGAATGGAGAATGGGACGAGTAGTAAAATTACATCCTGGACCCGACAATCAGGTACGCGTCGTGGACATCACGACCCAAAGAGGACAGGTGACTAGACCACTAGTCAAACTGGTCCTACTTCCTCCTTACTCAGAAGAAACGGAAAAATCCACACCTACAACCTCAACGTAATATTTTCCAATACCTACCGAGTAGAAACAAATTCCACTTCGCGATTCACCCTTTACTAGAAGGTGATTGACATCACCACACTGTTATACCCTAGCAAACCTAAGAAGCTACAACAACACCTACAACCAACGAGGGATGCAATTGCATCGACATGCTCCAAAAACTTTTAAATTTATTTTATTATCTGTAGGAATATTTGAATTCACTGTTTTGATTTCCCATTATTTTAGTAATTCCCTACCTGAAGTTTGTTGTAGAAAACTAAAGTTGCTATGAAATGAACAAAAATAGCTTTTCTTAAATTTCATTGATTTATTTAGTTTATTGAATTTCGCTTTATACTTATGCACCCACAACATAGTTCCCAGATGTTCCATTAGCATTTAATATTGTGTAAAATATACAAATATTGCATATATCCACCATTGTATACACCAGTTTGTTGTGGTCGATAACCGCGTGAGCTTTCCTACCGGGATGCTATTCGTGCGTTACAATTTTCCCCATTTTTCTCTAGGTCAATTAAAATTAATTTTTATTTTTTCTTTTCACGACTTTTCAGAACATTTACTTATAACTATGCATTTTGATCAATATTTATTTAATTTTATCATATTAAATTAAATGCAAAGTTTCTATTTTGTTACTTTCACTACAACTAAATACTTTTCCTGCCATAAATGCATGTGTAAACGATCGAAAATGACGCATATTATTTTTGTTTTACCTTTGATGTGAGTGACTTGAAACTTTGTACAAACGTGTTTTCAATCCAGCTGATTATATGAATATAAATTCGGCAGCTGCCTCCATTGGCCTCAAATTCTCTCACCGCTTCATCATAATCTTCCTTGGCTTTGCTGCCTTTGCTTCCCATTCCGACTTGTCCTCCATTGAACGCCATAACTCTCCACCTTTTTTCGCCACTTCGGTTAATTTCGTTAAAATTGTAAAACGACCGCAAAACAAACACCTTGTCGATTCACTTTTCATTCACTTGTCACACGCCGTCGACACATGTGAAAAGGAAATGGGTCGAGGTCAGCCATTAAGGAAATTAGGGATTAAGAAACAAAAACAAAAATACCCTACAGGAATGATATATATGGGTTCCACATTCCAGGGATAGTTTGCGTAAAATAACGCAAACTATTAGTTTTTTCTAACATCATGCACTTATGTATGCAAATGCTACGAAAAATTATATCTATATATATATATATAATTTTTTTCTTTTCTTCTTTTGCTTATCATTTTGCTCTTATTATATCCAAAATATAATAAGAACAAAAGAAAAAACAAAATATCATGCACACCACGGCAGGACACCTTGTACTTGGTTACGATCCACACATAGCCAAGACACGATCCTCCTATGCGGCGAATATTGCAATGTCCATTAGTATGTACCCACCCCCTCGCGGTGAACATGCAAATTAAAATGACATTAATATGATTGTACCCAATTAGGTACATTTTTTGTTTTGGGTGGCAGGGTGTCTCATAGGGCTATGAAAATTGCTCATAGCCAAATAATAACAAAAAAAAAACTAAAATGCGTAGTGCATATTTAGTTAATAGAAAATATATATTATTTCATTTTCGTCTTCTCCTTCGCTGTGATCAGCACTGCACTGACCAGCCAAATGCACCACTGCCAATACAATCCACAAAAGCTAATTAAGCAATTAAGCAACCAATTATAAAGCCGTGTGCACACTACACATTTTCGGTTAAAAAATTAATTTGAAAATTAAATTCAAAATCCTTTTGTTTGTAGAAAACAAAACAAAGGACTGAGTCTAGAGCGGAAACTAGGCCTTTCCGCCTGAACGAGCAGAGCGGAAACAAGGACTTTTCTCCTCAATGAAGATAGGGGATTGGAGACGAGGCCTCTTCAACCCCAGCTGTAGCATGAACAGTGGCGTGCGCGTGGATCGGAAACCAGGCCTTTTCGACCACGTGCGCAACCAACGATAATGCGCCAAAATAAAAGGACGGGCGACAATACACTGGCGACTAGGCCTCGCCAGGTATCACGGCCCTAAATGATTTGAACATAACGAATCAATAAATTTTAATATAATAAATTTTACCTTTTGTGTGCAATAATCCACGTACATAAAATTACATATCTTTACAGCATTTCAGACGGCGCCACAGCCTCCGATGTCTCACCAATACCGAACGTTGGCTGACACCTCCGTCCTAAAATAATCATTGCTTATCGCAAGGGGGCCGGCATGTTTAGGCCGCACCCTAATATTAAATATAAATTTTTAGCCACCCTAATGGTAACTGCGCCTACCGTTCCGACTGTTGCTAACCACCGTTTCCAGTCGCTGCAACGTGAAGGCCGTTAACCCTGGCATTTCCCCGCCGAACAGTTAAAACGTTTACCGTGTTAAACGTTGTTCGGCGAGGTTACTTTCATTTTAAATTCTAAATTTAACTTTCACTTGGATTGTACAACCAGGAGCCACCAGACGTGTCAGCCAACAAAGTAAGTAATATGTTGCAAATTATAAATTAATATCTAATATAATAATCGCATATATGTATATTTCTATGCGCATATATGCATATATCTATGTATATATATATTACTGAAATAAACTAAAAGAATATATACTGACACGCTGTGTTTTTCTGTTTTTTATATAAAATATTTCATCGGAGCGACCGTGGAGGCCCACAGTTCAAACCGCCCATTGCGTCGCATCCGAGCGAATATACAAGAGTCATGTATAAAAACTTGTTTTCTTTGCCGGCATCCATTTTATTTAGTTTTTACTTCGACGTTTTTCTTAACACGCGTAAAAATAACGACCTATTACACAGAAAACACGATTTACATTGCCAACCGTGCCTGGGCACAGGGCAGCAGATTCTAGAAGGGCGGCAAAATTTGAAGAAGAAAATTGGGGGAAAAAAATTATACTCGAGCAGCGGCTGGTATTAGGGGCCACCTTAGGGAAAACGTTTATGGAGAAAATAAGAAGCTGATATCGGATTAGTTTCTAACATTTAGTGAAAGTTTAATCATTCATCTATGCCAGAAATAATTGTAAGAATATAAGAGTTAATTTCTGAACGTTAATTATACGTTCCTAAAAAAAGTGTTTTGGCCCACATTTCCCGACAGTGTCGGAAATTGTGGGGAAACCAAAGTTTTTATTAAACAACGTCACGGTTTTAATTTATAAAATAACATTTTTACTTAAATTATTTAAAATCTCTCGATTTTTTTCATATATTATAAATATATATGATTCGAGTGACAAAAACTGTTATTTTGAGAATTACTTATCAAACAGTGTTGATTCATGATAATTGTTGTAATTAGTAGTTTGTTTGCAATTCAATCTTCAGAAACCTTCGTGCACGCAGAAATAATCGTTATTTATTGTTATATAGTACGTGGCCCAAAATACCCGCCAGAGCGATTTTATTCATTGACTTCTCTAGGGCATAAAAATTGATTTTATTCGCAATAACAAAAATATTTCGAAGTTGGAGAGAGTCCGGTTAACGCAAATGTGCCGCAGGAAAAAATACATCAGTCATTCGATTTTGTACAATATATTAAATTCTTAAAATCCGACAGTCCTTCTAAAACAAGTTTAGAAAGCAGCTGCATACAGTAAAAGCATTCAAATACTTTTTTTAAACATATGTTCTTAATAATACATAGATACCCGTATTGATGTAATAAAATACTTTGTCAATGATTTCCATTTTATAAAACACTAGCTGACACGGCGAACGTTGTTCCGCCCTAGAGGCAATAAAAAAGCAGATTTTTGATTTTATTAAGTTAATTTTTTTATTAATCAAGTATTTCAATGAAGCTTTAATAGATTGCACTCTTCAGTTAAGCACCTTGTGATACACGACATTTTTTGTTTTATTATCAGGTGCAAGAACAAAGAACGCAGATGGCTTTCCGACCCGTGAACATGCCACATATAATCGACCATATGAGAAACATTGATTTTCTATATTCAGACCACAAACTTTCAAGGATTGCCTTTTTGATTTGTTAATGGTCATGGCGAATGCAAGACGAATCGAAAATTGAAGTCTTTTAAACTCAAACGGAAGATCGGTTGGGATCCTCGGAATGAGAAATTCTTCACCTTCGAATTTTCCTTTGAGTATCGTCGCGTAAATCACATTGTTCATCAATTTATTGACCACCAAACGCGTACCGTTGCAAAGTTTTGGTGGGCTTATGTTTCGAAATATGATTACTACGGAGCCAAATTTTAGGTGTAAATTGTGTGGTGGTAAGCCAGGCACATCCAAGGAGTTTACAAATTCAATTGGATAGTTGGTGGCTTCATCTTCATTTGTTACACAGCCAATGGATTTGAATGAATGCATTGTTCCAATGATATCATTTTGAATTATGTAGTTTAGGTCATCTACATCTTTATTCTTAGCCGCTGAAATTGCTTATTTTTGTAGTTATTGATGATGTCTGGGAATACTTTATTGATAAGTTCGTCTTTCGATGAGACAAAGTTACAGAAATTCTGAGGAAAAGAAATCAATCCGCTCGATCCGATAGTCAGTAATTGCTCAGAGAAATCTTCAGTAGATGTATCATTAAGTAATGCAACTCTCATGTTTGTTGTCAGCTAAAGTTTCTTCACATAGCGCCATAGATTCCATGATTTGAGGCAAGCATTTATTTCGTCAGCAGCCGTTGATGTTGGAATTACTGGCAGTGTTTGACGGAAGTCGCCAGACAGCTAAACCATTGCGTCTCCAAAAAAGTCTATAATGGCAATTTCACTCTTTCACTAAGGCAGCAAATCCGGGCGTTTCTCCGGAAAACTTCAATGCGCCAAAATACTTGCAAACAACGTTCATTGGCCCAATGCCAACGCTAGAATGCAAGCAGTAATCAGTGTTGCAATCATATCGATACGCTGCTCGATTCAAAACACTAATTGATAATTCTCTTCTTGTGCGTCGAAAATGATCTACTTGTTGATCTCTGTTATTCGCTCGACGATTTCGCATTGCCAACCGAGCCGTTTCACGGGCTGCCTCGCTTTGCTCTTGTGATTGAGAACTAACGCGGCGCTCTTCATGGGCAATTCCTTGTGCTTCTTAAGTCGTTTCATTCCCAATGTTTCGTATCCTGCTTGCAGTACGGCTTTGTCGGGAAAGATTCGATCGTCTTGGTCGCGGCATTGATAATGATGATTCAAAGAGAATACAAATAACTGTGATTTTATATTTCTGACAAAATTTATATTATCAAATTTTCTACTTAACCATAGACAAAATTACGTTTAGCTGTAATTTGCGTTTTGTTATTCCATTTCAGATGCGTTTTTGTTATATATATAGTGACTTCACGGAAACGCGTTCGAATGGGGTAAAAAGTATCCTATGTCCGTCTCCTGGTTCTAAGATACCTGTTCAACAATTTTCAGCCAAATCGGTTCAGCCGTTCTCGAGTTATAAATAGTGTAACTAACATGACTTTCTTTTATACAATATAGCGTTTGCTTTTTGAATCACCTATTTTTTTGAGAATGGTAACACGAATGGCGTGTTAAATGTGTTCATAATTTACTTAAAGGTTTGACATTTACGAAATGGGACGCTGTACGCTTGAACAAAATTGGGAAATATTGAAAACCTATTTCAATTTTTTTTTCGAAAATGTGCGAGGAGCCGCGGTTACAGTTAATTGCGAGCGTTACAGTGACATGCTCAACGAGTATTTTCCAAAAATTGAAGAGGATGACATGGACGACATTTGGTTTCAACAGGACGGTGGAACTTTTCACACTGCCAAAGTTACACTCGAACTTTTGGCTAGCGTTTTTGAAAACCGAATAATCAGCCGAAATTCCGTTATCAATTGGCCGCCGCGGAGCTGCGATTTAAGCCCGTTGGACTATTTTTTGTGGGGAGCCGTTAAGGGCATATGCTATGCGAACCATCCAGAGACGATTGATGCTTTAAAACACCAAAACGAAGTTGCCATTCATGAAATTGGAGCCCAAACAATCGAAAATGTGCTTAAAAATAGGGTTGATCGAATGGCCTACTGTAAAGCCAGTCGTGGCAGTCATTTGAACGATATTATTTTTCATTCATAAATGACAATGTTCAATCTTCAAAATAAAAAAAAAGTTTGAAAAAATATTGATTCGTTTTTTTTTATAGCCGATTCAAAAAGCAAATTTTTACATGGCTATGCCAAAGGCTGAGTGGGCACGCATATAACAAGCGGGATCTCGAGAAAAATAATAAGGAAAAGGAAGTTTTGAACAAGATTCCAAAATTACATAATTATTTCACGAAAAAAGGTGGTACAGAAGAGAAAGCTGGTCCGGAAAAAGATTGTTTAGTCTTAGAGAACAAAGGTACGTCTCATAAGGATTAATATTAATTGCATGTCCAGAGTAAAATATGTATTTTCACCACTCGCGTATCGAAAATTCGATTTTCGACGTCTACCAAGCATTGCGAATCTAGATCTTTTCACGTTGGTCTATTTTCTCAACTCGATTTCATTTACTCAATTCATATGAGTGGAGTAAGTATAACAGCTGTTCAATATCGATACTCTCACTGATATATATATGATACTATCGATAGCCGAGACTACTCTCGCGCGAACTGCACATGACGCATATGTTCTCGCTCCTAAAAACGATATTGATGAACAGCTGTTGAATGATTGCTTTAATTCTTCGTTTGCAGATGACAACGATGTGACTGTTAAATTTTTAAGTAACATACCACTATTTCAACCTGATGGCATAGATAACTAGATGTGAAACTTATTCATTTTGAGAGAGAGAGAGCCCATGAGGACGTTTCAAAACTTGGCAGCACTCACACATTATGGGATTTTGAACAGCTGATAGGCGAAATGGCAGACTGCCAGAAGAAACGCGCTAAAAATAACAGACGAAAACAGTTCGTTTTTGCTTAATGGAGAAATTACGTGTTAAAATGTTTATAATTATTTGTCTTAAAATTAATTCAATTGAAATGTAATAATTTGAATTTAAGTGAGTTTGTAGAATCCAAAGCTCGTTATATCCTTTTCGACTTCTACTTTTAATTAGTCTTATGTACATAATGTAATTTTATTGAAAACTGTGTATTGGCCCAGGGTATTGGTTTATGTAAACTTGTATATACGTAAATATTCTATGGTTGAAAAGCGTATGTAAGGGAACTGAGTTTGTGTTTGAGATATTTTACAAAAATTAAAGGTAATCTGCTTTAACTTATTCTGTTCGTTGTTTGAGAATTTTTTTTTGTTACCCAATTTCTGTATTCTATTAAAAAATCGCAATAAGTCATGTTTTTATTTATAACTTATGTTTTTCGCGTTCATTACTTTATTATTATTAAATTACTTTTGTATTTCAGTTTTAAATAATTTCATTTACATATAAATTTTTAAATTTTTTGTTTATTCATGTACATATTTCATACGGATTGTGCTTATTTTTAGTATATGTAGGTGTTTACGAGTGATATAAGGCTATTGGGCAACTGCACACTAAATACTAACCTCAATGGTGGTGTGGAAACTAAAAATTCCAGACCTTTGGTTCAAAAATACCCAATTCATGTTTCTACCGGTGTGGCAATACTGGAAAATGTTATAAAAAATGCACATTTTTCAGCGCTCTCACGAGAAAAAGAGTTTCACATCTAGTCATCTATGCCTGATGGTATGGGCTCACTTCCGACAACGAATAATGATGTCGATGTTCTCAGTACGACTTCTTGTTTTCTACCTTCTACAAAAGAGAATGAAGAAATTAAAAATTTAGCTAATAGCGACGAAACAACAGAGATCAAGTCGAACGAGAAAATCATAAATGATGATCCAGGAACCTAGATAACTAGTGACTTTATTAGAGATTACGTAGCGGAAAATGGATGCAGTCAGAACAAAAACCTCGATTTTTCTATCACAGAAAGAGTTTATAGCGATGGAAAGGCACGCAAGTTGACGGAAACATTATTCGAGAGAAAACTGCTCAAGGGTGAAAAAGTCCAACGCCCTTGGCTTAGTTATTCAGCAAGTAAGAAGTCTGTATATTGCGTTTCCTGTCTTCTGTTTGATGCAGACTGTTCGTTCAATGGAAAGGGAGGTTTCATCGATTGGAGGCAGGAGGAGTTCGTGTAGCAGAGCATGGGAATTTGAAAAATCACATAAAAATATAACGATCCTCAAGGAAAGATCGAGCATCAAAAAAAGAATAGATAATGATTTAATGATCCAATTTGACAACGAAATCACTTATTGGAAAAACGTATTAAAAAGAGTTGTTGCTGCTACGAAAACTCTAGTCTCACGTGGGTTTCCATTCCGCGGAAGAAATGAAAAATTCGGCTCACCAAATAATGGCAATTTTCTGATGCAATTTCTGGCATTATTTGATCCATTTTTAGAAGAACATATGAGAAGATATGGCAACAAAGGATCGGGAAGTACAAGCTATCTGTCAAAAATCATCTATGAAGAAATTATACAATTGTTGGCAGATGAAATATTATCTATTATAGTTGAAGAAGCCAAAACAGCCAAGTATTTTGGTGTAATTGTAGACCCAACGCCGGATATATGACACGTTAATCAACTGAAATTTGTCCTCAGATATGTACAAAAAGATGGAACACCTGTAGAAAGGTTTCTAATGTTTATTAACAACACTGGACACAAAGCTGAAGATTTGTTAATAGCCGTAACATCTGCTTTAGAATTTTTGGACCTTGATATAGCAGACTGTAGAAGTCAGTCGTACGATAACGCAAACAACCTTTCTAGCATTTATTCGGGTTTACAAGCAAGAGTTAAAGTTTAGTTGGAGTTCACGCAGTCGAAACTTGCACAGAAGCCGCTTCTTTCTTTAATACAGTGGCGATTCTACAAGCCCAATGTGTAAAAAAAATCGTATTGAAATCTTTGTCAGCAACAAGATGGTCGGCTCGTCAGGATGCGGGAAAAATACTCCATGAACACTATGGAAAAATCATTGAAACTCTGATCTTATTCGAGGAAGATGCAACTGAGAATGATATAACGACACAAGAAGCTAAAGGACTGAGGATTCAACTAGAGAGACTTGAGATAACATTCATGCACATTCTTTGGCATTTCTTACTATCACGATTCCACGCTGTTAGTAAAAGATTACAGAAAGTTGAAATCAACATTACTGATGTAATTAATGACTATCGTGGACTGATAAAAGTAGTAGCAGATACACGATTGCAATTTGAAGTTTATGAAAAAGACGACTGTTTCGAGAAAAAGAAGAAGAAAGTTACAAGCTGACGAATCGAGAGATGGGGAAGTTCAGTTGACAGGAAAGGATAATTTTCGAGTAAATACCTTCAATATCATACTAGCAACGTTGATTCAGAATTGAGAAAGAGAAGTCAAGCATATGAAAAGATATACGAGAAATTTTCAGTGGTTACTGATTTTGGAGGTTTGAATTTCAAAGAGCTTCGTGAAAGATCGGAATATTTGAGAAAAGCTTATACTTCAGACCTTGAGATTTCATTCACTGACGAAATGATTCACTTTCACGCGTACTGTTCTGAACGAAAAATAGAACGTAACTCGCTATCTGACCTTCTGAAACTTTTGCGGACGAACGAGTTATACACTGAGTTTCCAAATGTGGAGATATCATATCGAATATTTAACACATTAGCGTCAAGAAACTGCAGCGCATAATGTTCATTTTCATGTCTGGATAGAGTAAAAAATCATTTGCGTTCAACAATGTCAGAAAACCGAATAGTCTGGTTCTACTGTGCATTGAGTCTGATTTACTTGCGCTTGAATTGTGACAATTTAATACACCAGTTTGCAGTACGAAAAGTCAGACGTCTTCGCATTTAAGGTGATGTGTAAAAACTTGATCTCACAAAAGCAATCATTCCGTTTTTTTGCTCATCTAATAAAGATTGAGAATATGTTTAAGTAAGTATGCTGTTCTATAGGTTCAATTGGATTATATTTATTAAGATTTACTACTATATTTTATGCTATTTATTACATTTTCTTAACACTTAATTTATAATTAAACAATAAAAATTTTGCTCAACAATAAAAATTGAAATATATCAAATATTAGTCTATAATCTGTTGATTGATGGATAAAACTAACCAAAATTTGTTTTGTTACACCTGTTTATTGTGTAGTCGACGATTTTCTATACTACAATACAAACACGCACATACAAATTTAAAAAAATAGGGCGGCATTCTTCATGGTGCACAGGGCGGCATTTTGTGTAAATCCGGCACTGAACACAGGGTTGTATGTTGTTGTTGTAGCAGCGTAAACATTCCGTATATTTACATATGGGGAATGCTGCTGCAGTGACAATCGTTGGTCGGATATAAATCCGAGTCGCTTCTGTAACGTAGAACCGACTGTCGTGGAAACGCAGGGTTGTATGTCAAAAAGTATGGTTATTATCTAGGATTATTTTTAAATCTCTGATTTTGGGAGAGAAATTTTGTATGGGAAATCTCGCTTTTTAATTACGGATTAGGAGTTAAGCACGAAAAAGTGGATCATTACGTAGGACGTATTATAAGTCTGTTCCAGCAGTTAGTCAGAAATAGTCCGGAAAATTTTACTAGAATAGTGAAACAAAACTTTTGTGTAATGCGACAGAAGCAACCGGTTAGTTTGTTAATTGGTATCACATGGTGGTGCATAACAGATATATTGTGTTTGACCATGGACTAATAAAACTGTCGTACTTGATCTAGAATGTGTTCCACACATTAAAGGGTGTAAAATATGTGTTTAATCTATTACTAAAAATGTTATTGTAATAGAACAGAAATATCTATAGAGTCTATGACAAACTTCCTCGCTTGGGCAATTCAGTACTTGCATGTATAATTTTTTATTTTCGGTGCATTTGTGTCTCATCTTCTTGGAAGAACGTGCTGGGTTAGGAAAATGTTTGGTATAAGGAGCGCTGCTAAATTGGACAAAAATGTCTGGTCGTTTTTATGTAAGTTCTGTCAGGAGTTTATTTACAAAGTAGTAATTTATTAAATGAGACCTTAAGATTATATAACAAACGTAATGGAAGTTTCTCAACCAGCAATAAAAAGACTCGAGCATATTACGTAATGTACGGAAAATTTAAACGCGTGATATTCATAAAAATAATTGGATGTTGCATTTTTTTAAGTGAATACTACATTCAAAAATCTATGAATGCATACATTTATCGAGTTCTTTGGTAAAAAGTAAATATTAATTGAAATAAATATTGATTTGATTTTAGCACGGGGAGTTGCTGCAAAAGCTGCAAGCCAAGCCGCTGCTGGTGTTAATGGCAAAGTATGTACTATATATGATGTTCAATAAGTATTTATTAACTATTTGTTACATAACAAACAGATTGTTGCTGTTATTGGTGCTGTCGTTGATGTGCAATTCGACGACGACTTGCCACCAATTTTAAACGCTCTGGAAGTGGAAAACAGGGCCCCTCGTCTTGTATTGGAAGTTGCCCAGCATTTGGGTGAAAATACTGTGCGTACTATTGCTATGGATGGTACAGAGGGTTTAGTCCGTGGACAAAATGTTTTGGATACTGGATACCCGATTCGTATTCCTGTGGGCGCAGAGACTTTGGGTCGCATCATAAATGTTATCGGTAAATTAAATTTGTACCACACATTTCAAAGGGCATAAAATAATTTGAATTGTTTGACAGGTGAGCCTATTGATGAGCGCGGTCCCATTCCAACGAATAAGACAGCCCCAATACATGCAGAGGCTCCAGAATTCGTTGACATGTCGGTAGAGCAAGAAATTTTGGTGACGGGTATCAAAGTTGTCGACTTGCTAGCTCCCTATGCTAAGGGTGGTAAGATTGGCTTGTTTGGTGGCGCTGGTGTCGGCAAGACTGTATTAATCATGGAACTGATTAATAATGTAGCTAAGGCTCATGGTGGTTATTCAGTGTTCGCTGGTGTTGGCGAGCGCACGCGCGAAGGCAATGACTTATATAACGAAATGATTGAGTCTGGTGTAATATCTCTAAAGGATAAAACCTCAAAGGTCGCTTTGGTATATGGTCAAATGAACGAGCCCCCAGGTGCTCGTGCTCGTGTTGCGTTGACTGGGTTAACTGTTGCTGAATATTTCCGTGATCAAGAAGGCCAAGATGTATTGCTTTTCATCGATAATATTTTCCGATTCACTCAAGCAGGTTCTGAGGTATCTGCTTTGTTGGGCCGTATCCCTTCTGCTGTGGGTTATCAACCAACTCTAGCTACTGATATGGGTTCTATGCAGGAGCGTATTACTACCACAAAAAAAGGTTCAATCACCTCTGTACAGGCTATTTATGTGCCAGCTGATGATTTAACTGATCCTGCTCCTGCAACAACCTTTGCTCACTTGGACGCCACAACAGTGCTATCGCGTGCCATCGCAGAACTAGGAATTTATCCAGCTGTGGATCCTTTGGATTCTACTTCCCGTATCATGGATCCCAACATCATTGGTCAAGAACATTACAACGTAGCACGTGGCGTTCAGAAAATATTGCAAGACTACAAGTCGCTGCAAGATATCATTGCCATTCTGGGAATGGATGAGTTGTCCGAAGAGGACAAACTTACTGTTGCACGTGCTCGCAAGATTCAACGCTTCTTGTCACAGCCATTCCAGGTCGCTGAAGTGTTTACGGGTCACGCTGGAAAATTGGTTCCATTGGAGGAAACTATTAAGGGATTCAATCAGATTTTGGCGGGAGAATATGATCATCTTCCTGAAGTTGCATTCTATATGGTTGGTCCAATTGAAGAAGTTGTTCATAAGGCTGAACGTTTAGCTAAAGAAGCTGCCTAAAATCGAAATATTTGTATTTCATTTAGGGTATAAAGATGCACATGTAATAAAGAATGTTATATGCTCACTAATTATAACGTTTGATAATAGTGTTCAGCATCTTACAAAATTAATAAATATAATAAGAAAAATATAAATGGATAACAATGTTAATATGCGACTAATACAAATACTAACTATGTTTGTTCACGCCTACTTTAATACATTTAAACCCCTTTTACCTGGTCGTTCAGGTTACGGAGAACCGATTGTCGTGGGAACACTGCGATAATCGGTTGTTGTTGTAGCAGCATTAATATTCCCCATGCATATACGGGGAATGCTGCTGAAGGGACAGTCCTTGGCCTGATATAAATCCGGGTCGTTCCGGTAACGTAGAACCGACTGTCGTGGCAACGAAACTGAGATAAGCGGTAGATAACCTTGGTGACAGAGTAAAATGTTTCCGATCTAGGAAGGTCTTAGTAATGATGCCAGAACAACAACAACATCTTAAGCACACTTGTCGCATCGTGGAGTCAGCAAGAAGTCATGGTAGTATACTGTTCGATTATGATTTTGTTTTTATTTTCTTATTGTACGGGTTAATGAATTCAACCTAATCAATGTGATTTAAGCACTAGTTACAAGGCGATGGCTTTCTAAAATGAATAATATTTATCAACTACTTATATAAAGTACATAAGGGAGTATCACGCTTCAAAATATATATAGGGTTTTCCAATAACAGGTGTTACAGGTGAATGGATAGCGCTATCGAGAGATTATTAACGATTTTTTATGGCCGGAATTGGATATTATTGATCTGGACAACGTTTATTTTCAACAAGACGGCGCTACGCGCCACACAAGCAACGAAACCATTGATCTTTTACGGGAAAAGTTTCCGGACCGTGCTATCTCTCGAAGAGGTGATGACAATTGGCCACCTAGATCTTGCGAAACAGAAGGTCTACGCCAACAGCCCAGGGTCGATTCAAGACCTTACAGATGGAATTCGTGAGACTATCCAGGACATAGAGCAGCCACTTTGCAATTCGGTTATGGACAATTTCATGAAAAGGAAATTGCCGTGTAAGCGTGGTCGTGGTGGTCATTTGTCTGATGTTATTTTCCAGTATTAACGGCATACCTTCCTCTTTATAATGAAATAAATATCCGATCATTTATATTAAAAAATAGCATTTTTCTTTGAATATTAAAATAACCACCTCTTATTGAAAAACCCTTTATTGAGTTTATATAGAAATTCACTAATAAGTGGTATATACATTTTTAAGTGTTTGTTCTAAATCGTTATTGCTTACTTCTTAGCGAATACATTCAAGTTTTCATTATATGGATTATGGTAAGATCATAGGTGGGACAAGTGGATGGCTGAGATTTGTCGAAGAGATACTTATGTATGTGTTAAGCGGGTGTGACCGAGATCGAAATCTGCATTGTCGATAGCTGAACAGGAAACTTAGGTGCCGACCAACCAAGGTTTATTATTTTGTATCTATTGGTGTAATTTTGCCAGTATAGAATTTAAGTTTTGGAGTAACAGGGCTGCCCGTTATCCCAATATGGCTAGGTACCGAGAGTAGCTTGATAACACTGTGCGACAGTGATTTTATACTTTTATGGAGACCTAGTACAACTTGTAGGTATAGTAAAACTAAGAAAAATGGTATAGGAGAAATTTCCAATACACCCCCAAAATCTCGTTTTATGGCCATAAAACCGTTTTTCAGTAGGTTGATGTGAAGAATCACTCCTAACTTCGCCAATTTCCATTCGATTTCGAATTTGTTTTTTTAGTTCGAAAGAACAAAAACAAGCCTTTTTGACAGTGTGCTGACAATTTTTCTGAAATAACAACTGACGAGACTGTAGACGGAAGTATTTAGAATTTTTTTATTTTTTCTACTTTGACATAATTTTTACGATATTATCCGATTTTTTTTAGTACACTACTGTTATAGAAAATTTAATTTTGCGTCGAATGAGCTATATTTGACTGAAATTGAATTAAAATGAATAGAGTTGTGTGAGTTTTAAGATTTTATTTTGTTTTTTTACTAATTTGGTATGTAGGTATAACTTACGCTTATTGGAGTATATATGTATACATAAGAGTACACTGTACTGCATACAACAGAACTGGTTAGAACTGATGAAAATATCTGACATATTATAGCACTTTTTTTTCAATAGAAATATGAAAAAGCTCCCAAGTGTACCAAAGTTCACACTGTACATTGATTAACAAAAGAAGTTATAATTTAACCTTATTAAAACGTCAAAGTTTTATTGTTTGTTTCATTGAAATTCAAGAGACATAAATGAAAACGTTGCCAGAAAAGTCGAATTTCTCAATATTCTCGGATGATGTGGCATCATCAGCCTTATCATAAACCAGATGATTGTTATTTTTGTAAAACGGACGTAAACGGTCATCATTATAAAACTCGAAAGCACATAAATATGCTGATGTTGCAACTGTTAAGAACCCCGTAGTCTTGAACGATATGATTGACTCAACTGCAGAAGCTAAACCCGATGATGAAGACTTTCCGTCTGGTTCTATGTCTTCAGAACGACACATTGTATCAAATTCAGATTTTCAGGACCTTTCTCGTGATTTACTTCTATCGGGAAGACAATCTGTAACGCTCGCTTCTCGATTTAAACAATGGAATTTAGTTGATGACGACTTCAGATGAATGATGATGATCGAATTTCTTACAGAGAAGTATTCAAAACTGATGAAGAGAATGACAAATGTACCGTACCATACTAAACTCCAAAGGGCCGTTTCCCATGCATTTTTAAGTTTGGAACCAGTTCCGTTGTGTACTGCACCGTACCATACCGTACAACGCTGTACTGCACAATACTCCAATAAATATTATGTGTTTATAAAGACACTTGTTATCATTTTCATGCTTCGATGCCTACATACCAAATTAGTAAAAAAAAAAAACAAATCTTAAAACTCACACAACTCTATTAATTTTAATTCAATTACAGTCATATATATAGCTCATTCGACGCAAAATTAAATTTACTATAACAGTAGTGTACTAAAAAAATCGTCGATAGCGGATAATATCGTAAAAAATATGTCAAAGTTGAAAAAATAGAGAAAAAATAAAAAAATTCTAATTACTTCCGTCTACAGTCTCGTCAGTTGTCATTTCAGAAAAATTGTCAGCACACTGTCAAAAAAGCTTGTTTTTGTTCTTTCGAACTAAAAAACAAATTCGAAATCGGATGGAAATTGGCGAAGTTAGGAGTGATTCTTCACATCAACCTACTGAAAAACGGTTTTATGGCCATAAAATGAGATTTTGGGGGTGTATTGGAAATTTCTCCTATACCATTTTGTTTAGTTTTTTTATAGCCATAAGTTGTGCTAGGTCTCCATAAAAGTATATTTAATTTTTTGTTTTTTGTCACACAGTGTAATGTGTGGATTTGTTGTTAAAGTGTCCTTTATTTCTGAAACTATTGGGTTGGAGTCATTCACTTTTAAAACTGATGGAATTTGATGCTTATTTTTGGCATGCATGGAGGATGATTGTTGCCTCGGCCTCACCCATGCAGACCCCTGCTCGAGCCTGAGCCACCTTCCTGGCACATCAGGAGGCATTTCCTCAACTACGCGGACGAGATCCTACATAACACAGATAGCTACTGGACCGGACAGTGCACAAACAGGCCATAAACGACATTCATTGGGAGACTCTCACCGCCTTCTTAAGCTCCCGACCCCCGAATGCCGTTATCGGAGTCCCACCACCACCAATCGCAGACGAAGAGCTCCAACTTTCCCGCGTAAACTTGGCACAATTACGTTCTGGATACTGTAGCAGGGATTCTGAATAGACCCTAACGACACTAACCACCTTTTCCCATGCCCCATTAAATCCACTCATCTAACACCCCTCTCCCTCTGGACACAATCCGTCGAAACAGCTAGTTTCCTGGGCCTAGCGTTAGAAGAGCTAGACCAAGACGACAGGTGACTACGCTACACTGACAGGGCAAAGGTACTGCTACAACAACAACAACAACAACTGTTGTCTCGGCAATAAAAACAGAGGTCTGCGGAGGTAGTAAGCCGCATGATGCTGGATTCCTTGTGGAAAACACTAACCGATTTTTCATTCTCTCTCAATGCATCAGTATATAAAAATCTCTAATTCAAGACGTATCTATACACGGTGATAGCAGTTGTACAAAAACAAAAAGTTACATTTATTTTGGTTTTGTTTTTTTGGCCCAAGTGCCAAAATAATTATTTCCAAGGCGAATTGGATTGTGAATAGTAAATAAACGCAAACAAAGCGTTTGAGTGTCGCGTTAAATTGTTCGAAGTACATTTGTGTTATTAATAGCAAAAATATTTAACAACTAGGATTATTTTTTACTCCTGAGCAAGAAGTTACAGCATTCATCATAACAAAGTGTTCAATTTTGTTATTAAATAAAAATGGAGAGCAGGTAAAACGAAATTTGCGAAGACATAGGTATAAAAGTACATTTCGAATGTTATTAATATCTTGCAGACACAAATTATACATGTGAACCATCAACATCTACATTTATGGGTCTGCGTTGTGGTGATGCATTAACATGCAAGCAAGCAAGGGAATACTTACCTCTGCTTCCATTTAGCTAATATTTCCACCTATATGCAGCTCCTGCTATAAGGATTTCATAACTACCAATTGGAAAACTGCCGAAGAGCTAGTGATTAAAAGGATGCTATAAAAATTCCCGGCAAATTTATATAAATTAAATACTAAAAATTAAATAGATATGGATTTCTATATTTAAATTCAAGCTGTGAAATTCTTTATTATGTTATAATATATAGTTAATCCTATAATTTAGTATATACTATGTATATGAAAAAGAAAACAGGAAATAAAATAGTACTCTTAAAATACAAAAGAAATAATTAATTTCTTTCTGAACAGTTTAGAAAAATGATTTCATAAAAAGTTGAATTTGGAAATTTTATCTAAGCTTAAAGGTTTCAAAACTACATTTGTTTTGTTCATTTCTTTACGTAGCTGGCAGACTTGGTATTGACTATGACTACCTATGAAGTTGTTGGATATAATGATATAACTACATATATATCCTCTTCTTGATTGGCGCGATAGCCGCTAACGCGATTTTCGCCGAGTTTAACAAAGCGCGTCAGTCGTTTCTTTCTCGAGCTAATCCGCGCTAATTGGACACACCAAGTGAAGCCAAGTCCTTCTCCACCTGATCTCTCCAACGCAAAGGAGGCCTTCCTCGTCCTCTGCTACCATCAGCTGGTACCGCATATAATACTTTCAAACGCTCCGGCGTCTGTATGCATTCGGACGACGTGACCCATCCAGCGCAGCCGCTGGATTTTTATTCGCTGGGCTATGTCTATGTCGTCGTAAAGCTCATACAGCTCATCGTTTCATCGTCTGCGATATTCGCCGTTGCCAACATGCAAAGGTCCAAAAACTTCCGCAGAATCTTTCTCTCAAACACTCCAAGCGTCGCTTCATCGGATGTTGTCATCGTCCACGCGTTTGCGTCATACGTTAGGACGGGCATGGTGAGAGCCTTGTAGAGTGTTAGTTTTGTTCGTCGAGAGAAGACTTTAATGCTCAATTGCCTACTTAGTCCAAAGTAGCACTTGTTGGCAAGAGAGATGCTACGTTGGATTTCCAGGCTGACAGAACAGCGCGGTTGTTAATACATTCACATCAAGCTATTTTTCATTAAGGAGGGAAACCGGTATAGGAGGCCGAAATTTTGGTATTTTTCGTAAACTTTTTGAACAAGGAAGGAATTATCAGAAATTGCTTAAGCTTGGACGGTATTTCATTCATATTTTTAAGTAGACTTTGAAATTTTTTCAAGCCATTTCCCCCGGGAATAGTGACGGTAGAGCTTGCTGCCCATGGGCGATCACCATCCGAGTATCTTGCTGGTGGGCCTTGCTGGCAACATGTTTCCTAAGAATATGAACCTAATTGTGATAAAATAATATTGAAAATTGCATGTTTTTGTAGCGCTTGAACACAATGTCTTTTTTTCATACCATAGTTTTTCATCTATTTTGCTTAAAAAAATATTTTTAATGATAGTATAATCCCGGAATTAGCTTCGTATGAATGAGAATTGAATAAAAAATACTCCAAAAAAAAAAATGCATAACGATTGGTCAATAACTTTTTGAGCTAGAGTGCCCACCCGTTGAAAAAAGGCGTTTCGAGAAAAACGCGTTTGAAATAAGCATCGCACCGTAAGCGCTACGGTGCCGCATCGACGGGCGGTCATTTAAGTGAACATAGAATCGGGAATAATGCGAATTTCGTTTTAAAATTTTTACCATATTTTCTTGAGTAGTTATACCAACAATTTATGCAATAAAAAAACCCGATTTTTTGATCAGTCTAAACTGGTTTCCCCAATTAAATTTTCATAGAAATCAAACATATATGTATAAAAACTGCTATAATTATTTTTGTATCTATTATATTTTATAGAAGTTACCAGAAGTTGTAGGTACATAAAGAAGCTTTGTACATCTTTTCATTGGAGTACTTTTAAGTGGCGGGTCCCAAACCCAGCGCACAACCAGATATCCTGGGATGCTTCGCCTTCTCACGTTAGCTCACTCCCAAAAGGGTGTCCGGAAGCTTCCCAGAGGATACTTGGGCCAATCCTGGAACTTGTGAGCTATATGAACCATATGCAGAAGCATCGTTCTGGCCACTCCCAAGTGAATGGCGATCAGTAACTTGCTTGGAATGTTATTGGTATATATATAGATATATTTATATATATGTTGTTCCACATACGTTACGCTTACACCCTTTTTTGGGTATTTGGCCGAGTTCCTCCTTCTATTTGTGGTGTGTGTCTTGATGTTTTTCTACAAATGGAGGGACCTACAGTTTTAATCCGACTCCGAACGGCAGATATTTTTTATGAGGAGCTTTTTCATGGCAGAAATACACTCGAAGGGTTGCCATTGCCTGTTGAGGGGCGACCGCTATTAGAAAAACGGTTTTCTTCATTTTGATGTTTCACGCAGATTCGAACCTACGTTCTCCGAATTCCAAATGGTAGTCACGCAGCAACCCATTCTTCTACGGCGGCCGCTGCGCAAATGCTACTGTTATCTGTTTTTAGTACAATTCAGATTTGAAAGGTTTCTTGTAACGGATTTTAGAACACCGATATCTTCCTTTCATATATAGGTACATATGCATGTATGCCGAAATAACCTTGACTTACATACAGTTAGTAACATAAATAAGTATACAGGAGCCTGATTTATGGAATTGTTTAACGCTAACGCTTTCCTTAATATGTAATCAAAATATGTTACGCATGGTAATTGTGTACTGGGATAATCTTTCATATGCGCCTTAATTTAGCTGTAAATTTTAGGTACCGCTATCCACACTTTGCTTTGTCTTTGATGCCAGCGAAATTTATGTCACAAAAGTTAGTATACAGCAAACGATTGTTCAGTTAGCATAACATTTATTTTTACGTATTGATTAAAAATGTTAAAGCTATTAAAAGGAAATAATTAGAGTGAGTCTAAAAATTTAGTTAAGTACGTTTTGCAATAATTTTTGCGACATTTTTAGTAATGACACCAAGAGGCAAAGAAAAAGAGAAAAAAGCTTAGTCGTACGGAAAATCAGGACAAACCCCTAAATAAGGGCCCCCAAATTGAAATCTGAAGTTGAAAATGAGACTGGAAAACAATTTAGCACCAAAACTATTCGCCGGGTTTTGCATAGTGCTGATTATCATGGGCGCAATGTTAGGAAAATGCCCTCCGTGAGTAGTGTCAATCGGAGTAAACGGATTTCATTTGCAAAATATCATGAAAAATATGACCAAACGATTTGGAACCAAGTCATATTTTCTGATAAGTGTAAGTTCAGTATCTGTGGATCTGATGGATGTGAAAAAGTTTGGAGAAAAGTTAATGTGGAATTGGATCCAAACAATATGACCGGCACTGTGAAGCATGGAGGGGGCTCAGTAATGGTTGGGGATGTATGGCTGCGAACGGGGTTGGAAACTTGGTATTTATCGAAAATATTATGGACCGATATAATTATTGAAATATTTTGAAAAATAATTTAAAATAAAGCGCTACGAAATTGGGCCTTGAAGGAACGTTTATCTTCCAGCAGGATAATGACCCCAAGCACACATCCAACATTGAACGAGAGTGGCTGTTATACAATGTGCGAAAACAGCTGAAAACACCGCCACAGTCCCGGACACCAACCCAATCGAACATTTATGGGAGCATTTAAATCGGCAAATACGTAAACATCCCATTATAAATAAGGAACAACTGGGAAACGTCCTTCAACAGGAATGGAATAAAATACCACCAGCTGTAACTGAAAACTTGGTGAAATCAATACCATCACGACTTAAAGCGATTGTAAAGTCTAATGGTTATCCTTCCAAATACCAGGATTCGATTTTAATTATGTTTTTGATTTCACAAATTAATAATATGATGATGAACTGTATACTTACGTTTGAGACATGATTTTTTATAAAGTTTAATATAAAAAGCTATAATTTTGTTCCTTTTTAAAATTTTCTCATTATTTGGATTGAATATGATTTTTGCATTTCATTCATGTAAATAAAACACAATTTTGTTATAACTTAGGTTGTTTGAAGGACTCGATTGGGGGGAAATTGAAACCGCGTGTATTTATACCTGTCACAGCACATCACAAGAAGTCAAATATAAATACGCACTAGTGAGCGAATTTCTGCTTAACAAATGCAAAACAAATTCTGCTCTAATTCGTATGCAGGTGTGTGTGTATATGTATGTATATTTCCACTTTATGTCTAAGCATACATATGTACATAAATACGTACTTGCCTTCTTAACTTCCTACAAAATAATTGTATTCATATGTAACTATATACATGCACGTTCATACATACAAGTTAACGCCTCCAATACCACACACCACTAACCCAGTATGTAAACAATTAACCATAGATTAATAGCGCAAGCCACTTCCCAAAAGTGTCAAACATGTCATTGACACTTTGCTAATGGAGGAAGTGGACATCACATATCACGTTTGGTCCGCTTTCAATAGAATTAAGACATACGTAGAATTGACCTAAGATTTAAACTTCACTTATGAATGTAGTTGTAAGCAGATTCTGTATAAATATTGAAATTAATAAAGTTTGTTTTTAGTTTTTATCCGGTGTGCATTGCGCGACAAGCATCACAATGAAGATTCACATTTTTTAAAAAGCTTTTGCTATTGAAGCAAAAGTTAATTGGCGATCCTGCCAGGAGCTGTTTAAGTTCTGGTGGACCAAATAAATTAAAGTTGTGTACTATAATAGCCTATAAAAAGGCAGTGCATAATTTAAATAAATAAGTACCCCTAAACCGGAAAAGGGAGAAAAAATTTAATAAACAAATCATTACAGCAATTTACAGCTGCCAAAATTATTTTTTATTGTGCCAAAGGAAGTGCAATGAAAAGATTGTGTAAAGACTAAAAAAGGAGAAAACCAAAAAGTATCCTAGTCTAAAAAAAATAATAAAACAAAAAGGAAGAGATTGTGTAAAGACTAAAAAAGGAGAAAACCAAAAAGTATCCTAGTTCTAAAAAAATAATAAGAATAAAATATCGAGCAATTCTACAAGGAAAAAAGGCAAATGAGGAAAAACTCACTCAATTGAGGGAAAATCAAATAGAATCCATCTGTATGCAAACATTTTAGCAAGCAAACGGCATCACCAAGTTGGACCTGAAAGGATCTTCCAATAATGAGTAAGAAATTAAATAATTTTTAAGAATTAAAAGTTGTAAAGTATTAATTAATTGAGAATAAGTATAGCATATGGGCAATAGACCTAGTAGCTTAGGTTAGGAGAGATTACACTATTGTGAAAAGTGTAAAGAAAACCACAAAAATTGGGTAAAAAATAAAGAAGTGATTAAAAATTTTTCAAATTTTATCAAAAATAAAGCTGGAAGAGTTGAGAAGTAGATTTGCGGATATGTCTATAGTGAATAATAATAACAGCACGTCCAATATGGATGTTGTGTCGCGACTTATAGCTGCTAGCACCGCCTCGCTACTTAGCGAGGTAGAACAAGTTAGACGTCAGTTGCAGGCTTTAAGTAATTCTGATAATGTTGCTGAATATGCAACAGAATCAATAGATTCAACGATCAATTGTGAGGAAAGTTTAGATGTCATAAAATCTCTTCCTGAATTTCGAGAAAAAATCAACAATTATGTTAGCTGGCGCGAGGCTGCTAACAATTCAATGTCTTTGTATACTAGGGGAAGCAAAAAATATTTTGCTGCCTTGACTATCTTGCGTAACAAAATTACGCAGGACGCTAACCATATTTTAACGAACCACGGTACGGTTCTTAATTTCGATGCAATTCTGAGTAGGCTAGATTTTGCCTTCGCTGATAAGAGGCCGTGTCACATAATAGAACAGGAAATGAGTGTACTTAGGCAAGGACCTGGTACCCTAATAGAATTCTACCACGAGGTCAGTAAAAAACTGACGTTATTAATTAATAAAACGATAATGACGCACGGAACGCATTCCGCAATTACAAAGGAGCTTAATACCAAAAACAGGGAAACAGCTCTTCGAACTTTCATTACAGGTCTTAACCCTCCGTTGGACCAGATCCTCTTCACGTTGGCACCACGTTACTTACCAAATGCTCTTGCCAAGGCGCAGGAGCTCGATGCCAATGAAATGCGAGCACAATTCGCATTGCATTTTTCAAGGAGTAATAATAATAGTAATAATAATAATACAATAAACAGAAACGCTCCTCAGGGCGTTCGTAGGGGTGCGAATTTTCAGAACAATTTAAGGTATCCACCAAGGAATACCCAAGCAAATGAGGTCAAACAAAATCGTCCAGAGCCAATGGATGTTGATCCATCATTACAG
Source organism: Anastrepha fraterculus (assembly GCA_037575425.1). NCBI lineage: Eukaryota > Metazoa > Arthropoda > Insecta > Diptera > Tephritidae > Anastrepha > Anastrepha fraterculus. The sequence continues at coordinate 151,890 of JAYXIM010009871.1, forward strand.
ATCACAAATAGGCCCAAACCGGTACAAACGTACCAGCAACAGGTGAGAGGCAATAGAAATAATTGGCAGACCAATTATAATTATCAGGCAAATGCTGTGCCAAAGAGGTCGAATGATAGTGCGCAAATAAGTACGCAACCTCAACAGAAGGCGCAAATAATTAATAACATGGGAGAAAACCATTTTTTAGAGTAAGGTCTGATTTGCCCTACATTGTCAAGACGGATAGGAAGACGGGGAAAATCTTAGTTGATACGGGAGCAACAAGCTCATATATACGGGCCGGGCTCTATGTAAATAAAAATGTTTTAGAAATTAAGAAGAGGGTAAGAACCATTCATGGTTCGACCATCATAAACTTTTTCCATAATATCAATTTATTTGATGTTCAGGAGCGATTTTACGAGATTGAAAATTTGGAAAGTGATCTTTTAATTGGAATCAATTTCTTGAGTAGAGTCGAGGCCAAGATTGATATTCCAAATCGGGTGTTGATCTATGGTAATAACAAAACAGAAAAAATTAATTTTCTTGATGATTTTGATATACCAAACCCCTCGGGACAAGAAGGTCCTGAAACGTCTGTCGAAGATGTTATCAATAAACCCAAAGGGAAAAATAATGAAAGAAATACGAAAAACGGTGTGTAGAAAATTAATCAGAAACCAGTAGGGGAAAAAGGTCAGAAGGAGCCTGCCAAAAATTATACTAGAAACAAAAAAAATAATAAAAATTTGCAAAAAAATATTTCGGAAAACCTAACTCCTAAAACGTTAGCTGAGGTAGATACCGCGAAAATAAAAAAATTGAAAAATCAAGATAAGAATGAAGATTCCCAAATTGGAAATTTATTGAATAATTTGAGGTCGGAGTCCTCAAAGATATCCTTTGAAGTAGATAGGAAAGGGGAGTCGATCGAAGGTTTGCAAAATAAGGTGATTGAGGAAATTTCAATAACACACGTTGTTAATTTAGATTTACCTTTTCGTACCGACGCACAGTGGTTCCGCCATAGGATGAAAATAGTCATGTTAAAATTATGCAGCAATATTTAGCTAAATGTTAGTTCATTAGTCATAGTAACTTAGAGTACAAAAGAAATTTCAACTGCACAAACAGTTCACTTATAATTGTGCCTCCAAAGTAAGAGAATTTGAAAAGTGATAGTTAGCGTGGTCTCCGCTCCGTACTTACGCAGTTCCGGGAAGTATTGTTTTTCTAAGCATTACTGTGTTTATGTCCTGTTGTACAATGGGAATCCAAGTTGAAAGTATGTACGACATGTTAAACGTTTTGTTATCTTTTTTAATTATTATTTAATAGGTTTTCAGACCGTACGAAATAGGTACTTTAAAATTTGCCGTTTATTTTTTTTTATAAGAAGTTTGTAAAGTTTTAACTAAGTTCGCACGAATCTGCACAAATGAAACATACATTAAAATATTCTTACCTATGTCCTCTTTAAGGAAAAATAATTTCCAGCTGCGATGACCTGCGATTGCGCTTGATATAGGGTCTAATCTGTACCTACATATGTGTACCTATGTTACCCAACAGGAATTGGCGTTACAGAATCATCTGCCGAAATTAATTTACAATGTTTGTTGGACCACACTTGCTCTCGAATTCTCGAATCTCAAAAACCAGTATTGGTAAATATATCTGAATCAAGTTGCACTGAGTATGAAGTAGTAGGTAAATGGGGTTTCGATGGCAGCACTGGACAGAGCGAATACAAGCAAAGTTTTTCTGATCCGAGAACGGAAGATGGAAGTTTAATTGTTACATCTTATGTACCCTTGAAATTATTTGTAAATCGATTACCTCTGACCCAGATAAGATAATTTGGAAAAACCCTCGCCCATATTCCACAAGGTTTTGTCGGCCTATACGTTTTCAATTTGCTAAAGAAGAAGAGCATTTTAAAAAAGCTATTAGTGACTTGAATCTGACTGTTGTTAAAATTCTTTACAATTAACTATGGTTGATGGTAAAGTGCGCTGTGCTCTTAGTGACTCATCTACGGGTAAATGTTATATTTGTGGTGCGACACCTAAAGAAATGAATGACTTAGAAAAGTGTAGAAACAAACAAGTAAACTCCAGTAGATTTGAATTTGGTTTATCACCCCTGCATTCTTGGATTAGAAATTTCGAACACTTTATTCATGTTTCTTATAGAATTGATTTTAAAAGGTGGCAAGCGCGTTCATCTGAGGAAAAATCACTTTAAACTAAGAGAAAAGAATTTGTTCAGAGGGAGTTTAGAGAACAATTAGGCTTGATAGTTGACAAACTGCGAATTGGAGGAAGTGGCACCTCTAATGATGGAAATACAGCACGAACATGGTTTTAAAATGAATTCGAATAAATTCAAAATATACGCACTAGACACTGCTAAAATTCTAGTTAGTAAATATTCATGGCATAATTTACCTGCATCAATTCATAAAGTGCTCATTCATGGGGCGGAGGTGATCGATCATTGTTTATTATCAATTGGAGAATTACACAGTCCTGCGAGGGTGAGTTTCTAGAATGGCTGTACTTGTTTCTTGTAGTTTTTTATGTGCTGAAAACGAATCTGACCTTCAAAATGCTCCATCACGTCAGGATTTTTGGTAAATGAAGCCTAAAAGGTCAAAAAATGGCCATTTTAGCCATTTTGATAATTTTTTTTGGGATAGAAAAATTTTTTTTTTTCAATTTTCGACGAAAAGGTCGCATAGTACAACTCTTTAGCTTTAAAACCCATTTTTTTAAATTATTGTACGATTTTTAAAAAAAAAGTTATGACATTTTGAAATTAACAGTTTCAGTTACGTATACGTTGGGTATAACGTCTATTGGCGTAACTGAAACTGTTAATTTCAAAATGTCATAACTTTTTCTTAAAAAATCGTATAAAAATTTAAAAAAATGGGTTCTAAAGCTAAAGAGTTGTACTATGCGACCTTTTCGTCGAAAATTGAAAAAAAAATTTTCTATCCCAAAAAAATTATCAAAAATGGCTAAAATGGCCATTTTTTGACCTTTTAAGCTTCATTTACCAAAAATCCTGACGTGATGGAGCATTTTGAAGGTCAGATTCGTTTTCAGCGCATAAAAAACTACAAGAAACAAGTACAGCCATTCTAGAAACTGAAAAAAGTTAAATTTCGCAGGCCTGTGTTATCAGAGGAGGCAGCTGAATCATGTAATAAATTAGTGAAACAATTCAGACGTGACAATACCAGAAAGCACTCAAGAACTGTAACTAACACGGATCTTTTGCACAGGCTTCTTCTTAATTCCGATCCATTTATATCTAGTCTACGAAAATTACCATGTAAAAAGAAATCTATGATGTCAAGAGAATTGTTAGATTTATTGAGTTAAAAGTTTTGTCTTTCTAAGTACATTAACTTTTTTGGAAGTGAATATTTTATTGTTTTCATAAATAAGAATAAGTTAACTGGCATCAAAATATACTTTATGCTCATCCTTTCGGAATGTAATGTTTTTTTCTATTATCTATATATATAAAAATGAAATGATGTTCGTTCGTCCGCATTTTTTTGGGCCGATACGAGGCCAATTTTATTCGTTCTTTTTTCATATTATAGGGATCCACTAGGGGAAGGTTTTTAGCAAAAAAAAATTTCTTTTAAATATTTTCTTCATATAAAAAAAAGAAAAAATCAAAATATTGTCCAAAACAAAACTTGCTCGATTGTTAGATTAAAGTAAGTTTCGAATCGGCATTCATTTTATGTGTACAACTTTTTTTGAATTTTTTGTATTTGTATTGTGATACAGAAATGTATTGTATACAGAAATTTCAAATGATTCGAATGAAAAATTTTTTTTTTTTTATTTCTCCATAAAATATTACACCTGTCGTTAGACAATAAGTAATTTGATTTACAAAAAGATGGAATGAGAGTGATATTGAAGGGCCAATGCCCCCAAGCTCATTTAGAAGAAATATATACATATTATTTAAAAACAAGTGGTTAACAAACAATGACATATACGATTAGTTGACAATTGATTACAAGTATTTTGCAAGATCTGTTGGTGTTTGACGGTTAAGCCGACTTTGGGTAGATTTTTCTTTATTTGGTAGTCTTCTCATCATAGGATTTGTGTGCGTTAATAATCTATTTATGTGTCTTCTGCTAGCGCTTTGTATTGTTTCATCAATAGTATCGATGTCAAGGTCGCGATGAATATCTGCGTTAGGTATGTACCAAGGTGCATTAGTTAAGGTCCTAAGTATTTATGAAAATAATGTTTCAATTCAATTGAGCAATGATTTCTTTGGCCAATTCTATATGGAAATGAATGCGTTTGCAAACGATGTTTTCGGCTATGAACAAATGTTGGAATCGAATGAAAAAGGAAAGAAACGCGAAATGATAAAAAAAATTCTTGGAAAATTTAAAATGAATGGTGCTTCATTGGAAAAATTCAAAGGTTATAAGAACATACACAAGATAAAGTTAGAATTCGAATTTTTAGATTTATTTTGTTTATTTCTCATTTTTTCAGAAGTACACCACACAACAACTCATTCCAACTCTGATTTTGAAATCCTGTTGGAATTGGTGATCGATAATTTTGTCACTATAATGGTCAATGGAAATTTGCGTGTATCAGACCCTGCATATTATTTACCATATTAACTTTTTATGGAACATATGGACCAAATGAACACAAAAAAATAATTTAGTTTTGTTTTGATTTTTTGCAACATTTTGGTTTTCAGTTAATACAATAAAAACAATACTGTTTTTTCGTGAACACAAAATTCTAAATTTTTTACGTTGTTTGTTTAGAATTTTTGTAGAAAAAAAGTAAATTGTTTGGTTTTGAGGAAATTTGTTTATTGTTGATATTTGTGAAAGCGTAGATATTTGTAAGTATTTGACTGTAATCCTAAAAGTTAATGGAATACCACTATGACACATAGAAAACATTTTTTCAAAGGGGTGGTATTCGAAAATTATAAAAAAAATTGTTTTCAAAAATTTTGAAGAAATAAAGTAAAATAAAAAAAATTCGAAAGCATGAAATTTTTTCAAAACCAAATTTTCCTCAAAAAGATAAAAGAAATTTCTTCGAAGAGGCGTTTTTCTAAAATTACAAAAAAAAATTTCAAAAATTTTAAACAAATAAAATAAAATAAAACTTTTTCAAGGGTATGAAATTTTTTCAAAACAAAATTTTCTCCAAAACGTTAAATTAAAAAAAATAGTTTTTTCAAAATATTTAATTTTCAGCAATTAACTGAGAAGAAATTTGTTAGAGCGAAGTGTTTTTCAAAACTTCAAAAAACACTTTTTAACCAAAAAAAATAAACCTTTTTTCAAAAACAAGAGGAATGATAACATTGCCTAACAATTTCTGCACTTTTGCACAGTCTAAAGAGGCATTGATACAGAGTGTATTTCCAAACATAGTTCAACATTACAAAACCCATGATTGACTCAGCGAAAGAGCAATTTTAGCTGGGAAAAATAAGGACGCCAATGATATAAATTCAGCTATTTTAGATCAAATACCTGGTGACATAGTTGCGTATAAGTCAATGGACACTATTACTGATCAAGATGAGGTCGTAAATTATCCAACTGAATTCTTAAACTCACTCGATTTGCCAGGCTTACCACCTCATAATTTACGATTAAAAATTGGAGCACCGATTATTATGCTGCGCAATAGTAATGTGCCCCGACTTTGCAACGGTACCAGACTCGCTGTAAAGAAGCTAATGGGTAACGTTATCGAAGCAACAATTTTGAAAGGGAAGTACAAAAGAGAAGACATTTTGATACCCTGAATTCCACTGATTCCGGCGGTTTTACCATTCGATTTCAGACGTTTGCAGTTCCCTATTCGCCTTGCCTTCGCTATGAGAATTAATAAGGCGCAAGGACAGTCTCTACAAATGTGCGGTATTAATTTAGAATACCCAATTTTTTCTCATGGACAATTGTATGTAGCTTGCTCACGAGTTGGCAAACCATCGTCATTATTCACGCGAAAGATGAAAAAACCAAAAACGTTGTCTACCAAAAAGTGTTACAATAAAGTTCGAATGAAATTGTATCAAAGAATTTGCTTTGTTTCGTATTAATTTTATTCTCTTTCAGCAAATCATTGAATTTATCGTCTAGCGAAGCGGGCGAGGGTACGCTAGTTGTTTATAATTTAAAATCTATGCAAAACAAACAAACAAATTTTATATTGTATAAAAAATGTGTGTATCTAATTTTCCTTTGACTTTTTATATTAATTTTATATTACTTTATTATATTGTATATTATTATTATTATATCTTATATATATTCTTATTATATATATATTACTTTTTATATGTCTTAATGTTTTTTAACAAATAAAAACATTTCTCAACTTAAAAACGTACTAAAAAGTCATTTATCACGCCAAAAGTTCTTATGACCGCTCTTCCTACGCGGCGGGACCACTGTGCGACGTAAAGGCGGAAATACGAACTTTTGAAGAAAGGCCAATTTGGTCAAAACACTACCCTTACCAAATGTCAGTGAATGATTTTGTTAATAATGAAGTTCAAAGCCTGTTGCAAAAGGATATAATTAGGGAAAGTAAAAGTCCATACAATTCTCCAGTATGGGTGGTTCCAAAGAAAGGAGTAAATGATGACGGAAGTCCTAAATTGAGATTGGTCATCGATTTCAAAAAAATTAATGAAAAAACCACATCTGATAGGTACCCAATGCCTAATCCGGAGGTTATACTTTCGAATTTGGGAAAGTCTAATTATTTTTCTACAATAGATTTGGAGTCTGGATTTTACCAGATATTAATGAAAGAAGGTGATATAGAGAAAACGGCATTTTCTGTAAATAACGGGAAGTACGAATTGCTACGAATGCCGTTCGGATTGAAAAATGCACCAAGTATTTTTCAACGAGCTATGGATAATGTATTAAGGGAATATATTGGAAAGTTTTGTCACGTTTATGTCGACGATGTTATAATTTTTTCAAAAAATTTGGAAGACCATAAAAAACATTTGAGTTTGGTAATTAATATATTAAGGGAGGCAAATATGAAAATATCCTCTGAAAAATCTAAGTTTTACCAAAGAGAGGTGGAATTTTTGGGATATATAGTGGCAAAGAATATAATCAAAACCCACCCAAGAAAGGTTGAAGCCATACAGAAATATCCTATACCAAAGACATTGCGTCAATTGCCTAGATTTTTGGGGCTGACAGGCTATTATAGAAAATTTATACACAATTACGCGGTTGTGGCAAAGCCATTAACTAGGCATTTGCAGGGGGAAAACGGAAAAATTTCCCAGTATTTGTCAAAGAAAAAGATAGTTAATCTAGATCAAGACGGAGTGGCTGCTTGTGAAAAATTGAAGAATTTACTGGCTCAACAGGTTGAATTGACACAACCTCATTATAACAAAAAATTTGTTTTAACAACCGATGCATCAAATGTAGCTTTGGGTGCAGTATTGTCACAAAAACATTAAATTCTACGGAGCTTAATTATGCTACAAATGAGAAAGAGTTGTTCGCAATAGTCTGGGCTTTGAAAGCATTGCGTAATTACCTTTACGGTGTTAGTGATCTGGAAATACACACTGATCATCAACCTTTGTCATTTGCGATTTCGGAAAGAAATCCGAATATTAAGATTAAGAGATGGAGATCTTTTATTGAAGAATTTTCTCCAAAAATTATTTACAAACCAGGTGCAACCAATGTCGTTGCTGATGCATTGTTGAGACAAATGCTTAATAATTTGACGAATTCCGAAGAACATAGTGACTCCGGTGATTCGTTAGCGGACACACAACATTCTGCTGAAAGCAGTGATGAATATCAGATTCATGAAACAAAAAAGCCATTAAATCATTTTAGGCAACAAATTTTGATAAATAACGGGGCGAAAATAACCGTGTTAGAGACAATTTCTTATTTTAATAATAAACGATATTTGATCGAATACAACATACCGGAAAATATTGTTGGAGTTTTAAAAGAATATATTAACCCAAAGTTGGTTACGGGAATATATTGCACACCTGAGGTGCTTTACGAAATAACGAACGTATTGAGGGAGGCATTTCCAACTGTACAATTTTTTCATACGAAATTGTTCCCAAACGATATTACTAATAGAGAGGATCAGGGAGCGATTATTGAGCAAACTCACAATAGGGCACATAGAAATTATAGGGAAAATTTGGCCCAAATTAGGCAACAATATTATTGGCCATTGATGATAAAACAGTTCAAGCAATATGTAAAAAATTGTATCATATAAAAAAAACAAAAATAATAATAATTGGCGCGTACACTTCTGTTAGGTGTTTGGCCGAGCTCCTCCTCCTATTTGTGGTGTGCGTCTTGATGCTGTTCCACAAATGGAGGGACCTACAGTTTCAAGCCGACTCCGAACGGCAGATATTTTTATAAGGAGCTTTTTCATGGCAGAAATACACTCAGAGGTTTGCCATTGCCTGCCGAGGGGCGACCGCTATTAGAAAAATGTTTTTTATTAATTTTGCTTTCACCGAGATTCGAACCAACGACCTCTCTGTGAATTCCGAATGGTAATCACGCACCAACCCATTCGGCTACGGCGGCCGACATATGCAACAGTAATAAATATGAAAGGCACCCAAAACTTATTCCGATAGGAGAGGCATCTATTCCGGAAAGGGAGGGAGAACAACTCCATATTGATATTTTTTTCGCGCAAAAATTAAAATTTTTAACTTGTATAGATTCTTATTCTAAATATTTAATTGTAAAATATATTGGGGATAAGCTTAATTTGGAGGAAAAAATTTTGGAACTTCTGCAAACATTTCCAGATGTTAAAAGTATGGTTATGGATAATGAACCAGGTTTAGGTACGATACAATTCAGGTCTTTAATGGAAAGACTCAACATACAAATCTATTATTGCACACCACGTCATAGTACGAGTAATGGTCAAATAGAAAGGGTTCATTCCACACTTATAGAAATATCTCGATGTTTAAAAGAGGAACACAGTTTAGTTAGCGATTTCGAATCGATTATGAGGGCAGTGCAGCAGTATAATAAAACTATACATTCAGTAACAGGTAAACAACCTTGTAATATTTTTTTTAATAAAGAGAAGCATGAGAATATAAGGGATATATTAAGAAATAATCAGGAAAAAATGTTAGAATACCACAACAAGAAAAGGCTTCAAAAAAATTACCATAGGGGTGGAATTATATATGAAAAAGTATATGGGGAACGAAATAAATTAAAACCCAAATATAAAAAGCAAGTAGTAGTAGAAGATTTAGGAAATAAAGTTAAAATACAAAACAGAAACTGAATAGTTCACAAAGATAACATTAAAGTTTAATTGCATTATTTTTAGGAAAAATGGGGAAATTAGTGCCACTTATATTGATATTTTCATATATCAATATCATTACAACAGATATAATTGATTACACAAGAGAAAATTATATACTTGTAGAAGAAGAAGATGCAGGAATTTTCGAATATTATGGATCATTATACCATTTAACAAATTTATCATTATTTGAAAATGTTGTAAACAAATACAAAAGCAATGAAGAAATAATATTAATTGATAATTCAAGTATGGATTATGAAATACGAATGATAGAAACATTACTAGGACAATTGAAGGTTGATAACAAAAGATCGAAAAGAGGTATTAATGAATTAAGTACTGTTTGGAAATGGATTTCGGGTACGCCTGACCATGATGAATTTATGAAAATAACGAATAAAGTAAATGATCTATAGAAAATGATAATAAGCAGTTTACAACAAATTCACAAATATTCAAAACAATCACAGAATTAACGCAAATCCTTAAGCAATTACAGGACAGTTCTAATGAAAAAACTGTTTTAAGGCAAAGAAATAAATTAATAATTACAGAGCTTGAAAATATAGTGGAAACAATTACCTTGTCAAAAGTAGGAATATTAAATCCTTTAATTTTAGATATGTCAGAAATAAAAGAAATAATAAGCAATGAGCAAGTAAATGTAACAATATCAGATCTTATAGATGTTTCGGAATTTTAAATTGTACAAAAAAGTAATTTAATAGTTGTTCACATTAAGTATCCAAAAGTAAAAAATGTTTGTAAATTGTATAAAGCAATAGCTGTAGCCCAAAATGATGGAAAATTGTTGATTGAGAATGAAATAATAAAATGTGGAGATAAATTTTATTCAGTCGAATTTTGTAAAAAGGAATTAAATAATGCTTTTTGTATGATAAAAGGAAATAACACATGTTTGTCCAATATGTTAAATAATAAACATGCCAACTGCACAAAAATAAATGAAGCAAACGAATCAATAAATATTGTAAAAGATGGTGCTATAATAGCATCACAAAAGCATAAAATTAATAATCACACTATAGAAGGAGTTTATTTGATAACTTTTCAAGATAATGTTATAATTGACAATAGAAAGTATGAAAATCCTACAGGAAAAATTTTAAGATATTTAAGGGAAGGAAAATTAAAATCTTTTTTTGTAAATAAATACATTGAAACAAAAAATATTGATTTAAAACTAAACAATGTTAATATACTCACACCATTAAAGCAAGAAATAAAACGAAATCCTGTTTGGTGGACATTTACCACTTTAATTGTAATAATATTGTCTGCATATTTTGTCTTTAATTTTATCATATACATTAATCTGAAAATTAAATTAAAAAATGCCAAAGAAAAAGAAGAATTATTATCGCAATTATCAAACAGAATTAATCACTTGACAGCTTTATATTCGCAGACGGGACGCTTCGATTTAGAAGAGGGGGAGTTAACGCCTCCTATACCACACACCACTAACCCAGTATGTAAACAATTAACCATAGATTAATAGCGCAAGCCACTTCCCAAAAGTGTCAAACATGCCATTGACACTTTGCTAATGGAGGAAGTGGACATCACATATCACGTATGGTCCGCTTTCAATAGAATTAAGACATACGTAGAATTAACCTAAGATTTAAGCTTCACTTATGAATGTAGTTGTAAGCAGATTCTGTATAAATATTGAAATTAATAAAGTTTGTTTTTAGTTTTTATCCGGTGTGCATTGCGCGACAAGCATCACAATGAAGACTCACATTTTTTAAAAAGCTTTTGCTATTGAAGCAAAAGTTAATTTACATATATATCATATGTGCGCGAGCACAGCTCTCCCGTCTCGCGATGGCCGCTTTGCCACTACGCATTCTAAAATATTCTAGAACACAACAAAAACACAGCGCACTCACGTCATGCCTCAATATGCGTGTGTCGCCCAGAGCCAAAATCTAAGCCTACCGACTAAAAAACCACAATACATTCGTAGACACAGGCGCGGCGGCCATGATTCTGAACAGTCTGAACAGTGTATATCACAACAAAAATATTTTCATTCATAAGTTTGTGCTCATATTTCTAAGAGCAAAGTTCATTCATAAAACGAGCCGCCCATATGCCAATTTTCAACCATTCGAAAATAGTCAATATTGGAATATTTCACGTAGAATTATTTGCCAATATTTGGTAAATCATGGTAAATATGTCTTCTGACTGCTCGACAGTCGCAGCTGTCTCACAGCACAGTGTTCGCACAAGCTACAGTAAGGTGCACAAAACAGCAACAAGTAGCTTGAGAAAAAGTTCCGTCCCGGACATTTCGATACTACGGAAAATTTCGAAGCCATTAGTTTTGAAGTGAAACTTCTTAAGCGTCGATGGACGAGCGAGAATGGAGAGTAAAATTGCAAGGCCATGCACCGTTTTATGAATTTTCTTTCCGCGAGGGAGAAAAAGATATAACATATAGGAAAAGGAGAGAGAGAGAGCTATACCTTATATATAATTGATGATGAGTTTCTGCTGTACAGTACAATAGATGGAACTGTTCGGTGCCGCCGCGACTATTTCAGACTGTTCAGCACAATGGCAACTAGAATGATGGCCGCTACGGCTGCGCCTATTAGTGCATTTTGTTCTTGTAGTCGCTAGGCTTACAATTTTAGTTTTGGAAACATATGTACGCATATAGAGGCATAAAGTGAGTGTGTGCGGTTATATGTACAGGGTGAACGATATGAAGTGTTACCAATTTCACACTGCTTGGATCTATAAAACAGCTCATGACATCAACGTCAAAATTGTTCTAATGACAGTTCAATATATTGTTTATAAGCCAACAAAAGCATTTGCGTCTCAGGTTTTTTGAATTTTGTTTTTCTGTGATAGAATTCAAACGTAATAGTGTGATTGCGTTATATTTGGCTGGAAAATCACAACCAGCCATTGTTCGTGAGCTCAGTCACCTCAAAGTGAATAAAATGTTTGAAATGATACTGGTAGCATTGCAAAACGCTATGGAGGGGGACCAAAAAAACCGCAGCAACGCCAGAAATGGTTCGGAAAGGGAAGGCTCGACTTGCACGAAATCCACATCGAAGTGGAAGAAAAATGGCCAAAGAACTGAAAATATCGCAAGACAGCATTCGACGCATTTTGAAAAATGAGCTCAAGGTCAAGGCTTATGGTCAATGGTTTGAGCCGCAGTGACCGCTGATAGACGCTCTCCAATCGTTTTTATCGAGCCTGGTGTCAAAGTGAATGCGACTTATTATCGAGAAAATGTTTTAGAAGCTGCTTTAGAGCCGTGGACACGTAAACATTTCGGTCGTAGGCCATGGACGTTCCAACAGGACTCGGCACCGTCTCATAAAGCTCGTGTGAACCAAGAATGGTTAAAAAATCATGTTTCACACTTTATTTCGTCCACACAATGGCTTTCGAATTCACCAGACGCAAATCCGTTCGACTATTCCATCTGGTCCATCTTGGAGAGCAAGGTGAGGACTAAAAAATATGCCAGTATGGATGCGCTGAAAAAAGCGATTATATCAGAATGGGCTAAAATACCTCAAGATCACATTCGTGTAGCATGCAACTCATTTTTGACCGCTTGAAGGCTATAGTCAAGGCAAAAGGTGGTCATATCGAGCTAAAGTGAATATACATATGTTCAAATTGCAATCATTTCTGAACAATTTTTTGAAATCAATAAAAACGCATTTCACACAAAAAAGTTATGGTGTTTTTGAACACTTCATATCGTTCACCCTGTACATACATATGTATATACGAATATGCATTGTTTTGCTTAGAATAGAAACATCTGCATACAAGTTAATACCCTACTCTGGTAAGCCGCATAACGGCAAATATATACAAAAAGTTAGAGTAAACAATACTTCTTAGAGCTAGCATAAGCACTAATGTGATGATGAAATAAGCTCATCCAATAGTGAAATATTTACTGTAAACATAAACAATTATTTGTTAAGGATAGAATTACAATAAGCAATACTTTTTAAAGCTTGCATAAGCACAAATTTATAAACATAAACAATTATTTGTCAAGTACTTTTTAAAGCTAGCATAAGCACAAATTAGAGGATGATGAAATAAGCTCATCCAGTAGTGAAAGATTTATTGTAAACATAAACAATTATTTGTTAAGTATAGAGTAAGCAAAAATTTTGTATAAAAGAAATAACGTAGGAATAAAAGAATCACTTCAAGTTTGACTTTGGAAGCAAGCGTTTTATTTTATTTTTTTAACGCTCACCCGCGTTAGAACTTTAATTTACCTACATTGTCCCAACATTTGTATTCATATATGTATACATACATATGTATGTATATGTAAACGCATAAGGTTTAGATGAGATTTTTGCATACATACATACATAGTATTATATATTAGATATACATATGTTTGCATATGTTTGTCTATTTGCTCTTGATTTTTTTGGAAATTTTGTCAATTTGTATTCTCTGCAAATGTTGTGAATTTGTTTAGATATATATTTTTTCTCTCTCATTCTCTCTCGGGTCTCTCCCTCTTTCTTTGTCTGCTTTGAAAGTTTCACTTGTGATGTGTACTACGTTACATGTAGTTTTTTGTTCTCTCGTAGTATACATATAAATAACTATATGTATATGGAATTAATACATTCTTTTACGTACATATGTATGTGGTTCTCCAATTGATAAAAAGAGCACAAAAGCATATGCATATAGCAGTAAAGTACTTAACTCACTCTGAAATAGGAGTGAGACTCATTTGGAGGCTGTACTGTACACACATTCAGCCTTCGGACGAAGCCCAAAGTGCCAAACGTTTAATATTGAAGAATTCACTGGAGCTTCTGTAAGTGCAGTATTGTTTATAACAACAGGAACTAAAGCCGCAAACTTTTAAACTAAAATTTTTCAATCAATATGTACTTTTTATTTTAAAGCTTTAATACATATTATTCGTCTTTAATATAAGTATTCAGATACCGAAAAATAACGTTACACTTCATGCAAAAGGTTTAAAAAGGTATCTAATTATATTATGGGACAATTTTGCTTACGCTTCATAATTCATAATTTTCGGCACAGTACTGTGGCTTTGAATGCGCACGGATTCCTTTGTAGTATTTTTAGCGAATCGTGTGTGACCAACCGCATAGGTGTTGTATATATACTGCCCCTCGGCAGGCAATGGCAAACCTCCGAGTGTATTTCTGCCATGAAAAAGCTCCTCATAAAAATATCTGCCGTTCGGAGTCGGCTTGAAACTGTAGGTCCCTCCATTCGTGGAACAACATCAAGACGCACACCACAAATAGGAAGAGGAGCTAGGCCAAACAAAAAGAATGTGCGCGCCAATTATATATAGATGTTTGGTCTCGAAATATCACCTACGAGTGACGGCCACCTAGGTAGTTCGCGGTCCACCTCTTCAGTCCTGGCGGGAGTTTCGACTGTAAAATGTCATCTAGTAGCGTGGCGTGGCTGACTGTATTGAAAGCCTTTTTTAGATCCCACGCTACTAGGACAGTCCTCTCGCAGGAGCGGTTTTGGTTGAGCCCGCGGTTTACGTGGGTGTTAATGACGGTGAGTGCCGTGGTGGTGCTATGCACTCTTCGGAAACCATGCTGGTGTGAGGCTAGGGTCAGGTGTTTCATAAAGAGTGGGAGGAGAAGGGCTTCAAGAGTCTTCACTACTGGGGAAAGGAGAGTTATCGGGCCATAAGACTCCCCTTGGTTGGCGGGTTTCCCAGTCTTCAGTAGTGGGACCACTCTCCCTAATTTCCATTTATCAGGAATGATGAGAGTGGCCATAAACAAGTTGAATACCTTGGTGAGATATTCTACTTCCCCTGAACCTCATCGATTGAGAAAGAAAGTGGCGCACTGTTGTGTGTCAGTTTGTGCAGCCGTCTGGTTGCACTACGTTTGGATCTGTCGGCCGGAGGATACAGAATAAATTGCCGGCTAAAGTAGCTCGCGCATCTCTTCGGATCCGACGAAGCACGACCGTTGAAGGTGATATCCACCTTCTCATTGTGCTTCGTCGGGTTCGACAGGGACCTTACGGTGGACCAGAGCTTGCTCACACCAGAGGTGAGTTTGCAGGACTTCAAATGTTCCTCCCATTTGTTCCGCTTATGTTGGGTTACCAGTTGCCGTATGTCGGAATTGAGATCCTTTATCCGAGGATCCCCTGGATCGGCCTGGCGTAGGCGATCAAGCTCGTTCGCCAGAACAGCTGCTTCAGCTTGGGAAATAGGTCGTATGTCCCGGATCCTTCCAGCGGGTATGAAGCGAGCAGCGGCAGCTGTGATCGCCTTGCATAATGCGCGTTCGCCTGCGCGCACATCGGTGGGAATGGGGAGATCGGCGAAGATGTCTTCGGTAAATTCCGCGAATCTGGTCCAATCACCTTTGATGAAGTTGATGTATGATCGGTGATCCGCGGAAACAAAGACGGCAGGTTTCTCGATCGAGATGATAATGGGAAAGTGGTCTGATGCAAGCGATAGCATAAGTCGCCAGGTTATGGTATTTATCAGACCTGCGCTAGCAATTGTGATGCCAGGCGAGCTGCTGTAATTGCCCACTACCCTGTTGGGGGCGTCGTCGTTTACAATGCTGAATATCGAGTCGTCTACCTGCTCTGCCAATAGCTGTCCCCTATGATCATTTGGCAGGCTTGAATGCTAAAGATCGTGATGCGCATTAAAGTGACCTACTACCAATCGGTTTTCACCCCTGATGAGTGCACCAATATCAGAGTGATATCCTGCCGGGCAGCAGGTGACAGGGAGTATGTAAATATTATAGATTTCGAGCTCAGCTTCGCCTGACCGGACAGCTATCCCTTGACATTCTAAGGTGCTGTCCCTGCGGGCGATGCCTTCATCGATGAGACGATACTGCACTGTATGGTGGACTATAAACGCTAAGCCTCCACCATGGTCTCGCTCGCGATCCTTTCTGTGCACGTTGTACCCGTCATTGGTGATCAGGGGGAGCGCTGGCAGTTTTGACTCTTGGACCGCAGCTATCTTGATACCATTTCGGCTCATGAAGTCGAATATCTCGTCAATCTTACTCGTAAGTCCGTTGCAGTTCAGTTGTAAGAGTTTAAAACTCCTCGGGAGTGTGATCGTAAATCGGGGGGGAGGGATGCGTGGTGTTATCTGCGTTGGGCCTGCTGTGCGTTCCGCAAAAGTTGTTGTGGCCCAGAGGGCTGTTGCGGGTGCAGAGCTGTGCAGCAGGGGGCAGCGAAGTCACGTGTCCCCTCACGGGTGGTGCGCAGGCCAGAGCACCTCCGAAAGTGGCACTAGCCATTGCAAGAATTGTACTGGACTGTTGTCAGGTTCCGAGAGCCTTGGTCTGACACACGGAGCAGACGGTGGGGGGACCAAGAGCTGCTGGTTTGTCCCCGCACTGGGATAGGAGCAGGAGGGTTGTGGGTCATTGGGGGAGTTGTGTTGCGCCTGAGGGCTCCTTACCGTTGAGGTATTGTTGGTGGCGGTAGTGTGAAGTGCCGGCACTGAGGACGGTAGCGCCGTTGAGGCAGGGGCCGCCTGATGGAGGGAGCAACACGTGGCCACATACCTTGTGGACCACACCCTGTGAGTCTTAAGGCCTGAACAGGTCTTAAGATGGCACCACCCGTTGCACTTATTGCACCTAACCGAGGTTGAGTTCGGGTGGAGCCGTTTGTGGCAGATGCAGCAGTAAAATACCTCTGGTGCAGGGTTGGGTTCGACGCCAGCCCTGAAGAGAAGTATTCGGAGGAAACGTGCTGCAAGGGATTGCTCCTGTGACGAGAGATTGGGGGTGGGATACAGTACACTAGACAGGGCTAGTTTACTGGGGCGGCAGCCCTTGGTCGGGGGAAAACCCGAGTAATTCTGGTGAAGTAGAACTGAAAACACTGAATTACTTTGAAAAAAAAAAACTGATTTGTATAAGTGAGGTAATTTTATTTGGTTTGGTTATTTACAATTTATTAAAACTATTTTTTCAATACAATATCAAGCAAGAGCGACCTTTATTAGCAATCACATCCTGCGATCTTTTTTCTCCGTTTGCCATCACCTTGTCAAGCATTTCGGGTCTTATATCGTCGATTTCGGTTGTTACGGTGTAAAGCGAGCCACGGTTGAAATTCTACTGATTGTCGTATCGAAAACATGTAAATATGTTGAAGTCGATTGGTTGGTAAATGACAAAGTTATTCAGCGTTTACATACCGACATAAAAGATGGCGCATCCTGTAAAAGAAAATAAATTGTAAAATTAGTATTTAAGGAAGTGTAAGAAAATAAATAAAGATAGTCTTAATATGAAAATGAAAAAGTGAAAGTGTTTTTTGAAGTGAATCTTCTTAGGCGTCGATGGACGAGCTAGATGAGAGAGTAAAATTTCAAGACCATGCAACGTTTTGAGCATTTTCGTTCCACGAGAGTGAAAACAGATATAACGTAGAGGAAAAAGAGACAGAGAGCTATACCTTGTATATATCTTAGATACACTCTACGCTATTTTTCCTGAGTTTTTCCTTGTTGTTGCTAATTTCTAGTGAGAAATAACACTGCCTACTTTTAGGCGCTTGTTTGTTGGTGCAAACTTGTAGGATATATATTTTTGGTGCCTATTTTTTGGCGTTATATTTCCTTGCTGCCTACTGTTTGGGGCGTTTTTTGGTCCCAATTTTGTGGGCGCTTATTTCCGTTTCCTGGCTAGTGCTTGTGCGTACTGTAAAGTGCTCTCCATTCCGGCGTCGGATTTGCTACGGTCGGTTGCTACGGTCTTGGAATCGCTGCGTTTGTGCGGGTGATAAACGCTCGGAGTAGTACGCGTTGTTGTCACGGTTTGTGTCCGGCGTTTACCTATACCGGTCGACCCTTCTCCGTTTTTGTAAATTTTATCTACTTGTATTCTCTGCAAATGTTGTGAATTTATTTAGATTCTTTTTCTCTCCCTCTCTCATTCTCTCTTGGGTTTCTCCCTCTTTCTTAATCTGCCTTGAAAGTTTCACTTCTGTTGTGTGTACAACGCTAAATACACTTTTTTTTTAAAGAATACATTTTAAGATTCCAAAGGTTGCGCAGTTGGTAGGATCTTTAAGTCCTAAAAATAAAAAGTGATAGTTTGTGATAGTACTGGGATTTTTATCTTTAATACGGACTCTGCAAAAATTAGGATATAAAGACATATCCTTAGAGAGAAAAATAAAAATGATAACAAGATTTATCCTTTAAATAAAATAAGGGTATAAAGATATATCCTTTGAAAAAAAATCATAAAAAGGGTAACAAGGTTTATCCTTTAAATCAAATAAGGATATAAAGTATATCCTTAGAAAAAAATAATAAAAAGACTTACCCTTAAAAAAAAGAAGGAAGAAAACCAGTTCACGCCGGGAACAGCACCGCCTTAAATAGCAACAACTTACGAAAGCTTCAAGTTCATCAAGAAAACAACAACTAAAAACAACTACACAAGTTCCAAGAAGACAAGACCTTCAAGAGGGCGACACTATAATTAACCAATCAACTAAAAGTATATCCTTGAAATTAACAAAAAAAAAAGAAGGAAGAAAACCAGTTCACGCCGGGAACTGCACCGCCTTAAATAGCAACAATGGAGGAAATCCTCCGTTACTGTAACCCGAAACTTCCCACGCATAACTGGAAGGTAGTCAAGGTGGAGAAGTCCGAAGGACATTTTCGGCAAGCGCTAATTCTGCTAAATGCAGAGTCCCTCGGACCTCTTGCTGAAACTAAAGGGATCATCACCTATGGTTTCGAGAAGGTAGCCATGAAGGTTTACCAGACCGATGCCAGGGGTGATGTCTCTGCAACTCCGGTAATGCTGGGAAGGGATAGGCCCACGGTAGAGGAAGCTCCCGTGGAGATGGATGTGGAATCTGT
The DNA here is from genome assembly GCA_037575425.1 of Anastrepha fraterculus. Taxonomy (NCBI): domain Eukaryota; kingdom Metazoa; phylum Arthropoda; class Insecta; order Diptera; family Tephritidae; genus Anastrepha; species Anastrepha fraterculus. Next base: position 171,219 of record JAYXIM010009871.1, read on the forward strand.
CATGTCGGACGGGGGCAGTGCTGACGACGCCCGCTCTTTAGCGGGATCAGTCTTCAGTATCGGGCAACTGTTCGACAGGGCAGAGGAGGAGGGGCTTCTGGCCTCGGATAGTGAGGAAGCTGACCTCAGGATGTTGGAGAAGGTTATTGAAGATGAAGATTCTTCAAATAAATCTCCAGCACTCTAAGGCAGCTTCTGCCAACTTACTAATCCACCTTGAGCAAGGTGGAGTCGACGTAGTCCTGATCCAGGAGCCGTGGCTGAGCAGTAGCGGCATCTCTAGAATCAGGACGAAAAACTATTTACTGATGGCTCACAGTGGTGCACGTAAACCAAGATCCTGCATACTCATCAGAAAAGAACTAAAAGCATTCATTTTGCCTAATTTCAGCAATGAGGACATTGTCTCTATAAGCCTGGAGAGCACCACCGGGAGACTCTGGCTGATCTCAGCCTATATGGCGCACGATGACGAGGTGGAGCCACCTCCGTTGCTGCTAAGGGAGGCCCTAGCTGAAGCGAGCGGAGGAAAATCGACGTCATTATCGGAACCGATGCAAATTCCCATCACACTTGCTGGGGAAGTTCGGATATCAACTCAAGAGGTGAGTCACTTTTTGATTTTATTATAAGCGAAGACTTAGTTATTTGCAATAGAGGTAAGGACCCAACCTTCATTACGGCGGTCAGGGAAGAGGTGCTTGACCTCACCTTAGCCTCTTCTACACTAAGGTATCGAATATCTGATTGGAGGGTGCTCTGCGCTCATTCTTTTTCGGATCACAGATACATCCAGTTTTCTCTGAATGAAACCAAACCGAATAGATCCTCCTACAAGAACCTTAGGAGCACGGACTGGGACCTATACTGCAGAAACCTGCAGGTTTTCCTTCCGGAAGCACCGCAAGAAAACGCGGATCTCTCGGAAGAATTTATAGATGTATTGGTGGAGACATTCACCGCTGCGTGCAACAGAGCCCTCGAGAGCGCTTGTCCACTAAGACCGCCCCCCAAAAAGGAAAAGCCGCCTTGGTGGACAACCGAGCTCTCGGAAATCAGGGCTTCATGGAGGCGACTCTTTAATAGAGCCAGAAGACTTAAGTCTCCCTCGGGATGGGAACTGTACAAAGTAAGACTAGGTATTTACAAGTCCGAAATCAGGAAAGCGAAGCGAGACTCATGGCGGAGATTCTGCGAAAGCGTGGAGGGCTGTCATGAGTCCGCGAGATTCAGACGTATTCTCTCGAGGAACTCCACACCTATGGGGTACCTGAAAGACAGCTCAGGGTGCTGGACCATGAGCAGCGAGGAGTCACTACGGTTACTCCTTGACGCCCATTTTCCGACAAATCCGAACTCGCTTAATATCGGCTGGGATAGGACGCATAGCACTCCACACACCCACCACCGCTGGCTGAATAAGCGACGCCTGGCTTGGGCGATTGACTCTTTCAAACCCTTCAAGTCACCTGGGCCCGATGGCATTATACCGGCTCAACTGCAGAAATCTGCTGAGGTATCTTGTCTTTGGCTTCTTCCTATCTACGCGAGCTGCATAGACAGGGGCTACATACCCAGATCTTGGAGGGATGTGAGAGTAACTTTCATACCCAAGGCAGGTAAGATTTCACATGTATCCCCTAAGGATTTCAGACCAATCAGTCTCTCCTCGTTCCTCTTAAAACCCCTGGAGAGGCTGACTGATCTGCACATCCTCGGGGGAGTTTATCGTGCGCTCAACATGCTTACTGTAAAGGCAGATCGGTAGAGTCTGCTTTGCATACAATTGTTTAGGACATCGAGGTGTCCCTCCACCAGAAGGAGTTCACTGTGGGTGCCTTCCTCGACATTGAGGGGGCTTTTAATAATGTCCTCCCGGAGGCAATCACCAGGTCGCTAGGTAAACTAGGAGTCGGAACCGAACTTATAAGGCTTATCCACACGATGCTTACCGATAGAACGGTCGTGGCAGAATGGGGTGACACCTCTCTCCGCCGGCAAGTGAACAGAGGCACTCCGCAAAGCGGTGCTCTCTCGCCACTACTCTGGGTTGCCGTACTTAACGGTCTGCTGGAGGAGCTGGAGGGGAGGGGCTGTAAGGTGATTGCCTACGCGGATGACGTGGCACTTATTGTCAGAGGCAAGTTTCTAGATACTCTGATGAAACTGATGCAGGGTTATCTGAATCTAGTTATAAATTGGACCGCTAATTGCGGCCTATCGATTAATCCTCTGAAGACGGAGCTCGTCTTATTTACGAGGAAATACAAAGTACCAAGAGTGCTTCTCCCCTCAATATCAGGCGCTCCGTTGGTGCTCTCTGACAAGGTGAAGTACCTGGGACTCATCCTTGACAGAGGTTTTACATGGAAGCCAAACATTGAGGAGAGAATCAGAAAGACAACAGTCGCCTTGTATGGTTGCCGGGCGCTATCGGCAAAAGATGGGGCCTCTCGCCTAAAGTCACTTTTTGGCTTTATAACACGATTATAAAACCAATCTTGCTATACGGAGTCCTTGTCTGGTGGAACTCGCTAGAAAGGATGGTATCAGTTAAGAAGCTGGAGAGGGTACAAAGGTCTGCCCTCATTGGAATCAGTGGGGCTCTCCGTACCACTCTTACTCTAGCGCTTAACGCTATGCTGAATGTGGCGCCCGTGGACATTGTAGGAAAAACTACCGCTGCACGCGCCGCAATCAGGTTAAGGTGTTCGGGCCATAGGCTAGACTTAAGTTACGGACACTCTAGCATTCTTAAAAACTTTGAGTTCATCCCTATGGTGCTGGACCACTTTTTCACCCACACTAGGTCTGAGCGGACCTTTTTCTACCCACATTCCCTCAAGGGATGAGTGGGCGGGGTGCAACATTCGGCGGCAAGGCATGGCAAACATGTTCACGGAGGGCTCAAAGTTGGACGGAAGGGTTGGTGGGGGAGTATTCTGTAAGGAGCCTCCCATCAAGCTTAAATTTAGGCTCCCAGACCACTGTAGTGTTTTCCAAGCGGAGGTATCCGCAATTAAGGAAGCGGTGGACTGGTTGCTCAATTCGGTAATTACCGTTAAGGAAGTAAATATCTACTCCGATAGCCAATCGGCAATTAGGGCCTTGGGCTCGCTGTTTGTGCGCTCGAGATTGGTCGGAGAATGTCTGGCTTCTCTCTCGATTGCATCCGAATACTTCATCATCAGGCTCATTTGGGTTCCCGGGCACAGCGGCATAGAGGGAAACTGCTGGGCTGATGAGCTGGCTAGACAGGGAACTTTGGAGACGGTTTCGTCGCGAAATGAGAGAATTGGGGTTCCCCTGAGATGCTGTGGTCTGCTCCTGGAAAGATGGGCCTCGAGTCAACTCAGCGAGCGCTGGGCTACTGCGCAAACGTGCAAGGTCGCGAGATCCTTCTGGCCACGGGTAGATCGGGGACGCTCAAGGGAACTCCTAAGGCTAACAAAACCCCAGCTCTCAAATTTGGTGGGCATCCTTACCGGACACTGTCCATTAGGTGTTCACGCCGTAAGACTTGGGATTGCCTCAAGTCCGTTCTGCAGAAACTGTCTGGAGGACGAGGTGAAATCATCTCAACACCTTCTTCTCAGCTGCCCTGCTCTCGTCTGGCAAAGACTTAGATATCTGGGCTCTTACTTTTTCGCTACGCCTGCGGATATAGCCGGTGTAGATATCATAAAGTTGGTGAAGTTCATTAGTAGCTTGTTACGGCTAACTACGAACGCAAATCAGCCCCCGTCGGCGTCGTCGTAAAATGTATGGTCATCATCGTATCTAATCCCAAGGCTCCTTCTTCCTTCCCATCTCTTTTCCCCTCTCCCACGTATGGCACCACAACGGACGAATTTACTAACATTTGTCCAAGTGAGCCCTTTAGCCAGGGCAGCCATTTAACCTAACCTAACCTAAATAGCAACAACTCATGAAAGCTACTAGTTCATCAAGAAAACAACAACTAAAAACAACAGCACGAGTTCCAAGAAGATAACACCTTCAAGAGGACGACACTATCAACTAAAAGTAAGATTAGATTGATTTTTTTTTTTTTTTATTATATGTATAAAAGTAAACATAAATTAAAATTGGGTGGCAAATTTAATAAATTTTGTGTTGATCAGAATTTTTGCAATATAAATATATAATATATATTATATACGTGTCTCATTATTTTGACCAGAGAGCAACATATTTGACTTACATCGAAATCGAAGAACATGTCCCGAATAGCCCGGTTGAATTGAAATGGAAAGCATCTAGGTATATTAGAATTTTTTTTTAAATGCCCATAACTTAGTCGAAAATGAACCGATTTTAATGATTCTGGGTTCAAAATGATCGTCATTACTTACACGAATGACTTCAAGTAGAAACAATTGCAAAAAAGTAGTCGAACATTTTTTATTTTCCAAAAAACAAAAAACAAAAAGTGTGAAGCAGTTTTTTTACTCAAAAATTCATTACTCAATAACAACTCATTTTAGATACTGGGCATTCAGCTCAATTGAAGTTTGAGGTGTCCTCCTGATTTGGAAAAAGTTATGAAAAAAAACAATACACTTTTTGAAATATTGAATTTCGAAAAAATTTAAATTTTTTTTCTTTTTTGCTAAATAAAAAATGTTCAACTACTTTTTTGCAATTGTTTCTACATTAAGTCGCTCGTGTAAGTAATGGCGATCATTTTGAACCCAGAACTATTAAAATCGGTTCATTTTTGACTAAGTTAGGAGCATTTAAAAAAAAATTTCTTATATAATTAAAAAAAATCGATTTTGAGCCGAAAAACAAAATTGCCGATAACTCTTGAAAAAATTTTTTTTCGGGCGAACAAAAAACTACGTGTCTCATTATTTTGACCAGAGAGCAACATATTTGAGTTACATCGAAATCGAAGAACATGACCCGAATAGCCCGGTTGATTTGAAATGGCAAGCATCATAGATGACTGATAGTAATTCAGTATCCCACTATCCTTCAGATTTAGAATTCGTAGTAGAAGCCATATACCCCTACCCTTAATATACTTTAGACTCAGGGTTTGAATCGAATGACTGTTACCTGACGGACATTAACGAAGTCATAATACCACAATCAGGTAGAAGAATTACTAGGAATAGACGCTTTTTCAGGAAAATATTAAGACGTTTTTATAACAACAGAAAGGACTGAACAAAATCAACCACTTTCAGTTAGAATAGACGCAATACAACACTTAATTTGCCTTCCCGAATTTTATGGGGACTATTGCGAATTACAAAATTGCACTAATTTGATAGACAGAGTACATCTGATTGTGGCCGCATATGACGAGCCATCCCAACTTTTATTCTCAGTCCTAATTAAAGCTAGACTTGCTGGGAGGGAAATTAACTGCCAAGCTTAATCTTGGACAGATATTAAACCACAACTTTGGCGACAGGTGTTAGGTTAGGTTAGGTTAGCCTGGTTGGCAATAAGCCACGCATAGACCTTTTGGTCCCTAGCGATACCAGATGGAGACCGACCTCTATGAATCCCTAAAGTAGACATCATATAGGATGTCAGCGCTTTTGGCGAATCTAAGTAGGTCTGGGAGCTCCGCTTTTGAGACGTCTTCCAGACCCTCAAACAGTGGGGCTCCCAGGCATCTTAGTCGCGTTTTTGATAATGCCGGACAAACACACAGAAGGTGTTCTAAAGTCTCCTCAACATCCTCTCTGCATTTTCTGCATTTGTCCGTGTTAGCAATCCCTATCTTGTACGCATGTGCAGCCAATAGATTGTGACCTGTTAGCATACCAATGATAGTTCTGCATTCCTTTCGCGAGAGCGTAAGTACGAATTGAGTGAGTTTTTTGTCGTTAGTTCTACACATGAGTTTCGCTGTTTTGCATGTGGTCAGGTTAGTCCACCTAGCTTTCACTTGCCTTTTCATGTGGTCGTCCATTTCATTGTATATAGTGTTTAGCGGTCTCGGTATGTCGTTCTCTTGTTCAAATGGTAGTCTCACAGCACTTTTTGCTATCTCATCTACTATTTCGTTCCCTATAATGCCTTTGTGACCAGGTACCCAGTAGATATGCAGCCTACTGTTTTCGGCTAGCCTTTCTATGGCCTCCCTGCTCCGTCGAACATTTTTGGACTTAATACAATATGAGCTTATTGCTCTTATTGCTGCTTGACTATCCACGTATATATTAATTGTTGAGTTCTTTCTTGTTCTAGTGTAGGCTAGCTCCGCGGCCTTCCCCACAGCAAAAACTTCCGCTTGGAAAATACTGCTGTGGTCTGGCAGCTTGATAGACTGCCTTATTCCTAGTTTTGAGCAGTAGATACCCGCTCCCACTCCGTCTGGAGTTTTCGAGCCGTCTGTATAGATGTGAAAGGTTCTATGGCCAGGCTTCATGCCTTTGTGCCATCCCTCCTCTTCAATTGTAGTGCGGAACCTTCTCTCCCAATTGAAGTACGGAGTCATGTAGTCTGTGCCACCTGAGCTCCACTTTCCTATTGAGCTGTGACCGAAGGTTCTGTAGGTGAATAGCCCCGCAGCCACTAGCCTCCTCGCGGATTTCGCTGCCAGGTTTTCTGCCATGAGGTCAATAGGTGGCATGCTGAGTATCATTTCCAGCGCCGCCGTTGGAGTGGTCTTCATCGCTCCTGTTATGCACAGAGCAGCGAGTCGTTGAATCCTTTCCAGCGGCATTAAGTATGTCAGTTTTTTTGTCGCAGTCCACCATACTAAGGTTCCGTACAGCAATATCGGTCTGACTACTGCTGTGTAGCACCAATGCATCAGGGAGGGTGACAGACCCCAAGTAACGCCCAGCATTCTTTTACATGCGTACAACGCATTACTGGCCTTTTTCACCCTCTCCTCAACGTTGTGCTTTCACAGCAATTTGCTGTCCAATATTACTCCGAGGTACCTTGCATAATCTTTGAGAAGTAATTCGTTGTTGCCTAGCTTCGGGAGGTTCCACGCCGGAACTTTGTACTTCCTGGTAAAAAGTACCATGTCCGTTTTTCCCACGTTTATCCCTAGCCCTGCGTGAGATGCCCATTGATGTATCGTTTTGAGAGTGCTGTTCTTCACATTACTGATGGTGTCCAGGTACTTTCCTGTAACTACTATAGCTATGTTATCGGCATATGCCACTAGTTTAGGTGCCCCGCTGTCAAGTTTCTTAAGAATTTCATTTGCTACTAGTAGCCATAATAGCGGCGATAGTACCCCACCTTGCGGAGTACCTCTGCATGCATATTTGGTGACGGTCGCATCGTTCCACTCCGCTCTTATCTTTCTGCTAGCTAATAGCTGCCTTATCCATAGATAAACCGCGGGTTGCACATTAAGTGACTCTATGCTATATATATATTAATAGCATCTTTTGTCACGTTGTTAAAGGCCCCTGATATATCTAGAAATACTCCTAGAGCATACTCCTTATACTCTAACGCCTTTTCTATGTTTAGTACAAGTGAGTGAAGTGCAGTTTCAGTGGATCTGCCTTTAGTATAAGCATGCTGCGCTTTGGATAATTTGTCCGGCGCAATTGTGTCTCTAATGTATGTATCTAGAATCTTCTCTAACGTTTTCAGGAGAAATGAAGTCAAACTAATGGGCCTGTATTCTTTTGAGTATAGAGGGTTGCTTTTTCCCGCTTTTGGAATAAACACAACCCTCGCTTCTCTCCACGATACAGGAACGTAGCTGAACCTCAGGCATCCCCTGAATATCGTTATTAACCATGGTACCACAAGGTGGCTTACCTTTTGGAGCATGGCTGGGAAGATTCCATCCAGTCCTGGCGATTTATATGGGTCGAAACTTTGTATAGCCCATTCTATTTTGTTGGTTGTAATTACGTTCGTCGGGATTTCGTGCACAATATCTCCTCTAGGTTCGAGATCTGTAATGTCCGCACACCCTGGAAAATGTGTACTGACTAGGTCTTCTAGAGAGTCCTCACAGCTGTCAGCCCACTCCCCGTTAATTTTTCGTATTGTTCTTGGCATAGACGGATTCTTGGATAGCAGTTTCCTGAGTCTAGCCACATCGTTAGTGTCTTCCATACTGCTACAGAAGTCTTTCCAAGATTCTCTCTTGGCTTTACGTATCTCTTTCTTGTATACTTTTAGTAGATCCTTATACAGGTGTAGTCTAGAAGAATTATTTGACAAACTAAAGAGCACTAATTTCACTAACAACCACGTTGAATTCTACAACGAAATTAAAAAAAGAATTAGGAACCTTAACAATAAGACAATAATATCAATTCGCCCAGGCCCGGCAGCAAACGAATGCGAAAGAAATAACAGAAAAACTGCTCTAAATGTGTTCAAATGTGTTTTGTGCGATTCAAATGTGCGTACGATTTTAACGTGTAGAAACTCCGAAACTTGCGAACTCCGCTCACAACCGACAAACCCAGAGACAAACAAATAACAATGGACAGAATTTTTTACATAATAGACAAGGACGAACAGACCGAAACAAATATAACCAACATAATGGACAATATTTAACACATAGTGCACAAAGCAGTAATATTCAGTATAACTATAACCAACGCGATGAACGAAGTAATTGGAATCCTTTTAGACGACCCAAAATGGGACAACCGCCTTCCAACACTTGAACCAATGGACATAAATAAGTTCGAAACACAGAACAATCATAATCAAAACATATGTAAAAATGAAAATTTTCGATCTTCAGCCTCAGGGAACTACCATATATAAAAATTAGAACTAAGTTGGGACACCTCAAATTAATAATAGACACAGGTGCAACCAACAACGGAGTAATAAGATAGCAACTCCAAATATTCGGCACCCATTTGGATTGTTCCCATGAAACAGGATGCCAGTGGAAAGACAAAATGTGATGACAAATATCCAATACCCAATATTGATAAATTCCTGGATAAACTGGGAAGATGCCAGTATTTTACCATACTGGACATTACCAAAGGATTTCATCAAATGGAGATTGAAGAGCAAGATATTCATACAACTGCCTGCTGCGTCGAAGGAGGACATTACGAGTTCCTTAGAATGCCGTCTGGATATAAGACACCAGCGCCGTTCGAGCGGCTAATGAACAACATCCTGGAAGATTACGTAAACAAAATCTGTCTAGTTTATTTAGACGATGTAATAATAATGGAGGATGGTTCCACATGTAGAGGTCCACGCAAGTGGGGAAAGTTAATGATCGCCCTTCACTTGGGAGTGGCCAGGACGATTCTTCTGCATATGGTTCAAGCACCTTAAAACGTCCGGGATTAGCCCACGTATCCTCTGGGTAGCTTCGGGAGTGAGCTAACGTGAGAAGGCGAAGCATTCCAAGATAGCTGGTTGTGCGCTGGATTTGGGACCCGCCACTTAAAAATCGTGCTTGGCGACTTCAACGCCAGGGTGGGCAAGGAGGGAATTTTTGGTCTCACAGTTGGAAAATTCAGCCTGCACAACGAAACCTCCGGAAACGGACAGAGACTGATCGACTTCACCGGGACCCGAATCATGGTAGTCTGCAGCACCAGATTCCAGCATAAGAAGATACACCACGCTTCCTGGCTGTCTCCTGATCGAAAAACACGAAACCAGATCGATCATGTTGTGATAGATATAAGCCACGCTTCTAGTGTATTAGATGTACGTACGATCCGAGGAGCCAACATCGACTCAGATCACTACCTTGTTGCAGCCAAACTGCGCACACTTAGGGATGCTCGATGAACATCGATGTTCGATGATCATCGATGTTGAAAGCAAAAACAACGTTGTTTTAACATCGATGTTGCTATACGAAAAATATCGTAACATCGATGTTAACGGAAACGATCATCGAATATCGATGTCAGCTTACATCCACAGTGTCAAGCGAGTAAAGCGGGTGCACACTGCGCACGGGTTGTTTGTCGATGGTCGAAGCTTGCTGTTTTGGTTGCATTGAAAATTGTATAATAAGGTGACAGAACATTTTATTTTTCAATGAATAGTTTTGCATGTTCTAATTATTTCGAGTTCATGTCTGAATTTTATTTACAATTAATTGTACGTTTTCAGAGATACAGAAGCAGAATTAATAATGCCGCCAAAAAGTCGCTTCTGGGAATTTTTTGAAAGACTTGAAAATAATGAAGCCAGATGTCGATTTTGCTTTAAAATAATTAAAACTTGTGGCAACACTACAAATCTAAAGTTACACGTTGACAAAATGCATAGTTCATTATTGGGGAAACATAGAAGCGAGGAGAACACAGTTCAAAAAACAGGCGCAAAGAAAACATGCATAGAGAGTACGGAGACAGTCGTAAATCCTTCAATACCAACTGGTTCTACTTCACCTGACTCTGTTTTATGTGAGAACAGTGTAGTTGACTATGATTGTGCAAGTGACATAAGTGCATCATCTAGTCACAAAAAAAAATTCCAGCCCACACTCCAGAACACTTTCAGGAGCATAAATGAATTCACTGAAAATGGAGCTAAAGGAATTCGCCTTACAAATGCTATCTTGTTTATGATATTCAAAGATACACAGCCGTTGCAGATGGTTGAAAATGAAGGATTTCTAAAGCTAATGAAAGCAGCTGCACCTCTGTATAAAGTCCCATCCAGGCATACTTTCAAGAGAATGCTAGAGAACCGATATGAAATTACACAGAATCATTTTAAAAGTAAATTCAAAGTGCTAACTAGTAATATAACGCTGACGACCGACATATAGACGGATACCATGCAGACTAGGAGTTTTCTTGGTGTCACTATACACTTTTATGATGAAGAACGCATGACATCAGTGACTCTAGGAGTTTATGAGTTAGCCGAATCACATTGGAAGGATGCTGTTGCACGCATGTCAAGAATGGTGTATAAGTCCAGAAAAAATATCCGCTGTGGTAACTGATGGAGGAGCAAATGTTGTTAAAGCTGTCAATATTGCATTTGGAAAAAAATGCCATATTATTTGTTTTGCTCACCTACTTAATTTGGTAGCTCAAAGATCAGTTGCAAATACAAAGCAATTGCCAGAATTGATTGGATCTGTCAAAAGGATTGTCACCTGGTTCAAGTTAAGTGTAGTGGCAAGTGATGAATTACGAAAACATTCTGATCTAAAATTAATACAAGATGTGGCTACTCGCTGGAATTCCACCTTTTATATGGTGGAAAGATTTTTAGAACTGCGAGCAACCATTAATCAAATTGTTAATTGTCATACAAGTGCTCCTCCAATGATAACTGCAAAAGGTATTGAAGAGTTGACTGACATTTTTGAAGTTTTGCGCCCTATAGAAGCGGCTACTAAAGAAATATGTGGAGAAGAGTATGTTACCAGCAGCAAAGTCATTCCCATAACAAGAATGCTAAACTTGAAAATCAACAACATCAAAACAAACAGTTGTATGGGTCAAGATCTTAAACAGAATATAATAACTGAAATCAGTAAACGCTTGTTACCTTCGGAACATGTTCAAATACTTGCTGTATTCATTTTCAAGATCCCATAGCTTGTTCTAAAGCAATCAAATTTATTAAAGAATTACTAACTACTGCGACGGAAACAGAAGTAATTCAAGAAGATACTAGTGCGTCGCGAGAGATCACAGAAGAACTTAATTTGTGGAGCGAACATTACAAAATTGTAACTCTCCAAAACTCCACACCTTCGCAAAGTGATCAGGAAATGCCTTCCGAGTTGAATTACTATTTAAAAAATCCAGTGTCTGATCTCAAACAAGATCCTATCCAAGTTTGGAATAATGTGATCGGTTCCACTTATCCGAAATTGAAAAAAATAGCAGTGAAATATTTGAGTACTATCGCTACATCAACGCCATCCGAAAGACTGTTTTCAAAAGCTGGCTCTACTCTTTACCAGCAAAGAAATAGATTGAAAGGTTCTTCTCTTTCAAAATTACTTTTCCTTCAGTCAGTGGATAAAAAATATTGGAATTTGCAATAATTACATCTTCTGTTTCTTAATAAATTTCGAACGATTTTACTGTATTTATGTTATTTTTAGTTGTGTATCTTTTTGATCTTATTTGTTTTTATATATACATTTTTAGTTTGTTTAAACTATATTTTATTTTTTTCTGTTTACTTTAAAATTTAATGTTTTTTTTTAAATTTTATTTATGTGATTATTAATGCAAAAATCATCGATGTTATCCAACATCGATGTTTAGTTTTTGATAAATATCGAACATCGATGTTGGGCTTTCGATTATGACATCGATGTCAACATCGATGTTTTTCTAACATCGATCATCCCTAGCGCACACGCCTTTGTGCAGCAGAAAAGGTACATCTACCTACTCAAATAATGTTCGACATCGAAAAGCTCGAGTCTCACTCCTGTTCTCAGAGAGGACTGCCCAACAATTCGGTATGCACAAACAATGGAGCAACAAATCGGATTTCGGCGAGCCCGAAAAAACAGTTGCTGCGACGAGGTGTGGCAGAAAGAAAGAATGCCGCCAAAGAGCCACGCTACTATCGGGCGCAACACGAGCCATGTGGGATCGCTACAGAGAGTTAAAAAAGGAAGAGAGATGTATTATCCGAAAGAAGAAATGAGAGGCCGAATTACGTGAGTGCGAGGAGCTTGAATGCTAGCCAACAGTAACAACGCGCGAAAGTTCTACCAGAAAGTTCGGCGGCTCACAGAAGGTTTTAAGGCCGGAGCGTTTTCCTGTAAGAACAAAGACGGCGATCTGGGGACTGACGACGAAGTACCTCCTGTCTTCAAACAAACAGTCGGCGCACTCGCGTATCGGCACCCACGTCACTGCTGACAGTTATAATTTCGAGGTTGTGAAAGACTTCGTATATGTAGGAACCAGCATTAACACCGATAACAATGTGAGCCAGGAAATTCGTAGAATTTCTCTTGCCAACAAATGCTACTTTGGACTAAGTAGGCAACTGAGCAGTAAAGTCCTCTCTCGACGAACAAAACTAACACTCTACAAGGCTCTCATCATGCCCGTCCCAACGTATAGCGCAGAAGCTTGGACGATGACAACATCCGATGAAGGGACACTTGGAGTGTTTGAGAGAAAGATTCTACGGAAGTTTTCGGAAATTTCCTTGTAGGCAACGGCGAATATCGCCGGCGATGGAACGATGAGCTGTATGAGCTTTACGACGACATAGACGTAGCGCAGCGAATAAAAATCCAGCGGCTACGTTGGCTGGGTCATGTCGTCCGAATGGATACAAACGCTCCGACTCTGAAAGTATTATATGCGGTACCAGCTGATGGTAGCAGAGGAAGAGGAAGGCCCCCTCTGCGTTGGAATGATCAGGTGGATAAGGACTTGACTTCACTTGGTGTGTCCAACTGGCGCCGGTTGGCACAGGAGAGAAACGACTGGAGCGTTTTGTTAAACTCTTCCAAAATCTCGTAAACAGTTATAGCGCAAATTGAGAAGAAGAATAAGTAGTAGTAGTAGGTAATTCTTTATTTAATTTATAAAAAAATTATGGTTAACAGTTGATTTGATTCATACCTTAATTCATTTAATATATTAAAGTAAATAAAAAATAAATAAAAATGTTTGTGACAGTAACGATGTAGTCTGTCACAGCTCTTAAATTAATTAATAATGGAATACTGCAATAAGAAAATCTCTATAGTGCCAGGCTGAGTATATGAAGACAGTTAGTGTTCTCCATTTTTGGCCATTTAGTATATATTATATATTACTTCAGCGTCGTTTAGGTTCTCTGCATTTAAGTATCTATCTTTGTCTGATTTCCTTCAGTACAGGGCAGCTTCCTAAGAAGTGGTACATGTCTTCTTCTTCGTTTGAGTTGCATAGTGTGCAAATTTTTACCGCGTTTCCATAAGCTATTGCATTCAGTTTTAACAAACCACGTCTTACTTTAAATATTGTTGATATGTCAGCTAACCGCATATCTTCCATAAAGTATGATTCTCCTTTTGAGTGATCTAAGTGTTTATATATTCGCGTGGTGCTTGATAGTGCTTTTTGTTTTGTCCTGCTTAAATTTTGTAGTTTAATGTTTGATAAAAGCTGGGTGCAGCGATCTTGTCCGTAGCAGTTATATTTTCTTCAAGCTTTGGGCCAAACTCCATCCCTAAGAACTTTTCCTCAAAAGAAGCTATGAAAAGGGATATCGAAGCGTATTTTGGCTCCAAGATCAAAAAATTTTTTGAGCAGGGAATTAAAAATTTGCCTAAACCTTGGGAAGACATTGTAAATAATGAAGAAAAATATATTATTCATTAATAAATACTTTAAACATCTTTTTTATTAATTTTAAAATCACCTTTAAAAAACGGACGAACTTATGGACTGACCTGATATATTTCATATGTAGTTCTAACGAATATAAGTAGCTATCTTCTACGTTAGTTTCTAGCGTTATTGCATAATTCGGGGTGAAGTCAGGTAATTTGAAAATTCTTTTAATAAAATAACGCTGAAGTTTATTTACTTCTTCGAACAGCGTATAATCCCAGATTTGAGCGGCGTATGTTTGTATGGCTCTGAACACAGGCTGAAACAGCTTCCATTTGGCTTTGTATGAGATGTATAGCTTAGCTAAGAAATCGTTCCATGTACTATTAATGCTAGCTTTTGCTGAATTATTTCTGGCTTGCAAAAAACGTCATTTTGGATGGGAGAATGACACCAAGATATTTGTATTCTGCTACCACTTTTATTTCCTCACCTTTGTACCACCATTTTTCTGCCTTGGCTAGTTGACCACCTTTTCTAAAGACCATCATCTCAGATTTCATTAAATTTACTTCCATGTTCCACTCAGCGCAATATATGTCTAGTTTTTTAATTATAGATTGCATGACGTTAGGATTATCAGCTAAGAGAACAATATCATCAGCATATAGAAGAAGGCGTACATTTATTCCCTCAATCAGTAGACCACCTTTCAAACAGTCATGTAGATCATTCAGGTATAATGTGAAGAGCAAAAGTGATAACGGACAACCTTGTTTTACCCCTGTACCGGTTTCAAAGTAATCTGATGCTTCCCTTCCTGTCCAAACTGCTGTTCTCGTATTCGAATATATATTTTCAATCAGATTTGTTATTTTGTTACCCATCTGTCGAAGTTTGTAAATTAATGGCCTCCTGGGTACCCTGTCGAAAGTCGCTTTGAAATTCACAAAGTATGCATAAACTTTTTTTGTTTTCGTTGAACTTTAAATGTATGTACTATAGATGCAAGATTATATATGTTATCCACCGTTGAGTAGTTTTTTTCTAAAGCCGGCTTGAAATTCAGTGAGCATCTTAATGTTTTCTATTCAGTTTGTAAGTCTTTCGTTAAGCAATCCCATTAAAACTTTTGCGATACAGTTCATAAAGGATATTCCCCGATAGTTACATGCTGTATTTGCATTTCCCTTTTTAAAGATTGGGAAAACGATTGTTTTAAATACCGCTTCGTCGATTCTTCCGGTCTCGAAGATGATGGTCTATACCAGTGGTCGCCAACCTTTTCAATGTGTTGAGCTACTTTCAAGATTTTGAAATAAACAGTGAGCTACTTGCACAAGCCAACATAAATTAAATAAGACACAGTTATATTCGACATACAATACATGTATTTATTTTACTAATATACGTTCTATATATAATAAACTTATGACTTATAGTGCTTATACTTATGTTCACACCTATCAATCGTAACAAAATTTTTTGCAGTCATAATGGCAAATCACAAGCGACTTAAAAACAACAAAACAGTAATAATACATTATTATATAAATAAAATAAGGGCAGAGCATATTTAATGAGAAGGTTGACATTCTGACTCATCGATAATTTTTTTAATATTTGCAGTATAATTTGATACAGTCATTCGAATACAGTTATCCAAATGTATATCTGTAAGCCGATTGCGGTATTTATTTTTAATAAATTTCATATTGGAAACAGAAGATTCACACAAATAAGTTGAACTGAATAACACTTTCACTTTCAACGCAATACGACATAAAACTGAATACTTATCTTTACTTACTAAAGTCCATATACATTTTGTATTTGAACCTACAGATTTTAAAGTCAAGACACTTTGAAAAGCAATCAGTTCCATTTCTGTCACGGCAATGTCTTCGCCAAAGTTGTTCATAACACAAGCTGCAAACTATTGTATATCAATGTCCATGAAGGGTGAAACAACAAATGGCGTCACTAAAGCAATTTCGCTGAAATCCTTGAAATGATTTTTGAAGTTTTCCTTCAAGTTAGAAACTATTTACATATGATATTTACTGTCATAGGGCTCTAATAGATTTTTGGATATCTTTTCGGAAAGAATAGGAAACTGCTTAGTATCGCGGTTTTTTAGGTTTTGTTCCCAAAATTCAAGTTTTGTAATAAATGCATTTATATCAGAAATCATTTCCGCTTATTCTTTATCCCTGCTTTGAAGCTGCAAGTTAAGCTAATTTAATTTCTCTGTAATGTCCACAAGAAAACCAAAATCTCTGAGCCAAGTCGAATTTTCCAGTTCAGGAATCGATTCATCGCGTTCTTTGAAAAATTGGAGTATAGTAGGCAGGACATCATTGAATCGCACTTCAGAGTGAAGAAGTAGCTCTCCTTATTGACAATCAATTTCGTCAGCCAAGGTTTTAAATAATCTTCTTTGTAACGCTTGAGCTCTAATCTTGTTCACAATTTTCACCACCAGGTCCATAACGTTGTTCAAGTTTAGAAAATTTCCACATAATGCTTGCTGATGTATAATACAGTGGTAACTAAGAAATTGTGGAAAACTTTCATCCTTATGACATAGCGCCACGAGCCCCTTATCACAACCCACCTTAGCTGGGGCACCGTCAGTTGTCAGGCCTACCATTTTTGATATTGGAATTTTCTCCGAAGAGATGAGATTTTTTAAATGAGTAAACAGCTCTAGCCCAGTAGTATGTCCTTTGAGTGGAATAAACTTCAAAAGATCTTCTTTAATTGTAAAATCACTAAAAGCCATCCTGACAAATATGGCCACCTGTGAGGTGTCAACTACATCTGTTGTACCTCATCACTGTATTAGCAGAAAGTTGCATAGATTTTATAGCAGACACTATTTCGTCTTTATTTCTAAAGTTGGCGAATAAAGAATCTGCAGCTTCCAAAAATGCTTGTTTTATGATTTCGCCGTCTTCGTAAGGTTTTTTCTTTTGTGCAATTATCTGGGAAAAACGATAAGATGCTTCAGTTGCAGCCTTATTTTTGTCGATTGTTTTCAAAAATATTGACTGTTGTCCAATTAACTGGATTTTTAAATGTTTCAGTTTTTCTTTTCTGGTGGCAGAATTTAACGGGAATGCCTTCTCAAAATTCGAATGTACAGTTTTATTATGCCTCTCAATATTTCCTTTTTTAGGAACTGATACAGATGTATTACATAACAAACAAACACTTTTCCCATTAACTTCTGTGAAGAAGTATTGTTCTTCCCATTCCGAATGGAAATGGTATGTCTTTGCCTTCTTACTACTGCTTGCCATAATGTTTCGAACTCTAACCCAACCCCTGCACGCAGAACGTTGATAATGCCGTTCAGTATTAAACTGAGCGCAATGTCGACGTGCATTGCGTATATATTATATAAAGCCAAAAAATTCTCGAACACGCTAATCGGTTCCAGCCGATCCTAGAACGGAGACGCGACTTCGCGTCGTGTTTGTCGGCGCGAAATCGCTTACCGCAGTGTTGCCGCTGTTTATCTATTTATTATGAAAATTTCTGAAATTTGCTAATACTGGTATGATTTTCGGACTTTTGGATTTTTTGCAACGTGAGCAGCGCGAGCTACCAGAATTGCCTTTGCGAGCTACCGGTAGCTCGCGATCGACGGGTTGGCGACCACTGGTCTATACTTTCGTTAGCTCCGTGATAAATTCTGGTGAGGCAGCCTTTAGTAGCTCATAAGGTATTCTGTCTTCTCCAGGTGCTTTGTTTGTTTTAGCATTTTTAATTATTTGTTGGACTTCGATTATTGTTACATCTTTATCAAGGACTGTATCTGTATGCAAAGCAGGTGCATAATGAATATCTTTTGTTAATTGAGGCTGATTTAGTAAGTCTTGAAAATAGTTTTTAAACTCCGATGATGTAATATCTACACCAACTTTAAATGATTCTCCTCTTATTTCTTCGGCAAGGCCCCACCATTCTTTTGAATTTGCGGTTTTATTGATTCTCTTTTCCAGTTCTTCATAATAATCCTTCTTCACTTTCTCGCATGTGTTCCTAAACAATTGCTTTGACTGCAAATATTTTTGCTTGTCGTATGTTTTGTTGGATTTTCTGAGCTCATTCAAATATATAAAGGAAAGCTTCCTTGCATTCAAGCATCTCATATTAAACCAAGCGCTTTTGAAAACGGCTTTAGTGTTTTTCGCTGTTTTCTTCGGCACCGACATTTTAATTACACTGCAAAGTTCTTCAAGATTTATCATTTCTCCTCGATTTGCCAGCTTAATCAGATTTTAGTTTAGGTTTAACTGATATTTTGATACATCTTTTTCTTTGAGTATTACTTTTGGTAGCAGGCTTATATTCTCCATTTCGTTCGGCGCTCTATCTATGTTTAGTGTCAGTTTAATTGGCATATGATCAGACCATACTTTTGATTCGCTTTCAAATCTTTGAACATAGCTCAATCCTTAATGCGAAACTGCGCAGATGTCATTTACAGAATTTCCTACTGCACTAATAAACGTAAAATTGCCTTCCTCATCACCAACTGTTCTGCCATTCAAGATTATAAGGCCATAATCGTCACAGAATTCCAAGAAATGTTTACCTTTATTATTTAGTACATCATCTCTAGAGGTCCTTCTGCCGATGTCTGCTTTGAAAGTGGTTATGTACATGTCTTCGATCTCTTGTTGCATATTTCCAATTCTGACATTCATGTCACCAATAACCACTGCAATTTTCTCTGAAGTTTCCTTAAAAAATTCCTCCACTAACTCTGCTTCCTCATGTCAAGCTGCTCCTCTTATATACAAGGGTATAAATGTAATGTTGTTCCTCTTTTCTTGAAATCTTATTACATCTATTCCGTTTTCAGTTTTAAAGCTACATTTTATGCCCTTTTTTGCAATTCCTTACTAACGCCATACACACATCATCCAGAAGCTCTTCGAAATTTGTTACTTCGACTTGCTGCTTTCCAAAAAGTGTCATGATCTGGGAAATATTTCTTTGCTTGGTTTATTTTCTCCTCAGTTAGATGGGTTTCTATGAGTACAAACACATGCTGCTTTACAATGTACTGGAAAAATGCTGGGAAAATATATTTGTTCTCAAGGCTATTGACAATATACGAAATGATATTTAGTTTAAATTGTGTACATTTCAAATCATTTACAGTTATACTACTTTTCAGTTTATTTTTATTAACTAATTTGCTATGACAGACTTTATCTATTTTTTTGCATTAATTTTACTTAGTAATACATTATAATCTATGTTTACATGTTGAAGCCTATCATCATACAACATTTTTAAGGTTATACTTGCATCTTCCTGGCCACAAACCAGCTCTTGTTCCTTGTTACACCTAAACCATTTGTTCATAATTTTTATCTTAGCATCTTTGACGCCTATTCGGTGCTTAGTGGTAATCGCCATAATCTCCTTTTTCAATTCCATCATAACTTTTTTGTCTTGCAGCCGCTCTAGGTTAAGATCTCTCTCTATGTAGATTGGGGTTGTTGCGCGTATTTTTCAAGCGCGGCAGTCGTATTGTTTCAAATTCAAACACAAATTTCCAACAGCGTCCGTACGCTTTAAAACTTTTTGTATTTCTCTCTTATTTCTTACGACTACCCCGATTTACACCAAGTGACACATATTTATAGCTAGTCAGAGTGGCCTGATATTACAGTTAGATTTAGTAAATACGTAATAAATAGCAATAGAATGTATGTTACTGTAATTATGCTTACTGTATGTATATATGCAAATAATGAGAGATGCTCATAACATAACAGAAATAAAGTGCAAGTGAGAAAGAATGCGAATATGAGAATAATGGCAACATACAAAAATAAGAGAATGATATTTACTGCTCGGCCGTACTTTTCGTCGGTAACACTCCCTTGCCCGTAAACAAGTCTGACAACACATGTTTCCTTTACTAGGTACCGACATCTAACACCGCTACTTTTGCAATCGGTCGATGAAGAATGCCTGATTTGGTTTCTACCATAGCGCTCCGAATTTGGCCATCCTTCGCTTTTACCACATCTATAATTCTGCCTTTCGGCCAGCAGTTCCTCGGCAGGTCTTGGTCTGCAATTACCACGACATCGCCAATACGTACTGGGCGTTGTTTTGTGAACCACTTGGTACGTCTAGAGATGACCGGTATATATTCCTTCACCCATCGATGCCAAAAGCGGTCAGCGAATTGTTGGGTCAATTGCCAACGTTGACGCAGATTGACGGTGTCGCTACATATTGGCTTGTAGCCATCCGATGACCCAATCAGCAAGTGGTTGGGAGTAAGAGCCTCGTCGTCACCATTTTCCAAAGAAACAAATGTAAGCGGGCGGGCGTTCAGGATAAATTCTACTTCATTCAATGCACTTCGAAAGCTTTCATCGCTGAAACTTGTTGAAGGTAGTATTTCATAAAGCACAGTCTTCACTGATCTCACAAGCCTTTCCCATGCACCACCCATATGGGGGGCGCTTGGTGGATTAAATCTCCATTTTACTCGGTCGAAAGATGAGGCGATACCATTCAAATCGATATTTTTCAGACTCTCGCTAATTATTTTTTCAGATGCCTTGAAATTGGTGCCGTTGTCCGAGAATATCTCCCTGGGATAGCTGCGTCGTGATATGAATTTGCGTATCGCCATGATACAGGAACTGGTATTTAAGCTGTGGGCAACTTCGATGTGTATAGCGCGAAGCGTTAGACATGTAAATAGAACGCCCCATCTCTTTTCTCGCCTTCTTCCCACGATGACAAGCAATGGACCAAAATAGTCGATACCTACATACGTGAAGGGCCTCTCGAAAGCGGCAATCCTTGCAGCCGGCAGCGCTGCCATTTGTGGCGGCTGAGGAATGGAGCTATGGTTTTTACATTTTTGACACTCTGCGCGCACTCTTTTATACAACACCCTCAGTCGATTTATAAAGTATGTACCACGAATTTGATTGATTACAGACTCATGCATCAGGTGATGGAAATTTTCGTGAGCCCAACGCACTATTAAAAAGGTGACATGATGAGAATTAGGCATCACTATAATATCTTCATGGTTTTTTAAGTGTTCAACTCGACTTTTGCATCTTATTATGCCATCTGTGTCTAAGTAAACGTTTAAAGTAAAGAGTTTGCTAGAGTTGTCAATATTCTTACCGCGTTTGAGGCACCTGATCTCTTCACAATATTCAATGGACTGAGCATACCTTATAAGAAGACATTGAGCTTTCTGAATCATGTCAAAGTCGATGGATGTTTTCCGTTGCCTTGCTAGCACAACTGAGCGTAATCGGTCGACGTAAAATAAAAATGTAGCCACAGCTCGATACAAACGTTTCCAGCTGGAAAAGTGCTCCACGTTCAGCATCAGGTTGTTCATGTTCCTTTTTCATATGTAGAACATAATGTTTAATTTCCGAATCGTCGCACTCCTCTAAGCTTAACTCTTCGCACTGCGGCCAAACTTCTGCGCTCGACCTTAAAAAATTTGGGCCGGTAAACCACAATTGGTAGCACTGACGTGTAGTTGTTTTTGTAGCTAAAGCAGCGGGATTATTTCTCGAGGGAACCCACCGCCACTGGCTTACGTTTGATGCCTCTAGAATTTCGCCTATTCTATGCATCACGAATTGGTGGAAGTTTTTAGGGTCCATTCGCATCCATCTTAGCACCGTCTTTCAGTCTGTCCACCAATATTTCGACATTATGTTAATACGTTGCGTATTGCTTACCATGTTCGCCAGCCTCACACCAATTACCGCCGCCTGCAACTCTAGTCTGGGTATCGATAATGGCTTTAGCGGTGCGACTTTGGATTTGCCAGCCACTAGACTAACCGTGACGTCGTTTCCCTTTGATACACGTAAGTAGCAAACGGCTGCATACGCGCTTTCCCCGGCATCAACAAAGGTGTGAAGTTGAACATCTTCAGCATCTTTCAGCAATAGTGAATAACATCGAGGTATTTCGGCAGCTGTTTAATGGCATAATGGACTTCCACTAGTTCCATTTGTCGAAAAGATTGTCTTGGAGCGGGTCGTCCCAGGCGAGACCAGATCGCCATACATCTTGCAGCAAGATCTTTAACCCTACGGTGTAGCAGCAAACAAATAAAAGAGGGTCGAAGATCGACATTAAAACTTGGAGTGCTTCTCTTTTCGTTGGTATGATCGATTCGTTAATAACATCGCGACGAAGTCTCGCAAATCTACAAATATATTTAAAATTATCGCTTAAAGGGTCCCAAAACATACCGAGGACTTTCGTGGTTGAACCCCATTCTTTGACGGATTGAACTGACATAGGATCTTCTTCGAGCTGCTCCACGACAAATTTGGAATTTGAAGACCAGCCACGTATATTGAAGCCAGCGGCGCCATGAATTTTTTTTACTTGTCGAGCCAATTCTAACGCAGATTGTTCATCATCTCCACAGTCAATAAAGTCATCCACGTAATGGTTCTTCTTTACAGCTTCTACGGCTCGAGGAAGTTCATTTTCAAAATGGTCAGCGTTTTTGTCACGTATGTAGTGGGCAATAAACGGAGCGCAATTCAATCCGAAGGTCAACGCTCGCATGACATAAATACTTGGTTGCTGAGGATCATCACCGTCATCGCACCACAAAAATCGCTGAGCATGCATGTCGCTGTCCCGTATATTGATACAGTGAAACATCTCCGCTATATCACCGCATATAGCCACTCTGCCTACTCTAAAAGCTAATAAAATACTAACGAGTGGGTTAAGCAAGTCTGGGCCACTCAGTAGGAAGTCGTTGAGTGACACCCCGTTCACCTTTGCAGCAGCATCCCACACCATCCGAAGCTTTCCAGGCTTATTTGGATTGCTTACAATGAAAATAGGCAAATACCATGTTTTACCGTTAGAAATAGCAGCCTCAATCGGGGAGAGTTTTTTCGCGTACCCCTTGGAAAGTAGATTATTGATTTGAATTTGAATATTAGATTTTAGCATAGGATCCTTAACAAACTTCCTCTGCAAACACATCAGCCGTTGTAAAGCATATACATAGTTATTGGGTAGCAATACACGTGAGGTACGCCACGGTAGCCCAATTTCGTAAAAGTTATCGCCCTTTTTACAAGTGTTATTCGCAATACTCACAGCTTTGGCATCTTCTTCCGACAGTAGCTGAGTAGGTTTGGATGACTCTAACGTGAAGAATTCTTTTACAGTCTCGTGCAGCTCATCGTATCTTTTTTGACAATCGCATGTATGTATATTTAGTCGATATTCGGCAGTCTGTCTTGAATTGCACCCCTGCAACGCCCATCCTAAACGGGTTTTTGACGCTATGGGCTGGAACCAGGTTCCCTCTCTAATTTTGAGTGGAATTGCCAACCTCCAGTTGTCCGCACCGATAAGCAATGATGGTTTTACGTTGTTATATGATGCAATTGGCAGTCCCGCTAGATATGGATATAGCCGCTCCATCGCAGATGCATTGATTGACTGTGCCGGAAGATTGAGATCGTCAACAGTATGAATATTCTTGAGAGTATATTTCTGCCAATTTGTCACACTCGAAATTTCGATGGCCGCCCGCACAGAATTTTCTTCAACACGCGTCGTGTTACCTGTCCACCGCAAACACAGAGGGTCTCGTTCACCTTTCAAGCCTAATTCATCAAATATTCTTTTTTCCATTAGCGTCACAGAAGAGCCTTCATCTAAAAATGCAAATATATTCAGTACTTTATTTTTAGAATAAATGCGAATCGGAACGATTCTGAAGAGTGGCTGCATTTCTTCGTGGCTGCTACTGTGCGTATTTATCTGCGCATCTAAAAATTCGTTTGTATTTGTACTTACGGCGATGGGTTTTTGTTGGCTCATTACCGTGATTGTTTTATGTAGTAACGGATTATGTTTTATAGTGCAACCATCTACACCACATACTTTATTCATAAAACATTTCCGTCTATGCGGATTCAAACATTGGCGACAGAGGTTGTTCGCCTTAACTTCCTCCCATTTTCGCTGAAGTGTAAATTTTTTAAAAGTGTCGCATTGCATTACCTTATGATCGTTGCTCTTGCAAATTATACACTGCTTGCTCCTTGGTATGTTGCGAGCTGGCGATGGATGCTGAGTGTTCGCGTCGATAGTATGCGTGTTAACCGTAGCACTACTTTTAGCAGGTGCTAAAGAGACGACAGTACTGGCTGCTTCGGCTAGATTGTACAACCAGTCGCTGAATTGTTTCACCACCGGAGTCTTTTCATCTTTCGGGTGAACCGCCCAGTTCAGCTTTTGGTTGTTGGGGAGCTTGTCAACCAACTCCTTGACGAGCAGTGGGTTATGCAGGTGTATGTACATTTGGCATCCCTCCATCGTGGCACAAATATTCCTGACGCAGAGTGCAAATTCAATAAGGCCCTCCAATTTATCCTTCAGTGCAGGCATAGCACGAGCTGTATTCATTGCGCGCTCAAGGATGTGTTCAGGTCTGCCAAAGCACATTCTAAGAGTTTTTATGATCTCAGGGACCATGGACGGCAAAAACAATTTACATTTTACCATCTCCCGTGCTTTGCCTTTAAGGCTCGCTTGTAATCTAATTAAATTCTCCGCATCGGTGTACCCCGCGACCGTAGTGCTGTTATCGAAACTGCTAATAAACAGCGGCCATTCTTCAGGGTCGCCATTAAAGGTTGGGAGCTGCTTAGGTATGGCCTGCCTTGCTGCTAATTGCCCAGGTGTAGGCCCATTGCTAAAAGAGGCCATCGAAGTGCTGGATGAGGGCAGGTCATTATACTGCGAAAGAATCTTATATTTGTTGTCCAAATATTGTTGTTGCAATTTCATCTGCTCTTCCAACTTTTCAAGCTGAAGGTTTCGATATATTTCGGAGTTGAATGGCATCTGCATACCTTGGCCATTTCGTATACCTACTTGCTGCACCGACGAGAATACTTTTGGTTGACTGTACGAGATCTCATTAGCAGAGGTGGCGATGCTGCCCGTTGTGAATTGTTGTAGCCCTGGGTTATACTCACTTGATTTATTTGGCAGTTGCGATCCCTGAACTGATGTACTGGGTTCGAAATTCCAGTTCGAAGAAGCCCAGGTCGAAAAGTTCGTGGATACTGGAGTAGCGGTAGTAACTGTAGAATTTGCTATATTAGTCGCAGGTTTTAGAAGCGGATTGACTGTTGAGTTAGATATCTTCGCAATTGTTGGAAACGTTGGGAGAAAATTCACGTGCCGGTTACCTTGCTTGGTAGTTGGCGATGACGATGCGGTTGGATGTGCGTTCGTGGTTGATGCATGATTCTGGCAGCTTTCACAGCTCCAGCTTTCGTCAGCCACATTGCTATGTACTCCAACGCAGTTGAAGTGGTACCAGGCGTCGCAGGTGTCACACTGGACCATACTCTCGTTGTCCGCTGCGTCACATTTTCGACAACTTTGCCCCGTTGTTTCTTTGTCCATATTGACCATTTAGCAAATATTAAAGTTAGTTAAATCAAATTTAATTTTACGGCAAAAGAATTTTAAAGAATTACGGCAAAAAAGTTTTAAAGAATCACCAAAAAAAGTTTTAAAGAATTGTTGCGCGTATTTTTCAAGCGCGGCAGTCGTATTATTTCAAATTCAAACACAAATTTCCAACAGCGTCCGTACGCTTTAAAACTTTTTGTATTTCTCTCTTATTTCCTACGACTACCCCGATTTACACCAAGTGACACATATTTATAGCTAGTCAGAGTGGCCTGATATTACAGTTAGATTTAGTAAATACGTAATAAATAGCAATAGAATGTATGTTACTGTAATTATGCTTACTGTATGTATATATGCAAATAATGAGAGATGCTCATAACATAACAGAAATAAAGTGCAAGTGAGAAAGAATGCGAATATGAGAATAATGGCAACATACAAAAATAAGAGAATGATATTTACTGCTCGGCCGTACTTTTCGTCGGTAACAGGGGTGTTCGCTAACTTATTTGAATTTTTGAAAACCATTCCAATATCCTGTTCGGATATATAATATATTTCGCTCAAATATTTTTTTCGTTGAATTGATCATTGATGATTTTCAATATCTCCGTGCATACTTTAGCAACTTCTTCCTGGGTTGATGTATTTGCATTTAAAAATTTGAATATTAAATTTTGTTTTTTAAATTCCTCTTCTAGTTGTGCAAGTCTTCTTTTAACCATATCTTTTTCTGCTTTGATTTTATCAACTTCAAGCGTCAGGCATTCGTTTCGTGTTTTTAACTCAGCAACATCCTTAGACAATTCATTTAGTTTTTCTATCATCTCCTTGTTGCTCTCTTTTATTATAAACTTAAGAGTCGCCAACTTTTACAGCACTCATTTCATGTATTTTCCGCGCTTGATCTTTGGCCCTCAAAGGGGATATCTGGTAAGCTCTTCTTTTATCCAGAATGGCTGATTGGGTTTACCACTTTTTACAGAATCATTTTTTCTACATCTCTACAAGAACATATAAATTCCATTAAACTTATTTGTAATCGCTTAAAAGACGCAAATCTTAAGATCCAACTGGATAAGTCCGAATTCCTCAAGAGAGAAACGGAATTCCTTGGTCATATAATAACGTCAGCAGGTATTAAAACAAACCCTAAAAAAAGAATGTGTTAAAGATTTCCTGATCCCTAAAAGCACAAAATAAATCAAGCAATTTCTAGGCCTTACTGGCTATTATAGAAAATTTATTACAGATTATTTTTTAATCGCCAAACCTATCTGACCCAGAATACGAAAAAAGCTTTAACATACTTAAAACATTATTTATCCATTACCCAATATTGGTGTATCCAGATTTTACAAAGCAGTTTACCTTGACAACAGATGCCAGCAACTACGCGTTGGGAGAAATTCTCTCACAGAATGACCTTCCAATATGTTTCGCAAAGCGTACCCTAACTACATATGAAATTAACTATAATACCATAGAAAAGGAATTACTAGCTATTATACGGGCTACGAAGTATGTATATCAGGCCTTACCTTTTCGACCGTAGATTCATAATAGAAACCTACCATAAGCTTCTAACATGGCTCTTCTCAATAAAAGAACCCAACTCCAAACTTGTAAGATGGAGACTTAAATTATCAGAACTTGATTACCAGATTAAGTATAAAAGAGGGGTTAAAAATGGTAACGCCTATGGCTTATCCAGGATCGAACTTGATTCAGGTAATATTAATACATTAGAATTAAACCACACAACAATAAAAGTAACCAAATCCCTTATTAACATATTCAAAAATCAAATTGTTATTACAAAAATAGCATAAGGTTCACTGAGGATAAAAAACGAATCAATTTTTGAAAATAACAGAAAAAATATTCATACTTAGGAACTGGATAGAGAAACAGCAATCATCCTACTTAAAAATCATCTTAACCCTGCGCAGTTGAATGCTGTTCTAATAGAAGAAGAAGAAGAATTTTATACAGTGCTAAAAACAACGTTTGACGAACTCTTCGCAAATAACACAAAATTTTGGATCATAAGATGTTTCACTTAGTAGAAGATGTAGAAGACGAGGAAACATTAACGGAGACCATAAAAAGTGATCACCTTGTCAAAAATCAGCGAGGTATTGAAGCAGTTTTTAAAGAACTCTTAACACATATCTAAAACCCTAAATTGAAACTAAGAATTACAGTTTATAAATAACTGCGAAATATGCAACCTCGAGAAATATGAGAGCAATAGACAAATTCTCTAAATTCGCTATGGCATTTCAAATTAATTGAAAGAATTGGACTGAGTTTAAAACCAAATTGCAAATTATAAATACGTACGGCAAAGTAAATAAAATTGTATTGGACAACGAAGCAATAATTTTTGAAAGAGAAGAACATTAAAATACACTTCGCATCTAATAGCAATCACACATCCAATGCAGACATCGAACGGTTACACAATACTATTAACGAACACATACATTTACTAAGACATGTTGACAGAAGTAGGGATGAAACTATAGAAGACAAAATTATAAGGATAATAGGTTTCTACAACAGCACAATCCATAATACCACAGGAATCAAACCCATTGACTTTTTAAATGGCTGAATACATGAAGATAGGTATAAAGAAATTCAGAACCTAATAAATTCAAAAAAGGAAAAATATATACAGAAATTAAATGAGAATTGAAAAGATATAGAACTGGAAGATGGAACAACTATATTAAGAGGCGGGAAGAGTCACAGAAAATATAGAAAGGTAGATACAAATAAAATAGATGAGGATCATGTACAGACAATAGGTACGGGACACAAATACTATAAATCTCACGTCAAATACGAAAGGAAATATCAGGATAGAGACAATCCTACTATAAAATCCACAAAATAATTTCCTTTCAGATGACAACTTGGGCGCTAATATTCACTCTCTTCACAATCGCAAACGCGCAATATTTAGATATTCAAAATCTAACCAACAACAATTAATATATTAAACTAGACAAAGTCAGGCCGATAGGATCTTGCTCCAAAATAATGCACATGATTAATGCAACCTTGAATAAGAAACACTTGACTTAATTACAGACAATATGGCTATACTGGAAACAACTACCATGGACACTAGTCCGGTCAATTTAGACCTTCGAAGCTTCTAAAATTCATAACAAGCTGAAAATTGATGAATTAATTTTACCGGACTACACTAAGACATTAGTAGACACTTTCGAACCAATTCCGATATTAAAAATAAAACATTAGCATTAAAACCGCATACAATACTTACTGATCAAAGCAAAAAAATAAATGAGCAATTTTTTCAAGATAACTTAGAGAAAAACCTAATCACTCTTAAAAGTGACTGTATACAAAATAATTTAGAGTATAAAGAAGCTAACTGTCCTATGGAAAATTTTGAAACGGAAGAAATACTTCCCGGCCTACTTATATTCAAAAATTATTACCAAAATCTTAAACATAACTGTAAGGAAGAAGAATTACAAATTAAAGAAACTTTCCTCATAAAATTCGAAAATTGTAAGGTTTTAACAAACTACAAGAATTTTACTAATGTTAACTTAAGAATTAGAGATAAAATAATATTACCAAATATTAAAACCAAAATCAAAAATAAGTAAAAAATGTTACCCTAAATAATTTAAAACTTTTTTGTTTTTTTTTTTTGTTTTCTGGTGGGTGAGGTAGAGTTCAAAATGCCTTCGCACTTACAGCGACCGTCGTCTACTGCGACGTGTGGTATGGCCACTAAAACAGTCCCTCCTCCTCTCCTGGGGAGACTCCCCTCACGGAACTGCTTTGTGCATTACTTCGGGAGGGCCTAGAACGGTGTCCATGAAAAGGACCAATTCTATTCACCCACGTCTGGGTCCACCATATTTGTAGCCAGCATTCATGCTATAGGCTCGTCTTCTTGTGTCTCTATCTGCGGGGCTTCATGTTG
This sequence comes from Anastrepha fraterculus, assembly GCA_037575425.1. Taxonomy (NCBI): domain Eukaryota; kingdom Metazoa; phylum Arthropoda; class Insecta; order Diptera; family Tephritidae; genus Anastrepha; species Anastrepha fraterculus. Next base: position 200,901 of record JAYXIM010009871.1, read on the forward strand.
CCGGCTTATCTTCTAGTCAGGTATATTAGCATGTCGGTTAGGCATCTCTGTCCATGCCAAGTTTTTAGGCACGTAGGACTCGCTCTATATACGTGCGAATAATTTGCCAATTTTCTGCGCTTTCTATCATTTTATCAGTGATGTTGTCAGCTCTTAAGGGGCCTAGTCTACCTTCGACAGCTTTGCGATCTAGTTTCCATCTCTCACATTTGAAGAAAGTGTGATCAGCCTCGTCAATAAGTGCATCTTCGTAGATGCATTTAGTGGTTTCTGACTTGACTATTTTGTTAAGGTATTTGTAAAAGTATCCATGCCCAGATAGCATCTGTGTAGTATAATAGTTTACCTCGCCGAACTGTCTGTTATACCATTTGTCTAGATTTGGTATAAGTCTATTCGTCCATCGGCCTTTCGTCTCTGACTCCCATCGCTCTTGCCATATTTGCAGTGTATGTGCTCTAATTTGCTGCTTTGCACTCGTTTTGGTGCGGGTGCTTGTGTGGTCTCCTATTGCGTTTGTCTCGCTCTTTTTAAAGCTCCATAGTTCTTTTCGCTCTCTCGCTAGCAGATCAATAGGTATCGTGCCGCTAATAATGAGTACTGCTGCTTCTGATCCCGTGCGATAAGCTGAAGCAACACGGAGGGCGGCGGTTCTTTGGGCCTTGGCCAGGATCTTGCGACGACACTCAGTTTTAAGTGTGTCCGCCCGTACTTCACATCCGTATAGTAAAATGGACACCGTCGTGTCCGTGAGCAGCTTCAGCCTGCTTGCGATGGGTCCTCCGATGTTAGCCATTATTCTTGATAGCCTTGAGATTGTTTTGGTGGATTTTTCAGCAGCGTAGTGGATTTGTGCCCAGTATGTCAGCTTGTTGTCGAGTTTGATGCCCAGATATTTCATCACTTTTGAGGTTGTTTTGTTCTCTGTGTAGACTGGGATTGTCACTTCTACAGCTATGCGCGCTCTCGTGAATAGTATCAGTTCTGTTTTTTCCGAAGCTAAAGTATGGTCTTGCGAATCGAGCCATGTCTTGATTCTTGTCATCGTTTGTGTAAGTTTCCGCCTTGCTGCGTCTACATCCCGTGCGGTAATTACTGCTGCGACATCGTCAGCGTATCCTACTAGGTAGCAATCGTCGGGTATGTCGATGGTGAGGATGCCGTCATAACTGACGTTCCAGAGATCGGGGCCTAGTATGGACCCTTGGGCCGCGAATGAGTACGCGGTCTTTGAGGTAGCTGCGGATCATCTTCATCAGGTGTTGGGGTATTTTGAACCGCTTCTCCAATGCGTCTATCATATTTTACCACTTTGCGCTGTTGAAAGCGTTCTTTACATCGATTGTAGCGAGGAGCACGATTGGTCGGGAAAAATGATTTATGCTCCATGCTATTACTTTGCTCTTTACTACACCCTCAATTGCTCCAATTGTGGCCCTTCGCGGTCTAAAGCCGTGTTGCCTGTCCGAGAGGCCTCCCGATTTGTTTATCGCTGCTGCCATTCGTGGTTTCAGCATTTTTTCTAGCAGCTTCCCTGCCGTGTCGAGCATGCACAGTGTGCGATGCGCTGATGGGGTTTCCGGGCCTCCTTTCCCTTTGCTTATGAGGACTAACTTTTGTCTCTTCCAAATTTCTGGAAAAGTTCCTTCATATAAGCAGGCATTGTACATGTGGGGAAGCGTTTGTGGGCGCTCAATTGCGATAATTTTCAAAACCTCCGATGAAGTCCCGTCAGGCCCTGGCGCTTTGTTATTTTTGAGAGTTGCAGCTGCGTCTCTCAGTTCCTCTACCGTGAAAAGCGGGGGTGGGTCGGTATTTTCCTCGTCAACTCTATCTGCCATGAGGTCATGTATGGGGAAGAGTGTATTCACTATGTTTTCCATAGTGGCTTCGCTTAGTTCAGGAGGTGACTGCCTTGCTACGAGCTTGTTTAGCACGAGTTTATATCCTAAGCCCCAGGGATTTTGGTTTATATCGCGCCGAAGCTCCTCCCATTTTTCTTTCTTGCTTTTCAGGATGGCCGTCTTTAGGGTGCTTTTTGCAGCTTTGTATTCGGCGTGCTCTGTTGTAGCGAGGCTGGTTCTTCGTGCTCTTGTGTACTTCCTTCTTTTGCTGGTGCACGTATGTCTCAGATCGCGGATTTCGTTATTCCACCAGTGCACGGACTTCTTCGGGTGTGCACTTTTTATCTTGGGCATTGCTGCTGAGCACGCTTACGTTATCCTTCTCAGCGTCATCTCTACTTTGTGTCTAGCCCTACTTGGCTCTTCGTGGTGTGGTTGTTCCTCGTCAATTTTAGCTATAAGTTTTGCTTTGTCAAGTTTTGATGTATTCCATTTTCGCGAGCTTTTGATGCATTTAGTTGCGTTCGCGTTTGTCTCTCCGGCGCAGTAGGTAATGTACTGGTGGTCACTGTCATTGTTATCTTCCAGAACTGTCCATTCACGCATTTTATTTGCGTACCTTTCAGACACTAGAGTTATATCCGAAATTGTGCCTTCACACCCTGGTCTTCGAAAGGTAGCTTTATTGCCCACGTTTGCAACGGCGAGTCCTAGTCTAGCGGCCATGTCTATTAGTCGTTGGCTTCTCGGGTTTGTTGTTCGACTACCCCATTCCATGGCCTTAGAGTTAAAGTCTCCGGCGATGATGGTGTGCCCGCTTATTTGGCGAGCTGTGTCTTCAATATTGTCCAGTTTAGCTTGGAAGTCAGCAATGTTATCGCTTGGTGTAAGGTAGCAGCTAATAATTGTGAGACATTGGCTCTTCATGCAGACGTACCCGTTTCCAGTTCCACTGTTCGTCACTTGGAGTTTCGTGTTATCCTTGCACCATATTGCTGTTGTAGAAGAGGGATCTTCTATAAATCATCCAACACTTGGAGAGGCGTACTGTTCGCTTAGAACTGCTACGTCTGATTCCTGTTCCAGCATAATTTGCGGCAGGAGTAAGTCTGCCGTAGGGCTCCTGTGCATATTTCCTTGTAGAATCTTTATCATTTCGACATGATTTCATTATAGGCCGCACATCGTACTGAGCCTAGCATATGTCCTGTGTCAGAAACACCTTTACTTCAGCATATACAACAATCCGGTGGGCTGCTGCATTCTTTAATTTTGTGTCCTGGCTTCCCGCATCGTATACACAGTCCTTTACTCTTTCTACCAGGCCCTTTACACTGCCATTGTAAGTGTCCGGTTTCAAAGCACCGGTAGCATTTCTTTTTGTCAATGAAAAGTCTCATTTTGCAGTTGATCCATCCTATTTTAACGCGTTCCTTCTGGAGAATTTTGTTTGCGCTTTCTGATGATAGCGTCACATACGCTTTTAGCTGTTCTCGGCTGTTTCGTGCTAATAGTTTAACAGTGGTTTCCTCGTTGGTCTCGTCTAATAATTGGTTAACGGCCGTTGCAAATTCGTCTGCTGTAGTCAGTGAATCTAGGTCCCGTATCTCTATCGTTGTTTTATTTTTCAGCTCACTTACGGAAGCGATATCTTTCATCTTGCTCCTCAGAGCTTCATGGAACTCTGGTCCTAGTTTTATACCTTTGTCTAGTTCAAGGAGGAGTGCGCCCGTTTTGGTTTTCCTTATTGCACGAACTTCCACACGGTTCTCGTCTGATTTAACATATTGGCGGAGGTTTTGCAGATCTTCGGCGTAACTTCGTCCTTCCGCTGGTTTGAAGAGTACTGCTTCCGACCGCTGTTTGGGTCGTCCTTTCGTCCTTTTTTCAGTTTTACCACTCTCACATACTGTTTTCCCCGTACCTTGCTCTGCCGGACTCGAGGCCGCCTGTTTCGATGATACAGTCGACGGAGTGAGCAAGTTACTTGGGTCACTTTGGGCTTCTGCTGGTTTCAAGGACCTTACTTTTTTGGCTTCTTGTTCCGTTTTAGTCCAGTTTCGTCTCAGGCTTTCAATAATGTCGAAGAGCTCGTCTAGTTCGGATACACCGTTTTTTAAGTCAATACTTATATTTTTTTGCTTCAGCATTGCCAGTTTCATTTTCCCTAGCGTGAGGCGGCACTTCATGAGATCTTCCTCTTCTCCTGTCCTCATCTTTGCTATGAACTCCTGCTTTGGTGAACTTTTCTCGGAGGGCAGGCCCTGTTCATCAGTAGGGGTGTTAAGCGCCTCTTTTTTGTTTATTTCTGGTAAGGATGGTGTCAGAGAGGCGTCAACCCTCTCGTTGAGTCCGATTTTTCCTCCCAGAATTCGCGGCGGCGAAAGTTGAATTTTGCTTCTTCTTTTGAAAGCTTCCAGGCCTTCGTAACCAGGTGATCCCCTCTGTTGCAATGGCGTCTGTAGTTTGTTTATCTGTTGCGTTTTTGTTAGTGAGTTCCTGTTTATAAGGGTCCTCGCTTCATGCCGCTATCTCTGGTCGATGTACAGTTGCCGCAATTTCCCCGCGGTTATCTATGCATTGCAGGGAGGCCGCGCAAAGGGTTGATGCAAAACCTTATGGGCTGTTGCGTTCAGAGTCAGGATGGCATAAGTCAGGGATTTCTCATCTGAGCCTGTACCGCCAACTTAATGGCGACGTAGCTTCGAACGTACTTGAAGACCCGCCACGGGTTTAACAGGACGGAGGCGGTCTACAACATTTACCTGAAAGCCGTTTCCACAGGATTTCACTCCTGTGTACTAAGGTAACAGACTGTTGCAGCCGTCAGCCCAAAATCATCAAATCCAAAACGTTTGTTAAAATCTATATCCGTTTCATTGCCAAGTTCGTTTGTTTCATCACAATTTTTGTGTGATGATGTGGAGACAGCCGCTCTACTTTGGAGAGCAGACGCTGACCAGGGAGCCGCTCACTCTGAGTCATATGCTTCTGGTTATTTGTATGTACATCATGCCCACGCATGATGAAGGGGAGACATAGTTTTAAAAAGGTGGTGTCTATTCGCCTTTGTCACTGAAACTTCATCGGACTAGCTAGCTTTTGCTCCGCGTCCTCTGTTTCAACCGCTCCTTGTCGGGGGTTGCTTATTTGTTAAAACTTATTCACAACTACCCTGCAATTGCAGGCCTTCCGGCAATCCGCAACCAGCCGACCCCACGGTGGCTTGGAGCCCAGCTTAGCCGTCCGATCCCGAAGGAGCGTGGACCTCCTATACTTGAAACAATTAAAATACGAAGAAAATTTAAACAATGTATTATACTACGATAAGACAACAAAAACTATTGGTTACAGCGTTGATATAGTAATTATTTTATGCATCATGTTAGTAGTTATACTCGTATATACAATATTATAAGACCAAATCAAATCTTTAATGTTTCGTCGGACCCTCAATATAATTTTTTTTTTTATTATTTTTTTATATAATGTCTGCCGTTATTCCCTTAACACGAGACAATATAATATAATAAATAATAAACGTACATAATTACTAATTTATGGGGAATTGTTTTGCAATAACACATTTCATTATTTTCTTTTCCAAATAATTACTAATTTATTAGGAGTTGTTGTCCATTCAATTATTAATGTGATTAGTAAGCAAACTTAATAAGAAAATATTTATATTAATATATTTTAACTATAAGAAAATACATTGTAAAATTATAAATAAATAATAGCATTTAAAGCTATTAGCTTTAAGCTCTCTATGCTTAAAGAACTTTCAATACGAAAGCTTTCCTTGCACTGAAAAAGCTTGGGACTGGAAGAGCTTTTATTGTCTCAGAAAACTCGTATCCTAATAAAAAAAATTATACCCAGCAATACAAAATTGCGGTGTAATGTAAGAGCGAAGATGGCGAATACTGTGGATGGTGGAAAAGATCCACCTGATATATATTCAAAGTGTCACCCCGAACAAAAAGTTTCAATCGTAACATGTATTTTATGTGATAATGTGTTTCACAAAAGTGACTTTAAAAGAATAAAAAAAAACATCTAAATTTATAACAAGTGTCGAACATGATGATATCGACCTAACCTCAATTGATGAAAAGCAAGAAATAGATAATGCCAAATTACAGAATGGTGATTTAAAAGTTATAATCGCAATATTAAGAGAAAAATTAATGTCATACAAAAAAAATTATAACAAACTAAAATTACTACACGAAGGGAAAAAGAAAAAAAATAATGACACGGTAAATGTACAAGAAAATGAAAGTCAAAAAACTTTGGAATCTCTGAAAACAGAAAATAAGTTGCTTAGAGAATTGAACGAAGAAATCAAAGGTAAAAGTCAATTAATGCAAGCGGTATGTTATCTAAAGCTTAACCCTCTAGTACCCAAGACCGCCTGTAGACGGCCTAAGTTTATTTCAAGCTTATTCCCTCTTAAAATACCATTTCGTTACTTTTTAAACTCTTCCTAATTCGGGAAAGTCCCAAAATTATTGCTGGTGCATTTGCAGCAGCGTCTTGTTTTTTAATCAGCCGTCATAGTCATTTGAAGTCGGAAAATAGTGAAGTGCGGTCAAATTAATTATTCTGCAAAAGTGGTGTATTTTAAGAATTAAATAAAAATATTAGAAGTGTATTTAGCTTATAATAAAAATTATCATAGTGTTGCTGGTTGTGTTCAAAATACGAAAGTTAAAAGTAATAACAAAAAAAAAGTGTTTCCTGCATTTTATGAATCTTTGAAGACAGCCCGTCTAGAGGCGGTCCTGGGATAACTCGGAATAAATAACACTTAAAAAACACTAAGCTTTTGGATTTACTAGAAATCGACGATGCTACAGACGTGGAAGAAGATTTGGAAGATCTTTTAGACGAAGATGTGGACGATGCAGAATTACCTATCGACACTGGAATTGACGAGGTGATTAACAGGGCGGTAAATTTGTCAGATTCTATGCTGGAATCAGAAGTGTGTGTCAATTTAAATGGAAATCCCGCGTTTGCACATGTATTATCCCCATCTACTTCGAATTAATCAAATATTCCGCAATCACAGAATCGCAAACGCAAAGCTCCTGGTGAGCAGGTTGTCGGTCAACGTATTGAAACTATCATAACCGATCCAGGTGAGTTTGTTGGGTCAGTTAATGATATCGATCCTAAATCGCAGACCTTTAAGAAAATGTTGTGGCGAAAGAAGAACTTAGTGCTAAATAAATCAGCGACTGGTTTTTCTGAACCCGATTTGAGAGATGATATAAAAAGCCTTGACACTCCGTTTAAGTGCTTCGAGTACTTTTTGGGCGACAGTGTCATCGACCATATTGTGGAACAAACCAATCTCTATAGCGCTCAAAAGAATATTAACACTACCTTTTCAACAACCAACTCGGAAATAAGAAAATGTATTGGCATTTTATTTTATATGTCCGTGTTTCGCTACCCAAACGTCCGTTCATACTGGGGTGAATATGCGTTCCAAATAATTCAGGTCACAATGTCACGAAATCGATTTGATCTAATAAGAAGCAACTTGCATTTCAATGATAACGATAAGTTACCTAATAAAATTGCTCCAGATTACGACCGTTTGTATAAAATAAGACCTATCGTGGATCATTTCAAAAACAGGTTTCAGTCCATTCCGATGACTCCACGTTTATGTGTCGATGAACAAATGTGCGCAACGAAGATGAGGACTTTCCTTCGACAATATCTGCCAGATAAACCATATAAATGGGGTATCAAAATCTTCGTTTTGTGTGACTCCTTCGGATTTTGTTATAACTTCGAAATATATTGCGGCGCAGGAGACAATGCTGTTCTGACTGATACACCAGATCTTGGGGCATCAGCGAATGTGGTGGTCCGATTGTCTCGTAATATTCCAGATTTTAAAAACCATATAACATATTTCGACAACTATTACACGTCACTGCCACTTCTGGTTTATCTAAAATCTCTCGGAATACATTCGCTGGGAACTATTCGTTCAAATCAAATTCCGAATTGCAAACTTCCGACAGATCTTGATCTCAGGAAACAACCCCGTGGATATTCAACCGAATTTTGTGGATCTGCTTTAGGAGTTGACATTTCTTTATCAGTTTGGAAGGACAATAAAATAGTACGACTCGCATCGAGTTACGCAGGCGAAAAGCCCAGAAAGTCCAGAATGAAACAAATGTTATAAACAAGGTGTCGCGGTTCGTCCGCTCAGACAAAAATTTTTTGATGTCGATTGCCCCAATGTAGTCCGTGAATATAATAGTCATATGGGGGGCGTCGGCCTCATGGATGGACTAATTGTGCGATATAAGATTCCGGTAAAGAACAATAAGTACACAAACCGTCTTTTTATACACCTGCTTGATATGGCCATGATAAACGCTTATGTTTTGTTCTGAAGAATTAACAAGATTGACACGCATGCTAGGCAGTACCAACTGCCAAACTTCGCATACGTACTCTGCAAACAACAATATTCTTCAATACCAAGAGCTCCAGGTCGTCCATGACAAACTCCTCAAGTAAAATTTACTGGAAGAAAAGCTTACTTACCTCCTGACGACGTTCGCTACGACGGAGTTGGACATTTTGCAAAGTTTTTATCACGCACCGGTAAAAAAAGGTGCAAATATCCTGGCTGCACCTCCGAAACTCAAATCGAGTGCCGAAAATGTAATCTGAATCTTGGTTTTTCCCAGCAAAAGGGCTGCTTTCACAATTTTCACCATAAATAATTTGCACCAACTGCCTATTTATGCCCAAAAGTATGCCTTTCTTTTGTAGACATTTTTCTAAAACTATTTGAAATAAGACTGACTGTTTTGTATTGATTTCTGTTAAAAACTTTCTGTTTTGTTCAATAAAAGTACGTAATACACTGAATTTGCAAGTTTTTCATTTAGATTTTTTTTGCCGTTCTTTCCCAAAGCCGCCTGCAGGCGGGGTAAGGTTTTATCCCTATATAATCGGATCAAGGAACAAAATTTCACTTTCTTGATAAAGAACCTATAATTTTACCATAATCCCCACCCAAAGCAATTTTTTTCATTCAAAAATAAAATTTGGGCACTAAAGGGTTAATGCTGCAAATACATCATATTCTACTATTACTCAAACACCTAAAAATAAAGAAAAAGATCAAAGCGTAATCGTAAAACCAATAAACTCAGATTTAGAAACAACTATTAATAATATTAAATACAATCTACAACATAAGACCAGCATACCAGTAAAAAAAATAATAAGAAAAAATGATAAAGTTATAATTAAATCAGATATTTCAAATGCAGCCAAACTGCAAGAGGCTCTTCAAATAAATTCAAATGACAAATATACAATCAGTTTGGAAGAAAAGAAAAATCCAAGATATAAAAAAAGAAATAATTTAATGGAAGGCAGTACTGTAAATATTATATAATACACACTTACACAACTAAAAAGAAAAATACTACGACAGCAATAATACAAGTTGATCCTCATACATACGAAAACGTTATGAAAAATAAACAAATATATGTGGGACATGAAAGGTGTCATGTTTACGACGACTACAATATAAACAGATGTAAGAAATGCGCTGGCTATAATCACAGTGAAAATAAAAAATAGTTTAAAAAAACTAAAAAACACGCTTTTATTGCCAATCGAACTAAAAAGTATAAAATAAATCTTAATGACAAAGAGACCTATAATGAAGTAATAGCAAATCGAACGATCAGTCATAGTCAACTACCTCAGAACAGAATTATAACAAAAATTAAGATACAAATAGAATAATTCCAATTAGAGTTAAAAGCGTGGGATGCTTGATATAGTAAATATTACAATCAATCTATTGGCAAAGACCACTCCGGGGAACGCGTTTCGAGTCGATTGAGGAGATAAAAGCTGAATCGAAGAAGGTGCTGATGGCTATACCGGAAATGGACTATTTGGCATGTTTCGGGGATTGGAAAAATCGTTGGCATAAGTATATTTCATCGAGAGGGGATTATTTTGAAGGGGATGAAATTGATTTACAAGAATAAATAAAGATTTTTCATTTTACAACCAAATTCACCTTACTTTTTGCCCACAGGAAAAAAAAGAAAATATTAATCCTGGCAATCCTAATAAGGATAATGGAAAACTTTTATCAAATTGTTGCATTGTCATCGGTCCTTGATAGGTGTGCAAAATTCCAAGTCGATCAGATTTTTAGAAGCCAGTGAAAATTAAGCTCAAAGATTCCGTTACATACATACATACATACATACATACATGCATACATACATACATACATACATACATACATACATACATACATACATACTTACATACATACAACCCGACCTAATAAAAGTGTGTTAAAAAATGCAAGAATACTGAAAAATGCTATTTATGTGCTGGGAATCATCTTGCTAGTAACTGCAATAACAAGGATGAAAAAATTGCGTCAATTGCATCTATGCAAATGAAAAATTTGATCTAAAAGTGAAACGAAATGAGGAACATTGTGCTAATGATCCTGCATGCGAATCATACATAAGATTAAGGAAAAAGGTTATTGATACAACTAATTATCCTTGTAACCCTTTAAATAAATAAAAATGTACTGCAATGAGTTTGAAATTAGCAATTTCGAAAAGCTTTTAGAATGTACAATACTAAAAATGAAGATTTTCTACGGTTGCATTTAAATATACAAAGCCTAAATAGTAAATATGAAAAATTATGCGTTTTCCTTGAACAATTGACATTTAACCCACACGTTATTATATGTAGTGAAACGTGGAGATTAGAGGCGCCTAATCTATATAAAATTGATGGATATCAAATGTATTATAGTAGCGGTGAAACCAGTCCAGCAGATGGGGTTGTTATATTCATTCAAAAAATATAGAAGAATCTACTGTAATAGTGAATATAGGTAAAATAAGTGCATTGTATACGGAAATTACATGTGATAATAATAAAAAAATTGCATTTACTTCTATATATAGATCTCCGAGTACTGATAAAAAAGAGTTTATAAATGATCTAGATAACTATCTTTTAAAAAATAAAAAATTATTATTATTATTATTATTATTATTTATTAACCCATTCCATCCCATTGTACTCGCTTGAGTACAGAAAAAGCATCTTTTTCGAAACGACGTCAAAAGCCAACGCTTACAAATTTTTAAATGTACTCGCCACTTTATAATACAGAGCAATGTCGAAAAGGAATACACATGTTTCTCCTTCTGTTTTTTGAGTCCCGTTATCCGTTATTCACTTGTCTTTGCGTGCACCTTTGCTATTTTTCTTCTTTTCATGGTTTAGTTTGCAATAAGCTCTCTGTTTGACAAAATCTAAGTTATCACGGAAAAAGTTCAGTGTTGTAATATTCATAATACATATAATCTGTATACTTTATACCAAAAAAACGAAAAAAGTTGTGGAAAATTGCATTTCGGTAAGTTTAAATTCTAGTGTACTCGCATGGGTACAGTGGGAACATTCATATATATTTTGTGTGCATATTTCATGTAGATTTGGTAATGGATGTAAAAACATTTTACGGAAAGAGGTTTCATAACCTTTCTGCGGCCACCGACTATATTGAAACAAGCGACCGTAGTCACTTCGACGTCACTATTATACCGCCAAATACCCACTGTGACACAGATAAGGATGACATTGAAGAGGATAATATATTGCGTGATGATATTCCAACCTTGGAATCGTATTTTTCGATTCTTCTTTACGTCATATGACCTTCTTAGAATTTTAAAAGAACAAGGATTTAAGGCTACTGGGACTGTTCGTGAACGGCGGACCAAAAAATGTCCTCTGAAAACGAACAAAGAACTACAAAAGAAGCAACAGGGAGAGTTTGATTTTATGTAAGTTTATCATAATGATTTATTTGAATAGTTGTTTTGTATCAAATTTTGTAGGTTTTCTGACTCAGGAATACTTTTTGTGACGTGGAATGACAATAGCGTTGTGACAGTGGGAACAAACTTTGATAGAATTGAACCTTTACATACCGTCGAACGATGGTCACGACAAGAGAGGCGCAAGGTGAATGCCCATCAGCCGAAGTTGATAGCGGAATACAACTCAGGAATGGGAGGAGTTGACCTCCACGACCAAGCTTTGAATACCTACAATATAAAGTTTAGAGTAAAGAAATGGTGGTGGCCTCTTTTCACCACAATGATAAGCTCGTGCGTAGTAAACGCATGGAAGCTTTATAAAGTGGCAAGTAAGAGTCAATGCGACTTGTTGCAATACCAACGTGAAATTGTGCGATTTTATTTACGCAATTATAATATCCGGGACATATCTTCAAAACAATCGACAACGGCATCAATAGCTGGTTCCTCATATAACCATTTTCCCAAAAGGATATCGAATCAGCTGAGGTGCAGGGAGTGTCACCAAAGAATTCGATGGATTTGCGAGTTATGCAATGTAGCCCTTTGCGTAGAGAGAGAATGTTTCAAAAACTTCCATACTGTTAACCGAACTAATAGCCAAGGAAGTCTTTGAAAGTGTCTTTTTATTTAATACTCCATATTTTCATATACAAGCAATGTATATACATATTATCCCATTGTACTCGATTGGGTACAGCCCAAAAAATGCATTTCTATGATTTTTTTTCGTGTTTTTTTTTTTTAAGGAGCTTAATTACACTATTTCAATAAACGTTTTATACACGCATTTAAAAAAAAATTGTTTTATATAAGGTTGGGATTTAATGGGTTAAAATATAATTAAAATTATAGATTAATCTAAGATAAAAGCTCTAGCTACCAGGGCTATCGGCTAGTCAAGTGATAGTAAATGTAATTAAATAAAGATTATAAGACTAAATAAGTTGAAATATGTTTATAGCTTTAAGAAAATTTGACATTTTTATTATATTTGCTTCAGAAGAGATGGAGGGTATGTTGATTGGATCTGCGTTATCCAGTGTTGTAGTGCGTAAGGCGGAGATAGATGGACAATGTAGGAGAATGTGGCGTACGGTTAAGCGGTTCGCGTTGCAAAAGTTACACATTGGCGGTGGGCTCTTTGTTAAATGGTATTGGTGTGTTAAAAGAGTATGTCCTAGCCTTAAACGTACAAAGCATCGGTTCATCCAAGTAGTAGTCGAAGTTGGCAGTATGGTAGCGGAACCGTGTGGATTTACTTCTTTGTATTCATGCTGGTAGATATACCAATTGGCACCCAGCTGAGACTTTAAAGCTCTGGAGTATATGGTTTTAATTGATGTTGTACTAAATGGGTTATAAAAGTGCAAACATGATTTTAAGGCAAGATTTGCGGCATAGTCAGCATGATGATTGCCGAGTATGCCCGAATGTCCAGGTATCCACATTAGGTTTGTGTTTGACGCTTTCTTAATTAACAATTGTTGCATGTGATATATTGGGCCTACATCCATTCGAATGTTTCTTGCAGCATTGAACACTGATTGGCTATCAGTGCATATTAAAACCTTTTGTCTAATCTTTACAAGATTTAATGCTGAAATTATGCCCTGTAATTCAGCTTCAAAGATATTGGCGTCCTGCGGTAGTAGTCCGTGAGAAAGGGTTTGCCCAGCTTCATTTGTAACAGCAAATGCGATGCCATTGACTTGCTTGGTGCCATCAGTGAAAAGGAGATTCCAACCACTTCGTTTCAGAGGGTGCACTATGCTCCAGAAAATTTGCTGATATGTTGTGTTGTTCGTGCACTGTTTACGTAAATAGCATAAGTCTTCGATAAAGCTTTCAGAGTTTAGAGCCCAGGGTGGTAGCTTGGTTTGAGGTATTCTCATTGGAGATATCTTCAAGTTTAAATTATCGGCGAGCTCTTTTACCTCGCATAATGTTGATTTATGTGTAAGTGGTCTTCTTCTTTTATTCAGTAAACGAACTTCATGGTGAAGAATATGAGTGGAATCGCAGAATAATTTGTATATTATGCGACTTCTGAGATATTTCGTGCGATCTTCGAGTGATTGAAAACCACCTTCCTTTAGCATATTTATAGTAGGTGTTGTCCTAAAAGCACGTAAACTTCTCCGAACCGCAGCATGAAATGGTGCTTTGATTTTATTGATGGTAGACTTACTACATTTTCCATATATTTGCAGACCATAGTCAATTTTTGATTGTATAATTAGTTTAGTTGCGGTAAGTAGTGTGTTTGTATGTATACAACTCTTTTTTGTTGACAAATATTTTACAATATTCAATCTGGTAGCTAGATCACTTCTTAATTTAATACAATGATGCTTAAAACTATGTTTATTATCAAAAATAACACCTAGTATTTTCATAAACTTAACATTGGTTATGGTGTGATTGTTATATTGAATGTTAAGCTGATTACAATTGTGTTTCCTGCAGACATGCAGGTGCTTGCATTTCTCAAATGAAATGAGAGCACCCGAATGTTTTGACCATTCGTCCAAAGTGCTTAAAGCTGTACAAAATGAAGTTTCAATATCAGCTATTTTCTTATTGTTGCATATTAAAAATAAGTCGTCAGCATATAGACAATGCTTAATGTTTGGTTGTAGGCTCATAATTTTGCTAACTTCGTCAAAAGCTATTAAGAAAATAGTCACAGAGAGCGGAGATCCCTGAGGGATTCCATTGTGAAGAGAAAAAATGGCAGAAAAGCTGTTATTTGCCTTGCAACGAAATTTGCGATTGCTCAGAAAAGATTTTATGTAATTGAAGATTTTGGGTCCAACTTTCCAGCCTTGAAGCTTTTTGAGAACTATGTGACATCCGATTTTGTCAAAAGCATTAGCAAAGTCGATTGCAAGTACAGATGAGTGTTTTTTTTTGGAGAAATTTGAAGATAATTAGTGCTTGAACCGGCTTTGAATCCAACTTGGAATGATGATAGATGCTTTTTGGTCTTTAAAAACCATATTAATCTTTTTGATATAATTTTCTCCATTATTTTGCTCATGCATGGTATTAGGGAAATGGGCCGATAACTTTCGATGAGCGATGCATTTTTCTGTGGTTTTAATATAGGTACTACTACGGCTGTCTTAAAATTCTGGGGAATTATGCCAAGATTAAGAATTGAGTTGTAGAGTTGGAGTAGTCTATGTTTAACGGACATGGGTATATGGCGTAACATATCGTAATTTATTTGATCAAAGCCTGGGGTCTTACCTTTACATAGTTTTAAAGCAGAATCTATTTCATCAATGCTGATATTATTTTCAAGGGAAAGAGCAAGGTGGTCCGTGGCGTCGGTCGCACGCATGTAAGGCATATTGTTGGAAGAGGCTATGAATTGGGGCGGAAAGTTGGATGTTTCCGAGGATTTTCAAATTTTCTGTGCAAATTCTAATGAAATAGAGTGTGGATTTGTGATTACAGTGTTATCTACTGTTATGGAATTAATACAATGAGGCTGATATGTCCCCGTGAGAGTTTGTATACCCTTCCATATATATCGAGTAGGGGAGCTAGGGTTTAGTTTTTTCGTAAATTCTTCAAACCTTATGGACTTAGCCTTTCTCTTCTCCCTGTTAAAACGGGCGTTCAGCCTTTTGTAAATTATCAATGAATCGAGAGTAAGGCACCTTTGATAATCCCTCCAGGCTACCATTTTCTCAAGTCGTAGTTTACCTAGCTCTGGCGACCACCAGGGCACATTTCTTGAGGCTTTACGAGGATGACTCCGAGGAATTGCTAGGTTCGCTGCTATCCTTATAGCTTTATGAATTGTAGCTGCTTCTTTATTAGGGTTGGTGAGGTCGAAGTAAGGAAAATGCTTGTCATTTAATAAATTATTAAATTTCTCCCAGTTAGCTTTGGTAGTGGTGTACCTAGAAGGAATTTTAATGCTGGGGGTATTTGGGGTGCAGATGGAAAAAGAGCAAGCTATCGGAAAATGGTCACTGTTATGCAGGTCCTCAAGCGTGTGCCAGGATGCAATGGGGACTAGTTGTGGTGAACAAATGGTCAGGTCAACATGTGTGAATGATTTGTGGGTGGAGAAGTGTGTTGGGCTATTATTGTTGAGGACACACAAGTTGGAAGTAAGAATAAAATCTTCAATTATAGTACCCCTACGATTAGCGTTTGGTGAACCCCAAAGTGGACTCCAACCGTTGAAATCGCCACATATAATTATAGGAGTACTTATTGAGGAGGTAAGTTGCAATATGTCTGGCTTGGGGGGATGTAAACAGAAATAACAGTGATTGGATATTTAACATTAAATTCAACAGCAGCAGCTGATAAATTGGAAATTATATCGACTCTTTTGTGTTGAAGATTTTTGTGGACTAAAATTCCACAGCCTTGTTTAGAATAGTTAATGTTAGAGAAGTTATGAAAATACGGCGAATATTGTTTGGGGCAATATGGTGAGTAACTGGGTTTAATATGTGTTTCTTGTAAACAAATTATATGTGGCTTGCGACCTTTGATTAGAGTTTCTAGTTCCAGGTAATTATTTTGATAACCTTTAATATTCCACTGAAGAATGTTAACCATCAATATTATACCTTTTTATGCTTGCTATTAGTGTTATTTTCAAGAGAAAATAACCTATAGCTCTGGTTCTTGAAGCTCCCAAGGTGTAGTAGTGTTGTGCATTTCGGATATTGTTGTTAGTAGAGATTGAGGGATTGTGTTGGAATAAGTTGTGGATTCAGTGTTAGCGGTGTTGTAGGAATTGTAGGGTGTAGTAAGAGGATTTGATTGGTGAACAGAAAATTGATTGGAGTGAGTTGTTGATGCATTAGTTTCGTTGTTGTTATTGTTTTGAATACAGTCCATGGTACTGATAGTTGGTGTGGTTAGAGAATGAATTAGAGAGGTAGAGCGGATATTTGCTGTTGATTGGATGTTGTTTTGATCGTTTGAGTTAGCTGAGAGATATTGAGATTGAGATGTCGATGTTGTGATGGCTATTGAAGGAGTATGAATATGATCCAATGAGTGTTGAGAGATTGAATGAGAGCTTGAAAGAGACGTGTTCGTAGATGTGTCGGATTGGTTAGTGGTGTTGAGTGGTTGAGTGGCGACTGCAGTGCTGTTTGAAGAGGTACGACCCATGGAGTTGTGAGCGATATTGTGGTGAGAAACTTGTGTTGAGTTTAGAACTGACGAGTAAGATTGCATTTGGCTTAGGTTGATGGGGTTTTGTTGTTTGTATAAGCGTCTTGCTTCGGCATAACTGCACTTGTTCTGCGTCTTTATTTTTAATACCTCTTTCTCTTGTAAGTATTTTGGACAGTCTCTAGCAGAGGCGGGGTGAGGCCCAAAACAGTTAGCACACATTGTGCGTTGACATGGCAGTGTGGAATGGGGTGGAAAGTTACAAATTTCACATGTGATGTTATTATTGCATCTTTTTATGGTGTGACCTAGTAGTTGGCATGAGCGGCATCTCATGGGAGTAGGAAAGTATTCCTCAACTTTCACTGAGTACCATGCTATGTCAATAGTGAGGGGAACTTTGTACAAGTTGAACGACAGAACTATTCTGCCTGTAGGAACTTTTATATTATTAATAGTTTTAGTAAATTTGAATATTCCCACAACTCCTTGTGAATTTAAAGCCTCAAGAATTTTTTTTTCGTCCGTATTTGCCAAATTCTTGTCGAAAATTGTACCTTTGCAAGTGTTAAGGGCTTCGTGAAGAGTAACAGACACGGGACATAAGCCGCCAAAGTTTTTGCATTTTATAAATTTCTCAGCAACCTTGAGAGATTTTGTTAGAATCAGCAGGCTGCCATCGCGTAGTAAGCTTACTGATAAGTATTCGGTACTAATGCCATCAATAGACTTCTTTTTAGCAAAAACGCTGTATTTTGATAGGGAGTTGGATACATCGGTAGATTTAATGATAATGAATTTTGGATCGTTGCAATTATGATTTTGGGTCACGTCTGATAGTAGTGGAAATGATGTTTCTTTATTCACTTTTTTACGTTTTGGTTTCGGGGAAATTAGCATACCGTCGGTAAGTATGCTAAATCGATTCCCCGAAGGAATCGGGGGGCTTTTACCCATATAAAGCACTCAGTGATATTCTTTTTAATATTTTACAAACCAGGTAATTTGAATAACAATAAGAATGTGAAAGAATTGAATTATCAAAAAGCACGTGGAAGTAGCACAAATGCTCGCGGAGTTTACTCAACTTAGGTAATCACTTGATACGCACAACCGTACGGCAAGAGAGTTAGTCGGTGACTGAATAAAAAATTAAAAAATCATTTTATTATTGGGGACATAAATATTGATATTAGCCAAAAAAATTGATTACTAAGCAATAAAGACAATTTAGAACCCTTCGGAGAAGGAAAAAACTGAATAAAACCTTAAAAACTTAAGATGCAAAAAACATTTCTATTGCAATTTTTATTCAAAACAGGTAACAAATTCAATTCTGGTATAATTTTGTTATTATTTTTAATTTCTTTGAAGTTATTTGAGATAGGGCTTTTTGTTATTATTTTTCTTGAAAATAAATTTAAGTTAGCGCTTTTTGTTGTAAGTTAAAATTCGGACAAACTATTGTAATAACACTGTGGTACAAAAAAAAAAAGTTGCAAAAAAACTTTGGATCGGACATGGTGAGGGTTGTAGCTTATGAAAAACTGAAAAGAATGGTATAGGAGAAATTTCCAATACACCCCCAAAATCTCATTTTATGGCCATAAAACCGTTTTTCAGTAGGTTGATGTGAAGAATAACTCCTAACTTCGCCAATTTCCATCCGATTTCGAATTTGCTTTTTTAGTTCGAAAGAACAAAAACAAGCCTTTTTGACAGTGTGTTAACATTTTTTTTGAAATGACATCTGACGAGACCGTAGACGGAAGTATTTGGAATTTTTTTATTTTTTCTCTATTTTTTCAACTTTGACATAATTTTTACGATATTATTCGATATTGAGGATATTTTTTAGTACCCTACTGTGTTAGTAAATTTAATTTTGCGTCAAATGAGCTATATTTGACTGTAATGTTGTGCGAGTTTTAAGATTTTATTTTTATTTTGGAATGTTGGTATAGCTTACGCTAAATGGGAATAAGGACGTGTTTTGATGCGTTATTATAGATACGTAATATTTATTGGAGCGTATATGTATACATAAGAGTACACTGTACTGCATACAACAGAACTGGTTAGAACTTACGAAAATATCTGACATATTATAGCACTTTTTTTTCAATAGAAATATGAAAAAGCCCCCAAGTGTACCAAAGTTCACACTGTACATTGATTAACAAAAGAAGTTTGTTATTTAATTTAACCTTATTAAAACGTCAAAGTTTTATTGTTTGTTTCATTGAAATTCAAGAGACATAAATCAAAACGTTGCCAGAAAAGTCGAATTTCTCAATATTCTCCGATGATGTGGCATCATCAGTCTTATCATAAACCAGATGATTGTTATTTTTGTAAAACGGACGTAAACGGTCATCATTATAAAACTCGAAAGCACATAAAGTATGCTGATGTTGCAACTGTTAAGAACCCCGTAGTCTTGGACGATATGATTGACTCAACTGCAGGTCATGAACTGAAGGAAGTTCAACTCATTGCTGATGATGATCAAGCTGATAACAATAAACCTGATGATGAAGAGTACTTTCCGTCTGGTTCTAAGTCTTCAGAACGAGACATTGTATCAAATTCAGATTTTCAGGATCTTTCTCGTGATTTACATACTTCTATCGGGAAGACAATCTGAAACGCTCGCTTCTCGATTTAAACAATGGAATTTAGTTGATGACGACTTCAGATGAATGATGATGATCGAACTTCTTACAGAGAAGTATTCAAAACTGATGAAGAAATGACAAATGTATCGTACCATACTAAACTCCAAAGGGCCGTTTCCAATGCATTTTTAAGTTTGGAACCAGTGCCGTTGTGTACTGCACCGTACCATACCGTACAGTGCTGCACTGCACAATACTCCAATAAATATTATGCGTTTATAATGACACTTGTTATTATTTTCATGCTTCGAAACGCATACCAAATCTCGTAGTAAAAAAAAGAAAAAATCTTAAAACCCACACAACTCTATTAATTCTAATTCAATTACAGTCAAATATAGCTCATTCGACGCAAAATTAAATTTACTAACACAGTAGGGTACTAAAAAAAATCCTCAATATCGGATAATATCGTAAAAATTATGTCAAAGTCGAAAAAATAGAGAAAAAATAAAAAAATTCCAAATACTTCCGTCTACAGTCTCGTCAGTTGTCATTTCAGAAAAAATGTTAACACACTGTCAAAAAGGCTTGTTTTTGTTATTTCGAACTAAAAAAGCAAATTCGAAATCGGATGGAAATTGGCGAAGTTAGGAGTTATTCTTCACAACAACCTACTGAAAAACGGTTTTATGGCCATAAAATGAGATTTTGGGGGTGTATTGGAAATTTCTCCTATACCATTCTTTTCAGTTTTTCATAAGCTACAACCATCACCATGTCCGATCCAAAGTTTTTTTGCAACTTTTTTTTTGTACCACAGTGTAATTCATGTTTGAAGTAAAATAAATAAATAATTAAAACTAAAATACATATTTCAAGGCAGATGTTATTATACTGAAAACAAATTAGGTTTTATAAGGTAAATTATCATAAAAATGTCCCACTTGTTTTTAGATATGGCTATTTTCTCTTTATAAAGACAATCGGGGGACAAATTTTTAATCGGAAACTTCGATCTCTGTGGGAGTAACTGATATTCATCTGTTACATTTGTTTTAAAATAAATTGATCCTGACGAGTCATACGCCAAGGCTCGAAGCATGCTTACTGTATGATCTCCAATGCCCCTGCCTGTAATTTAAGAAAAGCTTAAGGGGTAACACCACTGTACACGCGTAAAATAAACACGATTTTTAAAGAATTTTTTTGTATAGAAGGAAAGGGAAAACAATCACTCTGATTTGGGAAGTTATTACTTATATACTAAAATACAAAACTACAAAGTTTGATCGAAAAATTTTACAAAATGGCGGCATTGGAGACATTTTTGTAATGTGGTTTCTCTTGAAGGAGCTCCGCGGCACGCAGCACAGAGAGTGCAAATTTTAATCTGGAACAAAGAATTATTTTTTTTCTTAATCTATATAAGAATAGCTAGAGAAACACGTAGGGGATTTAAAAAATATTTATTTTTGTGGAATTAGCAAGCATTTGAAGGAAAACACTCTATTTTGGACTAAAAAAACGGCACTTAAATAATTATAACAATCGTTTAAATTAATCTATCGAAAATCCCCTACGCTCTTCTCTTAAGAAGGTTATTATACAGACGTAGTGAAAAACCTGATTAAAAATATTTTAAATTGTTTGAGTTATGCTGCGTGCCAATTTCAGAAAACGTGTTTTGAGAAAAACGCGTTTAAAGTTTGGAAATTTGGAGAAATCGTTAGGTAGCAGTCACTAACGCTTGGTTAAAAGCTTAAAATATTTATGAAATAAACTTCGGTAACGTATAAAACTTTTTGTTCTGTATTTTAAAAGGTTCAAAGAATTTTTTAAGCTTATAAAAAAAAAATCAATTTTTTGAAATTTCTACAGTGGTGTTACCCCTTAAGTATATATATCCAAAGAGTTGTTTCAGTGTGCAATATTCACCTGGTCGTATTGATGTGTATATCTTTGAAATATTTTCGAAATTTAAAAAATAATCATAACGCAAATGGTGCGCTTGTAGAGGTGCTGGAACTTTTCTAGCTTCCTTAATGAGTTGAACAAATTGAGACGGCAAGTTTATTTGTTTTTTATTTATTTTTCTCTCTATTAGGGAATTCGTTGCATCACATTCCATTTGCGTATGACCACTTATTAAAAACTTCTGTTCAATTGTTATTTCGGTTTCCTTTGAAAAATTCAACAAGGCGTTAGACAAAACAGTATTACGGTTTTGGTGAAAGCAACCATCCGAGTAAATAATAATGTGATGGGTTTCAGGCGATCGAGCATGGAAATTCCTTAAGTGGTTAATAATACATGTAACAAAAACGGAAGAGACTAAATTTCCATCTGTTTCGTCCCACACATAATTATCTGATTCATGCGTTACAATATTATAGACAGTAAAGTTATGTAGTTGAAGCTTCATATTATAATATGCAGCACTCGCGTTTAGTTGAGGCACTAATTTAACTGCCTGCACATCTATACAGAATACTGCACATAGTCCGGATTCAGCATTTTTGATATCGTTTTGCTTTTCTACACGCATTTTTCCGATTTCTTCTCTATGTTTTTCGTATTGCTCATCGGAAACATTATTAGCTTCATGTGATACGCATAAATTGCTCTGATCTTTTCTTGGCTTAAAAATAGAATAATTTAATTCCTTTCTTAATTGCGTAAATATTGGGTACGAAAATTTTAGGCCTCTATTTTCTTTTTCGGATTCACACTCGTTGACATAAAGCTTGTAAATCTCCTGATATGAGGAAAAGTCCGATTCGAAGTAAAACTTTTTGCTATCTTTTCGACAATAATGTGACTCCATTTTTGGCAACTTCTCTAGCCATTTTTTTAAAAAGTCACGTCGGTTTTTGTTGCGCTGATCTATAACTGATGATCGCTTAGCATTTTTGCGCAAAATTAAAGCTTTATCGGGACTGCATTGTGTACCGTGTTTACCGCCACTGCTAATCCAATTTCGAACCATCTTTTCCTTTACTCCTAGTGTTGAATAAAACATTTCACGGCACACTTGTAATCGCTTTGAATTATGACTTAAGAAATATGATTCCGTCTCGAATTTTCAGACGTTTTCCTTTTTGTTTCAGAAAAGCTTGTAAGACCTGCCACATACTGCCTCTTTTGCTCCCAGGACATCTCCCAAAACAAACTAAAAATTTCTTTTCGCGTGGACTCATTAAACGTCGAACACTTTTTCAAAGCACTTTTTACACAAAATCGTGATGAACATGGCTCTCCTAATGGCCTAGAAGGTTTTTGATAAAGTTCTTTTTTTGATATACCCAAATATTCCACGCCTTCCATTCTTTTTTTTTATTTACATTTTGTTTCCATTCGGATTTGTTAGTAGTATTTTTTCTTTTTGGAACATCATCTGAATCAGAATTTTCTTTCGCACAATTCATGTTATTAAAACTTTCAATAAAAAAACTGTTTTCAACACAAAAACGTTAATTGAACTGACACAAAAAACAAAAACGCACCGAAGAACAATCAAGGCAACAAAAAAATTCGCCAACCAAAAACCAATTTCTGTTGTGGCTTTGATTGTGTAGGGCTTAGGGCTTTTTTTCAAAAAAAACTTCGAATGAGTTAGGGCTTTTTTTATATACACTATAAGTCCGTTATTTGCGATCATATTCATGATTCTTTAAGGTGAGGTGTATTTGACAGTGGTCTACCAGAATACATTAAAAACGCGATTTCGAAAAAAATGTAGATACGCCTTTTCTATATTAAGCCATCGATATAAATTCTATGTACGCTAATGAATTTAAGCCATATATTAGCGGTATAACAAAAGCAAACCAGAACGGGGGCACTTGCATAGAACATATTGTCGGTAAAATCAGTATCAACTATCATATATAAAAACAATATTTCAGATCATTATTGCACTTTTCTTACTATTGGTTTAAAAATAAAAAATATTTCTGTTAATAAAGTAATCACAAACGTTTTAAATTATGAAAAACTTTATAAAATAGCTAAAAAAATTGATTGAAATCTATTTGATTATATGAATGATGCAAATGAAATGACTAATCTATTTATTGAAAATATACAATATATCATGCACAGAGCAACCAATGTTAAAAAAAATAAAAATAATACTAATAATAATATTAAAAGAGGTAAATGGATAACGCAAGGTCTAGTTATTTCATGCAATACAAAAGAAATGCTCTACAATCTTTGGAGAAAAAACCCTAATGATGAAAAAAGTCATACATTATACGTAAATTATAATAAATTATTAAATAAACTATTAAAAATTGCAAGAGATAATTATGAAAGAAATTGCTTAAAAAATCTAAAATCTAATAAGCAATTTTGGAATTATATAAATAATAAAATAAACTCTAATAAAAAGAAAAATAAAAAAAGGTCAATTGATTACTTACTCATAAGAAACGAAAAAGTAACAGAAAAAGAGATATAGCTGATAAGTTTAATACTTACTTTAATAATGTAGGCACAGAAATGGCAAATAAAATCAAATATACAGGTGAAAAATGTGGTAAAAAAAGGTCTTGATTAAAAATTCAATATTTTTATTTCCTACTCATCCAGAAGAAATAAAAAAAATTATTTAATTATTAAAAAATGATACAGCAGCTGGAATAGATGAAATTCCAACAAGCGTATTAAAAAAATTAAGTAATTTCATTATAAATCCTCTAGCTAACATTATCAATATATGCTTAGAAACAGGAGTTTGTCCTGATCATTGTAAAAAAGCAATTATAATACCAGTTCACAAAGCTAAAGAAAAGTATTTTGTAGCATACGTATAATTTAGCATTAAGTATTGTAGCATACGTATTATTTAGCATTAAGTATGTATTACTTTTGTAGCAATGGCAACACTGTAAATAGAGATTAGCATTACATTCTACACCTGTACCAGAGAATGTTAATGCAATGAGAAGGTGCAAATGTTACTGTGAGCTTTTTTTAGTACAATTGAGATTTGAAAGATTTGTAATAAGGAAATTTAGCACACCGAGTTTATAGACACCTCACTGACTTTTCCCCACACAAAAATTAGAAACACCACACATATTTCACCTCAATACACAACACATTTCTCACCTCGACATTAAACCAATTAAATTTTTACTATTTTCGTATTTTTGAAATAATAAGCGAATACGTAAAATTTATTGCACAACTTTTTTTTCAATTACATTATAAAGAAAAAACGAATTAAAAAAAAAAAATTTATAAAAAAAAGTTTGCGCCGGGATTTGAAATCGAGTCTAACATGTGGCGAGGAAAAATAGGTGGTGCGTTTATTTCTTCGACTGCTTATTTTTTTACCATTTTGTTACTTTTGAAATGATAAGCGGATACATAAAATTTATTACAATTTTTTTACGATTACATTAAAAAAAAAAAATTTAAAAACGAAAAAAAAAATTTGCGCCGAGAATTGATGGCGAGTCACGTGGGGAGGATAAATACGCAGAGCGTTTATTGCTGCGCCTGCGTTGTGAACAAAAGGTTTGTGATGTCTACATAGATATGTATGCGCGCAACGCGAATAAGTTTTAATAAATTCTGAAAGTAATTCATGAAGTTTTTCATTACATACATTCATAAATGAACGTATACTCTATACATATGTACATAAATGATGGTATATGACAATATACATAATATGTATGTACATGTCAATAGGAGGTATTTGCGTTCAGAAAATAAAACGGTTTAAGATAAATCAACACTTATTTTATATTGTATGTCAATTTATAGTTTATGTATTCGACAGCATTTACATTCATATGTATGTATGTACATTTGTATATGAAAAAACTAATAATGCACAAGCATAAGAACATCATCTTCCTTTCATACATATGCATGTATGCCCAATAACCTTGACTTATGTGCATATGTACACTTGTCACAGCACATCACATTCTTACAAGAAATCAAATACACATACGCACTAGTGAACGAGTTTCTTCCTAACAAGTGCAAAAACAATTCTGCTCTATGTATGTATATATACCCACTTTATGTCCTAGCATACATAAATACATATGTATATACCTACTTGCCTTCTAAACTTCCTACAAAATAATTGCATTCATATGTTACTACATCCCCTCAATGGCTTCAAAACGGATAAATAATATTCTTTATTGACTGTCTGACCCGATGGAAGGTACTCATGGTGGACTATGCCTTGGCAATCGAAGAAAACAGTCTACATCACCTTCCCGGTTCTTTTTGCTCATAGGGTATACATATCCCATCTTTTCACTGACGGACAAGAAGACGGTCGCAGTTGTGGTTTTTTATATGCATACATTTTGCGTTCGTTGAAGGTTTGTATATATTTATATACCTATGCGTGCATGCGCGTTTGGCTTTCTGGATGGATATTAGAATATTTTCTCATCAATATGTGTATGTAAGTAGTTCAGATTTGACTGAAGAGATTAAATACATACATACATATATGAATGCATATTCATATGCATTACCTTTATGGCTGTTTTACATATAAATCAATTCAAAAGAAGTATGAATAATGTTATATAGAAAATAAATTTCTAAATAACAGGTATTAGAAAAACCTGAATACACTATTTTAAATCAATTCTAATGAAACCAAATACAAAAAATTAAATAAAAATATCGAACAAAGAAAAATGTGTACAGGACTTGAACCTGAGTCAAATATGGGACGATGTACTGCATATACAACACCTCTTTCACGATTGCGCTAAACTATAATTCCTAATGAACTTTTCTAAATCAGTCATTTATTCGTCTCGCAATTTTATATGCACATATTCTGCGTTAGTTGAAAGTTTGTATGCGTAATTTTATGCATATGTATGTGTGTATGCGCGTTTGGCTTTCTGGACTGATATTAGAATGATATTTTCTCATCAATATAATTTGGATTTGATGAAAGAGATTAAAGACATATGTATGTACATATTTTCTGTTTTGATTGATTTATATAAAAATCAGGTCATATCCAGTATGAACTATTTTATATCGAAAGGAAATTTCCATTTATGAAATACAAAAAAAACAGTATTTTAAAGAAATTTTAATTAAAATAAACACAAAAATTTTACTAAACTTTCCTGGTTTGAATTGTAAAAAAAAAATGTGTAAGAAAAAAAAATGACTTCAGGACTTGAACCTGAATTAAATACGTGCCAAAAAACGAAACGAATAATTCCGCCGACTTTAGCTTCTGCACCACAAATTAACTGCCGCGCGGCCTTCTTAATCGCAAATTTATTCGCTTCGCTGTGGGCATGAAATAAGTCGATTTCCTTAGTAGTGTGCCGAAAAATCTTATGAAATTCCTCAGTAGTTTGGTAAACGCAGAAAAAATCTGAATTCCGGTCCTAGCGTGGTAAGTAAATATAGAAACCCTCCACTCGCGTCACTCGCGTGGTAAATATCTGCAATTCCCCACAAGTGAGGAAAGTTGAATTTAAAATTACCTTAGTATGAATCTACAAATTAGTACTCGAAAAAAGCTCATTTAACATTTGCTCCTTCTCATTGCATTAATATTCTCTGCGAATACGTGGTGCACATAGTTCTCGTTATATTTGTGTGTCTTATTATCCACCCTTAAGTAATGAGTGCTTGTATAAGTCGCATGTGAACCACGTGTTAGCCCTTCAGGAAGTTATTGGGAATAACCAATTATGTGTCTTAGGGGATTTTAACTAAAGCAATATAAATTGGTTATATTTAGACAATAACGTATATCTAACACCTTCAAACGTCAATAGTCCTAAGGCATCTTACTTTACTGATAATTTACTGTGCATGGGTCTAACTCAGATTAATGGGTTCTCAACATGTTTCAATTCTTAAGTGTGTAAATTATAAGTTTCCTTGGTGCACGAAAGAACTTAAACATCATAAAAATTTGAGAAATAAGTTTTTTAAGAAGTTTAAGTTAACTAACGAAACCCGCTATTATGATTTTTTATCCTCCACAGGAATAAATTTCGTACTTTAAATAAGTCTTGCTATAAGGAATCCGAAGAATTTTTGGCGATACATTAAATCGATTAAAAAGGCCCCTTCTGTTCCTAATTCAGTTTTTATAGGGACGTAACTGCCTGCTCTGTCAGTGATGCAGCGAATTTATTTGCCGATTTCTTTTCATCAATCTTTGTGTCTGATGAAGATATTAAGGAAGTACATTTGGCAGCTATTCGCCATAATTTCTTGGGGAAAGTGTCTTCTTCAGTTGACTTCGGTTCGCTTGTTCTATCAGATGATGATGTCATTGAGGGATTGTTAAAGATTAAAAACTCTGCTCATTCGGATGTAGACGGGCTTTCGGTAACTTTGTTTGGTGCAACCTCTTAAGCTAATTTTTAACAAATCTTTCAGTCACTCCTATTTTCAAAAGGGGTAATAAAAGCGATATTGCAAATTATAGACCAATTTCCAAATTATCTTCTGTATCTAAACTTTTTGAATGCATTGTTAAAGACAAGTTATATTTTAGCGTTAAACATCTAATTAGTCCTCGACAGCATGGTGTTGTTGCTGCAAGATCTACGTTAACTAACTAATCCGTTTTTACTGATGATTGCCCCGCAGGCTTCCAGAATGGTTTCCAAACTGACGCGATATACACGGATTTCTCTAAAGCCTTTGATAAAATCTACCATACGATTTAAGTAACTAAATTGGCTTGTCTCGGTTTTTATTCTACGTTCCTTGATTGGATTCGATCCTATTTAATAAAGAGATGCAGTACTGAAGTTATCGATGGAGTTTCTTCGAAACAGTACACTGCCACCTCTGGTGTACCTCAGGGTAGTATTTTATGACCTTTGTTATTTGTTTTGTTTATTAATGATATTTGTTCGTGCTTTTCCTTCGCTAACTTTCTTCTCTATGCTGATAACCTAAAAGTGTACGCTGAAAGAAGAAATTCTAGTGATTCAGCCGCCCTACAGTCCGAGTTGAATAATTTATTTTCCTGGTGCCTTATGAATCGTCTATTTCTTAATATTGAAAAATGGCATAAAATCTCATTTTCTAAGCTTCAAAACCCACTTTATACCTCTTATCATATCAATTATACATATCTTGCTTCGTCGGATGTGATAATAGATTTAGGGGTCTTCTTCGATTCAAAGCTTAATTTTATCTCACACCTAAATTATGCCATTTCCAATTTTCTTGCTACGCTTTTGCTAGACGTTACTCATCCCACTTCACCGACCCATATACTCTTCACTTTTATACTCTGCGTTTG
Source organism: Anastrepha fraterculus (assembly GCA_037575425.1). Lineage (NCBI taxonomy): Eukaryota > Metazoa > Arthropoda > Insecta > Diptera > Tephritidae > Anastrepha > Anastrepha fraterculus. Next base: position 229,747 of record JAYXIM010009871.1, read on the forward strand.
TGCGGTCAAAATTAGATTACTCCTCTTTTATTTGGAGACCTTATCGTGCAGTCCATATAAGTGGAGAGGGCTCAAAAAATGTGTGTGCGTTTCGCCCACATTCACTCGATTTCTCAGACCCGAAACCATCATACGTCTCACGCTGTCGTTTGATTATTCTCTTTTCATTAAGTGACAGAGGTACTTTTCATGCAGTATCATTTATCTTTGATCTCATTAATGGACAAATTGACTGCTCGTTTCTTCTAGAAAGAATACAGTTTAATGTTCCTTGCAGAAATTTTCGCCGTTGCAAAATTTTTCGTGTTGGCTTTAGTAGGACATTAGACAGTGCTCGTTTGAACGCTGTCTGACCTTAATTATCTCGCCTCCCTTTTGGATTTAGGGCCAAACATGTATTTCAAACACAATTAAAAAATTACTTTCTATGTGAGAAATCTAAATAATACCTAGTATATATTTGTCATTTTAGTTTCCTAAGTATTAAATTTGTTAATTACTTCTGTATATTTTTAGCAGTTTAATGGTTTTTTATGTTGGCAATCTAAGTTTACACTGTTTAATATTGAATATTGTAAATGTGTATTTTAGTTCTGAAATTTATATCTTAAATGTCTGTTCCGAATTTTTGTTAGACATTAAATAAATAAATAAATAAATAATTCCGCAATTAGTCAATAAAAAGTTGGAGGAAATCCGTATGCGTCGTTTACTGAGGTTGCAAAAAATTATGGCAGCGATGGGCATGGGATATTCTATATTACATTTTATAATAAGTAATAAGTGGACACAACGTTTATGGACACACGCTTTTTTCTGTAAAATGAATCCCTAATTAATAATATTTAACAAAAATTTTATTAGAATTATGTTTACAGACCTGTTTTCTTTGCCGGCATCATCAACATTTGTGGGTCTGCGTTGTGGTGATCCATTGACATGCAAGTAAACAAGAAAATACTTACCTCTGCTTCAGATAGTATTTCCACCTATATGCAGCGCCTGCTATAAGGATTTCACAACTCCAAATTGAAAAGCTGTCGAAAAGCTAGTGAATAAAAGGATGCTATAGAAATTCCCGACAAATGTTATTTTTATAAATTAAAGATTAAAAATTAAATAGATTTTGTTATCTATATCAGCTGTGAATCACCCATCTTTTATGACGGTATGTAAACACTGAACAACTTTGTAATTAATAATACGTTCACAATTTCAATTTGGAGTTGTGAAATCCTTATAGCAGGCGCTGCATATAGGTGGAAATATTATCTGAGGCAGAGGTAAGTATTTCCTTGTTTACTTGCATGTCAATGCATCACCACAACGCAGACCCACAAATGTTGGTGATGATGGTTCCCATGTATAATTTGTGTCTGCAAGATATTAGTAAAATTCAAATTGTACTTTTATACCTATGTCTCCGCAAATTTCGTTTTACCTGCTCTCCATTTTTATTTAATAACAATTTGAATTGAACAATTTGTTATTATGAATGCTGTAACTTCTTGCTCAGGAGTAAATAAATATCCTATTTGTTAATTATTTTTGCTATTAATAACACAAATGTACTTCGAACTATTTAATGCGACTCTCGGAAAACTTTGTTTCCGTTTATTTACTATTCACAATCCAATTCGCCTTGGAAATAATTTTGACACTTGTGCCAAAAGAGCAGGAACAAAATACATGTAACTTTTTGTCTTTGTACAACTGGCAGAGAACGTTAATGTATAGAGAAGTTTCACGGGCTACAAATAGTTTGAATTGTCAAAAATGAAGTCTAACCGCCGCGGTGGTGTGGTGAAACTTTTAACAGAGCTGATTACAATGAATTCTCTCTGTAGTATGATATATTGGCTTTGCACAGTTTTTGGAAATCAAATTGACGAATGAACAACGGTATTTTGCAAGGTATTTGAATGTGCATTTCTATGTTCCCTTGATAAACGTAACTTTATTCAATTTATATTTTCAAACAAAATTAAATGAACAATCAAAGATACATATATTTGAGTTATAAGCGCCAACATTTAAAATCAAAGTGACCTTAATGTTCGTTGCTTTCATTTAAAAAGGAAATTTTAAACAAAATATGATACATTTTAGAACGACCTCACATTTTGTTGCCTGCGTTATAGTAAATTTAAAACTTTATACAAATTTAATGAAAATTGTTGCAAATTTTTCGTGTTAAATCTAATTTTAGACGAAAATGTATAGAGCGTATAAGTGCTTTGGTATATTCATATATGTACATATATATAAATATACTAGCAAACCCGGCCCGCTTCGCTTGGCACATTAAAATAGAATAGATATGGTTTAGAAGAGAAAATATATGGTTTTCATATTATTTATTTCTTTATTCTTTATTCAAGCGCTTTGGCATAAACAATATTTTTTATTTTTCTGTTTGTTTTTGAGTAACTATCAAATATAAATTGAAAATCATGAATTTTTCGTTTCAATTTATATGTCTTATTAAGCATTGGAACTTTTTTTACCATTATCCATTTATATTTTTCAAAAAAACAAAACGAAAAAAAAATTTTTTTTTCACGAACACATAATTTCATTTGAACATTCGGATTTCACATTAAATTCTCAAATTTCGTAAGAAATTATTCACTGTTCCAAAATCCACTCCAAAAAAATTCACAAACAATTTTTACACTTTGCACTTCCGTCTTCTCCTTATGGCGTCCAAATCAGAAAGAAATATTGACACATTGTAACTCACACTGTCAATTTGACAGTTCAGTTCCGCCCCAAGCGTTAAAAAAGTAATCAACATTATGGCTGGTTCAAAAGAACGCTGTACCCGTTGCCAGTGGTCCAAATTACAACCAAACTTTACGAAACATATTTTCAATACTTACTTAACAATATGTGTAAGTTTGGTTTAATTCGGTGCAAAGACACGGCGGGTCCACGTTTTGGCATATATTTCGAGACCCTAGTCATCAATAGGTATGAAAGTTACCCCGTATTAAAGCACTTATCAACAGCTTTCATTTGATACCCATATTGTACATACACAACCAAAGGTTACCCGGGTCCACGTTTTGACCTATATCTCGAGACCCCAGTCACGGAGCGGCATGAGAAATACTCTGTACTAAATATTCACCAACAGCTTCAATTTGATATCCATATTGTACAAACACATTCTAGGGTCCACGTTTTGGTCTCTATCTCGAGACCATGGTCACGGAGCGGCATGAAAAATCCTCTGAACTAAAGCATTCCCCAACAGCTTCCATTTGATACCCATATTGTAAATACACATCCGAAGGTTACCCGGGTCCACGTTTTGACTTATATCTCGAACCCTATCCACCAATAGGTATCCAAACTATACGGAAACCATCTTCAATACCTTCTTAACAATGTGTGTAAGTTAGGTTTAATTCGGTGCAAAGACACGGCCGGTTAGCGAACACACACAAAAAGTTGAGTTTATTTTATATATAAGATATTGTATATTATATTACTTATATTTGTACAATTGCGCCTTGAATTCTTATAGTGTTACATATGTATATACATACATATGCACTGCAGCAACCATGGCCTACCTAACGACGCATCACCTTATCATATCTATCATTCATGCAATAATTAGGGAGTAAATACCTGAATGATCGAGTGCCTGCCTAACATATTCTCAAACAATTCTCTTTTACATATGCGTATACATATTTGTATGTATGATGCCCTAGCCTATGCACGTACATATTTGTATTCTGAACTCCCAGCAAAACAATGCTTATTAATATACACATATGCATGTACATACAACCGCACATACAGGCCACTCACTTTATTTCTCTAAATGCGTATTTCGTCCAAAGCTAAGCCGCTAGGCACCTACAAGAACAAAATGCGTTAATAGGCCCAGCCGTAGCAGCCATGATTCTAGTTGCCATGGCGCTGAACAGTTTCAAATATTGTATAGCACAACAAAAACAATTCATTGATAAGTTCGACCTCATATTTAATTCATAAACCGAGCCGCCCAAATGCCAATTTTTCTCAACGATGATAAAAATTTTCTTCTAAGAGTGAAGAAATCAAATTAAAATAGTCAATACTGGAGTATTTCCGTCAGAAATTTCTACCAATATTTGGAGAATCTTGAATTTATGTCAAGTCGAGTGGCCGCGGCTCCGTGCATATGTATGCATCAATATATATGTTCATATGTAAATATGTCTTTTAAATGCTCGACAGCCGCAGCTGCTTGTTCGTCAAGTGCCCGCATGAGGGTACAGTAAAATGCAGAATACAGCAAGAAGTAGCTTATAAAAAAGTTCTGTCCCGGACATTTCGATACCAGGAGAAAATTACGAAACAATTATTTTATGTTCTCAGATAGTAGGTAAATGGTTAATTAGTATATTACTTTACGTATGTAGTTCTTCAATTGATAAAAAGTGCACGAAAACATATGCATATAAATATCTGCCTGGTTAGAAACTTACTATGAAATCAGAGTGCGGCTTATTTGAAGGTTACTGTACATACAATTTGCCTATGAAAGTGCGCCGGATTCTTGAGAACTTTTAGCAAATCGTAATGTTTTTGCTGTGGCAAGTTCCCGCAGCCGAATATGTGCATAAATTCACATATTTGTATATGTATATGCCATCTTCCTGTGTGCCTGGTAAGGAAACAATTCCCTATGAAGGATTTGATTTGGTTGTAGGGAAATCAACAACGTTTTACATAAAATGCCTTGGACATAATATATGTACATATATAGTTTTAGATGATTTGCTCTTTCTAAGCCTCTATTGAACTTTTATTTTTTATGGTAAAGGGCCTGTAGCTAGCTAACCTAAAGTGTTAACATTTTTTCTTCCTAATTACAATCGAAATTTACTGAAATGCTGTTTAATTTGGCCAGTTGAGTATATTTCTGTTAACTTTTGGTGAAAAATATGTCTGTGGTGAACGACGCGCGAGTTATATCAGAGAATGTTAATGAGATGAGAAGGCGCCAATGTGAATTCAGCTTTTTTCGAGGACTAATTTGTGGATTCATAATAAGGGATTTTCAAATTCAACTTACCACACTAGTGGAAGATTGCAGATATTTACCACGCTAGTAGGGGATTTCAGATTTTTTAATGTGTTTACCACACTCCCCTCCGGGGAGCCTGTTATACCAAGAGTGCGTGTCCCAAGGTGGTGGATAGGGGAACACCTCCCAGATATGGAAGGTAGGAGAGTAGGTCTCCTGCGAACCACACAGGCCGAAGACGTAAACTTCATAAAAAAACTACCTCAACCCAAGGCGACCCGTGCCTATTGGGTGGGTTGGGCCGTCGGGGGACTAAATAAGGCTGTCTTCGAATGGAGCTCTCCTGATATCAGTCCGCCTCAGGTTGTAACGGTGGCCTTGCCATGGTACGGGGCGCTGCCATGGTCGACCGATTATTTTCCATAATTCCTCTTTGGTCACCACGCATGGTGACATGCGCATCTCCCTGGGCGGGGCAGGTGACCGTACGAACCAGAATTATGAAAGCAAACAAGAAACAAAAATCGGATAGGGGCGAAAAACAGACGGACAAAGTGACGGCAAGGCGCACGAACGCATTAACAGAACAGGACAAAGAAACGGACACAAATGCTGAGCGACAGGACGAACAATCGGTCACCCATGACAAACTGGGGATCGGATCTTCCTCGGAGGATAAGTTCCTGGCCTATAGCCAGGAAACAGTTGAGGATAAAGCTGTGGGCCACAGTACGCCAACAACTATAAATGAACCGACAACATCCGCTAAAGCCATGGGGCAAAAGCGCATTAATAAAGACCCATCAAGGTATAAGCTTAACCACAGGTCTCTCGCTATCCTTGGCAGGATTCGAATGAACGAGACCGAAGGTAAAGCTCATCCCAAAGATGAGGCTGACGAGGCAAGGTGTCAAAAGGTGGTGGACGAATACCTGGCATTCCAAAGCGCCCGAAAGACAGAAGCCAAAGACCTAACCGCTCACAAGTCGAAAACAAGAGGGCAACATAGAAGCACAAGATCTCAGATCAGGGTGCGGTTGTCCCCAAACTTACCAAACAATTCAGTGAGGTGGCACGGGACCATCTTCAAATGGCACTGGTGGACGAAACTTCCCACCGCGGCAAACCTGTGCTTGACAAATGGTCGGAGACTGAGGCACGGTTGTCTCGCATAATCGCCGACCATGTCATTTCGAACCCGGAGGGTTAATCGCCAGGTTTCGACTCGGTGGAAGGTGTTCGCGGTTGCCGGGTAATCAAATGTGATGACCAGAACTCATTGCATTTCTTGATAATCGCGATTGGGGATCAGAACGGCTGGGAGGGCTTGAGGCTCAAGCTCATTCCAGACAGCTAAATACCACGAAGACCGAGGGCTCGTATCTGGATACCAAACATGGAGTTTGCAGTCAATTAATTCCCTATGTCCAGGCTCACAACCGCTCAGTGCCGAAGAACGATTGGTCGATCATCAAAGCGGAGGCTCCGCAGAAGCACAGCGTGCCGCTCCTTCTTTAAATCACAGAAGAGAGCTTTTAACCACTGCAAAAAGTGGTTCTGAGAATCCGGAAGAGGAGCAGGATGAGGTCGACGGCACCAGCGAACTGCTGACTGACATGCAGTTAAATGACGCCGAACCTGGAAAAACAAACCAATAAAAAATGGTTATAAAGGTTGTCCAAATTAGCTTGCAGCATTCAAAGACTGCAACAGACAACCTAACCGTTCTCCTAGGGGAGGAGAACGTTGACATAGCCTTAATCCAGGAACCCTGGGTGCGGAGCAACGAGGGGTAGGGGTTCCCGCGAAGAAACAACAATCTGTACTATAAGCGTACTCAAGGTAGTCCCAGATCTTGTATTGTTGCTAAAAATCACTTAAACATATTTTTAATCCCACCGCCAGAAACAAAATTCTGCTACTCGAATGCGACGCCAACGCGAGGCATGCGTTGTGGGAAAGCTCTGAGACAAACGACCGAGGTGAATCTTTTTATAATTTTATTATCAATACTAACTTATCGGTATGTAACAGGGGTAACACTCCCACTTTCACCTTTCCTAGTACGAAGTACTTCAGAGGATGGAAGGAAATGATTGATGTTACTTTACTGTCTGAAAATAGCTCAGTAACGGTAGATAATTGGAGGGTATTCAATAAAAGATCCTTTTCGGATTATAGTTGGATCCTCTACGGTTTGGATCTTAAGGTAGATCCACCCTTACCGTATCGAAATCCTTTAAAAACCAACTGGAAGAGATTCAAAAATGCAGTATTCGAGAGCAAAGGAGAGATTCCTATCCCCCAAATAACTCTCACGGAAAACCTTGAGAGTAGGGTCATAACGCTGGAAAAGGCATTTAGTAGGGCCTACAAAACGTCCTGCCCCATAAAATTTAGTAAAAAAACTCACCCCCCTTGGTGGAGCAGTGAGCTCTTAAAACTAAGGGGAACATCTAGATCAACGTTTAATCTCAGCTACTCGACGGAAAATTGGGAATTATACAGAGAAAGTCGGAGAAAGTGCAAGTAGTCAATCAGGGCCGCCAAAAAAGAGAGCTGGAGGGAATTTTGTTCGTCAATCGAATCTACTAGGGATTCTGCTAGGCTTAGCCGGGTTCTTTCCAAAGAACATTCAATGGCTTCTTGGGTTAAGAAACCTGATGGAACTTGGACTGCTACGGCAGAAGAATCGCTAGAACTTCTGCTAAACACGAAAGTTGGAGGGGAAATATTATTCGGCATCTTGCAAATGAAATAATTACCAAGGAGAAAGTTGCATGGGCAATCAGATCTTTCTTACCAAACATGTTACAGGAAACCTTGGACTATATCCTACCATGGCTAGAGCAAATTTTTAAACCGTGTTTAAACTTAGACCATATTCCAGATAGCTGGAAACTAGTCAAGGTCGTCTTCATACCAAAAGTAGGTAGGAGGGGACATGGATCAGCGAAGGACAGTACAATAAGTCTTTCGTCTTTCCTGCTAAAAACTTTTGAAAGACTTTTCGATATACACCTCAGAAGCTCTTTGGAAGGCTCTGGTATATCAACTGCAAAACACGCATACCTTAAAGGCAAATCTACGGAGACTGCGCTTCACGAGGTAATCCGAACAATAGAGGGCTCTCTAGAGAGCAAACATTATAGCATGGCGGCATTTTTGGATATAGAAGGCGCCTTTAACAATGTTAGTACAGATGCCATCCAACGGGCGTTGATAGACCTAGAGGTGGATAGTTACATTAGTAACTGGGTCATCTCTATGCTAAAAACCAGGATCATCAAAGCTAATATGGGTAATATCAACATAACCAAGAAGGTCCACGGGGGCACTCCACAAGGGGGAGTATTATCTCCACTTCTTTGGCTATGTGTGATTGGCAAAGTCTTAATAAAGCTTAATGGAGGTGGGATAAAAGTGTTGACGTATGCTGATGATGTGGTGCTAATGGTGTCAGGACTGTGTCCCAATACGATCAGTGGGATCATCCAAAGGGCGTTAGGCGAGGTTAACTCTTGGGCCATAGGATGTGGTCTAAGTTTAAACCCGCGTAAAACAGAACTCATGCTTTTTACCACTAGATACAAGGTACCAACTTTTACCCTACCAAATATCAACGGACAAACTCTTTCACTATCACCCAGTGCAAAGTACTTAGGGGTAATTCTGGACTCCAAACTTAGCTGGAAGTTTAACGTCGAAAAAACGGATAAGGAAGGCAGAAACTCCTTTATATGCCTGTAAACGTATGCTTGGAGGAAGATGGGGTCTTGAACCTAAGCATACATTATCGCTGCATAAGATAGTTATACGACCTATTTTATCGTATGGTTCGGCAGTTTGGTGGAAAGCTCTAGGGAGAGAGTACAATACCAAATTACTCGGCAGAATACAAAGATCAGCCTGTGCCATAACGGTCGGTGCAATCAGATCTTGTCCTAGAGAGGCTCTCAATACACTGGCACACGTTATTCCAATAGACCTACATATTAAGAAGACGGCAACCATGAGTGCATTTAGATTAAATGAAGAGGGTCGCTGGAAAGAAACAACTTTTGGTCACGCTGGTATAATATTACGACAAGCTCAGTTAATCACGGTGAGGACTGACTACATCGTCCCGATGGTAACTGTTGAGAATGTGTAAGGTATATACATTTATAGTATACGGTATATATTATATATTATATTGATACATCATATGTTATACATACAAGTTGCGCAGTTGCGTTCTGCGCTTATCTATCTATATATGTATATATGTATGAAGTGAGTAAGTGGGGAGAGCGTCACTCTGCTTGCCCGCTTGTCGTTGCCGTTGAGACAGATTAGATTGGATCGAGCACTCGGCTAGTAAAGAGCAAGCGCCCGCACGCGCTCTTTATTAATATTAATAAATAAATATAATTAATAGTTTATATTTATATGTTTATTTCACTACCTAACCACACCAATATCTCAACATGGTAGCAGTGCCAGGTTTTGGTTAGGTGGTTAAAAAGTTTTCAGTGGTACCGTTTCTTATAAAAATAAAGTAATCCCGTGTATGTCAGAAAGCACAAGTGATAATAGTTTTTCTATGGTACCGTATTAAAGTGAAAATTAAAAATAATAAGTTACAGTGTATGTCAGAAAGCACGTGTAATATTTTGTGAAGTATTGCCGTTAAAGTTAAAAGTTAAAAAGTGTTATCGTTTTAAAATAAAAGTCAAAATTGTATTCTCGTTTAAGTCAGAAAATTCGAGAAAGTTTTACAATACAAAATGGCTGACAATGGTGAAATCAAGATACCTATTTTTGATGGTGAAGATTACGCCATGTGGAAAAAACGATTAACAATGTTGAAAAAGTGCGCAGTTAATATTGAACGAGCAAAGACGGACAAAGAAGGCGAAGAATGGGACGCAAAAGAAGTGAAAGCAATAAGTCTCATTTATAACGGTATTTCCAATAAGCAAATGGAATTCATTAATGACGAAGAAACGGCATATGACATGATTAAAAAATTTGATAGTTTATATCTGAAAGAATCAACGGCTTTACAAATTGTGTACAGAAATAAGTTAGAAAAAATTAAGTTAAAAAATTATAATGACGCTTCTGCATTTTTTAGCGATTTTGAAAAGTGCATTATTGATTTAAAAAGTGCGGGTGCAAAAATTACAGAAAGAGAAAAACTGAATTATATATTGAATACTTTGCCGGAGTCCTATAGCTATATAGGCGATTTAATTGATGTATTAAAAGAAGAAGAACAAACGGCAGAATATGTAAAAAGCAAAATTTTGATGAAAGAAATAAAAATGCAAAAAGAGGAAAATTACAAGCCGAGGTCAAATGCATTCATGTCCGATAGAAGAAAGTGCTTCAAATGTGGAAAAGTTGGTCATATTCAGAGAGATTGTAAAAATGGCGACCAAAATGCAAACGGCAGTTCAACATGGTCATCTACGCGAGGGAGAGGCACGCATCGAGGACGTGGCAACCGTGGAAGAGGCAGAGGCTAAAGAGGAATGCGCGCGCACCAAGCCGAGCAAGAAGGAGAACAAAAAGAAAACAACAGAGCTTGGATTGCGAGAGTTGACTGTAATACAGCGCAAAAATGCAAGTTTAATAATAATAATAATAATGTATGCGAAATTAATTGGTTACTCGATAGTGGTTGTACGGACCATATTATTAACGATGATTCATATTTTGAAAATTTTGAAATTTTAACAAATCCTATAAATATTCATTTGGGCGATAATCGTGTTGTAAAAGCTACAAAAGTCGGAAATGTAGTTAGTATTTTTGATGTTTTCGGTAAAAAAGGTGAAATTAATATGAAAAATGTATTTTTTGCAAAAGATATGACTGCGAATTTAATTAGTGTGAGTAAAATTACGAATAATAATAAAATTATTTTAGAAAATAAATTGGCAAAAATTATTAATAAAGAAAACGAAATAACAGCTGTTGCTGTAAAAAGGAATGGTTTATATCATATGAGAAGTATTATCGTATTGAAAAAGAAAAATAAATTTGTAAATATCGCGAACAAAAATGAAAATAATATGAATCTGAAAGAAAAATGGCATCGATTATTGGGTCATGTAAATTTTAAATATTTAAATATTTTAAGTAAAGATCAATTATTGGACGGTATTCCTAAAGATATAACGAGTGAATTTATGAAATGTAAAACATGCATCGAAACTAAAATGTCAAATTTACCATTTAAAAATAACAGACAGAAAGCAAAAGAAATTTTAGAAATTGTACACACTGATGTCTGTGGACCTTTTCAAACGGTGGGTTTCAAAGGTGAAAAATATTTCATTTCATTTATAGATGATTATAGTAAAATTGCTCGTGTTTATACTATGAAATCAAAAGCAGAGGTATGTGATGTTTTCAAAAGATTTGTGAATGAATGTGAAAATTTAATGGGTAAGCGCGTTAAATATTTGAGATGCGATAACGGTAAAGAATACATTAATAGTGACGTGGATGATTTTGTTAAAAGTAAGGGTATCGTAATTTCTCCGTGTCCCGCGTATACTCATGAATTAAATGGGGTTGCCGAAAGATTTAATCGCACAATAATGAACATGTCGCGTTGTTTATTAGACGAAGCGCAAATTGATAGAAAATATTGGCCGGAAATCGTGTGCACGGCGACTTACTTGAAAAATAGAACATTAACAAATACCATCGAAAAGAAAACACCATACGAAATATTTTTTGGAAAAAAACCAGACGTGTCAAATTTGAGATTATATGGAAGTAAGGTTTTTGTTCGTACGCCGGAAGTAAAACGACAGTCTAAATGGGATAAGAAAGCCGAAATGGGAATTTTGGTCGGTTATGACAACATGGGTTATCGTATTTTGTTGAATAACAAGATTTTCGTTTCTCGAAATATTGAAATTTTAAATTCAAAAGAAAAATGTATCGGTATAAATATGGATGAAAGCGAGAGTGAATTTAATGAAACTAGTTCTGATTTTGATGAAAACACAGAAAATTCTGATGATGAATTTAACGATGATAGTTTTAAAAGTTTAAATGAAAAAGATGAGCTTGATGATAAAAAGATTGATTTAAAAGTTGAAAATTTAGAAAATGTTGAAAAAATTAAAAATAAGACGAAATTAAATAAAAAAGAAATAAAAAAGGATGAACTTATTCCTAGGAGAAGGTCTACCAGATCAAAAAGTGTTCCCGATAGATATGATAGTCAAGCGTATAGTAATTGTATTTTTGCGAACTTATATAGAACTGATATACCACATACCTTTGAGGAGGCGATAAATTCAAAAGATAAATTAAATTGGAAAATAGCAATGGATAATGAAATTAAAAGTTTAAAGGATAATAATACGTGGGAGTTAGTTGAAAATCCTGAAAGTAAAAAAGTTATTGATGTGAAATGGTTATATACGAAAAAATCTGATAACAAATATAAAGCTCGTTTAGTTGTACGAGGTTTTCAACAAAAGGAATTTATTGATGATATTTATGCTCCGGTAGTTAAAATGCAAACTTTAAAAATCTTATTATCTTATTGTTGTAGAATGGGCCTTATTATAGAACAAATGGACGTTGAAACAGCCTTCCTCAATGGTACCGTGAAATCAGATGTTTATGTTAAACAATCTAAAGGTTATGAAGATGGAACGAATAAAGTTTGTAAGTTGAATAAAGCATTGTATGGTTTACGAGAAAGTCCAAGAGCTTGGTATGAGTGCCTTGATAATTTTCTATTAAAATTAGGATTTAAGAAAAATAATATTGATTCTTGTTTATATGTTTTGAAATTGGAAAAAGATACTATTTATTTATTAATTTACGTTGATGACTTATTAATTTGTGGAAAAAGTAAAGGTTTGATTAATTTAATTAAAGGTAAATTATCAGAAAAATTTAAAATGAAAGACATGGGAAAAATTAAAGAATATTTAAGTATTACCGTAGATTATAGTGTGCCGGAAAAATTAATGAAACTAAATCAAACTAAATATATAGAGTCTTTAGCGAGTAAATATAATTTGGAAAATAGCAAATTGTGTAATACACCTATGGAAGTTAATTTAAAAATTGAAAAATCGGATAATTGTGAATTGGATATTAAATATCGAAATTTAATTGGTGCTCTATTATATATTAGTTCGGCTACAAGGCCAGATGTTAGTTTTTCAGTTAATTACTTAAGTAGATTTCAAAATTGTTATAATGAAACTCATTTTAAATATGCTTTGAGAATTTTGAAGTATTTATACAAAACAAAAGATTTAAATTTAACTTTCAAAGGTGATAATGACTGTGAAATTTTGGATTGTTTTGTTGACGCCGATTGGGCTGGCGATAATATATGTAGATCGAAAATCGACCACTGGTTTCGTATTAAAATTATTTGGTACTGTTGTGTTTTGGAAATCACGAAAACAAAAATCTGTAGCAAAGGCTTCAACCTTTGCTGAATATGTAGCGTTATCAGAAGCAGCCAGTGAAATTAAATTTGTAATTGAATTATTAAAATTATTTGAAATTAAAATTGAAAAACCTATTAATGTATATGAAGATAATTCAGGCGCGATAAATATAGCAAAGTATGGTAATTTTACAAAGAATTCCAAACATATAGAAGTCCATTATCATTATGTACATGAAATGGTAAAAGAAAAGATTATAAACATTGTAAAGGTCGAGTCGAACAATAATGTCGCGGATATTTTCACTAAATCATTATGTAAAGAAAGTTTTGAAAAATTTAGAAATATGTTAAACTTAATTTAAGTTATTATGAAAATGTAAAATTGTAATCTTGAATTAATGATAAAAATTTATGTATTAATAATTATTTGAAAATGATTTTATTATGTATAATATAAATGTAAGGAGGCGTGTTGAGAATGTGTAAGGTATATACATTTATAATATACGGTATATATTATATTGATACATCATATGTTATACATACAAGTTGCGCAGTTGCGTTCTGCGCTTATCTATCTATATATGTATACATGTATGCAGTGAGTAAGTGGGGAGAGCGTCACTCTGCTTGCCCGCTTGTCGTTGCCGTTGAGACAGATTAGATTGGATCGAGCACTCGGCTAGTAAAGAGCAAGCGCCCGCACGCGCTCTTTATTAATATTAATAAATAAATATAATTAATAGTTTATATTTATATGTTTATTTCACTACCTAACCACACCAATATCTCAACAGTAACTTTCAATAGGAATTTTGCCACACTCTTTCCATCTAAGGAAGAATGGAATAAGGGATTCTCTCTAAACAACTTCGATACCACAGTCTATACAAATGGCAGTAAAATTGATTGTGGTGTTGGAGGTGGTATATATTCTCATAGACTTGGAATTGAAAAATCTGTGCGTCTCCCTAATAACAGCAGTGTCTTCCAGGTCGAAGTACTGGCTATTGGGGAAGCTTTTTGGCTACTAATAACAGATTTCTCTTTTAAGGGCAATAGCGCTATTCTTTCGGATAGCCAAGCTGCAATCCAGGCACTGGGCGCGGCTATAACAACCTTTAAAGTGGTGGAGCAAAGTAGGAAACCATAAAGTAGTGAGTGAGTGAAAACCATAAAGTAACCTTAATTTGGGAACCCGGGACACCGGAACATAAAAGGTAACGAAAAAGCCGATGAACTGGCAAGAGGGGGATCTGCCATGAATAACGTTCTTGCAGTACCGGTATTCACACCATTAGGTGCGATCAAGAATGCAATTTCCCTAAAATACCTTCGAATCGCACATTGTAGATGAAGATACCAGACGAAATGCAAAATCAGCAGGACTTTTTGGTCCACCTACAACTTCAAGCAATCGTCGACATTGATAAACATGAAACGATGGGACGCCTGTAGACTAACGGCAGTCATAACTGGCTTCTGGTCTATCGGAGAACCAACCTCCAAAATGGGCATCCCTCACAACACATACTGTCATAGTTGTACAGAAACGGAGAAAAAGGAAACAATCTTCGATTTCCTCTGTGAATGCCCTGCCCTATGGAAGGACAGAATGCTAACCCTGGGCAAACCGCTGTTCGAGAGTCTCGAGCAACTGTCTGGCTTAGACGTCAACAACCTAATAAAGTTCCTAAACCGCACAGACTGGATATAGTCCTGCTGTTAACTGTTAAAAAAGTTGGTAACGAGGATGTGGTAACAAAATGGTGCGGAAGCGCTAGTTGGATTCTGGATGAATCACTTCTCTAACCAACCAACTAACCAAACCACAGTAGTAGAGGATTTCATATGATTTTTTACCACAGTAGTAGGGGACTGAACACACAAGTAAGGGATTCGTCGGTTTTCATGCTCACAGCGAAGCGAATGAGTTTGCTATTAAGAAACCCATTACCTGCCTTGACTTATGTATTTACACATGTCCATAGCAGAAATGAGAGAATAATGAGTTTTTTGAGTTCTAAATTGAAGATTCGTTGTAAGGGGTTTCAGATCTTTTACTTACCACACTAGTAGAGGATTTCAGATATTTAGCAGACGTGTAGAAAATTTTCTGTGTTTACCACGCTAGTAGAGGATTTCATATTATTTTCACCACTGTGGTAGGAGATTTTCACACACTAGTAAGGGATTCGTAGTATTTCATGCTCACAGCGAAGCGAATGAATTTACGATTGAGAAATCCGCGCAAGCAGTTAATTTATGGCGCAGATCCTGAAATCGACGGGATGATTTGAATGGTTTTTGTGGCGCCTATTTGATTCAGGTTCAAGTCCTGAAGAGTCATATTTTTTCCTTGCACGATGTCTTGTTTACAATTCAAACCAGGAAATTTTGGTAAAATTTTTGAGTTTATTTTAATTAAATAGTGTTTTAGGTTTTTTTGTATTTGATATTTAGAAATTTCTTTTGGGTATAAAATAGTTCATACTGGATACTAATTTTTACATAAATCAATAAAAAAGCAATTATGTAGATACATATAAGCATTCATATATAATATTTAATCTCTTTAATCAAATCTAACCTATATTGACGAGAAAATATAATTCTAAAATAATATTCGTCCAGAAAGCCAAACGCCCATACACACATACATATGTAAGTATGCTTACAAGTTTTCGACGAAGGCAGAATGTATGCATAGAAAATACAACAGCTATTCGCTGCGACCGTCTTCTTCCCCGTCAGTGAAACGATGGGATATGTATGTACGTATGTACATTCGCATTCAAAGGCACATTATTGTGCCAAAAATTGACACACAACAGCTGCGTCTGTCGAGCAGTTAGAAGACATACGTATGTATATACATAAAAATTCAAGATTTACCAAATATTGGCAAATAATTATACGCGAAATATTCCAATATTGACTATTTTCGAACTTACGTACATACATACATGGCCCCAACATATATTTATATTCATATGTGCATACATATATACTTGTAAAGCGTTTTTCAGTAAGAGCGCTTCAAATTTTTTTTGAATAAAACACAAACGGTTTGACTTTTTTAACTAATTTTTTTTTTATTATCGAGTTTGAACATATAGATTTTAGGATGAAATTCGATTTATTTTGCATGACCACCGCGTACACGTTTTACGAAGTCCAATCGTTGAACCCAATTTTCGACCACTCTTTTGCATAAATCGGACGAAATTCCAGCAATTTCGCGTTCAATATTGGCTCTGAGCTCACAAATCGTCGCCGGCTTGTTATTGCAGACCAATGACTTCACATAACCCCAAAGAAAATAGTCCAGAGGCGTCAAATCACACGAGCGCGGCGGCCATTCGACCGGTCCATTTCTGGAAATAATGCGCTCATCGAACTTACTCTTCAACAAATCAATTGAAGCGTGTGCTGTGTGGCTTGTGGCCCCGTCCTGTTGAAACCACATTTCGTCTAAGTCCATACCATTCAATTGCGGCCAAAAATAATCGTTTATCATGTCGCGGTATCGATTTCCATTCACAGTAACGTGGCGATCGTTCTCGTCAACGAAAACATATGGGCCAATTACGCCGCCGGTATGTAAACCGCACCAAACAGTGAATTTTTCGGGATGCAACGGTGCCTCATGAATCACGTGTGGATTGCTTTCTGCCCAGTAACGCATATTTTGCTTGTTGACAAAGCCATTGAGCCAAAAGTCAGCTTCATCACTGAAGATGATTTTTCGACTTTAAACTTTCTTAACAGAACACGCATTTTTATAATAAAATTCAATGATTTACAAGCGTTGCTCAAGTGTGTAGCGTTCCATGATGAAATGTATACTAATGAAGTTTACAAATGACAAGCGAAAAATAAAAAATATTGCGTCGTTCGCCCTCCCTATCTGAAAAAAGTTGAAGCGCACCTGTTGAAAAACGCTATATATGTAAACGCAAATTAAATGTGTACCTTTAATGTATTAATAAAAGTATATTTTTTGTTCGTATCAAAAGTGTACATTGAGTTATATTCTACACAGCGGTTGTATCCCGACTGTCGATTTCTTAAAGAATAGATATATTTATAATGACTTCTTAACAATTAATGGGATACGTTATCAAGGATTAATTTATTGCCTCTTTGTTATTTCTATTTACTACTTAATTTCTATGGAATGCGATACGTTAACATGGATACAGTGTATACTACATATTCACTTGTGTACGGTTTAGATGAGTTTTTTTTGCATAAGTTAGGAATTTGAATTTTTTATATGCATATGAGTTGTGTTATACCGCAGGTCAAGATTTTTTTCTGCCCACATAAATATGAATGGTAGATGCTGTATATATTTAACACTTTGTAGTATATGAATATACATAATAATTTAATAAGCGAATACAACATATTTTTGAATACTAACTCTTGATCTAAATGAATGGTTTACAAAGTTAATTAAGTTATTTTTTGAAGTGAAAACTTCTTTAGAATCGTTGGGAGTGAAAGCGACACCAAAAAGCGACACCAAAAAGAAGAAGAAAAAAGATATACGTATATATATGTATGTATAGAAAATGCTTCATTACCAGGCACACAGAAGGATGGCATAAGCAAATTTAAATTTGTGAATTTATATATGTATGTATATATGCGGATATATGTATATATGTTGTGTGTATGTACATATGTGCCTCGCCACAGCAAAACATACGGTAAAATTTCTCAAGAAATCCAGCGCGCATTCATAGGCACAGCGCACATTCATAGGCACAGCATTGCATGTACAGTAGGGCGGGTCGATTTAAAAATCGCTCATTGCTCTATGAAAATCGTATTCTAGGGATCAAAATAAGAAACTTTGCCGAAGGAACCATACCTCTGAATTCTGATGTCCCCCAATTTCAAAATATCACCATTTTTGGCCTTTACATGAAAAAATCAGCTAAATGGCTATGTTTTTTCTTTATTTTTATTTATTTATAATATTATCTATTTTTTCTCTTAAGAAATTTATTTAGTCAGAACATATGTAAATGAATGAATGTGAGTTATAGAGAAGAAACTAAAAAGTTCGACCCATATTGGGGGACATCAGAAATCGTTTTAGAGGTATGGTTCCTTCGGCAAAATTTCTTATTCTGATCCCTAGAATATGATTTTCACAGAGCAATGGGCGATTTTTTTTGCCTTCCCACAAATCGACCCGGCCTAATGTACAGTAACCTTGAACAGGCAGTTGCGGTTGTCGAGGATTTAGAAACATATATTTATATACATATATGGGTGCAAACATATTTACGGAGCCGCGGGCACTTGACTTGACAAAAATTGAATATTGGCAAATAATTCTACGCGAAATATTCCAATATTGACTATTTTCGAATTGTCGAGAAAATTAGCATATGGGCGGCTCGTTTTATGAATGAAAGTACTTGCTCTTAGAACTATGAGCTCGAATTTATAAATCAATTTTTTGATGATGAGTTTTTGTTGCACAGTACAATAGTTGAAACTGTTCGGCGCCGCCGCGACTGTTCAGCGCTATGGCAACTAGGATGATGGCCGCTACGCCTGCGCCTATTAATGCATTTTGTTCTTGTAGTCGCTAGGCATAGAATTTTAGCTTTGGACGACATACGCATTTACAGGAATAAAGTGAGTGGTCTGTGTGTGCGGTTGTATTTAGATGCATATGTGTATATTAATAAGCATTGTTTTGCTGGAAGTTCAAAACACAAATATGTATGTACGTACATAGGCTAGGCCATAGTATAGCATACATACATATGTATAAAAAATTCAAACCAAGCGTCCTACGAATGTTTGCGTGTATGTTAGTACGTCTGTGTATTATACGCGTTACGACGCTCATAATAGCAACCGCGTGTGCTGTATTGCGTCCGTATTTTTATATTCGTAAATATTTTCATTTTTAAATATTTACCGCAATTATGCCGAAAAATAATGCAGAAAAGTGTCGTGAATTTCGACAGAAAAAATATTATAATGAACCTATAATTATCCCGCTCCTAATGCTGCTTTCGTCTCATTCTCTCTCAGTTTGTTTTACGGAAGGTTTCACTTCTATCGCGTCTAACAGTTAGACTGGTATTTTTTATGTATTTTGAAATAATTTTGATAATACACTTAATATCAATTCAATTTTGCTAATTAGATACTTAAAATTTCACATTCATTCTTTCAAACTTATATACTTAGAACAAATTTATTCAACTCACAATCAATATTCCATTTGCGCATGCAAGATCCCGACGGAAAATAAGCATTAAAGAAAAATGTGCAAGTCTGTTGTTATTTTATTTTGCCTAACACCAAATCATGGCATTTTACATTTCAATGCAAACGCAAACCTAATGCAGGGCAAGAACATAGAAGGTGTTTCCCTCTTCTAGTTCATTGCAAAATCTGCAGCTATCATTCCTTATAATTTCAATCTTGTATGCGTGTGCCGCTAACATATTGTGGCCTGCCAGTTTACCTACGATAGTTCTGCTTTCTTTTCTAGACAGGGCTAGTACGAATCTGGCGTATTTATCTGCATTCTGTGTACACATGATTTTCGCAGTTTTGCAAGTGGCTAGATTATTCCACCTCCTGTCTATTCATGTTTTCATGTCCGCAGCGATGGCATTGTATACCGTATTTAAAGGTTTCAGTATGTCGTTTTCTTGTTCAAATTGTATGTAAACAGCGCTTTTGGCAATCTCATCTACAATTTCGTTTCCTGTAATGGCCTTTCGTCAGGGTACACAATATATATATGTGTAACAGTCTGTCTGCGGCTAGTCTCTCTATGGCTTTGTAGATGAAATTTCATATGAGTTTATTGCCTTTATTGCCGCTTGACTGTATATATATAAGTTGGAGTTGCTCGATGTCCTTGCTAGTGCTATTTCTACAGCCTTTCCTACCGCAAAGACTTCTGGTTGAAAAATACTGCACTGGTCAGGGAGCTTAATTGGCCGCTTGATGTCCAGCTCTGCGCAATAAATCCCTGCACCTACTAAGTCCATCATTTTCGAGCCGTCAGTAAATATAGTAAACGTATTGGGGCTAGGTTTCATACCTCTTTTCCACCCCTTTTCTTCTATTGTTGTTCGGAATCTCTTCACCCAATTGAATTTTGGAGTCATATAGTCCGTATTGGTCCTCATAACTCATACCTATTGAGCTATGTCCGAATATTTTACACTTTAATTCACCCGAGTATTCTTTCAAGTGCCGTAGAAGTAACTTTAATTACCCCTCTAGTGCAGAGGATCGAGCACACATCGCGCAAACCACGGAATGACATCTCAAGGACAGCGCTAGACTGGAATCCCCAAGGAAGCCGTAGGTGCGGGAGACCAGCCAACACATGGAGGCGACAAGTAGCAGCAGAGGCGGCCAGAACAGGCCGTTAGTGGAGTCAAATTAAACATCTAGCTCTAAATAAACGAAATCGTAAGTTGTTTCATCTAGGAACTATGGGAAAATATATATATAATATATCTAGTGCAGAGTGCACCAACACGTTGAATACTTTCCATACGTGTTTTGTGTTTCATTTTTTTCAATGTAGTCCACCACACTAGAGCACCATAGAGTAATATTGGCTTTACTACACCTGAGTAGCGCCAATACATTATTGAAGGAGATAGACCCCATGTAACTCTCAGCATTGTTCTACATGTATATAGTGCGTTACCGGCCCTTTTTCTACCTCCCCAATATATTGTGCTTCCATGATAGCTTTGTTTTTTTTTTTTTGTCGGGACAACTAGCAAGTGCAGCACTCAGACATTAATTAAGTCCATCGTATTACACTTGGATTCCCTTTTAATTTTCTTTAAATCTACCCGATCTCCGAAGAAATCTGAGTAGATCTTGTGGTGCCAAGGAGCCAAGATGGTCGCTTCCTAACACATCAGTGCCAAAGACCTCAAACCTGATTCGAGCGAAGGCGGGGCAGACACACAGGAAGTGGTCTGCCGTCTCATCCTCCTCTTCACAAGCTGGGCAGAGTACACTGTCTGAGATGCCCATCCTTTCCATGTGCTTCGCCCACAGAAAGTGGCCCGTCGTCAGTCCAACCAGCCGTCTGCACTCCCCTCTGCTTAATGACAGAAGGGTTTGCGGCAGTCGATCGGACATGACAGGTAACATCAGTTTAGTCCATCTGCAACATCTCTCATCCTACCAAGCTCGCGTGTGGGTGGTAGTTACCCATTTGTTAACCGTGGCTGTAATGGCCGCAGAAGGGAGTGGCAAAACGGGCTGTGGGCGAAAGAAGTTGGCCTCAGAGCCCATCTTAGCTAAGGAGTAAGAGGTCTCGTTGCCCGCGATACCCACGTGTCCCGGGATCCAAGTTAGCATCGGGCTATTATGTCTACCGACATAGTTCAGCCTGGATTTACAGGACTTCACTACCCCTGATGGGGTTGGAGGGCTGTCTAAGGTCATAAGCGCAGCTTGGCTGCCGCTGCAGACACATATAGATCTGTCTCTCCATCGTTTTTCCAAAACAAAGTTCATCGCTTCTTGAACTGCATACACCTTCGCTTGAAACACAGATGCATGCATTCCAAGAGCAAAGTACAGTTTTGTCCCGCTGGATTCCACGTAGACCCCAGAACCGGAGCCATGCTCGGTCCTGGAGCCATCCGTAAAAATGGGAAAGCAGTGTTTGCCGGGCTCCTTTTCTGAGTCTTCCCACAACTGAGCCTCTGGTAGCACTACACTGTATCTCTTTTCAAGTCCGACTCTTGATGGCATGGAGAGAATCGTTGGATCGACGTCCATGACTTCTCTGTGTTCCAATACCGGACAGGGTCCGTACCAGTTCCCATTGTGTTTCAGCCTGCAGATGGGCTTCAAGGCCTCTCCTTGGATGAAAGCATCAAGTGGGGGTAAACCAATCAGAGCATTTAACACCGGGCCTGAAGTAGTCGGAAAAGCTCCGGTGCAACAGATGACCACAGTGTGTTGTAGTCTCGATAAGGTGCTCCTGACTCCCACTAGGGAGAGTCTACTCATCCAGACCACTGATGCATAGGTGATAATAGGTCTTATCGTAGCCGTGTAGGACCTTGCTAGGAGAGAGACCCCACGTTTTCCCAAAGACACCTTTGCACTGCCAGAAAGCTGTCAGTGCTTTGGATGTCTTTGTTTCAACGAGTGATTTCCAAAGGAGCTTACTATCGAGGATTACTCCAAGATATTTAATATCCTTGGATAGCTGGATTGTGACTCCTCTTAGCTTTGGCAGAACGAGTCCATCAAGCTACCTCCCTCTGGTAAAGAGGACAATACCAGTCTTGGCGGGATTTGCCGATAGCCCATTCGCACAGCACCAAGTGTCAATCCGATCCAGAGTTTTCTGCCCTTTCCTGCAGATGTTCCTAAGCGAATTGCCTGTTAGCAAACAAGCAACGTCGTCCGCATATACTTGTGCGTAGACTTCCGAATCGTTAAAGTGGTGAGCAGAGGATCGATTACCATGCATCAGAGCAATGGAGATAGCAGACTGCCTTGGGGGCAGCCTCTATTAACCCCAGATAACAGCAGCAGATCTTCCTTTGCTCGCGCCGAAACGATTCTTTGGGCCAGCATCGAACGAATCCAATTTACTAGCACCCGGTCTACACCGTGCCTACTAGCAGAGTTGCACATACTGTCAAAAGTGGCATTATCAAACGCCCCCTCTATGTCTAAAAAAGATGCCCATAGAGTAGTCCCTCCTGTCGATGGTCCGCTCTACCCTAGCAACAAGGTTTTGCAGTGCCGACTCGCAGGACTTTCCACTCTGATAGGCATGCTGAAATGGAGACAGAGGGTGAGCCTTCAGCGACTTCTGACGTATGCGCAATTCCATCAGTCGTTCGAGACTTTTCAGCATGAAGGAGGTCATGCTGATAGGTCTAAAACTTTTGGGGCTGGTGTAGTCGTCTTTTCCAACCTTTGGGATGAAAGCGACCCTCACCATCCTCCAAGAGCGTGGTATGTAAGCCAGTGCCAGGCATGCCGAGAAGATTTTCTTCAGGACTGCTGTCACGGACTCTGCACCTTCCTTCAGCATGGTAGGATAATGCCATCTGGTTCGGGCGACTTGTAGCCGCCAAAAGATTTAATGGCAAATCGAATGGCGGTCTCATTCACCACAGATCTGGCAACGAACCAGTCATGCCGAGAAGGTGTAACAGCTCTGACAACTGCCGCTCTTAATAAAGGAAAAGTGAGATTCCATCAGCAAGCTCACTTTGCCGCTCCGTGAAGGAGTCATCAGATTTCCTAAGTGACCCCAGGTTTGCAGTTGGGTCCCTTTTCAGGATCCTAACCAATTTCGCCGTGTCACTCAGAGATTCAATACAGCTGCAGAATTGCCTAAATGAGGCTCTTTTGGATTCCCGAATAAGCCTCTTGTAGTTCTTCTGAACATCACGGTATCGCTCCCAGTCCTCTGCAAGGTTAGTCTTGAGGGCCCGGTTTAGAAGTTTTCTCGACTCACGCCTCAACATCTGGAGCTCTCGATTCCACCAAGGAACGGGGGTCCGGTTAGGGAGAGGTCGAATTGGACCACCCTAGTTTTGAGTTTGATAGGGCTAGATCAATCTCTAGAAGGCAGGAGCTAGCTGTTACAAACGTTAGCTGTGAGCCCTTGTTGTGTATGTGTAGGCAAGAGGACGCGATAAATTCGAATAGTCGAGAACCCCGTCCATTGCACTTGCTGCTGCCCCAGATTGTATGCTGGGCATTAGCATCGCAACATAGGATGAGGCCCAGATTGCACCGCTCACAGAACCTCACGAGACTAGTGGCCTTCCCGTGTGGTGGCCCTTCCAGAGCATCGTAAGGAAAATAAGCAGATGCAATCAAAAACTTCGGCCATCCGCGTCTACCTCTGTAACACACTTCAGCCGCTACCAGGTCTTGGCAACAGAATTGCTCAAGACCCGTCACAGTGAGATGGGATGATACTATAAGACCGGTCCTAGGTCTACTCGAACTCCTGTCATATATTAACGTGGCCCCTTTCAGCGCACGTAAGCCACAGAGACGGCACCTAAAGACCCAGGGCTATTGCACTGCTGTTATGTGGGGTAATGTGTGCAGCTGGGTAAGACTTCTACTTAGTAGTGCAGTGGCGGCTTTGGAATGCTGCAAGTTAATCTGCGTCACCGTCAAGGGATGGTAGCTACAGGAACCGTCCGAGCCAATCATTTGGGAAAGACATGGAAGCTGACCGTCCCAAAGAAGAGACTCAGACGGTTCCCGTACCGTGAGCCCATGAAATCAACACTGGCCCCATCCTCTCGCACCACCAGAGCAGCCCCTTTCTTTCCTTCCCGGTTTTGGGTCTTGGTGCACGAGAGGACTCGCCAAAGCCTCGTGTTGATGCCCGGATTCTGAGCATGTAGACAGGATAGGACATCCACCGTAGACAGGTCTGGATCCGGAATCTAGCAGATGGCCTTCCTGAGGGGTACACTCTCCTCGCTGTAGACTGCGAAGCGAGTGGTCCCCATGGGGGGCACGTTATTGACCACGGTCCTGATCCACTCGAAGTTGGCCAGAGACGCGCACATCCCCTTTATGGTACTGTCCTTTGTCTCATAGCCCTTCGCGTTGGCCTCAGGACCGGAGGCAATAACCTGACGCACCAGCTGACTTTTGCAGTATTTGGTTTCTGCATGCGTCAGCTGATGGTCAGGCCACAGTTTTCCAATTACAGCCACGGGTCGTGGGCCAGCAGCCTTCTCGCTATAGGATGGCTTGGCCGCACCCTTGGATGTGCTTGGGCGAAGGTCAAGCTCCCAATCCTCCACTGCCGGGCAGACAGCTGTGCTGGACATTTTTTCGAGGCGACGATAGGGACGTGGCTCAGCAGAACCTTTTCCCGCCACATTGACTGGCGCCAATACCGCGCTCGTACCTTGGGGGGTGGTGGCCCGGCCATTAGCGGCAACCGCAGGGCAAGGAGGTGTGCAGCTTTCAGCCACCGTCCTTCTCCGCTTGGGAGGTCGTGCAGCCGCCGAAGAGATTTCACAACTCAGGCCTTCCGAAACAGGGAAACGTTTCTCAGACTCTGAAGGAGAGGAGATTGCGATAGCAACCCCCATCTCCTCCAGGATGCGCTCTCGCTCGTAGAGCTGAGAGACGTGGGTAATGGTTGGGGCGTCCAGAATCCATGCCCCTGCCGCCGAAGCGGGTGGATTGCCACTTGTGTGGATTCCACCTGGAGTAATATCTTGTGTACTTTCCATTACCAGTGATGGCTTTTGTTCGGGACTTCTCCCTAGCCAGTTTGGTTGGCGGATAGCACCCTGATTCTATGCCAACTTTGAGTCATCACACGAGTGTTGAACCCACCCCATTAGGGAAGCCCACTTGTGTGATGCCAGGGCGTCCCTATCCACCACCTGGGACGCGCCCGATGGGAGATCAGGCAACTCCATGATAGCTTACTATCCAAAATTATTCCAAGGTACTTTGCGTGGTCTTGGTCGGGTGGTGCCAATTCGGGATTTTGAACCTTCTGGTAAAAAGTAGCATAACCGTTTTATCGGCGTTTATCCCTTTTATCTCTCTCTATAACTAACACTTGTGAGTGTAACGCAGTCTCTGTGGACCTGCCAGTAGTATACGAGGTGTGTTCAGAAAGTATTGCGAATTTTGACTTTTCGCAGGTTACGTATATTCGAATTTCGATTTTTTTGTGGCGATATGTTGGTACTAATGTCTCTCACTCATGCTGACGAGTTCGGCCATTTTGAATGTTAATTGGAACAGTTAATTGGTGACAGCTGCTTTACTTCCGTCTTCGTCTTCGATTTTTACCTATTCAAAAAGATGGATCAAAGAACCTGTATCAAATTTGGTGAGAAACTCGAAATTAAGTGCGCGGATGCATTCCGAATGTTGACTGTGTCATACGGAGAAGCTAGTGTGGACCAAAGCAACGTTTATCAGTGGTACAAAATGTTCTCAGAAGGCCGAGAAGATGTGAACGACGAAAAGCGTGCCGGACGCCCGAGCACTAGACCTAGACATATCGGTTGGCTCGTGCCATTCGATTTTTTTCAATGATTTGGCATGAGACGGGTCGCCGCAAAATTCGTACCATAACTGCTCAATTTCGACCAAAACCAACATCACATGAACATTGCTAATGAGATGATGGACTCTGTCGGCGACGACTAAAATTTGCTCCAGAGACCCTCTGGTGACGAATCGTGGGTTTATGATTATGACGTGGATACCAAAGCTCAATCATCTAAATGGAAGCTGCCGCATGAAGCATGACCTAAAAAAGCGCGTCAAGTTCGGTCGAATGTAAAAGTTTTGCATACCGTTTTCTTCGATTGCAGGGGCGTTGTGCATCATGAGTTCTTGCCACGGGGTAAAACGGTCATTAAAGAATATAACCTGCAAGTTATGCGCAATTTGCGAGAAGTAATCCGCCAGAAACGCCCGGATTTGGGGAGAACAAAAATTGGCTCTTGCATCACGATAGCGCCCCTGCTCACACATCGTTGCTTGTGGGCGACTTTTTGCCCAAAAACAACACACTAATGATGCCACAGCCACCGTATTCCACAGGTCTGGCCCCCTGGAACTTTTTCTTGTTCCCGAAACTGAAGAGACCCATGAAAGGACGACGCTACGCTACGGATAAAATAGATATTAATGAATAAATAAATAAGTTTTGAAAAAAAAAAAATTCGCGATACTTTTTGAACTCACCTCGTATGCGTGTTGTGCCTTAGGCATAAAGTCTGACATCCTAATCTCTCTAATGTGGGTGTCGAGATTTTCTCAAGCGTTTTCAGGAGGAATGAGGTCAAACTGATTGGCCTATATTCCTTTGAGAGTATGGGGTTGCTTTTACCTGATTTCGGTATAAACACAACCCTTTCTTCTCTTCAGAGTACTGACACATTGTTAAACCTCTTTCGGGATGTGTACTACGTTATTTATAACAGGCTCCTGACCTAAGTAGTCTATGCATCTTGGAAAATGCGTACTGACTAGATCTTGTAGTGATTCTTCACAACTATCAGTCCAGTCCCCGTTGGATTTACGTACTAAATTGGGGATATTCGGGTGTTTTAATAACAGTTTCCTGAGTCTAACCGCTTCGTTCGTGCTTTCTATACAGCCACATATGTAAGTGTTTCCATCCATGTCGTAGATCATTATAATCCTCACAGAAGGATTCATTATCGGCTACTCGAGATTTCTGAAGGTTTAGCTTGGGCGAGAATGTTATTTTGAATTGTACATACTTGTGGTCGGAGAAAGATGGCGTTTTTAATACTCTTCAATCTTCCCCAATCGTAGAGTTATTCGTAAAGACAGCTAAGTCTAGAACATTTTTGGAGCTGGGTCCAATAAATGTTGATTCCCCACCCTGATTTGCTATTTCTAGACTAGTTTGAAGCTTCTTCCCAGCTTCCTTAACCCAAATGAGAGAGGGTTTGTCCTGCATTTTATGATTTTGACGTCGCTGACCCATCCGGCTCCATCGAATGTAGGCATAGATGCGTTCGGATGCGCGTCCATTCTTGCGAAGAAAGCTTCAATTCCACTGTTTTCCACTGCTCCTGCGACATTTGCTCCAGCGGGTTACCACGATCAATATGTGCCGCCATTGCTTTGGACTTTGTAGGCTTTTCGTCCTTTTTGCTGTACTTCACGTTTTGCACTTTCTTTTTGTGGTGGGCATCCTACCTTCGCTTTCGGTCGATAGCTGCCTTTTTTTCGGCCAGTCGCTCCTGAACCTTATTGGTGAACTCCGGGATTGATGCAGCATAGCCAGCGCGATTTGCAAAGTGAGCACGACCTTTTTCAATTTCATTTTTACCCCATGCCAATAGTTCCGCTTCAGCTTGCGTCAGATTAATCATGCCACTAAACCGGTCGCAGATTTTGACCGCAGCCTTGTAGCGTGCTTTCGCTTTCATCCCCTCATTGGAGGAAATACTGGGATGTCGTGGGCTTAGGAATAACAAGGGATCTTCGTCGGTACGGTGATCTTCGCATAGTGATTGAATGGCTAAACATTTCGCCGTAAAGCGGATGGATGGCTAGCCAATCCTCTCTTATTTCGTGTTGAGTTGGTCCCCATGATATGGGGGTCACCCCACCACTTAAGCCTCATCCCCACGGCACGGAGACCAACATGATGAGGTCACAGCCGGTAACATTTTATGGAATTTATTTGTGTGTGAAAAGCAGTGAGGAGAGAAAGGGGAATAAAGTTGTTCAATTTGGGTGCTGGACTAGTTTAACCTTCTAGTGCATATAACCGCCTTGGAATATTGAGTTAAAAAAATATTTGGTAAGTAGATTGAGAAGTGTAGAGTGAGATAAAGTGCTCTCCAAGTTTTTTTTTATATACATTGTGCCACTGTGTGCTTCACGCTGCAACCGTCTACAGGAGGCCGTATGCAGTGCGTTCAAAAAAAATGCTCAGTTATTTTGAACTTCAAGTTCACATATTATGCTGATTTATATTTTTTATCACTAACGCAAACGCAAATACGACTTGTCGAAGATGTCAGATGAGGAGTTCAACGACTTTATGGACTTTTGCGAAAACAGTGATGAGGAAATTGAAGGCGATGATTTCGATAGGGACAACGACGTGAATGACCCAGATTTTGTGGTCCCCAATCAAAATGATTCCTTTCTACAAGAAACAGCAAACAACATTTCTGTATCTGATCTTTCTCTTTCCCTTGCTGTACCAACTGGTCCACAAGAAAATCTAAAAAGCATGTCTGTACCGGTTTCACAAGGAGAAATTGAAATTACAGGAACAGACGAATTTTCGGGAAGGGGTATACCAACTTCTTCAGCGCACTTTGAATGCGATGTTGCTAGTCTTCGAAATAATATGAAAGAGTTTCAAAACTTACTGTGGCGTAAAAATCATCTTCAAATAAATGTTGAAGAGTTGACGTTTCATAACCCGAATCTTGAAGAGCTTTTTCAATTAAAAACACCCTATGACTGCTTCGCATACTTTTTTAATACAGAGCTATTGGAACTGATTTGTGACGAAACCAATCTCTATGATGGCTATGATATCTTGTACCTTGTTCGACCTATTATCAAACATATGAATGTTCGATTTTCCTCTGCGCCAATGTCCCAGCGTTTGAGCGTCGACGAACAAATGTGCGGCACGAAAATGTCTAAAACAAATATCAAGCAGTATATGCCGAAAAAGCCTCATAAATGGGGTTTCAAAATATTCTCCATTTGTGACACCAAAGGTTTTTCTTATAGTTTTGAATTGTTTACAGGCGCTGCCGATAACGTCCGTGAAGAAGGAATGCCTGATTTGGGAACCGCTTCAAATATTGTTGTCCGTTTGTCAAGAAACATACCAGACTTTTCAAACCACATAGTGTATTTCGATAATTACTTTACGTCGCTTGGACTATTGGTTTACCTTCGAAGTCGTGGAATTTATTCGCTTGGAACTTTTCGAGCCAACCGTGTGAAAAACTGTAAACTATCTACCGATGAACAGCTAGTGGTGAAAAAAGCTCCTCGTGGATATTCGGAGGAATTCGTTGCCACCGCATTTGGAGTAGATATTTCTACTGTTGTTTGGAAGGATAGCAAACCAGTTCGTTTAGCGTCAACGTATGCAGGTGTGCAGCCATTTAACTCGAATAATCCGAGGGACCGAAACACATTGTCCCGTCGCTATAACCGCAATAGAAAACAGTACGAATATGTGAGCTGTCCAAACATTGTCAAAGAATACAACCGGCACATGGGCGGAGTGGTCTTGATGGACAGTCTAATTGGTCGCTACAAAACTCGCATGAAGACTAGTAAATGGCCATCTCGTATATTTCACCATGTTATCGATTTGGAAATAGTGAACGCTTACGTTTTATACCATCACATCAATCGTGAAAAACATCAGCGTGTCGAGCTTCCACGATTTCGGGAAGAAATCGCCGAAACTCTCCTGCTCATATCGGAAACGAAAAAATTAGGTCGCCCCACTACTGCAGAAAAACAAGCCGAAGAAGTACCAAAGGGAAGCAAGTTACTGTACCTACCACCACCCAATATAAGGTATGATTGTCTCAATCATTGGCCAAATTTCTGCGATAAAAGTAGTAAACGTCAATGTCGTAACAAGCCATGTAAATCGGAGACTCAAGTTTATTGCGAAAAGTGCAACATACCACTTTGCATGTCAGTCAAAAAATCATGTTTTAAGGAATTTCATACTGAATAAAGGACATTTTTGAGGATATGGTGGGAAGTTATTTCTAAGTAAATGTATATGTACATATATTCGTTCTTTTTAGACTTTGAACCAAACTTAACAATTTGTATACTATTTTATATATTACTTATATTTTTATAAATAAACGTTATCTGTTTACTTGTTTAAGTGGTATTGTATTTTTAGTAATTTTTTTTAAGCTACCTGCATAAGACCGTCCAGAGGCGGGGTGCTAATTTCCAGGGCCACAGAGCGAATTCGGGTCGTACAAATAAAAATAATATTATATTATATATGTTTTTTACGGTCTCTAATTAGTACAAAACATAATTGTATTATAAAAAATCTTTTCTATGCACTAGAGGGTTAAAAGGCGAGATGCGCTTATAAATTTTTATTCGCATTCTCTGTATTAGCGTTTTTGCCTACCTCTTTTTATTTTCTAATAAAACTTGGCACGGTTTATTTTCACATTTCTGTCCTTATATATATCTTTCTTACTTTTCCACAATGAGGACTGGTTTTGAACAAATCGATAATCTCCTCAATAAATGTTTTGCTAAATTTCTTTTTTTTTTTTTTTTTTTTTTTTTTTATATCTCCCCTTAATTTATTACAGTCTGTTATATATTAACAAATCGATAATCTCCTCAATAAATGTTTTGCTAAATTTCTTTTTTTTTTTTTATATCTCCCCTTAATTTATTACAGTCTGTTATATATTAACAATATGTAATTTTTGTACAATTAGGGTCTATTATGTTCTTTTACCAATGTAAGAAGAATCTGTTATTATTATTATTTTTTTTTTGTTTTGTAATTACACTGTAAATTTAATAGTTAAATCATTCCATGTGAGTCGCTATAATATTCGTTTGATATTTTCTGCCGATACTATTTTACGCATTTGTTCGTTTTGGTGGACTGACAGTCGCTGTATATGCTTAGTGCTACATTTTGTGATTTTTTTTTGGATTGTGTCTACGTTTCAGTCACGATGTATGGCTTCATTGGAAAGAAACCAACCAGCATTTGCTATATTTCGTAATATTGTGGATTGTGTTCGCTGTATGAGCTGAAAATTTGTGTTTTTAGCCGTTCCCCATATTTCTATTCCGTATTTCCAGATAGGAGTAATAATTGTTTTGTATATATATTTTTGGATATATATAGTCACCTTATTATAAAGTGATAGTTTTGATGCTCGTCCGGTTAGCCAACTTAATTGCCGGTACTTATTTTTAATTTGATTTCTTTTGTTAATGATATGCTGCTTCCATGTTAGTTTTTCTTCAATATGTAGTTATTCCAAGATATTTTGCTGCTGGGCAGATTTTTATTTTGTTGTTTTTAAGGTAAGATTATATTTTGATGTCGTTTTGTTTGTATAAATAACTTGTATAGTTTTGTCTTTATTAACTTGTATACCCCATTCGTCAAACCAATTTACTTCATTGTTTATTAATTTTTGAAGTGTAAAGGTCGCCAGTTTTTCGCCATGTTTGATGCCATTAATACCGTATCATCTGCTAATGTTGCTATCATTGCATTACGTGTTGTCGGAGTTGGCACATCTGCGGTACATATTAGATATAAAAGAGGACCTAATACCCTGCCTTGTGGTACTCCACTGTCATTGGTAGGATATCGGAATATTCGTCTTCACATCTTATATAAAATTTTCGATCATT
This sequence comes from Anastrepha fraterculus, assembly GCA_037575425.1. Lineage (NCBI taxonomy): Eukaryota > Metazoa > Arthropoda > Insecta > Diptera > Tephritidae > Anastrepha > Anastrepha fraterculus. The sequence continues at coordinate 262,155 of JAYXIM010009871.1, forward strand.
TATGTAGCTCTTCAAAAGTTCAAAGTAGTTTTGTGGAAAGATTCGTTTGAGCTTATGCAAAAGTCCTGTACGTCAAACTTTATCAAAGGCTTTTGCAATGCCTAAGTATACAGCTACACTAGACTGGCCGCAGCTTGTATGGAGAAAAATAAAAATTGAAAATCCAAAAGTTTTCGGGTCGTAAAACATGAGGCTAGATGCAATAAAGAACGGTATATTTTTTCAGCCCGATCCGATGATGTCTAACCGTGCCCATTTGATCCCAAAATATGGAAAATTGAAAAAATCACAATTTTTACTAATTTTTTTTCGTTTCCAATTTTTTTGTTCGAATCTTATATTTATTGATGTGATGAGATTTTAATTAATGATCTTGTTTACTTTATTGCGGTATTGCCCAATTTATATCGCGAAAGCCACCTGACAAAAGGCGCTTTCAGCACACATAACTGATTAGTGAAACGTGGAAAATATGTCACCGTCAGTTGAGTAATAGAAATTGTGTTTTATGAACGGTGTGTTGAGCCAAAATGCTAAATGAAATAATTATTATTTAAATTTTATGCAAAGGTACTTTTTAAATAATTTTTCACACTTCACTATAATAATAAAAATAAAAATTTGTTTCATAATCAACACTTTGGTGATCACTAAACAATTCATCAACTGTTGTGTTCGCTGAATACGCTAAAAGTTTTGAATTTCTACTCGACATTTGAATTAGTAGGCTTTGACATGGCATTCTTATTCAGTGTGAATTTTTTTTCTCGATATTTGAATTGGTAGGCTATGGCATTGCATTTTTATTCAGTTTCAGTTATCTTATGCGTTTAATAGTATAACAGTAATAAGTTAGTGAAAAAATGAGTTCAAAATCATTATCAGGCATTCCGAAAAAATGATTACGTTCTGAACAAAAAATATTTCTTGTGGGTGAATGTGAAAGTGTTATTTTGGGGGCCAAGTTTCCATCAATGAAACAGGTGCTCCAATTATTGTTTTACAAAATGAGGCACGAAAACTTGACTTTGGAAAGCAGTATGAAATACACGATTGGTACCTTGATTGAATTTTGGAAAAAAGGTAAAATTTCCACGGCGCAAGAAAAAAATTGTATTAAAAAACTTAAAAATCTTTACGAGGAATTCAGAAATTTACAAAAACATTCCAAGACTCCTAACGAGAAGTGTCGTAAAAATGAAGCAGAGTTTAAGGATAAAATTGAAAACTACATATTTGACATTGCAGCCATGGATGCCCTAGGTATAATGAAAATGCAGGAAGATAAAGACTTTCTTTTGCTCCAAAGAAATAGAGGACGTCCAGGTAGTATGTATGGTGCCGATACTGTACTCACAAGAAAAGAAAAACGCAAAGATCAACGAATGGAAGAAGAAAGAAAGCGCGTTGACAAGCATTTAGTTCATAGTAAGTTTATTAAAGTTAAGCTTTACTGATTCTTTTTTTTAATATTTGATTTTATTTGAAGCTAATTATGCTCTTGAAGTCTCTGATACCGAGGATGCTGAAAAGAATATTTCAGCTGGCGAAGAAAATGCAGCAAAAGATATGAATGAAGGCGAAGATACAGACGGAAGTAACATTAATTTACTACCGAAAAAGGCAAATCGAGGAAAAATTAATTTTATTGATGATAGAATGCTTGCTTGCATGGACAAATGTAACCTCTCAACAAGAGATGCCATGCATTTGGTGAGTGCAACGGTTGATGCCTTCATAAATACCATGCAAAATGTTAATGGAACGCCGTCAATAAAAATGGAAGATTTAATTCTTAATCGAACCACTTTACATTCGATGAGGAGAGATTATCGTCGCAGACAAGCTCAAGAGATTATTAATGGATTCAATGGAATGGTTTTACTGAATATGTTTATAAGATTTTGGATTCTTGACCTTTCTTTTTACTTGTTTGTAGATTCCCGATGTTTTTGTCCTTCACTGGGATGGCAAGCTGCTTGCAGAAATCCGAGGCACCGAAAAGAAAGATAGATTGTCTCTCGTTGTCACAGGAGAAAATATGGAAAAACTCCTGGGGATACCAAAAATTGAAAGTTCAACGGGAGATGCAATAGCTGCAGAAATACATAATTTTTTGAGCAAGTGGAAGCTCGATGATTTAGTGGAAATTGTATCATTTGATACAACAGCTGCTAATACGGGAGTTAATAATGGAGCAACGTTCTTGCTTGAAAAAAGGTTGGGCCGAAATCTACTTTTCTTTCCCTGTCGTCACCATGTTAGTGAGTTGCTAGTCAAAGCAGTGTTCGAACTAAATTTTGGCAAATCATCAGCACCGGAAGTTCCCTTATTCAATCGTTGCTCTAACAGCTGGAAAAACATTAATTCTAAGTCATTCAAAAGTGGAATATCGGAAAATGAAATTCGGAAAGTCTTTACAATAGCTGAAGTGGAAATATTTAAGAATTTTTGTCTAACTGCATTAAATAGTCACCACACTCGTGCCGATTATAAATAATTACTACAACTATCGGTGCTCTTTGTTGGGGAAGACGTACCAAATTTTTCGCAAGTACGGTCACCTGGTGCAACATCACTCGCAAGGTTTATGTCGAAGTGCCTATATTGCTACAAAATGTTTCTGTTTCGCGAGCAATTCGTGTTAACGACTTCAGAGATAAAGAGTCTAAGAAGCGTTCGTATTTTTTTAACCTACATCTACGTTCCATATTGGTTTCGTTGTGTGGATCCAATAACTGCTCCACAAAATGACCTTAAGCTCATTCACGATGTGATTGTATATTTCGATAAGAATGTATCCAATGCCTTGTTACATAAAATTAAAAATAATTTATGGTATTTGTCGGAAGAGGCGGTTGGCCTTTCATTTTTTGATGATCAAATTCCATCACATATTAAGCGAAAAATGGTGGAAGCCATTACTAGCGATAACCAGAAGGAAGATGCTGTTCCAAAGAGAGTTGTTGCATCAATGTCAGAAATAACGCTTTACGGCAGCAAGAATATAAATGATTTTATTTCATCAAGAACTAAAACATTCTTTACCCGCTTAGGAATTGAAACAAGTTTTTTGGAATCAGATCCTTCAACATGGCAAGAAAGTGAAGACTATATAGCGGGAAAACGAGTGTGTCAGCATTTGTCTGTAGCTAATGACGCTGCAGAGAGAGCATTGAAATTGATCACATACTACAACAGATCGCTTACTTATAATGAAGAAGATAAACATTACTTACTGCAAGTTTTTGAGCACTACAGGCAATTGTATCCGTCTTACACCAAAACAACTCTCATTAAATAGACAATCTAATTCTTTAATTAAAATTTTATTAAATTAAAATAAATTATATAAATAAAGTTAAATTATATATATATTAAGTATATACATATTAAATTAAATTATATAAATTGGAAACAAACAAAATTTTTGTAAAAATTGTGATTTTTTGTAATTGTCCATACTTTGGTTTTTCATTACTCCTAACCTCATGTTTTACGACCCGAAAATTTATGGATTTCCACAAAAAAAAAGTTACGGCCAGTCTAAGCTACACAATATTTTTTTTTTCATTCATATCGTTAAGTATTTTGTTAGCAACCCTGTGGATTTGTTGGACTGTTGAGGGCTGCCGTATTTAGTCTCTAACATGCAATTAAGTATATTTTTTACGAATTGCAATGCTATTTCAGGTAACCCTTTTAAAATTTTTCCATTTATTAGATCATATCTTGGAGCTTTTTTAACGTTTAGCTGTCTTATTTGATTTTTAATTTCGCTTATGCTGGTTTTTCTTGTTTTGATTTGCGGAACGTTTATTATGTCAATAGATTTAATGGTAATGTTTTGATTATCCATTTCGCTTGTAAATGTGTCTAAGAAGTGTTTGGCTAGGGTATCGGCTTTTTCTTTGCTTGTTTTTGCCAATGTGCCGGCTTCTGTTTTGATGGGAGGTTTATGCATTACAGCGCCCTTAACGTGTTTTGTTGCTTTCCATTAGGAGTAATTTGTAGATGCTGCTGTTCCCAGGTGTGCCATATAATTTCGAGGTTTACTCTCCTTGTGTTTTGTAAGTAATGCTTTTAGCTCATTTGTCGCCTTATTAAGTTTGGTTTTATCTGCTGGATGTCTGGTGGTTGCCATGTTTTGCGGAGTTTTCTTTTTTCGCCGATTTTCTCTTTAATGTAAGTTGGGATATTTTCTTTATTTGTCATTTTCGGTGTTGGTGTAGAGGAAGCAAGTGCTTGTATTACGCTATCATTGAAATATACAATAGTGGAGTAAATTTCATCTTGAATTTTCAGTGATATATTTATTTTGAGTTTTTGTTTTAATATTTGACAAGCATTAGTCCAATTCGTTCTAGAACTATATAGGCCCAGAGATTGTTTTATTTCAATTGGTCCAAGTAAGGTCATAATTAATGGCGAATGGTCTGAGAATAGCTCTAAACATGATTTTATTGTCAGACTTTTATATAACATATTTTTAATTATGCAGAAGTCAATTAAGTCCGGTTTTTTGTTTCGTATCTGTTGGCCAGTAGGTTGGCTCACCTGTGCTAATAAACCGACTATTATTTTTTCTAATGGCTTCAATTAATTGCCTCCCTTTTTTGTTAACCTTTACCCCCAAAGTCCAAAAGTATGTTTTTAGCATTGTAGTCTCCTCCACCTAAGTAACGATTCCCTAGCGATTTTAGATAATGCAGGTATTGTTCTTTTGTGTTGTTATATTTGGGGGGGCAGTAGACTGCAGATATTGCTATTTGCCCTTTTGTGTCTTCTATGGCTATTGTGGTGGCTTGGATGTTTTTTTCTCTGTATACCTCCAGTTCAATGTATATAATATTTCTTTTGATAATAATTGCTGTCCCACCCTGTGCTTTGTTGTCGGGTTCATTTGTGTAATGTATAATATATTATAGTTCGGTATGTTAACAAAAGTTGTGTCAGTGGCATGAGTCTCAGAGATTAACATTATATCGATTGATTTATTTATTAAAAACGATTTAAGTTCCAGAACGTTGCGAGCAAGTCCATTTGCATTCCATATAGCGAAATTAATTTTATTTCTTTCGTTCATCTAGTTTGGTAACGAACAGTGTTAATATGTTCATCATACTTGTCATTTGGGTTATTAATTGTCTCATCATTTCTTTTAGTTCGATCATATCGTCGTTATTTTTTGGAACATGTGCGCTGTAATTTTTGTTTGATTTGGTTCTTTTGGTGTTGTGTTGATTGTTGTTGCCTGGGCGTATGTTATGCCGGGCACCACTCGAGTTGTATTTGCGTTTGTTTCAATTTAGTCCAGTCATTTGGTTAAAAAAGGGAGTTACCTGGAAAGTTTTGCGGGAGGTTTCAAACTAGGTAATTTTTATAGATTTTGGCATGCTCTTTTCGAATTTCAACTTTGCCACCTCGTATCTGCGACGCTAGCGCCGCCATATTGAAAAAACGGCAGCTAAAACAGTTACAAAATTAAACTAGAGATAATTTCCTACATTTTATGTCATTACGATTTTTTTATAAAATCTATACTCCTAGTTTTTAGCGTACGAGCGCCCCAAGTAATATTCACCTACACCACCACGTTTTTTCGTGTATTTCTCTAAAATAATCTTCTACTATAGCAGATTTTTGAAAAGCAGGTATAAGGGTAATGTGTCGCCTTTGTTGAAGGGTCCCTTTCTCTCTCGACCTCGAATGCATGCGTAAATGCGTTAAATCTTCAATGTACAAGGCATTTAAGATTCTGGAGCCGTAAATGTTGGCGATGCAATGTATGTCATCGACGGAGGGCACTTATTACATCGAGTCATTTGGCATCGCGGTGAACCATTTTCATCTATTTCCAGTAACTACATCACGTACGTTCGATCTAAATATAAATCCAGTGCCATAATTGTATTTGACGGATATCCTGAAAATGTTGCAAACTGTAGTACTAAATTTGCCAGAGCGATCCCGACGATCACGAATAACTGCTTCAGTAGACATACTTTTTGATGAGACAATGATTCCAACTGTGTCACAAGATACATTTCTGGGTAATGATGCGAACAAGAACCGCCTCTTTAAAATGTTGAAAACAAAATTTGAAGCTGAGAATTTCATGGTCTGACAAGCCACGGAAGATGCGGATACACCAATCATCAATACCGCAATACGTGTTTCACCAGCATTCGACCCCGTAATAGTGGTCGGCGAAGATATAGATCTTCTTATTCTTTTGACAGCTCTATGTACGCGATCAAACGTGTACTTTCTCAAACCAGGAAAAGGTAAAATTACCCAACATATATATTTCACTGAAAGTATTATAGATCAAACAGCTGCAGATCATATTCTATTTCTGTATGCATTCAGTGGCTGTGATACAACATGTGCACTCTTTTATCAACGAAAAATGAAATTCATTAATGTACTCCGAAAAAATCCTAATTTAAACCAGGCTATTCAGGTATTTAAAAATCCAAACGTCGATCCGGAGATTATTGCTAAAGCCGGAGAACGTTTTCTTCTTGAATTATACGGTTACAATGATGTGAAAAGTAAGAAGATCATGTCTTTAAATGAGTACAGATATGCAGGCTTCACAAAATCAGCATATAAAAGTAAATTTAATATTGCGTCCCTGCCACCAACAGAGGCTGCAGCACGACAGCATTCATTCCGAACCTATCACCAGGTTGAGCAGTGCTACGGGAATGAACAAAATGCAGAGCAATGGGAATAGAACAGAAACAAAAATGGGTTAGTTCCTGTCACGACACTCGAGCCCCCAGCACCAGAATCCTTGTTAAAACTTATTTCTTGTAAATGTAAAAAGGGATGTAGAAGGCCTGTGGATGCAGAAAAGCTGGGTTAAAGTGCTCCGTTATATGCACAAATTGTAGTGGTGCTTGTAAAAATTCGCAAGTGGAATTGGATTACGATGAAGAAGTAGAAACTGCGACTATTTTAGAGCAATCGTTTAGGCGTGCGGACGAGATTTCAGTCTGCGACGTCTTGATCGGTGCCCAAGACGAACTCGCAACGCCTGGTCCATCAGGAACGGTAAAACGTAGGACATTGCGTTAAATTTTCGAAAGTGTGCATCACATTTGGATTAGGCCTACAGGGGACACCACGATAAAAAAACGCGTGGTGTGTAAATGAGATTTTTTCGAAAACGCATATTAAAATGCATCCCAAAATCTATACAAATTTTCCAGTTTCAAAACTTCCGCAAAACTTTCCAGGTCAAACTACCAGATGACTGGACTAATTGTCTCATTATTCATTTGTTCTTTTGACGTGATAACGTCTTATAATTTCATTTAGCCGGCTGCACGCACGAAAAAATGTGTCATTACCTTGCTCATGCGTCGTTACCTTGCTTGAACTGCAAGCGAAAGCACGGAACGAACGACAAAGAGCACAATCGGCCCCCGCATTCGGCAACGTTCGACATCTGCACACCTACTTGAGTGAGCATATATATGTATGTATATGTATGTATAAGCGCATATGTATATAAATTCAAATATTTGTATTTGCATATGCCTTCTTATTGATTATTATTAATTTGATTTACTTGAAGAATTTAAAATAAAACCAAGTGTATCATCATCATCCTTACCGAATTTATAATTAGTGACTAGTTGTTAATAATATCTGTTGTTTTAATGTTTTTATTATTAATTTATGGTATTATTAGGTATATATGAAGGAAAAAGTGTATGGTAATATTTACCACATACCTTATCAGATATGTTGTATACTAATATATGTATATAAACATGTATATGTACAAGTTAACAGCCAAATCATCGAACATCCCTCGCAATGAATTCACCGAGCAACCCGCGCGCAAACAATGTCGCTGAACCCGACCACATATGCAACATAAACAAAATAATGTGAGTCGGAGCAACGGCCAGCCGTTTCTGTTGTGTCGCAAGCGTTGGAATTCTGATCGGAAATATGCTGAGTCGGTTTTACAGACCACAAACCCATGGCATGATCTTTATGTACTTATTATGTATTTAGGTTTAGATTCATATTTCCATTTATGTACTTAGCTTTAGTCTTTTATTCATTCCATTCTTATAATCAGTTTTGTCCAGACAATTGTTTAATAAAGAACGATTGACTTTACTCCGGCACGCCGCCGTTAATATTTGATGTATTGATTTACACTGTTGAGCCACAAGGCCAATAGTCCAACAAAGGGGACGAAGTCAAGTCTCCCAACCTAAACATCCTAAAGCTAATTAGAATCAAGAAGTAGCTGAGACGTGTCAGCAACACCCGCCGCTGGACCAAGGCATCATCACTGCTCCAGAGGGAAAGTGAACCACATATAACTGGCGCCCAACAGAGTTAAACTGGAATTAGATAATCTTACGATATCTATTAAGTTAGGAACACCATGGCCCTAAACAAGAACATGTAAGTGAATGTTCGGTAAAAATTAGAAAAAGTATTGATGAAAAACTATTTTAAATAAAAAAATTGTGAATAAATTGGCAATGCGAAAGTGAGCATTACGGTATAGTCGCGAAATTATTGACGTGCAAGTGCAGTTTTTTTGTTGAAAAAAAAAAGAGAAACAAGCTGATATTTTCGCTTCATTGGCTGCTCATGACTTGGGCTTATCTATACTAATATTATAAAGAGGAAAACTTTGTTTGTTTGTTTGTAATGAATAGGCTCAAAAACTACTGGACCGATTTTAAAAATTCTTTCACCATTCGAAAGCAACATCATCCACGAGTAACATGGATTATATTTTATTTTGGAAATAGGGCTCGAGGTATAGGTCAAAACGTGGACCCGGGTAACCTTCGGATGTGTATGTACAATATGGGTATCAAATGGAAGCTGTTGGTGAATGCTTTAGTCCAGAGTATTTTTCATGCCGCTCCGTGACTAGGGTCTCGAGATAGAGACCAAAACGTGGACCCTAGAATGTGTTTGTACAATATGGATATCAAATTGAAGCTGTTGGTGAATGCTTTAGTACAGAGTATTTTTCATGCCGCTCCGTGACTGGGGTCTCGAGATATAGGTCAAAACGTGGACCCGGGTAACCTTTGGATGTGTATGTACAATATGGGTATCAAATGAAAGCTGTTGATCAGTGCTTTAATAAGGGGTAATTTTCATACCTATTGATGACTAGAGTCTGGAAATATATGCCAAAACGTGGACCCGCCGTGTCTTTGCACCGAATTAAACCAAACTTACACACATTGTTAAGGAGGTATTGAAGATGGTTTCCGTATAGTTTGGATACCTATTGGTAGATAGGGTCTCGAGATATAGGTCAAAACGTGGACCCGGATAACCTTCGGATGTGTATGTACAATATGGGTATCAAATGAAAGCTGTTGGTGAATGCTTTAGTTCAGAGTATTTCCATCCGCTCCGTGACTAGGGTCTCGAGATAGAGACCAAAACGTGGACCCTAGAATGTGTTTGTACAATATGGATATCAAATGAAAGCTGTTGATAAGTGCTTTAATACGGGGTAATTTTCATACCTATTGATAACTATGGTCTCGAAATATATGCCAAAACGTGGACCCGCCGTGTCTTTGAACCGAATTAAACCAAACTTACACACGTTGTTAAGTAGGTATTGAAGATGATTTCCGTATAGTTTGAATACCTATTGGTAGATAGGGTCTCGAGATATAGGTCAAAACGTGGACCCGGGTAACCTTTGGTTGTGTATGTACAATATGGGTATCAAATGAAAGCTGTTGATAAGTGCTTTAATACGGGGTAATTTGCATACCTATTGATGACTAGGGTCTGGAAATATATGCCAAAACGTGGACCCGCCGTGTCTTTGCACCGAATTAAACCAAACTTACACACATTGTTAAGAAGGTATTGAAGATGGTTTCCGTATAGTTTGAATACCTATTGGTAGATAGGGTCTCGAGATATAGGTCAAAACGTGGACCCGGGTAACCTTCAGACGTGTATATACAATATGGGTATCAAATGAAAGCTGCTGATAAGTGCTTTAATACGGGGTAATTTGCATACCTATTGATGACTAGGGTCTCGAAATATATGCCAAAACGTGGACCCGCCGTGTCTTTGCACCGAATTAAACCAAACTTACGCACATTGTTAAGTAAGTATTGAAAATGGGTTTCGTAAAGTTTGGTTGTAATTCGGAACACTGGCAACGCGTACAGCGTTCTTTTGAATCAGCCATAATGTCGCTTACTTTTTTAACGCTTGGGGCGGAACTGAACTGTCAAATTGACAGTGTGTTACAATGTGTCAATATTTCTTTCTGATTTGGATGCCATAAGGAAAAAACGTAAGTGCAACATGTAAAAATTGTTTGTGAATTTTTTTGGAGTGGATTTTGGAACAGTGAATAATTTCTTACGAAATTTGAGAATTTAATGTGAAATCCGAATGAAATTATGTGTTCGTGGTAAAAAAAAATTTTTTCGTTTTTTTTTTTTTTGAAAAATATAAATGGATAACGGTTAAAAAAGCTCCAATGCTTAATAAAACATATAAATTGAAACGAAAAATTCATGGATGATCAGGAAAAAAGACGATTGTTTATTCATATGCGTTGATTTGAAATTTAAAAACCATCTTCTTTTTTCCTGATTTTCAATTTATATTTTATATTTACTCAAAAACAAAGCGCTTGAATAAAGAATAAAGAAATAAATAATATGAAAATCATATATTTTCTGTTCTAAACCATATCTATGCTATTTTAGTGTGCCCAGCGAAGGGGGCCGGGTTTGCTAGTGGAAATATAAAGATAGAGTACGACAGTGACGAAGAGCAAGAAATAGGATTTAGGCCAGGAAGAAACGGTCAACGGAATGGAGCCGGCATTACTAAAAGCGTTAGTAGAAGGTGCGGTAAACAGTGCGCTCCTCGAACAAGAGAGGAGACTAAAAGACGAGTTCCGAGCGGAACTTGAAACAGTTATAGGTCAGGTTAATGCGTTAAGAATAGAGACCCCACAAGTTGAAACATACCAGAGAGTAACAATTGACCCTAGTGTGGGATGTGAGGTGAAGTTAGACATTGTAAAATCAGTGCCTAGCTTCAATGGAAATCATGAGGAATACGTGTCGTGGCGACAGGCGGCTATAGACGCATATGAGATTTTCAAAAGATACGTAGGCAGCGAGGCGCATTCCGAGGCTGTGGCCATTTTAAAAAACAAAGTAACTGGTCCAGCTCGTGCCATCCTTACGTCGCACAATACAGTGCTTAATTTTGACGCCATTATCGCTAGGCTCGACTGCTCGTACGCACACAAAACATCCTTGCGCGTACTTAGGCAGCAACTAGAACTGGTTAGGCAGGGTGACCTAAACATAATGGAATATTACGATGAGGTAGAAAAGAAGCTCACTCTGCTCACAAATAAAATAGTAATGACTCATGACGAGCAAGCTGCGTCCATTCTTTGTGCAGAAATTAGAGGCGATGCACTACACGCTTTCATGGCAGGACTTAGGAGGCCCCTAAAATCTTTAGTAATCCCAGCGAAGCCCAAGGATTTGCCATCTGCATTAGCAGTGGCCCGTGAGGCTGAAAATAGCATCGAAAGAAGCGCATTTGCTGCATCTTATGCTAAAGTAATTGAAGAAAGAAACCATAGCGGCGATAATACTAGATTTGGCAATCGTAACCAAACTAGACAAGGCAGGGGCCAGGAAAGAAATCCACATTTTGTGGGAAATCAAGGTCAAAGCAGGGCACAGCAAGCTGACCCTAAAACGCTAGCGAATGACAAAGAGCCGCAATCAAAGTATCAGGCTCAACCCATGGACGTTGATCCTTCGATGTCCAAGTTAAGACAACAGACCAATTGGGGAAAGCCACAGGGCTATTCTACACAAGACGGGGCTCGGAAAAGGCATAACACTTCAGAACGCACGTCAGGCTATAGGCGCCAAAAGATTAACAATATAACGCAACGAGCGCCTACCCAAGACGAGAAAGAATACGAAGAAATGGCCGAAACTGCGCGTGCTGAAATAGATGACGAAAGTGGCGAACCCGAGGACAACGATTTATTGAATTTTTTAGAGGTCGTTCCCGATTGCCGTTCGTCGAGCGTCAATTGGCTGGCAAAACATTAAAGATTCTTATCGACACCGGGGCGGCAAAAAGTTACATTAAACCCGTAAAGGAGTTAAAAAACGTAACACCAGTCGACACCCCTTTTACTGTGAACTCCATTCATGGGTCCAGTAAAATTCAAAAAAAATGTTCAATAGTAATTTTTGGGAAAGTTGCCACGTTTTTCATATTAGATACCCTTGACACCTTTGATGTTATAATAGGCTTCGATCTGCTCACGCAGGCGGGGGTAACTATTGACCTGATGGAAAACAGCATAAACTACGGTAATACTTCGGAAATACTCAATCACCATCCGTGCGATAACGTGAACTTTACACGTGTCGATGATATCGTAGTCCCAAATTCCGTAAAAGGCGAATTCAAGAAAATGATACTGAAGAGAATTAGTGCATTCGCGACCTCTAACGAGGCACTGCCTTACAATACTTCAGTCGTCGCCAGGATCCGGACTGTAGACAATAAGGAGGTATATTCAAAGCCCTATCCATACCCAGTAGGCGTGTCAGATTTTGTAAACACCGAAGTCGCACAGCTGTCGAAAGATGGCATCATAAGGCCATCAAGATCTGCGTATAATAGCCCAGTCTGGGTTGTTGATAAGAAAGGAATAGATTCCAACGGAAATAAGAATAAACGGCTGGTCATTGACTTTGTAAAACTAAATGAGAAGACCATCGCCGACCGATATCCGATGCCGAGTATCCAGGTAATCTTAGCTAACCTCGGAAAGGCTAAGTTTTTTACCACACTGGATCTTAAATCCGGATACCACCAGATTTACCTAGCGGAGGACGATCGTGAAAAGACATCCTTCTCGATAAATGGCGGAAAATACGAATTCTGTCGTTTGCCCTTTGGTCTAAAAAATGCGGGAAGCATTTTTCAAAGAGCAATCGACGATATCTTGCGAGAACAGATCGGAAAGATATGTTATGTCTATGTGGATGACGTAATTATCTTCTCTGAAAATGCCGCAGACCACGTCCGCCATATCGATATAATACTTCAGCAACTTTGCGATGCTAACATGAGAATCTCCAAGGAAAAGTCGAAATTTTTTAAAGAAAGTGTCGAGTATCTAGGCTTCATTGTTACTAGCGAGGGAGCAAAAACAGACCCAGAAAAAGTCAAGGCGATCCAAGAGTACATTGAACCAAAAAATGTATACTCTCTGAGATTTTTTCTAGGCCTAGCCAGCTACTATAGGGTGTTTATCAAAGACTTTGCAGCCATAGCAAGACCCTTGACCAATATACTAAAAGACGAAAACGGCACTGTAAGCAAACACATGTCTAGGAAAGTAGCAGTCCAATTTGACGAATCTCAACGCGACGCTTTTAACCGATTGAGAAACATACTAGCATCAGAAGATGTTATGCTCATGTACCCTGATTTCAAAAGACCTTTTGACTTGACTACAGATGCTTCTGCAAATGGCATTGGAGCAGTATTATCTCAAGGCGGTAGACCCATCACCATGATCTCCCGAACGCTAAAAACGTGCGAAACTCACTATGCTACCAACGAAAGAGAGTTGTTGGCGATTGTATGGGCCCTCGGCAAACTGCAGAATTACCTTTACGGTACAAGAGAGCTACATATATTTACAGATCATCAACCTCTCACGTTCGCAGTGTCTGAGAAAAATACGAATGCGAAAATCAAGAGGTGGAAGGCGTTTATTGAACAACATAACGCCCAATTGCATTACAAGCCAGGGAAAGAAAACTTTGTCGCAGATGCCTTATCTAGGCAAGAGCTTAACGCTCTCCAAGACGAAACGCAATCAGACATAGCCACTATTCACAGTGAGGTATCCCTTACATACACTATACAAACAACTGATAACCCCCTAAATTGTTATAGAAATCAGATAACTTTGGAAGAATCACGTTATTCGTTGCATCGAAGACTTATTCTATTTGGCAAAAAAACCCGTCACTTAATTCAATTTACAGATAAAATTAATCTCATAGAAACATTAAAACTTGCTGTGAACCCCGATGTTGTAAACGCGTTTTATTGCGAACTCACAACTTTAGCTGCATTTCAACATGAGCTGGTTTCAATTTTCCCGACAACCAAATTCTGGCATTGCAAAAGAATAGTGTCAGACATCACTAACAAAGACGAACAGGTAGAAATAGTCAACACCGAACATAATCGTGCGCACAGAGCGGCACAAGAAAACGTAAAACAGATACTTCGGGACTACTACTTCCCAAAAATGACTAAATTGGCTAACGAGGTTGTACTAAATTGCAAAGTTTGCGCTATCGCCAAGTACGACCGACACCCAAAAAACAAGAACTCGGGAAGACGCCAATTCCCTCATTTGTCGGAGAAATGTTACACATTGACATATTTTCTACCGATCAGAAACTTTTCCTGACTTGCATCGATAAATTTTCCAAATTCACCGTCGTCCAGCCCTTACCTTCTAGATCAATAGTCGATATTGTTAACCCCATTTTACTTATAATTAATACATTTCCAAACACAAAAACCGTTTATTGCGACAATGAGCCAGCGTTTAATTCCGAAACGATCACTTCATTGTTAAAAAATCAGTTTAACATTGACGTTGTAAACGCCCCCCATTACATAGCTGTTCCAATGGGCAAGCGGAACGTTTCCACAGTACATTAATAGAAATCGCAAGGTGTTTAAAGTTGGATAAAAAAGTTAGCGATACAGTTCAGGCTATCATGCGAGCAACAATAGAATATAATAAAACCATACATTCAGTAACAGAACAAAAACCACTCGATGTAATTCACTCTGTACCGGACGAAATTAAGCAAAAAATCAAAGATCGACTAATAAAAGCTCAGCAAGATCAATTAGCTAGATGCAACCCGAACAGACAGAACAGGATGTTTGATGTAGGAGAAAAAGTTTACCTCAAAAATAACAAAAGATTAGGTAACAAACTATCTCCCTTGTGCACAGAGGGCGCCGTACAAGCAGACCTGGGAACGTCTATACTTGTTAAGGGGAGGGTGGTCCATAAGGACAATGTGAGGTAAACATAGGTCATAACGCATAAGATTCTTACAGATAGTTACTACAATTCAGTTTAATCATTTCATACAGGTTCATACTCTTATCCACAACTCACGCACGCATCACCGATTTCTCGCACGCAAGCTACATTCCGATATTGGACGGAAACGTTTTTGTATGGGAACAACATAGTTACATGAGACATTCTACAAATTTATCTAATTTCGTGAGCATTATAGATGATACAATTAAATTATCAAAACTTTTCCCTCAGTCACACATGCGAAAATTGTTAGATGTAGATATCGACCATATTCAGAATATTTTATCTAGCTTAACGGTACACCATAGAATGGCCAGAATGGCCAGCTTTAAAAATCGTTGCAGGTACGCCTGATGCATCAGACTTAGAAAAGATTAAACTTACCGAAGCCGAGCTCATTGAATCAAACAACAGACAAGTAATAGTAATCACTGAAGCACAGAAACAAATTAACCTTTTAACTGATGCAGTAAATAAATTAATTAAAGAAAAAAAGGCGAGTTCGTAGACTCTCCTCATTTGTATGAAACTTTACTTGCACGAAATAGAATGTTAACCACTGAAATCCAAAACCTTATGCTCACTATAACGCTCGCCAAATCTAACATCATAAACCCCGCAATTCTCGACCACGAAGATTTAAAATCAATTTTTAACGAACAGCTCGCAGAGGTCCCAATAGTTAGTTTAATGGCAGTATCAAATATAAAAATATTTCAATCAAATAGAGTAATCCACATAATAATTGAATATCCTAATGTTAAGACTATTTGTAAGAAGGTATATATGATATATCCTGTTGCCCACAATAACACCATTCTGCAAGTACATGATGACATAGTAGCTGAATGCGACGATGGAGTCCTAGCTGTGACAGAATGCGCTACAACCAACTTTGCGACGTTCTGCAAGAAATCTGCTTATGACACATGCGCCAGCGGATTACATTCCGGAGGTTCAGCGTTATGCGACACACAGCCAAGCCACTTGGAACCGATTACCCTATTAGACGAAGGAATAATCGTTGTCAACGAACTATCAGCAAGAGTAAGAGTAGATGACGGCCCAGTGATGACAATTGAAGGCACACTTCTCATCACATTTGAACGTATTGCGACTATAAACGAGACCACATACATTAACTACAATGGTGTTGTAAACAAGTGTCCAGGCATCGTGGCGTCACCATTGCTGAATATTACAGGAACCGACCAAGTGCTCAGCCTACCAATGTTACAAAGGATGAATGAGCACAATCTGCATATAATTCAGAATTAAGAGACGATATGTTTTCCGGAGGGACTTCCAGAGTCTGGTTCATGGTTGGTGTAACACTCAGCCTTGCCTTTGGCTGTATTGGCATCATCTATCAGTGTTGGTACCGGAGAAGATCTTCCATCAAATTGCAAGAACTGGTAAAGGAGTTAAGTGTCACCGAGGACGGCAACAATCTTAAAGGGGGCTAGTTAACAGCCAAATCATCGAACGTCCCTCGCAATGAATTCACCGAGCAACCCGCGCGCAAACAATGTCGCTGAACCCGACCACATATGCAACATAAACAAAATAATGTGAGTCGGAGCAACGGCCAGCCGTTTCTGTTGTGTCGCAAGCGTTGGAATTCTGATCGGAAATATGCTGAGTCGGTTTTACAGACCACAAACCCATGGCATGATCTTTATGTACTTATTATGTATTTAGGTTTAGATTCATATTTCCATTTATTTACTTAGCTTTAGTCTTTTATTCATTCCATTCTTATAACCAGTTTTGTCCAGACAATTGTTTAATAAAGAACGATTGACTTTACTCCGGCACGCCGCCGTTAATATTTGATGTATTGATTTACACTGTTGAGCCACAAGGCCAATAGTCCAACAAAGGGGACGAAGTCAAGTCTCCCAACCTAAACATCCTAAAGCTAATTAGAATCAAGAAGTAGCTGAGACGTGTCAGCAACACCCGCCGCTGGACCAAGGCATCATCACTGCTCCAGAGGGAAAGTGAACCACATATAACTTACATGCATATACTTTGGTGCAATTTTCATAGACTAATATATGTACATATGTACGCGTCAATTATATATATATATATATATATATCTATACTAATATTATAAAGAGGAAAACTTTGTTTGTTTGTTTGTAATGAATAGGCTCAAAAACTACTGGACCGATTTTAAAAATTCTTTCACCATTCGAAAGCAACATCATCCACGAGTAACATGGATTATATTTTATTTTGGAAATAGGGCTCGAGGTATAGGTCAAAACGTGGACCCGGGTAACCTTCGGATGTGTATATACAATATGGGTATCAAATGGAAGCTGTTGGTGAATGCTTTAGTCCAGAGTATTTTTCATGCCGCTCCGTGACTAGGGTCTCGAGATAGAGACCAAAACGTGGACCCTAGAATGTGTTTGTACAATATGGATATCAAATTGAAGCTGTTGGTGAATGCTTTAGTACAGAGTATTTTTCATGCCGCTCCGTGACTGGGGTCTCGAGATATAGGTCAAAACGTGGACCCGGGTAACCTTTGGATGTGTATGTACAATATGGGTATCAAATGAAAGCTGTTGATCAGTGCTTTAATAAGGGGTAATTTTCATACCTATTGATGACTAGGGTCTGGAAATATATGCCAAAACGTGGACCCGCCGTGTCTTTGCACCGAATTAAACCAAACTTACACACATTGTTAAGGAGGTATTGAAGATGGTTTCCGTATAGTTTGGATACCTATTGGTAGATAGGGTCTCGAGATATAGGTCAAAACGTGGACCCGGATAACCTTCGGATGTGTATGTACAATATGGGTATCAAATGAAAGCTGTTGGTGAATGCTTTAGTTCAGAGTATTTCCATCCGCTCCGTGACTAGGGTCTCGAGATAGAGACCAAAACGTGGACCCTAGAATGTGTTTGTACAATATGGATATCAAATGAAAGCTGTTGATAAGTGCTTTAATACGGGGTAATTTTCATACCTATTGATGACTATGGTCTCGAAATATATGCCAAAACGTGGACCCGCCGTGTCTTTGAACCGAATTAAACCAAACTTACACACGTTGTTAAGTAGGTATTGAAGATGATTTTCGTATAGTTTGAATACCTATTGGTAGATAGGGTCTCGAGATATAGGTCAAAACGTGGACCCGGGTAACCTTTGGTTGTGTATGTACAATATGGGTATCAAATGAAAGCTGTTGATAAGTGCTTTAATACGGGGTAATTTGCATACCTATTGATGACTAGGGTCTGGAAATATATGCCAAAACGTGGACCCGCCGTGTCTTTGCACCGAATTAAACCAAACTTACACACATTGTTAAGGAGGTATTGAAGATGGTTTCCGTATAGTTTGAATACCTATTGGTAGATAGGGTCTCGAGATATAGGTCAAAACGTGGACCCGGGTAACCTTCGGACGTGTATATACAATATGGGTATCAAATGAAAGCTGCTGATAAGTGCTTTAATACGGGGTAATTTGCATACCTATTGATGACTAGGGTCTCGAAATATATGCCAAAACGTGGACCCGCCGTGTCTTTGCACCGAATTAAACCAAACTTACGCACATTGTTAAGTAAGTATTGAAAATGGGTTTCGTAAAGTTTGGTTGTAATTCGGAACACTGGCAACGCGTACAGCGTTCTTTTGAATCAGCCATAATGTCGCTTACTTTTTTAACGCTTGGGGCGGAACTGAAATGTCAAATTGACAGTGTGTTACAATGTGTCAATATTTCTTTCTGATTTGGATGCCATAAGGAAAAAACGTAAGTGCAACATGTAAAAATTGTTTGTGAATTTTTTTGGAGTGGATTTTGGAACAGTGAATAATTTCTTACGAAATTTGAGAATTTAATGTGAAATCCGAATGAAATTATGTGTTCGTGGTAAAAAAAAATTTTTTCGTTTTTTTTTTTTGAAAAATATAAATGGATAACGGTTAAAAAAGCTCCAATGCTTAATAAAACATATAAATTGAAACGAAAAATTCATGGACGATCAGGAAAAAAGACGATTGTTTATTCATATGCGTTGATTTGAAATTTAAAAACCATCTTCTTTTTTCCTGATTTTCAATTTATATTTTATATTTACTCAAAAACAAAGCGCTTGAATAAAGAATAAAGAAATAAATAATATGAAAATCATATATTTTCTGTTCTAAACCATATCTATGCTATTTTAGTGTGCCCAGCGAAGGGGGCCGGGTTTGCTAGTATATAATATACATATGTCCTATGTCAATACATATAAACATGCATGCATATACATATTACTTTAAATCCTCGTTCATATTTTGGTCTTAACGTGTAGTATTTTGTTCCTTTTTGTTTAAGTAGTTCTATCATTTTTTTATAGTATAAAGACTCTTTTTGTTGGAATTTTATTTCATTTTTGCTAAGCTAAGTACTTTCATTTCGTAAAATATATTTGGTATCGAATTCAACGCGTCAGCTAGAGCTATTATATTTTCGACATTCTGAACGTATATAGGTGGAGGCTTTTGCATGCGTGGAGTTTGTTCGCTGGTATTCGGAACTGTCTCACTGCCGCTTTGTTTTTCTAATATATCGTCGTCCGCTAAGAGAGTAAACTTGTTTGAAGAGGATGGATTCCCCAGCCAGTACTCTTTTAGAGTTGTCTGTGTTGTATTTTGTGCTTTGGATTAATGTTTTTTACTACTCTTAAGCTCTTCTGTGTGTTTGTTTGGTGATTGAGTTTCACGATTTTTTTTTTTTTTGACTAAGATGCTCTTTACAGTTGGTATAATTTAAATTATTTGCATATTGTACTTGCGTGTTTGTTGTTAGCGATGCAATTGTGGAGGCGATCGCTGTTGTGGTAGCTGTTGATACTGCGATAGTTATGCATTGTCTTTGTGTTGTTCTTGTTGTTGTACACTCTTTAGTGGATGTCTCATCAGAGTGTGAAGTTGGAATAGTATAGGTATATTTGTTTTTGTTGGAGAGAGAAGTAGTTGGTGATAGTGGAGTGATTGGCGTAGTGCATTGAGCAGCCCAAGGTAGCGTATCAGCTCGATTTACAGGTGATGCGGGGTTTTTTGTTTGTTGACTGCCTATTAAGGCGGTAAGAGAGGAGTCATTTTTCTTCTCACTTGACATTTTTTGACTACGGGTACTGAGCAAACACGTTTGAGAGAGCGCACTGAGATTGTTTTTATCCGGTGGGAGTTTTTGTCAATACGAGCATAACTCGGTGTAGGTGGTGTTCGCTCTACTGGCATAACAGGATAAAACATTACTTATTTTTTTTTGTTTTTATTACTATTTGTTTATTGTTTTATTCATTCTTTTAGTTTGATTATTTTTGTTGAACTGTGTTGCGATCGGCAATATTTTGGTTAAAGCGTCTATTTCGCTGGATGTTGTATTTTTATTATTTCTTTAAGCACAGATATATGGAAGATATTGGAGCGTAAGAAAAAACACGTCCGCACTGATGTATTATACGTACGTTATATTTTTTCTTTGGATATATAGAAAGTGTAAATAACAAATAAATTTAAGTGTGAAAGCCCATCATGCCTTTAAATTAAAGCCCATCTTGCACCCAAATTGAACAACTTTTTTTCCTCCATGAAACTAAAATCATCAACAAATCCACTCGTGTGTAGAGAAATGAGTTGCAACCGATTGTTTCGATTTTTATCCCGTCTGTGGCCTGCTTGATTTGTGTGTGGCATTTGTTTTCTTTATTTACATATTTTTTCTGAGTTTGCTCTTTTTCCTCTCCTTCGAGCAGGCAAACAGATTACGTTAATGTAGAGAGAAGTTTCAATGACAGAGACTAGTCCCCACGAAGACTAATTCTCACAGACACATTTTTCACCAAAAGTTAATGGAAAGGGACTGAATTATTTAAATTTAGTAGCCTTCGATTAGAATTTGTCTGTGATTATAAACATATAAATGTTAAGGCTACCTATGACCCCATTAAAAATATATGTACATACTAGCAAACCCGGCCCGCTTCGCTGGGCACACTAAAATAGAATATATATGGTTTAGAACATAAAAGATATGGTTTTCACATTATTTATTTCTTTATTTTTTATTCAAGCACTTTGGCATAAACAAAATTTTTTGTTTTTTTATTTGTTTTTGAGTAAATATATAATGTTTGTTGGCTTCCCAACACGTGAACAGCCAACGTATAGTTCACCATGCGTGAATACTGGTTCTTCTAAATTCATCCCGCATATTTCTAAAGTTTGCCCTTGTAATTTATTGATAGTTATTGCAAATGCTAAACGAATGAGCAGTTGCAAACGCTTGAATTCAAATGGCAATTCAAGTGGAATCATTGGAATTCTTGGTATTAGAACGTCTTCATTCTTGAATTTGCCAATTAAAATAGTGGCTTGGATAACATTATTCATCAATCGTTTGACTACTTCATTTTGTTCTTGACGTTCTTCTGATGGCGCGTTATTCCGGGCATTTCTCATGCGCCTATTATTATTTGTCGAACGACCAATATGATTATGTGATTGTCTTGGCATTTGTACTGTAATAAATATGATTGTAATTATGGTATTCTGAGATTTTAAAACATGTTTTTTTTTCAATTTTGTAGATTATATTTTCGATGCATGTGTGTTTAAAAGCCCAAGTCCACAATTTTAGCCCAAGTCCTCAATTTTCCAAGTCAGGATTATTTTATTTTGTTGTGATTTTCTTAAATCATCTCTTTTCTTCTGAAAATTGTTGACAATTTGCATGATAAGACTATTAATTTTTTCATCAAAGTTACGCATTTTTCGTGCTCTTCTTTTTCATCCTTTAACAATTTCTTTTGTTTTTTCATTTTTTTTTTACCATTATTTTCACTCATGGTGTATCGTAGCTTATCGCATATGAACCGAAAAAATAAATCCACAAAACATAATTTCATTTGAACATTCGGATTTCACATTAAATTCTCAAATTTCGTAAGAAATTATTCACTGTTCCAAAATCCACTCCAAAAAAATTCACAAAAAATGTTTGCACTTTGCACTTCCGTCTTCTCCTTATGGCGTCCAAATCAGAAAGAAATATTGACACATTGTAACTCACACTGTCAATTTGACAGTTTAGTTCCGCCCCAAGCGTTAAAAAAGTTAACGACTTTATGGCTGGTTCAAAAGAACGCTGTACCCGTTGCCAGTGTTCCGAATTACAACCAAACTTTACGAAACCCATTTTCAATACTTACTTAACAATGTGTGTAAGTTTGGTTTCATTCGGAGCAAAGACACGGCGGGTCCACGTTTTGGCATATATTTCGAGACCCTAGTCATCAATGGGTATGAAAATTAACCCGTATTAAAGAACCTATTAACAGCTCTTATTTGATACCCATATTGTACATACACAACCAAAGGTTACCCGGGTCCACGTTTTGACCTATATCTCGAGACCTCAGTCACAGAGCGGCATGAAAAATACTCTGTACTAAAGCATTCACCAACAGCTTCCATTTGCTACCCATATTGTACAAATACATCCTAGAGTTATCCGGGTCCACGTTTTGGCCTATATCTTGAGATTATAGTCACGGAATGGTATGGAAAATACTCTATGCTATAGAAATCATCAACAGCTTCCATTTGCTACCCATATTGTACAAACACATCCTAGGGATACCAAGGTCCACGTTTTGGCCTACTTCTCGAGACCCTGGTATCCGATTCTTAAAATTTCAAAACACAAACCTTCCTCACATGTGTCTCTTTAATGTGGCAAAGTTTAGCTAAAATCGGTTGAGCCATTCTTCGTAAAGTTCATCACAACGCGAAAAACAGCTGAATTTTTATATATATAGATGTACTTTAATTTTTTCTAAAACAATTATGCTAGACCTGCTTAGGCCTTAAACACATAGGGAGTGGTCCACGCGGTATGAGGCCACGTGTTGCTCCCGCCACCAGGCGGCTTCTGCCTCAATGGCTTCATCTGCCACTAATCAAACTTCAACGGTAAGGAGCCCACCGGTGCAACACAAGTCCCTCTCTGATCCACAGTCTTCCTGCTCCAATCCTTCTGCGGGGACGAACCAGCAGCTCTTGGTTCCTGTACTGTCTGTCCCGTGTGTCAGACCAAGGTTACCTGGAACCGGATATCAGTCAAGTGCAATTCTTGCAATGGCTGGTGCCACTTTCGGAGGGGGTCTGGCCTTCGCACCACCCGTGAGTGGATAAGCGAATTCGTTGCCCCCTACTGCAGAGTTCTGCACCAGCAACCGCCCCCTGTTGTGCGGCTGCCCGTCAACATACCGCAGACAGCCACACGCGTCCCTCACACCCCAAGTTACGACAATACTCCGGAGGAGCTTCAAGCTCCTCCAACTAAACTACAACGGACTCATGAGTAAGATAGACGAGACAAACGACTTAATGAGCCGACATGGAATCAACACAGCTGCGTACCAAACGATTGTAAAGGACAGCATTTGGTAGAGCAGATAGACGATTCGACATTTAGCACAGTAAACGACGACGCCTCCACTAGGGAAGTGGGAAATTGCAGCATCTCGCCTGATATAACAATTGATAGCGCTGGTATAATAAATAGCATAACCTGGTTGCCACCACTTGCCCATTATCATCTCGATCGAGATGCTGCTGACTTGGTTTCCGCGGATTACCGGTCATACGTTAACTTAAACGAAGCTAATTGGGCCAGATTCGCGGAATTTACCAAGGACACCTTCGCCGCTCTTCCCATCCCCACCGATATGTGCATAGGCGAACGCGCACTCCACAAAGTGCACACAGCTTCTGCGGCTTGCTTCAACCCGCTAGAAGTATCCGGGACATACGTCCCAATTTCCCACCTGAAGCAGCTGTTCTAGCAAACGAGCTTAACCACCTACGCTAAGTTGATCCCGGAGATCCTCACATAAAGGATCTCGATTTGAAGATTCGGCAACTGGTAATCCAACATAAGCGGACTGGGAACAGAATCTGAAAACTTGCAACTTCACCTCTGGTCTTAGTAAGCTTTAGTCTACCGTAAGGTCCGTACAGAACCCGACCAAGCACAACGAATATCCACCTTATATCACCTTTAATGCTTGCACTTCGTTGGACCCGGAGAGATGCGTGAGCTAATTTAGCCAGCAATTCATACAGCATCTTCGGGCCGATAGATCCAAGCGTCGTGCCACCAGACAGCTGCACAAACTCACAGTGCTCCATTTGCTTTCTCTAGTGATGAAGTTAAGGGGCCTTACACAAAATGAAATCATCAAAATCCATTGGCCTTGATGGACTAAACATGCTAATGTTGAAAAAGCTGGGTTCACTGGAAGTAGAGCAGCTCACAAGAGTTTTTAATATGTCCAAAGCCACTCACGTAATTCCTGACAAGTGGAAATCAGAGAGAGTGTTCCCATTACTGAAACCTGGGAAACCAACCAAGAGTATTCTTATTGGCCGATAACTCTTTTGTGGTGGTGAAGACTCCTGAAGTGGTGGAAGACATCTCCAGTGGTGAAGACTCCTGAAGCCCTTCCGGAGTACCACCACAGCACTCACTGTCATAAACACTCAAATCAACTGCGGGCTCAACCAAAACCGCCCTTGCGAGAGGACTGACCTGGTAGCACTGGACCTAAAGAAGGCTTTCGACGCAGTCAGCCACGCCATGCTACTAGATGACATTTAACAGTCAACACTCCCGCCAGGGCTGAAGAGGTGGTCCGCAAACTATCTGAGTGGTCGACATTCGTGGGTGCTATTTCTTGACCAAATCTCTAAACAGAGGAAAATAAAGCAAGGACTTCCAGGGTGGTGTCATTTCACCCTTGCTTTTTAACTTCCACTTCTCGAAACTCCGCCAGCCACCAGAGGTAGTCTCCCTGGTCTCCTACGCCGACGACTACACGATGGCATCGGGCAATGACCTTGATGGCCTGGCGCCCAA
This sequence comes from Anastrepha fraterculus, assembly GCA_037575425.1. NCBI lineage: Eukaryota > Metazoa > Arthropoda > Insecta > Diptera > Tephritidae > Anastrepha > Anastrepha fraterculus. Next base: position 287,293 of record JAYXIM010009871.1, read on the forward strand.
GTAAACGACTACCTCTCCTGCCTTTCCCGCTTTTTCACTGTGAGGAACCCAGAACTTTCCTCCTCGACTCTCTCCACCCCCTGGACAAAGGAGGTCAAACTGCAACTTAAGGTAAAAGTCAACGACACACCAATACCTACTGTTAACAACCCCGAAATCTTGGGAGTCACCTCCGACAGTTTGCTCTCCTCCTCTGCACATACAACCGCTATTGCCACTAAAATCCAAATTCACAACAAGGTCCTCAAATCACTTGCCGGTAGCACTTGGGGCGACGACAAAGAAATGTTAGGTTAGGTTAGGTTGAGGCGGTTGTCCTATGGGACACACTCAGGCTCATAGCCCATTGTGATGCCGCGTGGGGAGCTTGTCCCTATCACTCCAAAAACCAGTGTGTGCTTTTCAAAAATTTTAAAAAATTTCTGTAGAACTAAGATCTTCCACCTCACTAAAAAAATTGTCTAGCCAGAATAGTAAACCTGCGTCTGGATAGAGCAGGACAGTGGCACAGTAGGTGCGAGATTGTCTCTTCCTCGTCCTCATCTAGACAACTTCTACAGAAGTCATGTGCTTGCACACCCATCCTTTTGGCGTGTCTACCTATTAGGCAGTTTCCCGTTATGACTGAGATCAATGTGCTAAGACTGTGTTTATTTTGGCTTAGCAAAGATTCTGTGCGTTTAGCATTTAGAGTCGCCCACAGTTGACGGGCGATTTTGCAGGTGGCTTCATTACACCATCTTTCGTTTGCTTTCTTTCCAATTTCTTCAAGGAAGAGTAGCTTACATGTTTGCAAGGGTATCCTTATGTCATTATCTATGTACTCATCAGTCAATTTAGTGCCGAGTCTCGCTAGTTCATCGGCTCTACAGTTACCCTCAATGTCGCGATGGCCGGAAACCCATGTTACCCTTAGGTGAAATGACTCAGCCATCTCGCTAGGAGCTGTGCGGCATTTCATGGCTACCTTGGAGGTTGTCGACTGTTTTGTGAGGGATTTTATCGCCGCTTGGCTATCAGTGAAAATGTAGATATCATTTCCGGATAACGCATAATTCTGTATCAGTGTCACGGATTTTATTATTGCCATCAGTTCAGCCTGAAAGACACTACAGTAGTCGGGCAGCCGAAAACTGAAGGTCATCCCCAGATGTCCCCCCACCCTGCCCTCGAGCTTTGAGCCATCTGTGTATACATGGATGGACTGGCCCTGCCTCACATCGTCCCGTTCCCACTCTGCCCTTGAGGGTAGGAGGGTCGTAAACGATGTTTTTTTTTTTTTTTGTTTGTCGGGACAACTAGAAAGTGCAGCACTCAGACATTAATTAAGTCCATTGTACTACACTTGGATTCCCTTTTAATTTTCTTTATATCTACCCGATCTCCGAAGAAATCTGAGTAGATCTTGTGGTACCAAGGAGCCAAGATGATCGCTTCCTAACACATCAGAGCCAAAGGCCTCAAACCTGATTCGAGCGAAGGCGGGGCAGACACACAGGAAGTGGTCTGCCATCTTATCCTCCTCTTCACAAGCTAGGCAGAGTACACTGTCTGATATGTATGTGCTTCGCCCACAGAAAGTGGCCCGTCATCAGTCCAACCAGCCGTCTGCACTCCCCTTTGCTTAATGACAGAAGGGTTTGCGACAGTCGATCGGACATGACAGGTAACATCAGTTTAGTCCATCTGCAACATCTCTCATCCTACCAAGCTCGCGTGTGGGTGGTAGTTACCCATTTGCTAACCGTGGCTGTGATGGCCGCAGAAGGGAGTGGCAAAACGGGCTGTGGGCGAAAGAAGTTGGTCCCGGGACCCAAGTTAGCATCAGGCTATTATGTCTACCGACATAGTTCAGCCTGGATTTACAGGACTTCACTACCCCTGATGGGGTTGGAGGGCTGTCTAAGGCCATAAGCGCATATAGATCTGTCTCTCCATCGTTTTTCCACAACAATGTTCATAGCTTCTTGAACTGCATACACCTTCGCTTGAAACACAGGTGCATGCATTCCAAGAGCAAAGTACAGTTTTGTCCCGCTGGATTCCACGTAGACCCCAGAACCGGAGCCATGCTCGGTCCTGGAGCTATCCGTAAAAATGGGAAAACAGTGTTTGCCGGGCTCCTTTTCTGAGTCTTCCCACAACTGAGCCTCTGGTAGCACTACACTGTATCTCTTTTCAAGTCCGACTCTTGATGGCATGGAGAGAATCGTTGGATCGACGTCCATGGCTTCTCTGTGTTCCAATACCGGACAGGGTCCGTGCCAGTTCCCATTGTGTTTCAGCCTGCAGATGGCCTTCAAGGCCTCTCCTTGGATGAAAGCATCAAGTGGTGGTAAACCAATCAGAGCATTTAATACCGGGCCTGAAGTAGTCGGAAAAGCTCCGGTGCAACAGATGACCACAGTGCGTTGTAGTCTCGATAAGGTGCTCCTGACTCCCACTAGGGAGAGTCTACTCATCCAGACCACTGATGCATAGGTGATAATAGGTCTTATCGTAGCTGTGTATCCATAGGACCTTGCTAGCAGAGAGACCCCACGTTTTCCCAAAGACACCTTTGCACTGCCAGAAAGCTGTCAGTGTTTTGGATGTATTTGTTTCAACGTGTGATTTCCAAAGGAGCTTACTATCGAGGATTACTCCAAGATATTTAATATCCTTGGATAGCTGGATTGTGACTCCTCTTAGCTTTGGCAGAACGAGTCCAACAAGCTACCTCCTTCTGGTAAAGAGGACAATACCAGTCTTGGCGGGATTTGCCGATAGCCCATTCGCACAGCACCAAGTGTCAATCCGATCCAGAGTTTTCTGCCCTTTCCTGCAGATGTTCCTAAGCGAATTGCCTGTTAGCAAACAAGCAACGTCGTCCGCATATACTTGTGCGTAGACTTCCGAATCGTTAAAGTGGTGAGCAGAGGATCGATTACCATGCATCAGAGCAATGGAGATAGCAGACCGCCTTGGGGGCAGCCTCTATTAACCCCAGATAACAGCAGCAGATCTTCCTTTGCTCGCGCCGAAACGATCTTTGCGCCAGCATAGAAGGAATCCAATTTACTAGCACCCGGTCTACTCCGTGCCTACTAGCAGAGTTGCACATACTGTCAAAAGTGGCATTATCAAACGCCCCCTCTATGTCTAAAAAAGATGCCCATAGCGTAGTCCCTCCTGTCGATGGCCCGCTCTACCCTAGCAACAAGGTTTTGCAGTGCCGACTCGCAGGATTTTCCACTCTGATAGGCATGCTGAAATGGAGACAGAGGGTGAGCCTTCGGCGACTTCTGACGTATGCGCAATTCCTTCAGTCGTTCGAGACTTTTCAGCATGAAGGAGGTCATGCTGATGGGTCTAAAACTTTTAAGGCTTTTGTAGTCGTCTTTTCCAACCTTTGGGATGAAAGCGACCCTCACCATCCTCCAAGAGCGTGGTATGTAAGCCAGTGCCAGGCATGCCGAGAAGATTTTCTTCAGGAGTGCTGTCACGGACTCTGCACCTTCCTTCAGCATGGTAGGATATATGCCATCTGGTTCGGGCGACTTGTAGCCGCCAAAAGATTTAATGGCAAATCGAATGGCGGTCTCATTCACCACAGATCTGGCAACGAACCAGTCATGCCGAGAAGGTGTAACAGCTCTGACAACTGCCGCTCTTAATAAAGGAAAAGTGAGATTCCATCAGCAAGCTCACTTTTCCGCTCCGTGAAGGAGTCATCAGATTTCCTAAGTGACCCCAGGTTTGCAGTTGGGTCTCTTTTCAGGATCCTAACCAATTTTGCCGTGTCAAAAGATTTAATGGCAAATCGAATGGCGGTCTCATTCACCACAGATCTGGCAACGAACCAGTCATGCCGAGAAGGTGTAACAGCTCTGACAACTGCCGCTCTTAATAATGGAAAAGTGAGATTCCATCAGCAAGCTCACTTTGCCGCTCCGTGAAGGAGTCATCAGATTTCCTAAGTGACCCCAGGTTTGCAGTTGGGTCTCTTTTCAGGATCCTAACCAATTTCGCCGTGTCACTCAGAGATTCAATACAGCTGCAGAATTGCCTAAATTGCCAGTCTTCTTTTCTGGGGTTTCTAGAGGGCAATGACATTTGTGCCTCCTCGCCACACTGAAACTCAATGTACCTGTGGTCCGAGCACGAATCTTCGGCAAGGGCTCTCCAGTTCTTGATTGACCACCCAAGTTTTGAGTTTGATAGGGCTAGATCAATCACTAGAAGGCAGGAGCTAGCTGTTACAAACGTTGGCTGTGAGCCCTTGTTATGTATGTGTAGGCAAGAAGACGCGATAATTTCGAATAGTCGAGAGCCCCGTTCATTGCACTTGCTGCTGCCCCAGATTGTATGCTGGGCATTAGCATCGCAACATAGGATGAGGCCCAGATTGTACCGCTCACAGAACCTCACGAGACTAGTGGCCTTCCCGTGTGGTGGCCCTTCCAGAGCATCGTAAGGAAAATAAGCAGATGCAATCAAAAACTTTGACCATCCGCGTCTACCTCTGTAACACACCTCAGCCGCTACCAGGTCTTGGCAACAGAATTGCTCAAGACCCGTCACAGTGAGATGGGATGATACTATAAGACCGGTCCAAGGTCTACTCGAACTCCTGTCATATATTAACGTGGCCCCTTTCAGCGGACTTAAGCCACAGAGACGGCCCCTAAAGACCCAGGGCTATTGCACTGCTGTTATGTGGGGTAATGTGTGCAGCTGGGTAAGACTTCTACTTAGTAGTGCAGTGGCGGCTTGGAATGCTGCAAGTTAATCTGCGTCACCGTCAAGGGATGGTAGCTACAGGAACCGTCCGAGCCAATCATTTGGGAAAGACATGGAAGCTGACCGTCCCAAAGAAGAGACTAAGACGGTTCCCGTACAGTGAGCCCGTGACATCAACACTGGCCTCATCCACTCGCACCACCAGAGCAGCCCCTTTCTTTCCTTCCCGGTTTTGGCTCTTGGTGCACGAGAGGACTCGCCAAAGCCTCGTGTTGATGCCCGGATTCTGAGCATGTAGACAGGATAGGACATCCACCGTAGACAGGTCTGGATCCGGAATCTAGCAGATGGCCTTCCTGAGGGGTACACTCTCCTCGCTGTAGACTGCGAAGCGAGTGGTCCCCATGGGGGGCACGTTATTGACCACGGTCCTGATCCACTCGAAGTTGGCCAGAGACGCGCACATCCCCTTTATGGTACTGTCCTTTGTCTCATAGCCCTTCGCGTTGGCTTCAGGACCGGAGGCAATAACCTGACGCACCAGCTGACTTTTGCAGTATTTGGTTTCTGCATGCGTCAGCTGATGGTCAGGCCACAGTTTTCCAATTACAGCCACGGGTCGTGGGCCAGCAGCCTTCTCGCTATAGGATGGCTTGGCCGCACCCTTGGATGTGCTTGGGCGAAGGTCAAGCTCCCAATCCTCCACTGCCGGGCAGACAGCTGTGCTGGACATTTTTTCGAGGCGACGATAGGGACGTGGCTCAGCAGAACCTTTTCCCGCCACATTGACTGGCGCCAATACCGCGCTCGTACCTTGGGGGGTCGTGGCCCGGCCATTGGCGGCAACCGCAGGGCAAGGAGGTGTGCAGCTTTCAGCCACCGTCCTTCTCCGCTTGGGAGGTCGTGCAGCCGCCGAAGAGACTTCACAACTCAGGCCCTCCGAAACAGGGAAACGTTTCTCAGACTCTGAAGGAGAGGAGATTGCGATAGCAACCCCCGTCTCCTCCAGTATGCGCTCTCGCTCGTAGAGCTGAGAGACTTGGGTAATGGATTGTGTGGATTCCACCTGGAGTAATATCTTGTGTATTTTCCATTACCAAGGAAAACTGTTCGGGACTCCTCCCTAGCCAGTTTGGTTTGCGGATGGCAACCTTATTCTTTGGCAACTTTGAGTCATCACACGGGTGTTGAACCCACCCCATCAGGGAAGCCCACTCATGTGATGCCAGGGCTTCCCTATCCACCAATTGGGACGCGCCCGATGGGAGATCAGGCAACTGCACACGGGCGTAAACGATGTAATGGCGAGTATAAGTGTGGTTGACATGGCAGCGGTTATCAGAATAGATGCTAGTGTTTGAACCTTGTCAAGTTTCTTGATGTGCACACCCTTCTGAAGGGCATCCCACCGTTTTACAATACCATAGTAGAGAATTGGCCTAACCACTGCTGTGTAGAGCCAATGTACCATTCTCAATAAGCCTTCCGCGGGAGTACTTTGCGGTCATAGCTTTGCGTGCTCTGTCTGCGACTGTGAGCCTAGATATTTTGCCCTTTCTGTTACTCTAAGCGGTTTCCCTCCTAGGAATATTTCTTGAAGAGCAGGTGTTTTGTGTTTCCTACTAAAAAGTATCAAATCCGTTTTTTCCGGACTTACTTCTAGTCCTCGACTTTTGCCCCAAAGTGATAGTCTGTTGAGAGATCTTTGTTGGAGGTCACATAATGTTGGAAGGTGTTTCCCCGAGATTGCTATTACAATATCATCGACATATGATATTATTTTACCTCCAATTTTTTCCAGTTCTTGTAGAAGATTATAGACAGTTAGGTTCCACAGAAGTTGAGAAATTACCCCACCTTGGGGTGTACCCCTGATCGGAAATTTTTTAACAAATGTGTATATTGCGAGACACGAGACTATTGCATTGCTTACTCCCATTTCCGTTAGCGAAGTGGTAATTGCTTCCGGATATATGTTATTAAAGCACCCTCGATGTCTTGAAAGGCAGCGAGGGTAAATTCTTTGTAGTGAAGTGATTTCTCGACTGTGTGAACTAGCTCATGGAGCGCTGTTTCCACTGATTTGCCTTTGCTGTATGCATGTTGGGAAGGTGATAGTTTGTCGCTAATCCTTCCTTTGATATGCACATCTAGCAACCGCTCTAAAGATTTTAACAAAAAGGATGATAGACTAATTCGCCCGAAGTCCTTCGGTTTCGTATGTGTGGTTTTCCCTCCTGTGGGAATGAATACCACTTTTACTTCTGACCATTTTTTTGGGGATATAGTTAAGACGTATCGCTGCCTCAAAAATTAAGGCGAGTGTAGGTGCAATCATATCTTTTGTGTGTTGCAAATCAGCGGGAATGATTCCTTCAGGTCCCGGTGATTTGTAAGGTTTGAAGCTGCCAATGGCAGATTTTATGTTGTCCTCCGTTATGAAATCTGTTGGGGGATTCTCGTAGTGAACTATAGGGTGGGTTCTATTGTCTTCGTTGCAGAGACAACCTGGAAAGTGCGTCTGCATTAGTAATTCTAGTGCTTCTTCACTGCTGGTTGTCCAAATGCCATTCTCTTTTATGAGGTAGCTAGGGTTGCTGGGACTTGTTGATACTACTTTCAGGAGTCTACTGGTCTCCGAAACACTTTCTACCTTTTGACAGAAGTCTCTTCAAGACGCCGGTTTTGCTGCCCTTGGCATACTTAAATCTACGTTGACATTCTTTGTATCTGTCCCACGAGTTGGTTCTACTCGCTTCGTTATACATAGTTCTGCATTCTCTTCTAAGGTTTGCTATATCAGTGGATCACCATGGAGGTATCGGTTTCCCTCTTCTCGTTCTCTGAGGACATGCTGCTTTCGCAGCTTGTTGAAATGCTGAAGTCAGCTCATCAACCACTGAGTCGAGCTGTAGCTCGGAGTTAATTTGGTATGTCGCGGCAGGGAGATTGCTAGATGATGTGGTTTCAAACATCCCCCAGTTTGCGGGTGTGCGTTTTATAACTGGCTTGCACTGTTTAGTTGGCAATGAAATACTGTACATTAAGAGCCTATGATCTGAGAAGTTGTTGTCTGTAGACATTATCCAGTCCTTTAAAACTTGGGCCCCTCGTTCCTTGACATACAAAAGTAGGGGTATCACCTATATTACTAATATAAAGGTTGTTGCACAAATTCGAAGATGTACTCACCACGTGCGTTTGTGTCTGAGCTGCCCCAGACTTAATGATGTGCATTAGCATCTGCTTCCAGTATGAATGGGGTGCCCCACCCCGATGCTTCAACTGAACTGCGTCTCTTATGAGTGGTGATGGAGGAGGTTGCTCTGCGTTGTGTGCCGTATAAGAGGAGGCAAGCCATATCGTCCTTCCGCTGGACTCCACCGATGTGATGACGTTGTCCGCATCACTAAATTGTATTAGTAAATATACATTAATACATTTCTTTGCTAGTATGCACGACCTGGGTTTACCTTTGTCAGTGACATAAACCAATTTATTTTCTCTACTGCTCAAACCGCAAATCCGATCTTTTGCGACTCATGGTTCTTGGATGAGCACCATATCCTCTTCTCTTTCTGCGAGACGGAGGATGAGTGCGGTTAAGGCCGCCCTACTGTGGGGAAGATTGATTTGTATAATCCTCACCATCGCCTTTGTTCGTTATTGAAGGACAACCAACCACGGTTTGGTCTGCGTTCTCTTCATCGGATGTTGGGGGGAGAGACTACTCATTCACCATAGCAGAGAGATCGGAGTATTCCCCCTCCATGTCGTCAAAGGTAACCCTTTCGAAGAGTTCGCCTACCATGCCGGAGTTGGAAACCACCTCATCGTTGTATGTGACAACCTCGTCCGCTTCCGCAGATGAAGTCATATTTTCTGCGGAGGGGCTTTTGCTAGCTACATCCTGTGTGTAGACATGATGAGTCAGCGCTTGGAAGCCGTAGTTGATCTTCCATTTCCTGTTGGCAAGTGGGTCCAAAGATTCCTCATTGAGGATTATCACGGCCAGTAACCTCTTGCCGTCCACTTCGCCAATCTTTGCTACCTTCCAGTCGCTGGTAGGTAGTTCGGGGTCGCCTAGCTTTATCAGGTCCAGGACTTTCTCTGGATCAGAATGGAAGTCTGGTATCCAGGCTCTAGATCTTGGCCGGTTAAGGATGTTTTCTCGGGGGCCCGCCTTGAGCCCCCGGCCAAGGTGCCCCTATGCGATTAATCGCTAGGGTGTATAGGTCCACGGAACGTTGATCAGCGCACCTTATTAGCTTGACGCGGGATTGAAACCATCCCATCCGAGCAATTGGGTGGAGGTCCTGGATTTCCTTTCAGGATGTCTCTGTACACCTTCCAAAGACTCCTATTTATTAAGTCCCAGTATGCTTGAGAGATCGCACCATCATGTGAACTGCGATCTATAACCGCCCGTATATGGCTTCCTCTCGCTACTTCCGCGAAAGACCTCTTCGTCGTGACATTAGTCATTTGAGTGGCGGACACCTTAGTTCGTTTGGCCTCAGCCGAAGTCCCTTCACTCGATAGCTTGCGCTTGCCTTGTGCGGAGTCTATTTTGGCCTTCTCCCGGTGTTGGGTAATGAAGGCTTCAGCCCACGCCTTGGAGTCCGACTGTTCCTCCGTCCTCTATCGCCTGGTACGATAGTACCTTTCTGACGCACTTATATGCTTCCGGGGGTGGGTACTACCCGGGGCAGGGATACTGCCAGAAGGGCACACATCAGAAGCCATTGGCTAGCCATGTGGTCCGATGCTGCCGACATTGGTGGGGGTGTTTCTCCTTTCGGAGTTCCCGTGCCACCTGGAGTGACGGGGACAGCAAGGTCTGCTTGTATTCTGACAGGGCAGCTCTTACTTCCCAAGCATTTTGTTGCGAGGGAGGGGGTCTACTGCAGGAACCAGACGTAGATCGTATGTCATCCTCAACTTGTCTTATAACAGAAATGTTGCTATCGACATTTAAGGCAATAGGCCGACCGGTTCTAAATTATGCTGCGCCTATCTGGTCGCCTGGAATTAGTGATTCGCAGTGGACGAAGCTTTAGATTTGATAAAACAATGTCATTCGGACTGCGACCTACACGACGAGGCTCATATGCTCCCTGTGAGGGAGCACATCAAACTACTCAGCAAGAAGTTTCTGTTAGGGTGCTACCGTAGGTCCCACCCATGTAGACATATACTTGGGGAAGTTAACACATGACTCCCATGCAGTCAACAGTTGACTCCCACGCTATATTGGTTTACATTAGAGTTAAGCAATGACAGCAGCAGCTATGGCTGCAAGAGCAGTTGCAACTAAGTTCCTAGAATTAAGAAAACAATATTGTATTCCTAGAATTAAGCAAGCATTTATTGTACTTCTAGTTTTAAGCAAATCTGAAAAGGCTAGCGGCAAAATAAAATTTGAATAAAATTCAGTAACATTCAAGCAGTCAACAAGTGAAGTTGTGAAATTACTCAATTACTGGTTAGAAGCCCCCAGTGTATTCAAAAGATAAATCAACCAATAAACTAAATCAACTGGCGCCCAACGTGGGGCTTATCTGACCCGTCATAAGAGAATCAGGAAGCCTTAATCAACTTACTCCTGCCAACGATGTGGATTTTATTGTAAGCTCTTTTTTGTAAGCTCTTATTTAGCTATTAAGAAAGTGAATTTGTAACAAGAAATTGTGAATCTCAATTAGTGAAAAATTACATTCGGTAAAGTGAAATAAGCTTAAAATATGAGAATGAGACGCAAATAAAAGAATTATTTGATGCTTCGCAAATCAGGTAACCCAAGCACTGCAAGCAAATATAAGTGAACTAACAGAAAGAGTGAGCAGGTTAGAAATACCAAATCAAATAAAGGAATATGAACCAATTTCAGTAGTTACCGGTGTGACTTGCGAAGAGCCTTTAGATATTGTCAAGACATTTCCTGAATTTGCCGGTGATGAAGCGCGTTATGTTTCATGGAGGCAGGCGGCGTTTGCGGCATACAAACTATTTGAACCTTATAGAGGCAGCTCTAAATATTATCAGGCAATTTCAATTGTAAGAAATAAAATTGTAGGTCGCGCCGATGCCGCGTTAGCTTCTTTTAACCGGGTCCTGAATTTTCAAGCGATAATAGTCATACTTGATTTCGCGTTTTCGGATAAACGCCCGATTCATTTAATAGAACAAGAATTATCGACTTTGAGACAGGGACCCTAAGTGTGAACAAATTTTATGAGGAGGTAGAGAAGAAACTAACCCTTATAATAAATAAAGTGATAATGACTCATGACGGAAATTCCGAACTTATTACATCACTAAACGTCAAATATGGTAGTGACGCCCTTCGAGTGTTTATATCTGGGTTGAATAAACCACTGTGTAATATCTTGTTTTCTTCAAAACCACGTAATCTGCCCAGTGCTCTGGCATTAGCGCAGGAACTCGTTTCAAATAATGCTCGATATGCTTTTGCAAATGCTTTTGAAAATTCCCATCATAGGATGTACAGATAGAATTATTCTCTGCATTACCAAACTATATCTAATATAGCGAATACAAAAATTGACAATTCACAGACCCCAGTGCCAATGGAGGTTGACCCAAGCACCAGACGGTTTGTAAGGACAGCGGGGAATACTTCTGCCCAAAATAGAACAATGAATAGTCACAATATAAACAGATCAAATATTTTTAGCAACCGGATACAGGATAGAAACAGGTTCAATGTTTTTAATAATGAAAACAGGCCTACCGGGAGAACACAACAAGCACCCAATAACCAACCGCGAGTTAGTGTAACAGAAAACACACTACTGTAAACGATGGCATCATCCAATGTATGATACAGAATCAGTAGTTTAGTTTTAAAAATATTCCTATTCCTATTCAGCAAATAGTAAACTAAATAAACATTATCAGCAAATAGTATATTATCAGCAAACAATAAACTAAAGAAACATTATCAGCAAATAGTATATTATCAGCAAACAATAAACTAAAGAAACATTATCAGCAAATAGTATATTTCTATTATCAGCAAATAGTATATTTCTATTATCAGCAAACAATTAACAAAAGAAACCAGAGCCTATAAATAGACGATTAAGCATAGAAATAAGTTAGTCTTATAATATACTGAAGCATGTGTACTTCAGTTTATAATTGACATAAGTACATATTGATACAAATAAAATATATCTTTTTACTTAAACATCAAAAGTACTTATTAAATTGGGGGCTCAACCGGGATTAATAAGTGAATAAAAGGAACTCCTAAAAAATCAAATTCCACACGTCCTGAAAAAGAGGACAAGGAGAACCAAAAATAAAACTGGACCTCTTCCGCAAAAAGCGATTACAAGTGTTTGACCAAAGCAGAGGAATCATAATGGAAGCAAGGTTAGTAACCTTGGAACAAGGCTATGCCACTGTAGAAGCAAAATTAGCCCAGCTGCAGCAAGCGCAAGTACCTAATATCGAAGAATTCCAACCGATAATTCCCAGGATAAACAATGCAAATGAAATAAATTTTAGACTATTCGAACGGCTACCAGTGTTCAACGGAGACACATCCAAATACAGGACATGGAGGGCAACCATTATATCAGCAATGAGTCCCATAGAAGCCTTTCGTGATACCAAACCATATTACGATGCATTATTTATAATACATCACACGAAGATCGAAGGAGAACCAGCAACTCTTCTACAGAATCAATCGCCTAGATTACAGCTACGCCGATACTAGAAGCTATAACGCCCTTATAGAGGAAATGAAAAGACAAATACAAGGAAGACAGACGCTATCCGAATTCCATAGCAAGATCTGTCAAATCTTTAATTTAGCAATGACTAAATGCGAAATTGATTACCCAGGGAATACTCACTCTCTACAGCAAGTCACAAAAGAAATGGCCATAGATTGCTTCCGCAATGGCATAAATGATGAATTTACTCAACACACATTATATGCAGCAAAACCAAGAGATTTAGAAAGTGCATACGCAATTGCCACGGAGATTCTTTATAAAAGGCAGAACAATCCGATACGACGAGAAGCATATAACTACCCCAAACACCCACAAAACGAAAGGAGGTATCAACCAGGAGTTCAACCTATTCCCCATAAGGAAACACCAAGCCCGACACCAATGGACGTGGATACATCAATAGGAAGATTCCGGCAACCCACGAATAATCAGCATCAACAACAGCAATCGTATCAACAGAATCCCTTCAGAAACAACTATGAACGACAAAGAGCAGGATACGCACCTTTCAATCCCAATAGAGGAGAACAATTTAAACGAAACCACCAACCAACGTCATCCAGATATAATATAGCACCGCAGAAGCTACAAAGGATCAACCAAATAACGGATAATAATAGTGATCAGTCATTAAAGGTAAATATAGATGAAAGTGAATTTGAAAATAGAGCTACTTTTTTAGACGAGTAAATAATCTGCCGTGTCTTCAGATTATTTTGCATGATAATAAAAAACTATTGGTTTTAATAGACACAGGTTCGACATTAAATTATATTAGGAAAAATATTCCAAATGGAAAGACCTTCCCAGTTAAACAATTTGTTAGTAGAACTCTGAATGGTTCAAACACAATAAACTCAGCCAAGAAGATAAGAATGCTAGGACAAGAATTAGTATTTTTTGAAATCAAAGAATTAAAAGAATTCGATATGATATTAGGAGAACAATCCTTGAGAGAAATGAAAGCTAAGATAGATCTGTTCGAATATAAAATGATGTATGTCAGGAGAACAGAACAGAAGAAAAAAGAAATGGATGTCAGTCAAGTAAATTTCACAATAGATGAGAGCAAATATAAAAAAGAGGTTGAAGAAATTATGAGAATTAATGAGGAAACAAATCCTATTTTACCATTTACGACAACAATTGAAGCAACGATCCGCACTAAAACTGAAGAGCCAATATGGACGAAACAGTACCCTTACCCCTTTTCAGACAATAATTTTATAAATAAAGAAATAAACAAAATTCTCTAGCATTATAATATAATTAAACCCAGTAAAAGTCCCTATAACTCACCCGTATGGACAGTACCAAAGAAAGGAACTGACGAGTTAGGAAACCCTAAGAGAAGAATGGTCATAGACTTCCAGAAATTGAATAGCGAAACCATTACCGATAGATATCCCATACCTGATGTCAACATGACAATACAGAATTTGGGGAAAGCAACTGTTTTTACAACCCTAGATTTGGAAGCAGGTTTCCATCAGATAAAAATCAAGGACCGTAAATCAGACACCGAAAAGACAGCCTTTAGCATAAACGGAGCAAAATATGAATTCTTAAGGCTGCCGTTTGGACTAAAGAACGCACCTTCAATATTTCAAAGATGCGTAGATGACATATTAAGGAATTACATAGGAAAATTCGTGCATGTATATATAGACGATGTGTTAATATATTCATCCTCACACGATGAACATATGGAACACATAAGAATTGTTGTAAATGCACTGCGTCAAGCAAATATGAAGATTTCATATGAAAAATCTCATTTTTTCAAAAACAGCACTGAATATTTAGGACATATTATTAAACATAACAGAATAACCGTAGACCCACAAAAAATTGAGACCATAAAAAATTACCCTGTGCCTATGAATCTGAAAGAATTAAGATCATTTTTAGGACTAGCAGGATATTATAGAAAGTTCATCAAAGACTACGCCAAGATTACCAAACCCCTAAAATTGTTTTTACGAGGAGAAAACGGTCTCGTAAAGAAAAATCAAAGTGAAAAAATGCAAATAAAATTAGATGAGGAAGCCATAAAAGCGATGAATATATTAAAAAAGGAATTACAAGCACAAGTCGAACTCTTTCAACCCGATTTCAATAAACCCTTTGATTTAACCACGGACGCACGTAATTTTGCCAGAGGAGCTGTGTTATCCCAAGGTAGAAATCCCATTTGTTTTATATCCAGAACACTAAGCGAGACGGAACAAAAATATAGCACAAACGAAAAAGAGTTATTAGCCATAATTTGGGCACTACAAAAGTTCAGGAACTATTTATATGGACGATCAGACCTTACAATCTACACGGATCATCAGTCCTTAACCTACTCTATTTCAGAGAAGAACCCTAATAATAAACTAAAAAGGTGGAAAAACCAAATAGAAGAATACGGTGCCAAACTAGTATACAAACCAGGTTCTCAAAACATCGTTGCAGATGCACTAAGTCGGCAACAAATTAATCAATTAACCGACTCAGAATCGCAGCAC
This sequence comes from Anastrepha fraterculus, assembly GCA_037575425.1. Classification (NCBI taxonomy): domain Eukaryota; kingdom Metazoa; phylum Arthropoda; class Insecta; order Diptera; family Tephritidae; genus Anastrepha; species Anastrepha fraterculus. The sequence continues at coordinate 302,300 of JAYXIM010009871.1, forward strand.
TCTCAACTCAGCTCACCCACTGAAACCATAAGAAGGGTAGGCACTAGCTTAAACCATTTTAATAATCAAATTATTATCCAAACTAACAATGGATTAGTAAGAATAGAAAGTAAAAATATATTCGTAAAATTTAGACACACCATATACTTCACCACTATAGAACAATTGATAAGTGATATTAAAGGCGTACTACACCCAAACAATATTAACGCCATAATCACTACCGAAGAAATTCTATATCAAATAAAAACCACACTAGTACAAACTTTCCCAACCACTACTTTTGTAATAGCAAATGCATTAGTCAGAGACATCACTGACGAAAATGAACAGAATGAGATAGTTGAACAAATACACAGAAGAGCACATAGACATTATAGAAATAATATAAAAGAACTCTCTGAGAGCTATTACTGGCCTAACATGCAAGATATGGCAAAGAAGGCAGCACAAATATGTGAGATATGTAAAAAATGTAAATACGACAGACGACCGAATAAATTACTTTACGGAAAAACACCAATACCAAATGAAGTAGGTACACATTTGCACATGGATACATTTTTTATGGACAACCAAACATATATAACTACAGTAGACAGATATTCAAAATTCTGCTATATAAGAAAAATACCAGATAGGAAAAACTCATACATATATTTGAATGAAATATTATCACAAATATTCCCATACGCAACGAACCTAACAACCGATAACGACCCGACATACGTTAATGTAATAGCAAAATCCCTATACGATCGACTACATATACAGCACACAGCAGTGCCACCACAACATTCGACAACGAACGGTCAAGTAGAGCGGACACACAGCACAATAGTGGAGCTAACTAACTTACTAGTAAAGGAAACCAAAGGTAAGCACGAAGAGGTGATATTCGAAGCAGTACGACAGTACAATAAAACCATTCACTCGGTCACAGGACATAAACCCGAGGACGTGTTTTTCAACAGAGGAGGATACGACTATAAAGTCATCGGAAATAGAATTCATTATAATCAAGAAAGAGATATCACCCAACAGAAGGCACCGAACAAACAAATTACTTACAAGAAAGGAGATATTATTTACGTTAAGAGAAGCCGAAGAAATAAAAAACACGATAGATTCATGAAAAAAATAATTGAACAGGATAACGGTAAAACAGTCACAACAACTGATAATAAAATAATACACAAAGATAACATCCGTACGAACTAGAAATGAATCTCATAATAATAATAATCTTGCTGTGCATAAACAGAAAATAGTGAACAGCCAAATTGAAAAAATACTAGAAAAAATTAACCCTAAAGCTTTTACACAAAAAATGTAACCGAAGTACTTTATGAACTTAATAACCTCATGACAACTATTAACTTAGCAAAAAATAACAATTCCTTATCGACTTCACTAGACTTAAAGAAAATTACGAGAATTATATCGCATGAACAAACAGATATTTTAATAAAAAATATTTTAGAATACTCAGAAATAAAAATAGCTAAATACGAACAAAGTTTTATTATTATGTATAAATATCCATCCTAGGATAGAAAGGAAATTCGAACAATTTCATATTCACTCAATATCTTCAAAAAGAGGTAAAATCATAATGGACAAAACATAGCTCTATGTAACAATAAAGAATACGTAAGGATCACTAATTGTAAAGATTTTATTGAACAAACTATATGTAAACAAAATACTAAGGATAATTATACAATAGAAATTTTAAAAAGAAATGACGCACAATGTAATACCTATATTAGAAGAAAGAAAACAAAAATTACTAGAGTCCAAATTGTAAATGAGGACATTTATTTTAAGAGGGAGGAGAGTTAGTGTAACAGAAAACACACTACTGTAAACGATGACATCATCCAATGTATGATACAGAATCAGTAGTTTAGTTTTAAAAATATTCCTATTCCTATTCAGCAAATAGTAAACTAAATAAACATTATCAGCAAATAGTATATTATCAGCAAACAATAAACTAAAGAAACATTATCAGCAAATAGTATATTTCTATTATCAGCAAATAGTATATTTCTATTATCAGCAAACAATTAACAAAAGAAACCAGAGCCTATAAATAGACGATTAAGCATAGAAATAAGTTAGTCTTATAATATACTGAAGCATGTGTACTTCAGTTTATAATTGACATAAGTACATATTGATACAAATAAAATATATCTTTTTACTTAAACATCAAAAGTACTTATTTAATTCGCGTATAAATCATATCGGAACAAACGAATGCAATTTTTTTGGTTAGAATCGCGGCTGCCATATATTGAGAAGCACTTAAATGGTAAGCTGCTTAAATTTTTTTTGGACACGGGTAGTGCCAAGAACTATATAAAGAATGCAACATTTTTAAAGGGGGTTTAGGAACTTTAGAAACCGTTTACCTTAAAGACAGTGAATAGTAAATTGATTATATATCAAAAATGTCTGATGAACGTGTTCAACGAGTATTCGTACTTTTATACCTATATTACCCGAACTTCAGTCGTTCGATGGTATAATAGGATTCGATTTTATTAAACAAATAGGGGGAATTATCGATGCGAAAAAAGATATACTTACTTTTAACAGCGGCATAGAACCGTTAAAATTTAAAAGTTGCGTGGATGTGAATCAATTGGAATTGGAGCATTACCTGCCTTCATATGTAAAGGCTAAGTTTTATGAATTATTGAGCGATAATAAGAAAGTTTTCGCAGACCCAAATGTTAAGTGAGCGTATAACACAAATGTAGTAGCAACTATAAGTACTTCGACGAACGACCCCGTTTACAGTAAAAGTTATCCTTACTCAATGGCGGTAAGTGAATTTGTTAATAAGGAAGTCAAGGAATTGTTAGGGAACGGCATTATACAACCTTCCAAGTCGCCCTATAACAACCCAGTATGGGTAGTTGACAAAAAGGGTATAGACGATAATGGCCAAAAAAAGAAAAGATTGGTCATAGATTTTAGAAAACTAAATAATTTCAGTTATTTTATCTAATTTAGGCAAGGCGAAATATTTCACCACACTAGACCTTAAAGCGGGTTTCCATCAAATCCTGCTACATGAAAAATATAGGAAAAAACAGCTTTTAGCATAAATAATGGAAAATACGAATTTTGTCGTATGCCAATTGGCCTATTTTTTTTCAACGTACAATAGATGATGTATTAAGACCAAAAATTGGAAAATCATGTCACGTATATGTGGATGACATTATAATATTTTCAGAAAATGAGAGCGATCATTTAAGGCATATTGAGGAAATTCTAGCTTTATTAAATAAAGCAAACATGAAAGTAAACATAGAAAAATCGCAATTTTTTAAAGAGAAAACCGAGTTTTTGGGTTTCGTTGCATCCAAAGAGGGGTTAAAAACTTCACCAGAAAAGGTTAAATGTATTCTCGAGTATGAGGAACCAAGAACAATCCGGAGCCTCCGAGCATTCCTCGGGCTGACAGGTTACTATAGAAAATTTATAAAAGGTTATGCCGACATCCCGAAACCTCTTACAAAATTTTTGAGAGGTAAAAATGGCAATGTTAGTGCGAACCAATCAAAAAAATTCCTGTGGAACTAGACGAAGAGGGAAGTAAAGCATTTCAAAAGTTAAAGGAAATTCTTACATCAGAACAGGTAACCTTGTTGTACCCGGACTTCAGTAAGCCCTTTGATTTAACAACTGACGCATCATCTCAGGCAATTGGTGCAGTATTGTCCCAAAACCCCGACCAATTACATTTGTTTCGCGAACACTTTCCAAAACAGAATCCAACTACGCGGTTAACGAGAAAGAATTACTGGCAATAGTATGTGCCATAAAGAATTTGAGAAATTATTTATATGGTTGTAAAGGACTAAATATCTTTACCGACCATCAGCCTTTAACATATTCAATGTCGGACAAGAATCCTAACTCCAAAATTAAGCGATGGCGAGCTTTTATAGAAGAGTTCGCTCCCAAATTTTTTTACAAACCTGGAAAGCAAAATTTGGTGGCGGACGCTTTATCGAGACAAACTCTAAATCATTTATCTGAATCTGGCTCACATTCGCAGCTATCTTTAACGGCCACCATTAAAATAGTGCAAACTTGTTTAAACAGTTTCAGAAATCAAATTATAATTACCAGAGGCGATGAAGACAGGAAAAAATCAAAAATATTGTTTCAGAGGTATACGCGGCACGAGATAAGTTATACAAACGATCAGGGCCTGATAAAATTGCTTAGGGAAACTATAAAAGCCGATGTGGTAAACGCATTTTATTGCGATGAATGTTATTTGGGACAGGTACAAGAAATACTGTTAAAAAATTTTCATGGGGTTAAATTTGCATATACGCAAAAATTAGTAATAGACGTAACGAATAAGGATGATCAAGAGGAAATTTTAAATAATGAACATAACAGAGCACACAGGAACGCTAAAGAAAACCATAAACAAATAACAAAGGATTATTTTTTTCCGAATATAAGGAAAAGATTGACCGAACTAATAAAATCATGTAAAACGTGTTTTATTTGCAAATATAATAGAAAACCAAAAAATCATCCAATCGAAGCAACACCGATTCCAACACGACCCGGAGAAATATTACACATAGACATTTACTTCACAGCAAAAAATTCATTTTTAACGTGTATTGATAAATTTTAAAAATCTGCGGTTGTAAAAAAACCAGAACAATTCCCGACATTAAAGGGGGTTTAATGGTTTAACCAGCATTAAAATCAGAAACAATTAAAAGCTACGTTAAGAATAATCACGGAATAGAACAGTTCGAAGTGCCACCCTACCACAAATCTAACGGTCAAATAGAACGCTTTCATAGCACATTAACGGAAATAGCCAGGTATATAAAACATGAAAAATAACACTAGTAATGTGGTAGAAGCAATCCTGTTAGCGACAATTAATTATAACAACTCAGTCCACTCGGTAACGGACTGTAAGCCAATAGAAGTAATTTACGACAGGAAAATAGTGATGAAGGATATTGAGGATAGGATAAGGAGAAAGCAAAGGACGATCTTAAATATCATAATAAAAATACGGAGCATAAAACATACAATGTAGGAGACATAGTGTACGTAAAACTTAATAAAACACTAGGAAATGAGTTGTCTAATCTCTATGTTGAAAAGATAGTTGAAGAAGATTTAGGTACTACTGTTAAGATAGAAGGAAAAAAGATTCACAAAGATAATATTCGGTAATTTCAGGGTATATTTCACCGTTACGGCGGAAAAAATCATAGATTATTCAAACTCATCATACATTTTAATAGAGGATGGCGAAGTTGCAGTATATGAGGAAACAAAGTATCTAATTCACAAAACGACACTAAAAGATTTCTCTAGAATTGCTCATGAATGTCTGGAAATGGCCAAGGACTTTTCATACAAGGAACTACAAAAGACAATAGAAATAGACTCGGAACAAATTATTAGAATGGTTAACATATTAGCACTACATCATAGACAAGCCGTAGCATCAACTTATTAGGCACCGCTCTCAAATATGTCGCAGGGACACCCGATTTTTATGATGTGAAAGTAAGAACAGAGGCATGATTTGAAAGCAACAATGAACAGGTAACAATAAATGCGGAAATTACAAATAATATTAAAGAATTAACAACAAAAATTTTATGAGTTACAAATGGAAAAGTCAATAACCAAAGAAGACAATCTTTTCGAGCTTATTTCACATAGGAATAACATAATTATTTTAGAATTACATAACATAATATATTCAACTGTTATGGCGAAAATGGACATTGTAAACCCTTTATTATTATCTAATAATGAGTTACTAGTAATTGATTCAAATGTTAAAGATAAGGTTAGTGTAGCAAACATACTAAGTAATTCAAACATATTGTAATCCAGTATCCATTAATTAAGGAATATTTAAAGAAGTTTACTGTAAAACCTGTAATTAAGAACAAATAAATTGTCAACCTTGAATCTAACATAGTGGGAAAAAACGAAAATCAATTTCAATTACTAAAAAACTGTAATAACAAGACAACAATTAATTTTTGCAAAATAATACAGGAAGGCGGTTGCTTGTTAGATCTGCTTAACCAAAATGCCGCACGCTGCAACACAAGTAACCCAAGAAAGTACAAAGCAACAGAAAAAGTCAAAGAAGGAGTAATAATATTAAACGATAATCAGTTTGTCATAAGGGATGGAAAAAATAGTGAAACATCAGTTAACGGAACATTTTTATTAATATTCAATGACGAAATTTTCATAAATGGGGTAAAATTTAAAAATAGAGAACACCAAGCTTATTCTGAGATAGATCATCCCGGAGTGTAAAAGATTGAATTTGAACGACATCTAGAGGACCTTACATTAGAAAGCATTCAAGAGGTAGACATCAGGAACATAAAAAAAGTCGCAACTATAAAGCAAAAAATTGAAAAGTTAAATACAAATGTAAATATTATCATGTGGACCACAATTGTAATATTAATTATAGTATGTCTCATAAAACTATTCAATAATAAAAATGTTAAAATTTGGACGAGGAGACAGCTTCAACAAAGAAATAACTTCGTCATTGAAGAGGTGTTGAGGCAGGTCAATGCAAATGACGTGAACAACGGCGAGTAATCGCGGACGATTACATTTTAGAGGGGGGGAAGTTAACACATGACTCCCATGCAGTCAACAGTTGACTCCCACGCTATATTGGTTTACATTAGAGTTAAGGAATGACAGCAGCAGCTATGGCTGCAAGTGCAGCTGCAACTAAGTTCCTAGAATTAAGAAAACAATATTGTATTCCTAGAATTAAGCAAGCATTTATTGTACTCCTAGTTTTAAGCAAATCTGAAAAGGCTAGCGGCAAAATAAAATTTGAATAAAATTCAGTAAGATTCAAGCAGCCAACAAGTGAAGTTGTGAAATTACTCAAGCAGCAAGCATCGGTTAGAAGCCCCAGTGTATTCAAAAGATAAATCAACCAATAAACTAAATCAACTTGCATATGTTTTTGTGCACTTTTTATCAATTGGAGAGCTACGTAGGTAAAGTAACATACTAATTAATTATTGTATTTACCTACTATCAGAGAACAAAAAATAATTGTTTCGAAATTTTCTCTAGAATCGAAATTTCCGGGACCGAACTTTTTTATAAACTACTTGTTGCTGATACGATACGGTTCAAAAAACTTTCATTTTCAAGCCGTTGCAACAGCTGAGAGCACACATTCACTCTCTGCTTAAGGTTGGTGACGGAAAGTCTATGCGGAACCCATTTTCTCAGCTTTGAAACCTTTCCTAAATGAACCAGGTGCCTGTGAACTGTTCCATGCCATGAATTTAACCTCTGAGCTATCATATCGACTGTTAAAATTGGCTTAGCTTCCCCGAGTTCGGGCAAGGTGTCTGAGTTAAAGACTTTAGGACGACTAACGCGCGGGGCATCCTCCACGTCGCAGTTACCACTTCGGAATTTTGAAAACCACTTTTGCGCAGTCCTTACACTCACGGTATCTTCTCCGTGAACAGTGTTCACAGTGAAGGAGCAGTTGTTGCATTTTTACCACTTTTATTTAAAAAATACAAACTATGACTCTTATACGCGTTCGAAGATTCCATTTTATTTTTTAACAACACGGGCTTCTATCCGCGATTAAAATCACTTGTTGAATGCACAATATATCAAAGAAAATATAAATAGTTCCGTTATATTTGGCGAATAATTTTTTGTATGCAAAAATCGTACAAAAGTGAAATTATGCGTAAAATACGCACGAACTTATGGACTGACCTGATACAATCCTGACAGACTATGATACGAAAGTTGCTTAGATTAAACTACTGATATATTGAATGTATTTAAAAACAACTATAGAATTCAGGAGTTCTAAAAATGCTACTCTTCAAAGCGAAAAGTCGAGAACAATATCATTATTTTAATTCCCGTAAAACGCGAGTAATGGGAACATTACTGGCATACTTAGTTTTAAAGTTTCCCCCATAAAGAGTATAGAAGTTCTTAAGAGATCACTGGGATACATTAAATCGAATCCTTTCCAACAAGTAGGGGCAATCAATTACTCCAGTAATAATATTATGAGTGAAAGACAGACACAGTATAGGCCTACGAGAAAGATTTTGAAGTAATATAATTTAAAAGAAAATTTGTTAGGACAGATAACGCCAAGGTCCTTAAACTCACTAACACACTACAGAACACATGTCGAGATACTGTACTTAGTGCACAAAATGTTAGATGTTTTGGAGTAAGATATTTGAAAGCACTTAGATAAGTTCAGCGAAAGTCATGGATTCTGGCCCCACAAGTAAAGCCTCCTCTTTAGTCTTGATCGCTGAGTCAGAAGATCTTAAGGTCATCAGCATTAAGTAAAAATTTAGCAAATGAGAAACAACTTTTGACGTCATTGACAAATAACACAAATAAAAACGGTCCCAAAAAACTCCCTTGCGGAATACCAGAGGTAGGTGCAAAGGGAGTAGATGAAATACCATCAATTGTTACAAAACAACGTCTCTTGCTCAGATAAGCTAAAACAAGAAAGAAAAAAATTAGAAACTTTGTCGAAGGCTTTCGAAAAGTCAGTGTTAATACAGTCGGCCTGGTATACAGGCGAGAAAGATTCAATGCAGTATTCACTAAAAACAGTCAGATTCGATACTGTAGATCTGTTAGCAATAAGCCCATGCTGATTAGAGCAAATTAAAGATTTAACCGCAAAACTCAGCTTTACATTGACCCCGTGCTCAAAAATTTTGGAAGGAGTCGATAGCTTTGAAATAGGCCTATAATTTCTAACGTCATTTTTATTGCCACTCCTTAAGAAGGGCGTAGTGAAAGAGAGCTTCCGTGCGTCAATGAAACACCCCGGCGATAAAGATTTGTTGAAAATAATTTTCATGGAACAGACCAAGGCTGGACAATTTTTTATCAAAACTGCTGAAAGTCCATCAGCATCATTTTGAAAGGACGATTTCAATTTAAATAAAGCATTACTTATATCCTCAGGAGAGAGGCAAAGAGCTCCAAGTTTCAGGGCATAAACTAAGTTAGAAGAAAAGTCGGACGGAGAATCAAGTTCTTCGTCAAGAAGATTTGATTTAAAAAACTCAGTAAATAAGTTTGCCACTTTACTTGGGCTTCGCGCTTGACGATTATCGAAAAAGATATCAGTGCGAACACTGGCACTACTCCTTTCCTTATATTTTATGTATCATATTTCCAGAAGGTTTTGGGATTTGCTTTAATGTTCAATTCCATGTTGTTAATATAGCTGTTATAGAGAAGTTTATTTAAATCGTTGAAATCCTTTAACGTTTGCTTACATTTAACGAACTAACTACAAATGATTCTTCGATGATTTAAACTATTTGAAATAATAATTATTTTTAAGATTTTTAAGATTTTCCGAAGTTTTAGAATACCAAGGTAATTTATAAGGATTTTTTCTTTCTGAGCGGAATGTTATTTAAGCAGAGTTTGGACAAAATGGACTTAAAGGCAGAAAAACTAAATTATCCCAATTAATGTCCAGTAATGAGTCATTGAAATTCGCAAAATTGCATAACGAATAATTAAATGATAACCTGGCATCAGACGGAACAGGAGTAAAACAGTAAAAGTCGAGTTCGACAACTAAGGGTATATAATGCTTATCTTTAGGAGTTGTGGGATTCAAACATTCATTGACTTGTAGCTTATGTTATCACTTACAAATATGAGGTCGAAGGTTCTATTCAGAGAATTAACAAAATTATAAATTTGAAATAAATTAAGACTAAGAATATTATCAATAAAATATAATTCAGGATTTTGAGTAACATTATTTGGTGTGAGGATAGAGTTAGAGACACCAATACACCAAATTATCTTACTTAAGTTGAAATCACCTACTACACATAAATGCTTGTCATTTATATTTTTCAAGACAAGATATACATACATAACCACTTCACAGTAATATTTGTACATTGATACAATATCAATACTTTCTGGTAGGGATTATCGAACTGTGGACTGGGACAGGTATGGTGAGTTTGCAACAGAGCGATTACCAAAACTGAAAAAATTCAAATCGGTAAAAATGATTGAAGATGCTACTAAGAAATTAGAAGGTACTTTCATCAATTGCTTTGAGGAACTGTGGCAAAGTAGACAGGTGAAAGCGGTTCCTTGGTGGAACCCTGAACTGTCGAAGCTTCGTGTACGGTCCAGAAAACTTCTTAATAAGGCCTTAAAGACTCAAACATAAGAGGACTGGGCTAATCATCGACTTATACAGAGAGAATATAAGAAAAAGGTACGGAAAGCCAAACTATAGAAATTTCTGTAGTAACGTCGAAGAAATGAGGGAAACAGAGAGACTTTGTACTGGATTCCATTCGAAAACCTGATGGTTCATACACCATTTCAAAATCGGAAGCGTTAAATACTCTACTCGAAACCCATTTTCCGGGCAGTAGAACTCTTTCTGAAGAAGTGAGTGGCATGAACAATAACGGTAGCAACGGTGGAAGCTCTAGGTAGAGCTGGTGTATTGCTAGTCGGATAGTGACAAAAGAATCGATAAGGGTTTCCTTCTCTTCCTTTGAGAACTTTAAGTCTCCCGGACTTGACGGAATATATCCAGCAATCCTTAACCCTAGAGAGATAACCCTATTGGAAGTTACGGAGAAGATAACCATACGTCTGTGGGACGTATCATAGTTTTTCTTTATGGTGACAATATTTTTGGAAATATTTTTTACCTTTTTGTACTGTCGTTGGTTCTTTATATATTTCCTTATTTTTTAAATGCATTTTTGGAGAAACTTTTTTTTATTATGTAAGAAAAAATCACATTTTCAGTATTCTTATAAAAAAAAAACAAAAAAAAAAACAAGTATTTTGTAAAAGGAACTGCCGTTTTCTTTAGAACTAAAATTAAGACATTTCTTTCGCTTTTTAAGCTTATTTAGATATAACATTTATGATAAATAAAAAAAAATATTAAGTATGGTCAAATCAGGTACAAGTTTTGCACACTTCATTTTTATGTTCCCCGCATATAGGCTTAGTACATTTTAAACACACCATTTTAGACATACGCCTTATTTTTGAGGGGCAATAGGAACAGTATCTTTTTTTCTTTGGTTCAGGTTCTCCTCTGCCTCCCTTATTGTCACTTTCAACCTGTTGAGGCAATGCATTTTTTATATTTCGCTTCAAAGCGTTACTCAAACTAGGGGCCTCCAAGCGCCTTTCCATCCATGGCGATGTAAACGAACTGGATAAAGTTTCTTCGACCAGACGGTTTTTGGTTTCGAGACTGCAGGTTATGGCAATAAATAACGTATGAATTTACAAAAGCTATGTTGAGCAGTCCGTAAAATATTGCCATAGGCCAAGGGTTAGTTTTCCTTGAGCACGACATTATTGAACACATTTGGTCGAACGTGTCGACTCCTCTTTTTGTTTGGTTATAATACAAAATCATGTCTGGCTTACCACTACTTTCATCGATACTGCCTTTTTCGTTGCAGGATGAGAGCATGAATACCATTTTAGAAGGCTTTGGTTTATAGGACAAAAGCATTAAAGGTCCATCATAACAAAATCTGGCACTTCCAACCTCTCGCGATCGTGAAATTTTCATTAATTCCGGAATTTCACGTTTATTGGACCTTATAGTTCCCACCAAAGTCAATTTGTACGGCTCTTTTAACAAGTTCTTTGCCAGTGGAACTGACGTAAACCAGTTGTCACAAGTAATATTGCGAAAAGTCCCATGTATTGGTTTGGATAATTCCTTCACGTAATATTCCCCCAAAGAGACGTTGTTAGTATTAGTCGATTTGCCTAGGTATGGAATGGCATTGAACATATATTTTGTGGCACTGTCGCAAATCATTACAATTTTGATCCCATATTTATTTGGTTTATGGGATTGTACATCTTAAATGGACATCGGCCACGAAAACCCAGCAACTGTTTGTCAATTGTGGTATGCGACCCCGGTGTGTAACTGGTTTGGCATTGTTCAATGAACATATCCTACACTTTTCTGACAGGCAAAAGCCGGTCATTAGGTTGAAGAGAAGGTCGCAATGCTTTGTCATCCATTCGCAGGCATCGAATCAAAAATTTAAACCTATCGCGACTCATAGCTGAAGTATATAGCGTTCCACTGTAGGTATTATCAAATATTTCATCGGTTGCCAGATGGTTATCTTTTAACGCAGCTGTCAAAACGAGAGTTCCAATCAGAGCGCGGAGTTCATGTTCACTTGTATCCCTATAAGTTGCTGTCGTCATTCCATCTTTACGCTTCAGGGATATTTCCACATTTGTCCATTTTACAATTTCCAGAATAATATCGTCGGTAAAAAATGCATTGAAGCAGGAAAGGGGCTCAAGCAATGATTTACATTGTCTAGTAGGACCTCTTACCGTTCGAACAATGTTGGATAAAGAAACTCTGCCAACGTTTTTACCTTTCGACGTTGTCCAGCAGTACTTACTTTTGCTTCTAATAGTAGGTTCAGAAAACGTAAGAATACGGCTATCTGAAGAAGAAACACAATTGGAAGATTCTGTAACTTGGTCCTCCAATAAAGCTGTGTTGATATCACGATCTTCACTGCCGATTTCCTCATCTTCGACATCGCTCTGAACATCATCTTCAAATAATTCATTTTCTGTTTCACTGTTATCAGATGATTCCGGATCGTCCGATAAACCTTGCAAATACGTACTTATTTCAGTGTCATTTAAGCATCCATTTCGAGCCATTGTTCTTGGTTTAACTGATGAAAAAACGAAATCACGATCAAAACAAATTTATTCAAATTGAGTTTAAAAGTCACACAAAAGCTAACCATACGTCTCCGAAACGTATGTGATCGCCAAAACTCAAAAAGTATCGAACTTACCACAACAAAATAACCACCACCGGCAAGCTACTGTAGACGACGGAGCAAAATAAAACCAGCAACGTGGTACTGAAACATTCGAGAGAGGGAGAGCGAAAAATTAAAAAGGCATACGTCTCTCAGACGTAGGTTATCTCTCTAGGGTTAAAAAAGGAGAACACAGGCTGATTGAGGCCCTGAAAAGGATTTCACAGCCTGTCTTGCACTAGATTATATACCATCCCAATGGCGACGCGTAAGAGTAGTATTTATTCCGAAACCAGGAAAAGACGACTATTCCCTAGCAAAAAGTTTTAGACCAATCAGCTTGACATCGTTCGTGTTGAAAAGTCTAGAACGAGTGGTGGAGAAACATATTCGATTGGGGGTATTGCCGAGAAGTCCACTTAGTAGAAATCAACACACTTACCAGAACGGAAAATCATGTGAATCAACCTTACACGATCTTGTTAGCAAGATTGAAGCCGGGCTGGAAGCTGACGAATACACAATGGGCGTGTTCGTGGACATTGAGGGGGCTTTTGATAATGCCACTTTCGGCTCAATATGTTCTTCTGCCGAACGACTCGGAGTTAATCAAACCATTATAAAATGGATATATTCCATGCTCCCTGAGAGGCTGTTAACCGCTGGTGGGAGCAGTGACGAACAAATCACAGTCAGGGCCAAGCAAGGATGTCCCCAAGGTGGTGTTCTTTCTCCGCTGCTGTGGTGCTTTGTCGTAGACTCTCTATTAGTGGAGATGCAGGAACTCGGTTTTCATGTCCAAGCATATGCGGGCGACGTCTGTGCGCTAACATCAGATAAATCCTTAAGAAGGCTTTGCACGAAAGTGCAGAGGATCCTTAACAAAATCGATGACTGGTGCATGAGACAAGGTCTTTCCGTTAACCTGAACAAAGCAACCATAGTCTTGTTTACGAGAAAACGGAAATTGGATGGACTCAGTCCTCCAACACTGAAAGGTGTGACACTTGGTCGAAGTTAAATATCTAGGAGTAATCTTGGATAGAAATCTGACTTGGGAGACACACGTTTCACTGAAGGTGAATCGTGCATTGAAGATTTTTCAGCAATGCCGTAGAGCCTTTGGCAAAACTTGGGGTCTGAAACCTGCTGTGGTCCTATGGACATACACAGCACTTATCAGACCAATCATCACTTACGCTTCTGTGGTCTGGTGGCGACGGAGCATGGTTAAGTCCACAATCCGGGAACTATACAGGCTGCCCTGAATGCTATGCTTGATTTGCTCCCCCTGGATCTTAAGATACAACAGGAAGCAATAAAAGCAATGTGTAGACTCCATAAATATGGTTTCTGGCACGAAGATGGAACTTCGGGACACAGAGAAATCTTTAAGTTGCTGTCGGAGCAGTATCCACTGTTTTTGGCACTTAAAGATGACCTGATACCCACAGTTTCATTTGGAAGGAAATTTGATGCTCACGCAATGGAGCAATCCAGAATGCATGCAGGGAGGTTTGACGGATATTTTCTTTACCGATGGGTCCAAGACTGAAATAGGGTCTGGAGCCGGATGATACTTAAACGATAGTAATAAGTATCACCATGCTATGGAGGAAATGGCAACAGTTTTCCAATCAGTAGTTTTTGCTATCCTGAAAGTGATGAATGGATAATCGAGGGGAGATGGAGCGGGAAACAGATTGGAGTTTTCAGCTCAATTCTGTCGCAAGACAAAACAGGCTCTTATATGGTTCCGGGACACTCCGGTGTTCAAGGAAACCAAATCACCGACGAATCGGCCAACCGTGGATCAGCGGTGTCTCCACAGGGGGCGGAACCACTAATCGGAATCAGTTCCACAGGAATCGTGAATTGGATCAGCGATTATGTGGGCAATCTGCATAAAGAACGATGGTCCGGTCTAGAACGCCGCAGAACTGCAGAGTGTTTTGTGACAGGTCCGAACAGAAAACTGTTAAACTTTCTACTAAAACTTAGAAGGAAAGACATTCGGTTGATGGTAGGTATCATTACAGGACACAATCCATGGGGTCAGCATATGACAACCATTAGAATTGTTGAGGACCCACTGTACCTTTCATGCTTGGAGGAGGCGGATAGCACTGAGCACTTTCTCTGTGAGTGTCCTGTCTTTGCTAGAGCACGGCTACGCCGTTTGGGTTCCGATATCATGAGAATGAATAATATTCGTTCTCTAAAACTGGAGGATATTTACAGATTTGCCAAAGAATCTGGAAAATTCTCACAGGACTAACTATCTCTTTCTTTGTCTCTATTCTTTCATATCTCTTTCTCTGATACTTTTCTCCCCCCTTCTTGACTATCCACCCCCTTTCCAGAGCTTTAAATACAATGGGCTTTTTAGCCTGAGTGTTTTAGGAGCCACCAAATCTCCTGGTGCTCCTTGGCTCGACTTTTTCAAATTTCAATTTCATCATTTGTTGGCTAGATTTCTGAGCTCACCCACTTTTCATACATGGGTAAACATATATACGGGGCGCGACCATTCGACATGGCAAAAGTTCATGATGCACCAAATGCTTCCAGTATTGACTATTTTGATTTGATTTGTTCAATCTTAGATGTCAATTTTTGTCATCCTCGGCTCGTTTTATGAATGAAAGTACTTTGCTCCTAGATATATGAGCTCGAGCTTATTAATGAATAACCGCTAGGCATAGAAGTTTAGCTTTGGGGGACATACGTATGCATTTAGAAGAATTATGTATATACTAAGAAACATTCTTTTGCTGGGAGCTCAGAATAAAAATATGTACGTACATAGTTTAGGGCATAAAGTGTACACACGCACATACAAATATGTATATGCATATGTAAAAGAGAGGAGGTGCACGCTCCTTAGGGATCGGGCTGTTAAGCTGGCTCTACGGTGGGGGTCGGCGGGTTGCAGGTAGCCGGAAAGCCTGTAGTAGCAGATCAGTTGCAAAATAAGTTTAAACGAATAAGTAACCCCCACAATTGAGCGATCAGTAGCGGAAGATGCGGTATAAAAGCCAGCATAAATCTGATGAAGTTCTTGTGACAGTGGCGAGAAGACACCGTCCCTTAGGTATAGGTGTCCCCTCAGCATGTGTAGGCATGAGGAGTAATACAAAAACCAAGCACGACAGCTCAATAATAGACGGCTTCCATCAGCGTCTGTTCACCATGTTAGGTGTGGATGTTAAGCCATCATTAACGACATTAAGACTGAGCCCAGTAAGGTCTTAATTATGGTGTGCCCAGCAGAAACGGCATTCAGGCTAATAGTGCAGTTGCCGCAGCCCCAATAAAATGCTGGAAAATCTCTAAGAACGCTCCATATGCCGTCGCCATTAAGTGTCGGCGTAGATCTAGATGTAATATTCCTAGTCAGCAGTGATTCGTCTCTGAAGTTAAGCTCCCATAAGGAGCCTTCGTTAACCCTAGTATGGCCTCCCTGCATGCAAAGATAACCATGGAATCGTTAATGGTGACTATATATATATATATAATTGGCGCGTATACCCTTTTTAGGTGTTTAGCCGAGCTCCTCCTCCTATTTCTGGTGTGCGTTTTGATGTTGTTCCACAAATGGAGGGACGTACAGTTTCAAGCCGACTCCGAACGGCAGATATTTTTATGAGGAGCTTTTTCATGGCAGAAATACACTCGGAGGTTTGCCATTGCCTGCCGAGGGGCGATCGCTATTAGAAAAATGTTTTTATTAATTTTGGTTTCACCGAGATTCGAACCAACGTTCTCTCTGGGAATTCCGAATGTTGATCACGCACCAACCCATTCGGCTACGGCGGTGGTGACTACGACACGAGAAGATCTAGATCCGCGTCACCGTGCATGCAGCACTTCGGCTTCGTGAAAGCGACGACGGCTGAAGAAATTAATGAACTATCGGCGATAAAATTAAGGAGCTAGCTGAAATGATGGAGCTTCCCAAGCGAAACATTAATGCGGGATTTGATCGTGAATGTAACGGACCTCCATAAAAAGCTAGGAAGGTCTATTCTTACCCCGAACAACCAGGCCCCAAGAGGGACGAATGATATCTTATATCCAAGACAAATGTATCCACACATCATCTCTGATTAAGCGTACCACGGATTGCACGCCAAAGAGGGAAATTGTTAACATCGCTGCAAGCTCACCCAAAAGAAGCAAAACGAACCGCGTTGAAGTCTTGAGGAATATGCGGGTTGCAACGAACGAGCAAGCAAGAACAGAAAAAGGGGAGCTGGTTAAAGCTAAGACGAACTAGAAGAGTTGTACGTAGAATACTCTCAAATGAGGTGAAAAGAAAGCAGAAAATAGCGACGGAAAAAGCAATCGAAGACCGAGAAGAAATATATCCCAACTGATAAGCGTGAATGCAGCCTGCGGATTTGTACGAACGCGCGTTGAAGGTACATACATCTACAGCTGCTATCTACCTCCCAGCTTAACTCTGCTGGAAGCAACTGACATCCTAGAGAAGCTCGCCTAGGATGTAAAGGAGCATAGACTAGGTGATTTCAACGCTTGGTCTGTTAACTGGGGATGCCCACGGACAAACCCTAGACATCAAGTCCTTCTGGAAGCGTTCGCCATGCTATATATAACCTCGATGAACATAGGAAATCAACAGATATATCAAAAAGCGGGAACGGGATCTATAGTCGACTTGTTCGTCAGTCAGCACTACACTCGGAGTAATTACCACGCAATAAGTAATCAACGAGGCCCAACAAGCGCAACAGTGATCCTGTCTACTGGTGAAGAGCAGACATTGCAGAAATGCGCAGCCAATGTATAAGAGCAAGGCGAGCCTACCAACGATCTAGGGGTACGGACAGTTTCCAAGGAAACCCGCTCCAATATAAGCTTAGAAGAAAGGCCCCAAAAAGGCAATTTCCTCCAGCTATGTGCCAACGAGGTATTAAAAGTGGCAATTCAAAGTCGTACCGACATTTTTGTAGATCTCTACAATACTTGTCTAAAGGAAAGTACATTTCCAACCCAGTTGCAGAAACTGCTTTTATTTCAAAAGGATTCAAGCATGCAGAAGATCCTTCAGGCTACGGCCCCCTGTGCATGCTCGGCACAATCTGGCAAATCTTCGAACGGCTGATCTCAAATCGTCTGGAGGTTGTTATAGAGGATGTAGACGGTCTATCACCCCGACAATTCGGATTCCAGAAAGCCCGTTCAAGAGATGCTGTATCTGCAGTCAAAACCATTGCGCAGAAGGCAATTCAAGGTACTCTATGGCTATACGGTAGCAAGAAATACTGCCTAATTGCGACGCTGGACGTTAAGAACGCCTTCAACACGGCGAATTGGAGCGAAATTCTGATCGCGCTTGATAGTTTCCACATTCTAAATTCGTAGGATTGTCGCCGAAACCGATACTGTTGTAAAGCAGCACAAAATAACTGGCGGAGTTCCCCAAGGCTCAGTCCTAGGATCCTTGTTATGGAAAGTTATGTGCGATGGAGTTTTGCGCCTCAATCCGACCAGGGTCACATAATGTACAGTTTGCTGACGACATTGCTGCAGTAATAGCGGCTTAATTACGCCGTCCAGCCAAAGAAACATGTAACCAAGCTGTCGGCATGGTTGTGCAACAGTGGTCTAACTTTTGCCGACCATAAAGCTGAACAGTACTCATTAGCAGCAGGAACATTGTGGAGTTGGCCAATATAATGGTGGGCGATAATGGCGTAGAATCAAAGCCATTCATTAAGTACATCAAAGGCCCTAGGCAAAACTACAGGAAACTACTTAACACTGTTGTCTGATCGATTGTGCTGTATGCAGCTCCAGCATGGGCGGAAGCCACAAATTATAGCTCATATGTTGAGTGTATGAAATCGCGTTCCGAACGGTATCAGAAGACGCCATTATGGTTATAGTAGGACTACTCCCAATCAACTTAATGGCACAAGAGTATGCTGAAATTTACAAAAACAAAGCTTCTTCAGGACGGGTGACAATAAGCAAGGAAGCAAGAGGGCGCAGCTTGTGTTCATGGCAGGAAAAATGGAGTTCGTCCCTCAACGGACGCTGGTCGTACCGTTTGATTCCCATAATTTCCAAGTGGGTTAACCGTAAACATGGACAGTTAGACTACTATCTAACCCAAATATTGACAGGACATACGAGCTTTAAATCCTACTTATATGGGTTTAAGCAAGAATACGACCCGACTATTGTGCAACAACTGCAGAAGACGCTAAACATGTGTTGTTTGTCTGTCCGTGATTTCCGATCGAGATTGAAGAGCTGAGCACTAGGGTGGGGAAGCCAATTACGGCTGATAACCTAGTGGATATTATGACTGAGTCAGAAGAACATTGGTTCGCTGTATGTAATATAGGAAAAATAGTAATCTCCAAACTTCGTCGCTCTGAACAACAGGGCATATCTTCATGAAGAGGCAATAGGCCGGTCCCCCTCCCGTGAAGTACTACTTAACGCTTGTTCCGCGAAAGGGAAACGGAGCTCGGTAGGTTTTTAGTAGGTGAGCCGAAAGGCAAGTCTCACACTTTTCGGCTTTCAATGCTTTGTGCCACCTCTATAAAAAAAATAAGCGAAAGAGATATTTTTTAGCATATGTTAGGCAGGAATTCGATCATTCGGGTATTCACTCACTAATTATTGCACGTAGATATGATAAGGCAATGCCTCATGAGGTAGGTCATGGTTGCTTCAGTCTTTACATACATAGGTACATATGTACACTTTATTTATTAAAGATACAATTGAAATTAGTTGTTCCATATATGCAAATACGTTTCTTTTAATTTTACTTTCATTTATTTTAAAATTCAAAGTTTTTTACTATCTAGGAAATGCATACAAAGGAACAAATAAATGCACATTCAAATGCTTCGACCTATGCCGTCGGCAATTTGATTTCATACAGAAGCCAAAAACTGTGCAATGTATGTATATACATATACAGAATTCACTGTAATCAGTTCTGTTAAGAAGTTCCCTGCTGTCGAGTTGGGCGAGGTGAGTCTTCGCGGTTACACTTAATTTTTAACGACTCGCACTTCTCTTAGCTCGTGATACTTCTTTATATCATTAACGTTCTCTGAGGCGAATTTCTCTCTCGCAACTGCCTAGTTTCGGATATAAATGCTTATTTAAAGAAAAGAAAATATTTAAAGAAAAGAAAATACCAAATTATTATTGAATTACTTAAAGAACTTTGTATGCGTGACATAATGTCTTAACTGTGTGCGTTTTTTTTAAATAAATGTGTGTACATAACGTACAATATACATTATGGGAAAAACACGTTTCTGCTGTGTTTGCTTTTTCAAAAAGGTCGTTATGGTTTCTGCAGTATTATCTGCTATTTTTATTTATTTTACCTATGACTACATCTCTATGGCGTTAGTTTGCATTCCGTAAATTCAAAGGTTTTTAATATTCATTAAAACGTTTTATATGTTCAAAAGGGGTGAGAGAAGAAGATCCAATATTCTTGCGTAACGTCAAAAGAAACAAAATAATATATGTGCACATTCAAAACATCAAATTTTATAAGAATCAATAAATTTTCAATGGGACTAAAATGTCCTGAGAGAGTATAATTTAAAATTTTTTTTAAATAATTATACAAATATTTGTTTTTAACTTACAATTTTGGTAGTGTCGAACTAAAAAAAAGAAACAAACACCAAACTAAAAATGTTTCGCTTTTTGAGTATAAAAATAATTGTTTTTTGGAAAGTGGTATGAAATTTCAGACATGTTGAGATTGATAATATTGTTAACGGTGTGTTGTGGTGTTTGTTCAATGGATTTGTAATTCTTCTTGTGGGTTGCTTCTTGTAAATTCTGAGATCTAGTTGTTTTTTATTAATTACCTCCGTTACTCCGCGAAAAGGACATTTGTTAGGTGTTTTATAGGCAATGATTTTCTTCTTCTTCTAAAAGATCAGGCGGATTTTATTGTCATATCGGTGTGACTTTTTGCTATTTATACCTACTTTTTTACATGGAATGGGTTCATGAATACCGGCAGGGCAAACATTACATTTTGTATCAGTTTTTCCGTGCTTTCCAGTATGGCCGATTGTAAAGCAGTTTTTACACTGCATTGAAAGAAATAAGGGTTCCACCTTAATCTTTACCCATGCTACGTTTACTTCCTTCGGTAGTTAATTGCAATTAAAGGAAATTATATGTAAGAGAAGAGACTGTGCGGGGAACCAAGAGTTGCTGCTTTGTCCCCGCACTTGGGTTGGGGTAAGTGTGCGGTGGGGAGTTGTGAGCTCCTAGGAACCGTTAAGGTTTGGTTGTGGTGGTGGATGGTAGTGCCGGCATATTGTGGTAGTCGTAAGGACTGGGGGCGCCAGATGGTGGGAGGAACACGCGGCAACATGGCGTGTGGAGAACGCCTTGTTCGCCTTGAGGGCAGAGCAGGTCTTAAGATGGCACCATCTGTCGCACTGATTACATTTAACTGATGTCGAACTTAGGTGGAGCCGTTTTTGGCATATGCAGCAGAAATATATACTACGGGTCCAGGGTTGGATTCGATGCCAGTCTTAAAGAGGAGTATTTGGAGTAGACTTGCTTCAGAAATCTGCTCCTGTGTCGAAAGATAAGGGTAAGGGTCCATATGTAGAAGCCCTCGCAAGTGGGGAAAGTTATTGATCGCCATTCACTTGGGAGCGGTCAGGACGTTTCTTCTCCATATGGTTCAACCAGCTCAGAATTTCAGGGATTAGCTGGAGTATCCTCTGTGTAGCTGCCGAAAACCCGTTCGATCCACGTAAAAATCCGCCTAAAACACGAACAATGCTTCGGATGAGAACTTTCTATACTGATGACGACCACGGCAAACGAACTAAGGACTATGATTTGAAGGCGAGCACCTGGAATGTCCGGTACCTTAATGGGGAAGGTGCCCCTGCCCTGATGGTTGATGCTCTCGTGAGGTTTAAGGCTGATATGACTGCCATTCAAGAGATGCAATGGACGATGTTGGATTTGTTGTGGGAGAGAGACTTCATCGCCAAGTACTGTCGTTCGCTCTGATGGGCGAGCGTCTCGCAATAATCCGTATCAAATTTTCAATATCTCGCTCATTTGCTCCCACGCCCCAACGGAAGAGAAGGAAGATGCGACCAGCAAATCAGCAATTGTGCAGTTGAAGCAGACCCAAAAGTGAATCCTGAGAAGACAGGCTAAGTAAAGTTCACCGGAAAGTGCAAGATTTCGAATTGGACTCTATCTAGGTTGGACAGCATCACACGACAGGCTACGACACATAATAAGTACCCAGGAGTAATGTTGGATAGCAAACTAACGTGAAAGCTCAAGGTGGAAGAAGAAACGAAGAAAGCACTAAATGCTTTATACGCCTGCAGAAAAATGGTCGGTAAGACATACATAGAGCTTATTTTTCCGACTTTTGGACCATTGGATTTACGCAGCGGTATTAAGACCAATAATGCTCTATGGCATTTTAGTATGGTGGACGCCATTAAGACCGAGACCAGTAAGATCTTAATTATGGCAAACTGCTGTTTGGATAGGACTTTGTTTGACATGATCTGGTTATATTTTAGGTTTAGTAGGTAGGAAGACACCTACTCTTGACAATGTCACGATAGCCCTCGTCCCGTTAAAACTTTGGGAGACCTCAAGTAACGCTCTCTAGCCGTCATCATTTAGTTGGTCGTTTAAGTCCAGTTGAATTTTTCCTGGTTAGTACCGACCCGGATCTAAGCCCGTGTACTCATAAAGCCATGTGTCAACCGTCGAATGGCCTCCCTACATTGTATAGATAACCATGGGGTTATAAAACAACTACCCTACGACTAGAGATAACGGGCTTGAGTGGGGCCCTTTTTAAAATGGATGCAGAAAGCAACATAAACCCAAAAACAACAACACCAGCAAGCGGTAACTATAGCGGAGAAAAAAGTGACAGTACCATCAACAGCGGATAAGAAGTCGGGTTTCCGGAAGCCAACGACTCTCAGATTCCCTGCTCTGGGTGCCGCACAGCGCGGAAAGGAGACTGAGCAGACGAAGCGTGGATAGCAGGCGAACGGCATTGTACGGGCTTGGCGAGAACATACGAAGCCTAGTTGAAATGTTGGAGGATGTCAAAAGGCGCTCAATAGGCGCTCATCAAGGCATTATACGAATTGGCAGCTATTGAACAAGGACATAAACATAAATAAAATTCTCTCTACCGGCAAGTCCAGCACAGAAAGATAATTGCTAACTGGACATGGTCCCGAATGAGGTATATATTTTGCAAGCAGTATGAATCGTGCGTGCCGTCTATGTGACGGTATCTATGAAAGATTCCCATTCGATAATAAAAAAAGGCACACACGCACATGCACGGAGGCCGCGCTTCCTTGGGATCGGGCGACTAATCTGGGCTCTAAACTATCGTGGAAGTCGGCAGGTTGCGGATAACTGGACGGCCTGTATTAGCAGGCTAGTAGCGAATAAGTATTGACAAATAAGGAGCCCGAAGAGATTTTTGTGACAAAGGTAAAATAAGTATTCAATTCATCATGCAAAGACATGGTGAGCGTCTGTCCTCCATGTTAGGACTGGCTGTTAAACCATTCCCATTAAGATTGAGCCCCGTAAGGTATGAATTATGGAATACTGGAATACGTTAAGACATACTACCTTGAGCTGACGACTGTATAATTCGGTTTCCTTAGTAAGCTCCATATCCTGTTGCCATTAGGTCTCGGGCTAAGTACATATCTAACATTTCTAGTTAACCCTGATTCGGCTCTGAACTTTAGCTCTCATAAAGAACTTTTGTTAACCCTTTCATGGCCTCCCTGCTTTGCAAGCCATGGAATCACTTATAAGTGACTACGCATCAGGATATGGATAACGGCTTATGAGTTGGGGCCCACAAACCAAAAATGAACTTCAACAATAAAAAACAAACCCCGGAAGAGATTGAAGTAGCAACAGCGATAGCACCACAAGTGCATGAAGTAGTTTTATCAACAACTATTAGAGATGGCAGTAACGGCAGAGGTGAATTACTCAAAAATTCGTTCCAAATGAGCTTAACCTTGGCATGCAGCTCTTTGGCCTCACGAAAGTATGATGGCCGAAGAAATATATCGAGCCACCGGCGATACAGTTAAGGAACTGGCTGAAATGATGGAGCTTACGATGCGAAACATAAACCAACCATTGTGGGATTTGGTCGCGAATATAACAGACCTACATAAAAAACTGGAGACACATATCTTTACTTCGATGAAAATCGCATCAAGAGAGGCGTATGGAGCACCATCTACTGTTAAAAATGGATGTATCCAAACATGATTAAGCGTACTACAGACTCTATGCCAAAAAGGGCAATCGACAACGCCACTGCAAGGAAAAGTCCAACCAAAAGAAATAAAAATAACCGCGTCGAAGTCTTGGAAAATACGCCGGTTAAAATGAAAGAACATGCAGCAACTGCAGATTGGGAGTGATGAGTGTGAATGCAGCTCACGGATTTGGATGAGCGCGCGTTGAAGATACATACGTCTATAGCTGCTTCCTACCGTCCATCTCAACTCTGTTTGCACCGACCAGTATCCTAGAGAATCTCGCCCAAGATATTAAGGACCATAGACCTGTGGTCTTAGCTGGTGTTTCTAACGCTTGTACTTTGAACTGGGGATGCCCACGGACAATTCAAGAGGTCAAGCCCTTCTGACAGCTTTGCCATGCTAGATTTAGCCCTTAGGAACACAGGGAACCAGCAAAAATTCCACAAGGCGGGAACAAGATCGATAACAGACCTTACCTTCGTGAGTTCCAATCTTGTTCGCTCCACGAAATGGTTCATTAGTCAGCATTATACGCTGAGTGATCATCTCGCGATAACTTGCGAAATAGGGAAGCACGGCGACCAAAGCTACCAAATATATACGGCACGAGATATAAAGTTATCTCGATGGAGGCTGAGGTTATCGAAGTCATGCTGGCAGATGTAACACTCACTGGCGATGCAACAGGGAAGGCTACGCAAGCTATCAAGCATGCAATGCAGCCATGTCTACATAAAAAAGGGCCCAACAGACACAACAGTGAACCCGTTTACTGGTGAACAGCAGACATTGCAGAATTACGAGACGTATGCAACAGAGCAAGACGAGCTTACCAAAGTTCTAGGGGCACGCGTAGTTTCTATGAGACCCAGCTTCCTTATAAGCAAAAAAGGAAGGCTCTGAAAAAGGCAATTAAGGGGAGTGATCGATAATGTTAATGCGACGAAGTTGATAGATTTTGGGGAATTGAGTAAAAGCTAGTCATGAAAACTGAAAGGTTTTAAGCCACTTCCAGCAA
Organism: Anastrepha fraterculus; assembly: GCA_037575425.1. Lineage (NCBI taxonomy): Eukaryota > Metazoa > Arthropoda > Insecta > Diptera > Tephritidae > Anastrepha > Anastrepha fraterculus. The sequence continues at coordinate 327,574 of JAYXIM010009871.1, forward strand.
CGTGACTGGCCGCCTTGCGTAATGTATTGGAAACACTGTGCCCCCTGCAAGATACTCTTCGAGCCCACGGTTTCGAAAGATTTTGCGAAGACGGTCAAAATATGCAATTGACAGACAAAAACCAACTCCTGATGATAACTAAACAACAAACCTCTTGGTCCAGCGGAGTCCCGAACGAGGCAATAAAAGTGGCCATTCGAAGTCATTTTTGTAGATCTCTACTATACATGTCTAAAGAAGGCTCATTTCGAACCCAGTAGAAGTTGCAGAAACTGGTTTAAGTTCCAAAAGGATTCAAGCCTGCGGAAGATCCTATACGCTACCGCCCCCTTTGCATGCTTGACACTGCAGGCAAAATTCTAGAACGATTCCGCAAAACTCACTCAGCCACAAATGCTGCAGCTGCGGTTAAAACCATTGCGCAGAAAGCAATTGGAGGAACTCGGTGGCTGTACGGTAGCAGGGAGTAATGCTTAATGGCAACGCTAGACGTAGATAATGCTTTCAATACCGCGAACTGGAACCAAATCCTGATGGCGCTCGGTTGCTTCCAGGTTCCAATGTATCAGGTCAGTCCATAAGTTCGTGCGTATTTTACCCTTAATTTCAATTTTGTACGATTATTGCATACAATATATATATTATATATATTTATATTATGCAATATATATATATATATATATTTATATTTTCTTTGATATATTGTGCATTCAGCAAGTGATTTTAATCGCGGATAAAAGCACGTGTTGTTAAAAAATAAAATGGAATACGCGTTCGAAGCGTATAAGAGGCATATTTTGTATTTTTTTACAAAAGTGGTAAAAATGCAACAACTGCTGCTGCAGTAATAAACACCGTTAATGGAGAGGATACCGTGAGTGTAAGGACTGCGCAAAAGGGGTTTTCAAAATTCCGATATATAGGCAAGATTATTGCCAGTTATTTCTCTGACAGAACCCTGCGCAATAATGCCGATTCTGGTGGAAGGGAACATAAAATAACAGGCGGAGGTCCACAAGGTTCCGTCCTAGGCCCCTTGTTATGGAATGTTATGTACGATGGAGTTTTACGCCCCTATTTCCCCCAGGGCCAAAAATTGGGATTTGCTGACGATATTGCTATTATGGCCGTGTTAAATAACCAACCAGGCTGGCGGCATGGTAAAAAAATGGCCGCGGAACAACCGTCGAGCTCTTGCGGATCATAAAACTGAAGCAGTACTGATTAGCAGCAGGAAGAAGATGGAGTCCGTTTACTAAATACCTGGGCGTAATAATTGACCATAGGCTTAACTTCAAAGAGCACCTATCATACGTGAGCAGCAAAGCGACAGGGGCAGTAACAGCGCCAACACGCATAATGATGAACACCAGAGGTTCTAGGCGAAACCGAAGGAGGTGACTTAACACCGTTGTTTCATCGATTTTGCCGTATGCAGCTGCAGCATGGGTGGAAGCCACAAACTATAGCTCATATGTAAGGTGCATAGAATCTCTGTACCGATTGAGTGCCCTTATAGTGTGCTTCGCCTTTGGCACGGTATCAGAGGATGCGGGTTAAAGTTTGTAATAACCAAGGAGGCGTCCATAAATTACGTGAGATGTTTAAGGGGGAGGGGGTCGAATGGAGTCAAATCTCATCTTACGTTGGAGAGAGAGGGGGTCTCGGCAAATATCACGCAATTTTTTTTCTGATTGAAACAAAAAAAAATTATACTATTTTGGTCCATTATCCAGATTGTACATGCTTAAGATTTAATCTGAAGCGTAATCGTAGTATGATTAAGATCATTCACTAATTCGTTCGAAAGAAAATAATTTCATTCATACTTCGACGTTATACATTACTACCACCATATTTGTTTTATACCAAAAAGCTCCATTTAATCTGAATTTACGGTACAGTGTAGCCCGTCGTTTGTTTTCGCGCCACTATCAGCCGAACGCGCGACTCGATGAACAAGAGCGTACGAGCTGAGTGGCAGCGACATACGGACAGGTTCCAACCTTCTTTGTTTATTCTTGTAAATGTTTTACTCGACTCAGTTCATGCTCTTACTAATTTTAAATGAGTTATCAAGATTTTTATAACGCATACGTCAAAAGATACTTCTATAAGACGAAGAAGTCTTGTCAGGACGATGTGATAAAATTATGGAATACTGCGAAGCAAAAACTCCCGAAGAAAGAAGAGTTAATACATCACATTAAACATGATATTGAACGGCTTCTCAGGGAATCCACTGAGAGAAAACTTCGGTCTACTTTAGCATTCCTTCAAAAGCTAGGTTAAATATATTTTTTTAAGAAATTATATAAATTATATAAAATTTATTGTTACAATTAATAGCATAAAAAAAACCGCAACAGTAAAATTCTTGATAAAATATGCTAAAAGCATAACTACAAAATATTAGCGCGGTCATTTCCTTCACTGTTTTCACATAATTCAATATTTCTTAATTTTGTGTTAATTTATCTTTTTAATTTATTAGATTCATTTCTTTATTATGATGCTTTGATTTTAGACTAATACTAAGATCTCTAACAGTTCTTCGATTCAGGCTGGTACAAGCACTGAGAGTGTTCCAAACGTGGAATGTGCAGGTCAGGTTCAGATCAACGATCATAATATTCAACACGCGGAATCTGCGGCTCAGGATGAGATTAATGATCAGCAGTCAGAAGATCAATTTGCGGCGAGAAATTGACAGTTGTGAGAAGAAACTCAAGCTTAAAGAAAAGCAGATGGTGTTCTCTTTGAATTATGAATTAATTGAATTATGTTTAAAGAATCCCGAAGTCGTTGACGCCTCGTGTTGGCCCTGAAGAGCGACGTCGTTGTGAGATAGTTCGCTCGGCCCATACGCTTTCAGAACTTACAAATAAACTAAGCGAGCTGGGATTTAATATTTCACGAAATGCTACTTATATTCGACTGTTGCCTAGACGAGCAAATACACGGGAAGCTAAGCGCCATGTAGTGACTGTGCCGGTGAAGCTGAATCGTCCTGAAGCTGACCATCATAAAGCACACCAAGACCAATACTTTTCTGTGGCCTCCATAAGGTCGCTGGAAACGATAGCCTCAATACTTGGTCCTGACTCCGTAACTTTTTTATCTCAGGATGGCAAAGCCCGCGTTCCCATCGGCCTGACAGCAACAAACAAGCAGGCGCCATTATTGATGCACGTTCAATATAAAGTGTCGTTACCAGATCACGACTTTGTGATTGTTTCGGGGCACAAATTAATTCCAAGCGTGTATGCTTTGTGTGAAGTGAAACCCAATGAGATGGGACAAACAGAAGCTGTTTCATATAGTGGACCAACTTATATAGCAATACGAAGTGGCAAGCACTCTTCGTCAACTGCAACTAGTCACGCTCAAAACTTCGACACTCTTTTAACAATTGAGTCTTTTTCCAAATTTATAAAGAATATAGACGGCAAAGTTAAACCTGTTCTTATAATTTCAAGTGACGGTGGGCCTGACGAGATATATCGAGCCATATCGAAAAGTGAACACACACGGCATAGAGCATTTTAAACAATATGATTTGGACGCAGTATTTATTGTGACTAATGCCCCTGGCAGGAGCGCATTCAACAGAATAGAGAGACGCATGGTTCCACTCAGTCGAGAGCTAACAGGCTTTGTTCTTCCCCATTATTCATTTGGGACACATCTTGACTCCAGCGGCAGAACATTAGACGCAAGTCTGGAAAAGGATAATTTCAAAAAGGCAGGGGATATTTTGGCTGAAATGTGGTCTGCAGTGTGCATGGACCGACACGAAGTAGTCGCTAAATATATAGACCCGAATAATGACACTTCCAGCTTTCCAGACCTGCCAGCCAAAGAATGGTACACTGAGCACCTTAGAGAGAGTCAATACTTACTCGAGGTACATTGCAGTTGATTCATATCAAATTTTTATGCGTACCTATTTTATTTTTTTTTTTTTTAGTTTTTTAACGAGCGCGAATGTCAAAAAATTTTTATTAAGAGTTACAAAGTGAAATTGTTTTTAATTTTTTTTTAGGTTGTGAAATGCGATGACCAGAAGTGCTGCAGCCCACGCCGGAGTGATATGCATATGATTCTTCCGACCGTTTTCTGCCACCTCCATACCCTATCACTCAGGTTTATGGACGTTTAACAATTCCGGACTTTAAAGAACATGACGGAAAGTCATTTGCTCCATTTCTAATACGCCGATTCAACGCGGAATGCCTTCATCAGCACGCCTTATGATCTCTATTGATGCTGCAGTACATGCGGTATTTACTTCGTATCACAAGAGCTGCAGAGCACAGGCGAGCAGCTCACATTGCACCAGCTAAGCAAGCGCGTATGTTCCGTAAATTGCGACCCTCACGGATTGTCACAAGACGAGCTAATGAGTTACTGTGCGCAAGCGTCAACGGCTTAGAGTGGCTAGATCAGAACGAAGTTGAAGGAGCAGATGATTTTACTGAAAATCATAAGGACATGTTGATCCCAATAGTCTCTCTTGAAACCGCGCATGATTCTCCATGGGCTGAATTAGAGTAGATATTCTTTTTTTAATCGCAGTAGTTACGATTTGAGTCTTCTATTGTAAAATTTTTATTACACTTATAACTCTCAGCAATATTGATTACTAGTCTTAACTAGTCGTAAATAAAAGCACGAAGAAAATTTTTTTTTCTTTTTACAATAACAATCCAACGCGTTTACATAAGAAACCCACATTTTGAAAAATCTCACGTGAGATTGGGGGATGCGGGAGGGGGTTGAATAAAATCTCACGACATCTCACCAAGGGGGAAGGGAGGGACAGAAAATTAAAAAAAACACCTCACGTAATTTATGGACGCCCCCAAGCTGTCTCAGCACGGCTGACTTTACATAAGGAAGCAAGATAGTGTGGTATGCGAACATGGCAGACAAAATGAAACTCGTCTCCCAACGGGCGTTGGACGTACCGCTAGATTCCTATAATCTTCAAATGGATTAGCAGAAAACATCGACAGTTAGACTTTTATCTGACAGAGCATGGGTGTTTTAAATCCTATCTATATAGGTTTAAACACGCAGGCGATCCGAAGCAGCGAAGATCTTCATGAATCGGCATTGGCCGCTTCCCGCCCCCGTGAAGTGATACTTGACGGTTGACGTCGCGCTGGACAATAGCGCAAATCTTCATCAATTGGTAATTTACCGCTCCCCCTCCCGTGAAGTGATACTTAACGGTTGTCCCGCAGTGGGAGGGAAACGGAGCTGAGCGGCCAGGAGCGGAGGATGCGGTAAAAATACCGCCTATCCAATGAGGCTTTCGGTGACAGTGGCGAAAAGACAACGCCTCTGAGAAATAGTTGTCTCCCTTACCATGCATGGCCATGATGAGCAAATAAAATATCCAGGCGCCCCGGTTTCCACTATGGACGGCCTCCTGGTCAGCGGCTGCTAAATGACCGGTATATGCTGTGGCGCATTGGGAGTCTCTCAACACTTTAAAAACCATCTCTGTTATTGAATTGAAAAGGATGATGTGAGATTGCTCTGCTGAAGTCTTAGGGTTGCATCAGTGACCAGTCTTATCGGGCTCAAGTCAGGGAGTGTGTACTCGACGCAGAGGTAATAGTATGCTTTGCCTCAAATGAGCTCCGATCCGTCCGTGTTTCCCGGGACCGGTAAAGCCAAGAACTGTCCCCAAGGGTATTCCCGTTCCTGCTTATTTCGAGCCGCCCCCTTACACACGATGCGCTGGTAAACAAAACAAAGAATAGAAAATAAAGTGAGACCAAAATCAAACAACAGCAACAACATATATGGAGCCATTATGGGCAGCGGTAACGAAAGTCTGGAAGAGGCTACCGGAAACACACCAGGTGCAAGTGGGTCGAGTGATCTAATAGTGAACCTAACCGAGGAGAATAGTACCCAAAGGCCGTATAATCGCGGGGGCTGATCATTTTAAGCGCGCACCAAAGCTGAGACGGAGTACTACCAAGACCCTCAGTGTAGAAAGGCCTCAGAGAGAAAAATCGTTGCCACCTGCATTGCAAGAAAATAATGAGAAAGTAGCACAATCAGGTAGTGATACCTTAACGCTTCTTGGTGAGGCGATTGGCAGAAGCTCGATCAACAACCACATAAGCGAACTCCTCGAATCGGTCTCATTACTCGTGTTGGAAACATACCGTACAGTGACATTCTCAAGGTGGCAAGAAAAGATGCGGCCCTGCAAGAACTTGGCGAAAACGTTACTCGCATAAGAAAGACGTTCAAAGGCGAAATCCTGCTTCAGTTGAAAAAAGAACTGATGGCAAGCACAGGAATGTATCAGAAGAAGATGGACAAGGTGCTAGGTGACCAAGTGCAAATCAAGGTCCTAACCCACGAAATGTTGGTGGAGATCTAGGTGAAATCATAACCAAAGAAGATGTAGGTGAGGCAGTAAAATCGCAAGTGACCGAGCTTAATCTATTTAGTGAAAGCGCAATTAATCTACCAGCGCTAGACGCCAGGCGACTGCTTGATAAGCAAAAAATCAAAATCGGATAATAGATAAGCCTAACCTGCGGATATGCTTTAAATGCCTTGAGTATGGACACCTGTCGAGGACGTATACAAACGAAGGCGACAGAAGCCAGAACTGCCTCAAATGGGGCGAGAAGAGTCACCAAGCGAAAGTAAAGCCCTTCTGCAGAACGTGGAGAAGAAATGGAAGATACAAGTCACCAGATTGGAAGCAGAAAATGTCCTCGGTATCAAGCGGCGTACGTTAAGGTGAAGAAATCAGGATTGAGCAAAAAAACAAAGGGTATGCGAAAATAAGGGGGTTGTGGTGCTAGTTAGCGACCAACATAAAAACCTAAACGCCGACACGTGGATGTCGGACAGGAAAAGTAAAGGTGCTATATGGGCATGTGGAAGAAATACCTTGCAGGACAAACTGTACACCGACAGAGATAATTATACCCGAGCAAAAATATGTGGCATCTCTCAGAAAGTCTGTATGCTGGTGGATTGAGATCAGCGCCCTAAGAAGCGAATGCAAAGAAGCGAGGCACCTTTCCTAAAGGAGTAATTGGTTGCAAGAACGTTACAGGCCCGCGAGATCTATAAACAGAAGCGGAAAGAATTAAAGAAAGCCATTAAAAGCAGCAAGGCAGCCAGCTTTAAAGAACTGTGCCATAATGTGGACGAAAGCCCGTGCGGTGATGTAATTGGTTGCAAGAACATTACAGGCCCGCGAGATCTATAAACAGAAGCGGAAAGAATTAAAGAAAGCCATTAAAAACAGCAAGGCAGCCAGCTTTAAAGAACTGTGCCATAATGTGGACGAAAGCCCGTGGGGTGATGACTACAAACTCGTCATGGCTAAGGTCAAAGGAGGCAGAGGTCAGGCACCAACTTGCCCCATTCTTTTAGAAAAGGTTGTACATACACTCTTTCCAAAGCAAGACATACACCCAAGTCCGACCAAGTTTCACGCAGCAGAAACAATCAGTGAGGCAGGGGTGATATTGGCAAGGACTTGACGGCATTCTGAACAAAGCGCTGATGATCGCAATCAGGCGCGACTTAAAGCTATTTGCCGAATACTTCACCAAGTGTATAAATGAAGGCATATTTCCGAAAATATGGAAGAAGGAACGACTTCAGGAATCAAATAAACCAGCGGTTGATCCAAGTTTATATCAGCCACTCTGCATGATATATATTTATATGTATATATAATTGGCGCGTACTCCCATTTGGCCGAGCTCCTCCTCCTATTTAAGGCGTGCGTCTTGATGTCGTTCCACAAATGGAGGGATCTATAGTTTTAAGCCGGCTCCGATATTTTCTTATGAGAAGCTTTTTCATGGTAGAAATACACTCGGAGGATTGCCATTGCCTGCCGAGGAGCGACCGCTTTTAGAAAATACTTTTTTCTTAATTTTGGCCTTTCGCCGAGATTCAAACAACCGTTCTCTCTCGGAAATCCGAATGCTAGTCACGTACCAACCCATTCGGCTACGGCGGCCGCATTATAGGTACTATGAGTAAAATCTTTGTAAAATAAATCTGCACGCCCTTGGATCAGCATCTGGAGAAAGTGTCGGCTGAACTAACCGAACATCAGTTTGGTTTCCGAAAAGATCGTTCAACTATCGACGCCGTCAAGAAGATGACAAGCATTGCAAGCAAGGGTGACAGGTCGATGCATGGTGACAAAAAATACTGTGCAGTTGTCACTTTGGATGTCAAGAATGCTTTCCACTCAGCATACTGACCCCATATTATGAAGGGTCTGGAAAAGAAAAAAAACGCGGGCATACATGCGACGGGTTATAAACAGTTATCTGTCGAAAAGATTACTTATATACGATACAGATGAAAAGATACGCAGTGACGAGCAGAGTACGCAGGGTACTAGGTCCGATCCTATGGAATATCCTATATTATGGGGTACTACAACTTCCAATGCCGAGAGAAGCGCAAATAATAGGATACGCAGACGACATTGCGCTGACTATAGTCGCCAAAATAATTCCTCAGATTCTGAGCATCTGCTTCAGCCTGAAGGACATAAAACAAAGGCAGCTGTCATTACAAGCAGAAAAAAGTTAGAAACGACCACATTGATGGGATACACGTCAGAACACAAGCGGCACTAAGATATTTGGGTGTTATGATTGATGCTCGACTAAGCTTCAAGGAGCACATTAAAAAAGCATGCGGAAAGGCAACCATGGTGACGGCGGCACTGAAAGGATTATGGTCAACATCGTTGGTCCCACTCAGAGTAGAAGAGCGCTCCTAGCTACACTTATGTATGCCGCATCAATATGGGGGAAAGCCCTGATGCAAAAAAAAAATACGCGAAGAAGGCGGAGTTAGAGTGGCCTTAGAGTTGCCTGTGCATTCATAACAGTGTCGTATGAAGCGGTGTGTGTTATATCGGCTATCATGCCACAAGATATAATGGCCTCTGAACAGGGTAGAGTCTACAACAAAGTCAAAAGCCTAAAAAGGCGACTAACGGCAGAAGAGGGAAAGGAGGGATCATAAATCAGTTGCACAATCGCTGGGACCTAACGACAAAAAGGAGGTGAAGTCATAAACTCATCAGAAGCGTACAAGCATGGGTTAAGAGAAGACATGGTGACACGGATTACTACCTGACACAGTTCTTGACGGGATATGGATGCTACAGAGAGTATCTTCAAAGAGTCGGCCACGAGGACACAGCTGGATGTTCCGGGATCTTTTTTTCCTGCCCGAGATACGCATCTGAAACAACTTCGATCAAAGAAATTATGGTCCGTGATTGAGTTCCAGGAACTGCGAACTGGAAAAGAATGGGAACGCAGTAAAGAAGGAAGACTAAAAAGAAACGTAACAATGTTTAAACAGCGGGACCACAGGACATACTAAAGCTAGAGAGGTCGGGGTTAGGGTTTATTTATTTATTTAATATCTAACAAAAATTCGAAACCGACATTTAAGATATAAATTTCAGAACTAAAATACACATTAACAATATTTAATATTAAACAGTTTAAAACATTAAACTTAGATTAACAACATAAGAAACCATTAAATTGCTAAAAATATATAGAAGTAATTAACAAAATTAATACTTAAGAAACTAAAATAACAAATATATATATACTAGGTATTATTAAGATTTCTTACATAGAAATACATGTTTGGCACTAGAGAAGTCGCATTGGCACTATATAATGTCCTACTAAAACCAATGCGAAAAATTTGGCAACGGCGAAAATTTCTGCAAGGAACATTAAACTGTATTCTTACATAATCTAATTTGGACCGCACAAACGCAGAGTATAAAATCTTAAGAGTATATGGGTCAGAGAAGTGCGATGAGTGACGTCTAACAAAAGCGAGCATAGCAAGAGAATTGGACATGGCATAATTTAGGTGCGAGATAAAATTAAGCTTTGAATCGAAGAAGACCCCAAAATCGTTTATCACATCGGACGAAGATATGTATAATTGATATGATAAGAGGTATAAAGGGGGGTTTGAAGCTTAGAAAATGAGATTTTATGACATTTTTCAATATTAAGAAATAGTTTAGTACGTAGGTGTACTCTTTTGCAAGTCCAGTTGAGTCGGTTAATACTGACTCTGCATGGTCCCGAATGAGGTGCACCTTTAGCGATAAGTATGAATCGTGCATGCCGTCTATGTTGATGGTATCTATGTAAGAATCTCCCTTGTGCCACTTCCTCAAGGGGTCTCCCCGTCCCCATATACCTCAACCACAACGGCACGCGTGGCGGATAGCTGAACGGCCTATAGATATGTAGCTGCGAATATAAAAAAAGCAGTCCCGGACCAAAAGCGATGGAAATGGAGGGCATAATTGAAAAAGGTATTCTTCTAGGATAAATCTCTGTGATAGAGCAAGTCGATACCGCCCAAAAATAAGTGTCGCCCAGAAACAAAACCCTAAAGCGTTTGACTCAAATTGAGCGGCTTCTTAGGCAGCGTCTGCCTCCATATTAGGAGCGGCTGAATGATCACCACTCAGTAGGTCTAAAATGATATTGGTACTATCCCTGAACAATAAAACATGGATGCAAGTAGAAAAGGCTTACAGGTTACAAGTAAAAAGCCTAGTGCCGGCGGTTTTGAGGAGTAAGTAAGCAGGCTCCTGGTCGTCGATATCAACCTACTGCAATGATACGATGGTGGTGGACTTGGCTAACGTATCAGATAGTACTTTCCAGTAAAAACCACATCTCCTTGCTTTCACTCGACTTTCAGAAAGCATTTGATCAGATTGGAATTCAGGTTGTACTCAGACAGCTCAACAATTGGAAGATCGATCCCAAGTTGTATAATTTTATAATTTTTTATCCAACATTATTATTTATAATCATTTCTCTCGAAGAGAAAATTACGAGTACTTATATCCAACGCCCGCTCTCCCATTTTTCCACTCGATAATGGCACTCCACGGGATCATCTGATATTTTGTTCATGATAGCTTTTAACGAAATTTGTACCATTTTCAACAAGTTTCCAACAATCCAACACAAAATATGCGCAGATGATGTATTGCTATTCTCCAAATCCAATGATCGAGCGGAAGTAATGAGAAACTTTTCCAAAATCCTATACCTCTTATTCACTTGGTCTCTATCCTCAGGCCCTTCAATTTATCCTAGTACAACCAAAATGCTTCATATATGTAAAAAACTGGAGTGTCCTCCTTCTTCCCTTACCCTCAATGGTGTAAATATTGTTAGTACAGATAATCTTAAGTTTCTTGGTATTATATTCGATCCCAAATATTCCTTCCAACAGTCAGAGAAAAACTATATGTAAATTAAAATTTTATTAAATACTTATCAAGCAAACGCTCGGTAATTAGCTCAGCTACTGATTAACGTGCTAAAGCCCTCATCCTATCAACCATCAATTATGGTCTAGCTGTTTATGGATTACACACCAAACTAAATCTTAAGGTGCTTGCTGCCCCCTACCACGACACAGTGCGCAGATCCATACGCGCTTTTCCGACATCGCCCATAAGGGCTTTTCTTGTCGAATCGGGCCTTCCGTCTCTATACGACAACATGGAGGACAAAATATTCAGGCTTATCCAAAGCTCCCAAAGTCCCAAACTTCTTATTGGCAAAGACTTTCAATCTGCAACACTAATCACCCACCGTGGGCGGTTAGCAAAAAATCCTTTACCAACGACCTAGCCTCTTTACAAAAAGAAAATACTCCAAACGCCGTTTATAGGGCAAAGTTTTCCGAATCTATCGCAGACTATAAATTTAGCGGGTGGCAATTGGTTTTTACTGACGGGCCAAAGGGATCCCACACTTCTTACGCAGTGGTAAAAGAAAATCAGGAAGTTGTCACGTACGGTCTTCTATTTTCATTCTGCTCGACTTTCACCGCTGAAGCAACCGCTATATTACAAGCCGTACTGCGCCAAAAGCAAGGGTAAACACATAATTTGCTCCGACAGTTTGTCCTGTTTCCAAACCATCCAAAACCACAAAACGTCGAGCAAAATAATCGACTTTATTAAAAACATACTCATTTCTCATCGGAGCAGCATCAAAATTATGTGGATACCTGGACACTCCGGCATCCAGTGTAACGCACTGGCAGATACAATTGCAAAGGAAATTTCCGTTACACCAACAATCACCTCCGAAGTCATCCTACCCAGCGACGTATATCGACTTATTCATGAACAGTCGTATAATAATGCGCATCTCCTACTGGTATCCTGCCCAAAATTTGCTTCTCAAAGGCATCACCTCTTCAGTAATACAAATTCTCTTCAACTTTTAAAAGATGCCACTGAAGATAACAAAAAAAATTTACACATTTCTACAGGACACCGACCTAATCCGTCGTATCAGATCGAACACACATCACCAGCCAGCCGAAAGCTTCTGCTGCTGGCGCTCCGTTTGCTTGAGTTTACTAATAATTTTATTATCATGTAAGCTTTTAAAAATAAAAAAAATAAAAAAATCTTTATATATAAAAATGAATGTTTGTCTGTATGTCATCGATGAACTCAAAAACTACGTTATCGATTATTATAAAAATTGGTATATATATGTATTTTTCCACGGAGAAGGTTTGTAAAATATGCTCATTGATGCCACTCGCCACCAGGTGGCGCTACAGAGTAGCAACTTCTGCCCCGTTCAACCGATTGTCATAAAAATTAGTGTGACCATGTACATATTTTTATACAGAGGAAACGAATATGACATGTTCATAGATGTAACTCGCCACAAGGATGAATGTACAATGTCTCACAAGAAAGCATTGGAAGCGCTTGATCGTACACTGCGAGATTTGAGAGGAAAGAGACGGATCTTCGGTGGCGCACTCATTTTATTGTCTGTCCACACACCCTATGTGGCTTGCTCACGTGTAGGAAAACCTTCTGATTTATTCGTCTACGCACCAGATGGGAAAACAAGAAATATTGTATATCCCACAGCACTTCAATAAACATCGAATTGAAACTAAACTTTGTAATGTCACAATTTTTTCGAAATAAACAAAAGCAATAAAATGGTTTGAATGAATTGAATATTTGTGTACTGATTTTTCCTAAATGTATTTAAGTTGTTGGCGTAGCAACGCGCGCCGGGTACAGCTAGTAAATAAATAAAAATAGGTGAGAGCATAAGAAAAGCTCACTGATTTGATACGACTTCCTCAGCGCTCAATAAATAATAGCATGCGGGACCTTCTACAGATGACAATCTCCTGCAGCTTGGTAAAAACGAGTCACGAATAAGAAATACAGCCAAAGGAGAGATACTGCTGCAACTTACAAGAGCACAGACAGGGCGCGCCCGATAAAATAACGAAGGGATTGCTAAATCACTTGGAGATCATCCGGAAATAAAAGCGCTAACACATGAGGTGTCACTAGAAATTCGGATGATATAGTCGATGCCATCTGTTCACACATTCAATCAAGAATATAAGACCGGCATTTGCAGGTACCCAAACAGCACCTCTATGTAAGTCTTCCAGCGCTAGAAGCAGGGTACTTATTGGGCGCAGAAAATATTAATATTGAAGGTCATTTCGCAAAAACCTGTGAAAGGGAACCTTTTTGTATTGTGTTCAAGAAAGCACCTAATTGGGTAGTAAAAATGTCCAATTTATCAGGCAGCATGCAAAACAAAAAGAAAATGAGAGTGATTCAAATAAATTTAAATTACTGCAGAGAAGCGCAATGTCTTCTAACGCAAACGATGTGCGAACAGGATGCAGACGTGGTGGTAAAATGTGAGCAACACAAACAGCCAGACCCTGAAACGTGGGTTTCAGATGCAACAAGGAAGGTAGCTATATGGGTCCTAGGAGTAAAAACTGTCCAAGATGGGCCGCTTGCAGACAGAGCCAACTACAGTATAGTAAAAATGTCTGGTGTGAATATATATATATAGTTAGCTGTTATATGCCGCCGAGTCTACCTCAAACCCTTGATGAACTGGTTAGAGAAGCCTTGACAACAACACGAAATCTAATAGTCGGAGCCTTAAATGCATGGGCCTTAGAATGGGGAAGTAAGTGTACAAATCAGTGAGGGAAAGCACTGTTCAAAGACTTCTCATTACTTGACGTTGTGCTATTGAACACTGGAAGAAGGAACACGTTCGAGAAGAATGGTCGAGGCTCCATTGTTGATATAGCTTTTATAAGCAGATCTCTAGCTGCAAGGACGAAATGGCAGGTTTGCGACATTTATACCCCGAGCGACCACTTGGCCGTAATGATCGAAATAAAAAATCCGAAGAAAGTAAAGGAAAGAATTAGCTTGTTAAAAACGCCCAGGCAAAAGGATGGAAGATCGAAACCATGGACGAAGGGATTTATTAGCTTATGCTAACGCTCACCAAACTAGCACAAGCAACGAAAATGAGCAAACACAACTACTGGTAACATGCCTGACCAAGGCCTGTGATGCTGCAATGACCGGAAAAAAGTACGCCTACGTGCGGAAACCGGCATACTGGTGGAACAGCGATATAGCTGAACTTAGAGGCAGCTGCCACATAGCTTTGAAGCAAATGAACAGTTGAAAATGAAGTGTTACCGAAAATTTTCAAAAAGAAGCGCAAGGTTCTCAAAAATGCGAATAAAAAAGCAAGACATCCAGCTTTAAAGAACTGTCTGCCAAAGCCGACAAAAATCCGTGAGGAGGAGCGTATATGGTAAGTTGGTGATGTCTAAAATTAGTGGATGCGCCAACTTGTCCTGTGCTCTTAAAAAATGTTGTGAACCTTTTCCCAAGGCAAGAAAATGAGCAAGAATATTGACTAACAGCAGACGCATCATTCATTGCAGTGACGAAATGGAGGTAAAGATAACCTTGAGTCGTTTTGGAAACGATAAGCTCCAGGACTAGATGGAATACCTAACGGAGCTCTTAAGCCTGCACTGAAAGAATACGCAAAACCTTTCCCGGAGACGTATCAAAAGTGTTTTCGAGGCGGTGTTTTCCCAAAAAATTTGGAAAGAGCAACGACTTGTCCTTCCCGCAACCTAATAAGACGCCGGGCCAACCAAGTTCATATCGACCACTTTGTATGATTGATACGATGGGCAAAATTTTAGAACGGTTAATTGGTGATCGCATGGAGTAGCATCTTAATGAAAAACCAGAAGGCTTGTCTGATAACCAATATGGCATTCGCAGGGACCGACTGAATTAATTCTCTGTGAGCCTCGGAGCAGTGGTGCGCATTGAGTTGAATAAATTGGGTATGATAACAATCATATTCGGTGCGCGAGTTGAGCTATTGCATGGATTTTATCAGCGTGCAATGTTGAGCACTTGTTGCTGAGTGTTTTTCATTTACTTTAGACTTCAATTTTTCGTTGCGGCTAGCACAATTGAAACATTTGCGTTTTGAATCGGTATTCTTATCTGAGCAGCTGAGATATTGATGATCTCTACTTTCACAGGTTCTCAAGGAACCCCCAATTCTCTCATTTCGCGGTGAAATAGTCTCCCGAGTCGCCTGTCTAGCCAGCTCATCAGCATAGGAGGTTTCCGGTACGCCACTGTAACCGGGAACCCAAATGAGCCTAATATCGAAGATTCTGATGCTGTCGAAAAAGAAATGAGGCAAACACTGACGAGTAGTCCCAAAACGCAACAATTAGTTGAACGCACAAACAGCGATCTCAGGCACCGCGTGGCTGTTGGAGTAGATATTTATAACCTTTACAATAATTACATAAATAATAAACCAATCCACTGCTTCTTTAACTATGGCTACCTTTGCCTAAAAAACACTACACTTGAATTTGAAATTGAATTTGAGCTTAATGGGGGCTCTTTCCAGAATACCCCCCACCAACACTTTTATGTAGTTTCGAGACACGTTTGCCAAGCCCTGTCTCCAAATGTTGCACACCGCTCACACCTCCCTTGAGGGAATATGAATGGAAGGAGTACATCGATGAAACACAATGGGAATGAACTTCATGCATCTGAAGATACGAGAGTTTCCGTAGCTTAAGTCTAGCTTGTAGCCCGACCACCTAAGCCTTGTTGCGGCGCGTGCAGCGGCAGTTTTCCTTCCGATCTCCACGGGTACCACATTCAGCGCCGCGTTAAACGCTAGAGTAGGAATGGTCCAAAGCGCCACACTGATTCCAACGAGGGCATACTTTTGAACCTCTCCAGCTTCTTAACTGATGCCATCTTTTCCTCCAAGCAAGGTCTCCATACAACAAAATTGACTTTATAATTGTGTTATATAGCCAAAATGTTACTTTAGGCGAGAGCCTCCATATTTTGCTGATAGCGCCTCCACATTTATACACGGCGCGTCCCAATTTCAATGTTGGGATTCTCCGTTAGTCTATGTCAAGGATGAGTCCCTGGTACTTCACTCTGTCAAAGAGTACCGACAGAGCGTGCATTGTTGAGGAGAGTTAAGCTCTAGGTATTTTATATTACCTCGTAAGTAAGACGATTTTCGTCTTCAGAGGGCTTCCCGGTCCTTTTTACAACTCGATTTAGATAACCGTGCATTAATTCCATCAGTGTATCTAAAAATTTTCCTCAGACAATAAGTGTCACGTCATCCGCGTAAGTCGTTAAGAACAGGGACCCAAAGTAGTGGCGAGAGAGCACAACCTTGCAGAATGACTCTGCTTACCTGCCGGGGTAGAGGCGCCGCCTCACAGGAGGTGCAAGATTTTCATTTCCACTTACTCATTTAGTCATGTGCTGGTTCGCCCATTTTCTGTGTGTGTCTGCTTATGAGGCAGTGTCGCAGATTATCAATACCCTAAATTATTGGAACTAACCCTTAATCGCATTATACTAAAAAATTCATATTTTTTAATTTTTTCTAATGTCTGTACCATTATCGAGAGTTAGTGAATAAATAAATAAATCTATGGACGTATTTTATGAATACCCCGCGCCCTGAAAGGAAATGGGTTAGGTGATAGTTTGTGCTCCATGGTTCCGTTCCAGCTATGCCCCTGCCAGTGGGCGATCGAACGACGCTTTTCTTCTGCTGCGATTTCTGTACGCCTTACTCTACCCAGCTGCAGATAGTTCGCAAAGTGCTAGCCGATAGACGGGTCTTAGTTTTTTTGCGAAGCCATTTATGTTTAATGCATCAGCCCAGATCGCGTACAAAAGGTCCGAGCTAACAACCCTACTACTAATATTCTTTTGCTATGACTAGGACATTATTCGTGCCATGAAAGACTTCTTTCCAGCGTATTCTCTGTTCGAAAGATTAAACGGCTATCAATTATATCCCCTAAGTACTTAATAGCGGGTTTTGATTTTATAGTTACAATTCCAACATTTCCCGTCATTAATTCTACTGACTTCCTACTTATTAGCACCACATAAGTTTTGTGCTCAGCCAAGTCAATCAAGTAGGTAGCATACTCATTCGCTGGCTATCCTCTCAATACCTTGGATGTAGTTTGCCACTATTACTACCGCAAATCGTCTGTGAAACAAATGACTAGGGTTGTAAGAGATATATCCAGAGTTAGAACAGCGTAATACATAGGGATCCTTAGTATTGGTTGTATTAAAAGCATTTTTAACGTCCAGAGCTACCACAGCGCAGTATTATTTTTCCCACTACACTATCTCATACCCTCAATAGCTTCTCTTGCTAGTTCCACTACGCATTTGATAATTGTCCGCAAAGTTTCATAAAACTTTCTTGCTGCATTGCTGATCTGAATTTATGAATATTGTCAGCAAAATCGGGTCTTCCTCTACTGCACAGCATCTTACGTCTAGCAGGGAGACAATTTTCTGATCTAAGTAGCTTGATGTTTTCGTTCAATCAGTAGCTCGGGGATATGTCTTTACGCCAGGGCATGGAAGCGTCGCAAGCTTCCCGTAGTCCAGCTACTAGGAGTCTCATTCTATTCTTGGCGTAACCAGCTGAAATTGCTCTATCACGTATTGAATGATTTCGCTATCAAACTTCTTGTTCTTCCTTCTTGGTCATGTTTGCTTGGGTGGGACTTTGGGCCTTCTTTCGGTAACGTCCATTATGATAGCTTGATGATCGCTGTGGGTGGAGCTCTCGCTCACTCTCCATTTGTTGTTCCCAGCAAGGGAATCATTTGCTAGGGTAGTAGGGTAGTGTCAATGACTAAACCCGATCCCCTCTTTCGCTAGGTATAAGTTGACCCGGTATTTATAATAATAATGTGGAGTTGAGCAAATGCTTCAATACGCATTTCTCCTCTTTTATTTATACCCCGACTACCCCATTCAGATGCCGAGGCACGCACGCCACAAATAGGGGGGGAAGCTTGGCCAAACACCCAACAAGGGTGTAAGCGCCAAATATACATATATATAATGTATGTATATATTGTCATTGACTTTTATTTGTTAGAGTTCTCCTAAACGTTGGAAACCTATAGTTTCCAGGGATTTGGTTGATGTTCTATTTCCTTCGGTCTCGCAGAGCACACATTTCGGGCTGTTTTGGCAATAGTTGGCGAAGGGACCGGTTATACCACATCTTCCGCACTGTTTTGATCTGCCTTTTTCGCTAGAACAGTTATGCGACATGTGGCCAGACTGTAAGCACCTGTAGAATTTTGTAACGAAACACGTTCTCGTGAGCGACTGACAACCCATTCAATCTTGATTTTGCCAATATCCATTAGCTTTTTGGCTTTCAGAGCTGGCAGGCTAATGCAACAATTTCTGTGCCCGCATATACTGAGGAGCTCAGTTACTTCTACCAACTGCACATCGTCCAAACCGGGTAAAGATTTTATCGCATTATGCACCTCTTCCTTGGAGGTCACTTCAGCGATGTCCTTGCATTCTATCGTGATACCATCGGTGAGCGCCTTCACTGTTGCTTCGCTACCAAAGGTGGGACCCACAATAGTCTTAAAAACAGTAGATTTTTTGCACGATTTTGTCAATTCGATTTAGAAATTGCCCTTTTCCGTTCACCTTATTTTCGATAAGCGATTTCAGCGAAATTCTTGAATTTTTCATGGAGTACTTATCTCTCAACTTGGCGCCAAATTTCACTAATTCATCGGACCGGCAGTCTCCCACAATATCGCAACGGCCAGTAACCCATGTTACCTTTTTGTGAAAAGACTCAGCCATCTCATTAAGAGATGTGTGGCATTTCATGGCTCCCTTTGATGTTTTGGAATACTCCAGGTATTGCATCCCCTGCACTAGTGTCATGATTTTTATTAAAGAAGATTTCCAAATGTTCGTAGTTTAGACTTCCACTTCGTAGTTTAAGCTTCCGCCCTCGAGCTTTGAGCAATGTGTAGAGTACCTTCACTTCACTTTCAAACTTCTTTCGAATTCTTTAAATATATTTTTAATAGGTAAATGAACTCAAACTTAAAGTATGTAAACCATTTCAATTTACTCTACTCTTTAATTTCAATGACATAATTCTTTTCCTTTTTTTTGAAACCCGAAACATAAGTAAACACATGGCACACACCAAATACATTTTTTTTGTCATATGATACCTCACTCCAAAGCAAAACCATAGCTTACTGTGAAGTAAGTCTGCCTAAGCAAAATTTAAGTCTACCTAAGCAAAATTTTATTGTATAGTATTTTTATGAATTTATAATTTTGTTATTGATTTCTACTTGTAACAATGTTTGGTTGTAATTATATATTTTATTGATGACAAGGCAAAAAGAAAGTATAAAATAAAGCCATTCTATCAGAAGGCGGGTAATTCAGTCTTAGCCTGGTAGTTGGAAGGCAGTCATTTGCCCTAACTAAATAAAAAGAAATCTTTTATTTCAAAGGAACCTTTAGTCGGCAAGTTTTCTCTAAAGCTCTTCAAGGATAGTAAAGACTTCTCGTGGTGAACCTTTAGTCGGCAGGTTTGCTCTAAAGTTCTTCCCTGAAGAAGAGTACTTTTCATGACGATCCTGCGGACGATCCTTAAATTTTGAAATACCTTTCAATTTTCAACCAAAAACTTTAAATATTTTTAACAACTTCATGGAGGGTCCAAAGAAGCCTTTTATACATCAGTACAGAAATAGAATTGAGGATAACAAAGATACCCATCGTGTGGCTATCCCCAAGGAAAATCTGAAACTTAAAACTCGAGGAGGATATAAAAAACGCCTTAGAGGGGAAAAAGCTAAACTTCATGACATAAAAAGAAGAACAGTGAACCAACAAGCAAGTAATAATTTCTCAAAATCGTTAGCAGCTGACCTTGCTCTACAATAAGTAAACAAAGAACTTAAGGCAAAAGTACACCAGAGGAAAAAGAAAATTTGGGAAATCATAGCAAATACAAAAAGTTACGCTCATGGGGAACTGGTGGTCAACAGAAAGGAAGGAGGAAATCATCCTAAACCAAACAGCAGCCAACAACAGCAGCTTTTTAGAAAACAAAATAATAACACTTGAAGTAATCATTTTATTCACTATCTTTATCATAATTTTATACATTGTACACAGAATTAATAAATATTATAAAACATACTTACACAAACACTTGAATAGAAGTAGGGAAATAGTTTACAAAAAAAAAAAAAAATGCTAAGCAAAAATTAAATTTAAAAATATATAAAAAAATTATAATACAATATTTTTCAAATTTTTAATGTATTAATAAAACAAAACAATATATATATCATACAATAAAATGAAATTCTATAATTACATTTTAAATGGAAAATATTGAAGAAATTGTAAGGACTCTGTCAGGGATATTAGAAAACATAAAAAAACAGGGAACAAAAAAATATAAAGTAGAAACTTTATTACAAAAATTAAAAGACATAGAGAACTTGAAAATTGAATTTGAAAAACTTGAAACTAGCCCTGACATAGATTACAAAGAACTCACGATCTTAAAAACAAAATTTCAGAAATTATACACTGAGACAAAAGGACGATTAACAGAACAGAAAAGCGATCAAGACAATTCAGAACAGCGCGGTTCAAATAATATTTCAACACAAAACATGTCAGAATTCAATATAAATACATCGTTAAAAGTAGTCCCAGAATTTACTGGAAACTACAGGGACTTACCATCATTTTTAAAAATCACAAAATCAATTGACAATTTTGATAAATTACAAATTAAACTAACAAAGCTGTACAAGAATCCATTGACCATTCCAGAAATGTACTCAAAACTTAATTGCTGTACGCAGAGAAATCAAAATGTGGCTACATTCAGTGACCATATTCTGCAACTTATTTCTGAATTGAATACATTACACATCGCAGAGCTGGAAGAAACAGTAACGCACGAAAGAAAAGACGACGTCATTTGAAATAGCCAAAAATATGGCTTAACCATTTTAAAAAATAATCTAAACGACAACCTAAGACAAGAAATATGCTTAACCCAAATGCAGACACTACAAGAAGCAATAAACTTGGCAAAAGACCTAAAAAGGACTACCAGTACGTCTGGATAAATTATGTTTTTTAATCAAAACAATATCAGAGGACGAAACAATTACAGAGGACATAACAACACAAATAAACAAGGACGTAATACCTTTAACCAAAACTATGTTGGACAAAATTCACACCGTGGAAATAATTACAGAGGAAATCATGGACACCGTGGACAAAATCATAATGCAAATAACTGTTTTGGAGCTAATAATAACAATTATAATAGAAATAATTATAACAATAATTTTAGATACAATAATAATTTTGGAAATCAGTACAATCCTGGGCACAACAGGGGACAAAACAATAACCGTGGAAACACTTACAACCGCGAAAACTTTAATAATAATAATAACAGAATTAGAGTAATGCAACAGGGAAACGAGTTTGCCCCGGAGGAAGGACAAACGAACGAGAGTCAATCCCCGGGTACCCAAAATTAAATATTTTTAGAATTTCAAATAATGCTACGAATATAATTTCTTTAAGATGTGCAGACTCGAATACAAATCTAACTTTTATAATAGACACGGGAGCAGACGTATCCGTCACAAAGCCAAAAAATCTAAATGGCGACTTATTTTTCAATGACCAAGGTAAATGTAAATTAACAGGGATATCAAACGAAATCATTTACTCAAAGGAGTAACATAAATAAAATTAGATTTTGGAGAGAAATCGCATATCCAAAAATTCAATATAGTAGACGACAAATTTCCTATACAAACTGACGGAATATTGGGACAGGATTTTCTGAAAGATTGCCTTTACAAAATCGATTTAGAAACATATAATATAACACTCGTTGTTGATGATTTTACCCATTCATTCAGATTTATCTGAAGTTTCGGATATAATTATTCCTGCAAGATCGGAAATAATTCACCGAGTAAAATTAGATCTAACTGAAGACAGCGTCGTGTTCAATAAAGAAATTCAAAAAGGCGTATTTCTAGGAAACTCCATAGTACCCAAGGAAGGATTTGCTCACATAAGACTACTTAACGTTAACGACAGTGAAATTCGTATAAAAAATCTAAATCTTGAAACAGAACCCCTAAATAACTATTACGTAATTAACCAGAAAAATAAAGATAATTTTGACAAAACACGTTTTCAAAAATTAATAAAAATTTTAAATTGAGATTCAGACGACAAAACTGCAAGGGATTCATTATATAAAATTTTCGAGCAATTTCCAGACATTTTTCATATAGAAGGGGAAACTTTGAGCACTAATAATTTTTATACCCAACATTTGAGTATAAACGATAAAACACCTGTATACATAAAAAATTACAGATTACCTCAGACTCAGCTTAAACATAGTGGAACCATCAGTGAGCGCCTATAATTCACCTCTTTTGATTGTACCAAAGAAAAGTAGCGGAGACAAAAAGAAATGGAGGCTTGTAGTAGACTATAGACAACTAAACAAAAAGATTATTAATGATAAATTTCCGTTGACAAGAATAGAAGACGTACTAGACAAACTGGGTCGCGCAAAATATTTTTCAACGCTCGACATGACAAGCTCATTTCACCAGATAACGCTAGACAAACACTCAAGACACCTGACTGCATTCTCCACAAAACAAGGTCATTACCAATTTAAACGCTTACCATTTGGACTCAAAATATCTAGCAATAGCTTTCAAAGAATGCTCACAATAGCTCTGAGTGGTTTAGATATCAATGCATTTTTATACGTAGACGATATTATAGTGTTTGCCTGTAGTCTAAAACACCACAACAGTAATTTAATTGCAGTTTTTGAAAGACTACGAAAATATAACTTAAAACTAAATGCGAGAAAGTGCTTATTTTTAAAATCCGAAGTCGTGTACCTAGGACCTCTGATCACGCAAGATGGCATAAAAACAGACCCATCAAAATTTGAAGTGATAAAAAAATACCCCGTACCCAAAAGTAGTGACGAGGTTAGGAGATTTGTAGCTTTTTGCAATTATTATAGACGTTTTGTACACAATTTTGCTCAAATAACCAAGTGCCTAAATAATCTTGTAAAGAAGGGACAAGTATTTGATTGGACTGACGAATGTCAGCAAGCATTCGAATCACTAAAAGGAAAACTAATCAATCCACCTATCTTACAATATCCAAATTTCGAGCAACCATTTGTGCTCACAACAGACGCATCTAATTTCGCACTCGGTGCAGTACTTAGTCAAGGAGAAATAGCGAAAGATTTGCCTATATCATATGCAAGCAAAACTTTAGTAAAACATGATATAAATAAATCGGTCATAGAAAAAGAACCACTCGCGATTCACTGGGGAATAAATTTCTTCCGTCCATACCTAATGGGTAGAAAATTCACCGTGGTAACGGACCACAGACCTCTTATCTCCTTATTTTCACACAAAAATCCTTCGTCCAAGATGACAAGGATTACACTTGATTTGTCAGACTATGATTTCGAAATAGTCTACAAGCAAGGCAAAATGAACACAAATGCCGATGCATTATCACGAATAAAGATAGACTCAGACATACTAAAAAAAATGATACCAACGGATTGTGATGACAATAATAAAATTTTTGTAATATCAAGGGGAATGTCTGCCAAAAATAACACCAGGGTAGACAAGGAGAACTACAACTCTCATTCGAAGTCAGGCCAACTTCACATTTGGGATTGTACGTCCACAGCCGATATAAGAAATATAAAAAGATTAAAATTCGTATACGAAGAAAAAATGAAAGGATCCGAAATACAGATAAATAAAAATGGGGATATAATAGTCCGATATATTGAGGAGCCTCTGAAATACGTTTCAATCATGGCGAAACTATCATCAATAGCGACTAAAAGAAATATAGAAAAGCTAGCGCTAGAAAAATAATTTATTAAGAGAAATGAATATTGAAAATTTTAAGAAAGCATTCAACAAGTTGCAAACTGAAAGATTAGAACAAAATTTAAGACCCTTAAAAATAATTTTAT
Source organism: Anastrepha fraterculus (assembly GCA_037575425.1). Classification (NCBI taxonomy): domain Eukaryota; kingdom Metazoa; phylum Arthropoda; class Insecta; order Diptera; family Tephritidae; genus Anastrepha; species Anastrepha fraterculus. Next base: position 351,993 of record JAYXIM010009871.1, read on the forward strand.
ATAAAGCCCCAAAACAAATTAATGACGAAGAAATTATAAAAAATTTAATCTTTGAGTATCACAATTCAGCACTAGGAGGACACCTGGGTATAAGAAAAACTATCTTAAAATTAAAACAAAAATACATATGGAAGAACATGAGAAAAATAATAAAACAATATATAAACAGTTGTAAAGAATGTATTCGAAACAAACAAACAAAGTACATAAAAGAAAAAATGACAATAACGGACACACCTAGTACAAGCTTTGAAAATTTAAGCATAGATACAGTAGGACCATTGATTATATCAAATGGTTTCCGATATATTTTAACGGTACAATGCGAACTGACAAAATACGTAATCTTATTCCCAATGAAAACTAAAGAAGCAATTTCTATCGCTAAGACACTAGTAGAACAGGTAATACTAAAATACGGACTTTTTAATACATTAAAATCTGATCGAGGTACAGAGTTTGCAAATGAATTAATGAAAAATATATGCGAAATACTAAATATAAACCAGACCTTTTCAGCACCCTATCACCATCAGACAATAACAGTTGAAAGGAGTCACAGAGTCCTAAATGAATTTCTGTTACACTTCGTAGAAAATCACGAATGGGATCAATGGCTACCTTATTTTGCATTTGCTTTTAATACCACACCGAACATAGAGACGGAATTTTCACCGTACGAGTTAATATACGGAAAACTTCCACGCTTACCAACTGACATAATCGAGGACAATCAACCAGTATATAACTTAAACAATTACGCAAATGAGATGAAACTTAGACTAAAAGAGTCAATTCTTAAGGCACAAGAGCTGATAAAACTAACAAAACAAAAGAGAAAAGAACTATATGACAAGAGCAGTAACACATCAGAATTAAAAGTAGGTGACTGGGTATTTGTAAAACTAGAAAGTAGAAGAAAACAGCAAAGTCCATATCATGGCTCTTATCTCATAGTGGAGCGTAAAGGAGTCAATTCTGTTTTACAAATTAACAATAAGCTTAAGGAATATCATAATAATACCCTTAAAAAGTACAAAATCACCTAAAATATTATCATATTAAATAAATTAAAGAAAAATTTATTATAAAACATACAATTAAGATAAATTTACATATACTAAGAAACTTTTAAAGTCGTAAAATTATTTTTATTGAAAACTACTGAACTTGCAAAATTTAACCAAATTTTTTTAGCACAGTAATTTTCAATCTTAACTATAGGGGTGTAGAGTACCTTCACTTCACTTTCAAACTTCTTTCGAATTCTTTAAATATATTTTTAATAGGTAAATGAACTCAAACTTAAAGTATGTAAACCATTTCAATTTACTCTACTCTTTAATTTCAATGACATAATTCTTTTCTTAAGTCAACCTAAGCAAAATTTTATTGTATAGTATTTTTATGAATTTATAATTTTGTTGTATTTTATTGATGACAAGGCAAAAAGAAAGTATAAAATAAAGCCATTCTATCAGAAGGCGGGCAATTCAGTCTTAGCCTGGTAGTTGGAAGGCAGTCATTTGCCCCAACTAAATAAAAAGATATCTTTAGTCGGCAGGTTTGCTCTAAAGCTCTTCCCGGATAGTAAAGACTTCTCGTGGTGAACCTTTAGTCGGCAGGTTTGCTCTAAAGTTCTTCCCTGAAGAAAAGTACTTTTCAAATGTATAGTATGTATACATGGATGGACTCGCTCTATCTTTGATCGTCCCATTCCTACTCTTCTCTTGGGTGTAGGATGGTCGTGAACGTTGTAATGGAAATAGAAGGCCACTTATTTTAGGTATTTAACTCTATTGACGCACTGCGAGCGATGTGTCTTAACTGCAGATTTGCTGGAAGGAAGTTTAATATCGCATATAATGCATAACATCTTTTAATGTCCACTCCCTTCCCAAGGGTATTCCACCTTACTACAATACCATAGTAGAGAATTGGCCTGACTACCGCTGTGTAGAACCAATGTATAATTCCGAGTTCCAACCCCCATTTTTTCCCAATTAGCCTTCCATTGTGACGAGTTCTGCAATCTTCGTTGCAGAGACAACCTCGAAAATTGTCTGCACTAGTAGTTCTAGTGTTTCTTCACTACTAGTTGTCCCATTGCCATCCTATTTTATGGGATAGCTAGCGTTGCTGAGGCTCATTGATTCTTTCCGGAGTCAGCTGGTCTCCAAAGCGCTTTCTATTTTTTGACGGAAGTTGCTCCAAGACGCTGTTTTTGTTGGCCTTATGGCATACTTAAATATGCGCTGACAGTCTTTATATCCGTCGTAAGAGTTCGACGCCCTCGCATCATTAAACATAGTTTTGCGTTCTGGACTACCTTGAGGTTTCGGCTTCCCTCTTCTCTTTCGCGGGGACATAATGCTTTGGTAGCGCATTAAAAGGTTGAAGGTAGTTCATCAAGCTACAGTTTGTACGTTTGCCACTTACAACGGGGTCGCACTGAATAGTTGGCAATAAAATACTGTGCACGAGATACATATGGTCTTTCTTTATAGTAGCTTTAAAAAAAGTGGGAGTGTCACCTATATTACTAATCTAAAGATTATTGCACATAATGAACTCAAGGATTGACTCACCGCGTTAGTTTGCATGTGAACTTTCCCACACATGATGGTGGGCATTATTATCTGCTCCCAGTAAAAGGAATACAACGTCTCGAGTCTTATTTTACTATATATGTTGTAAATAGTAATGGAGGCGGCTGCTCCGCTTTGTGTGCCATCTAAGCTGAGGCGAACCATATCCTTCCGCAGGACTCCACAGCTATGATAACGTTACATAGCTAAATTATATCAATAGAACACCAATATGCATGACCTGGGTTTGCCTATGTCGATGACATAAACCAGTTTGTATTACTTGTTGCTCAAACCAGAGAAAGCAAATTTATAGAGGAGGTTTAGTCCTGGCCCGTTCCTCATTTTGCGGAGAAAAAAACAAGGGTAAGAAATTCAACTCAGAAATCGCTTCACCACTAGTTAACAGTAGGAAATTAATTAATGTGACACGCAAGAGTGAAAAAATGTAGTTTACATTAGCTTACATTTTTGCTTGCGTACATAATAGATTTGTTCATTTGATATGTTCATATGATTTACTACATATGTATATGCATTACATATTAGATTTGTTCTTTTTGCACCAAATATTGGAAACATTAGCATGTTATAATTGTATGTATAAAAGTATAAATGCTGATTATTTAAATTCATTAAGCATTCATTACCAAGCACTCAGAAAGATGGTATATGCAAATTCGAATATGTGAATTCATATACATATGCGGCTGCACGCACTTGGCACAGCAAAAATATAACGATTCGCACAAAATACCCAAGGAATCCAGCGCACATTCATAGGCACAGCATTGTGCGAAAAATTATGAATTATGAAGCGTTAACAAAATTGCTTCATAACTTACTTAAACTACTGTTTAGATCTTCACCATGAAGTAGAACATTATTATTCGATATGTTAATTTTAAGGTCCAATAGGAAAAGTATGTAATACATTTTAGAAATAAAAAGTGCATATTGATTGAAAATTTTTCGTTTAACAATTTGTGGCTTTGGTGTCTGTTGTTATGAATAATACTGTAGGTGAACACAGCTCAAAGAAGTGATTTCTTCAATATTAAATGTTCGGCACTTTCCGCTGAATCCAAAGGCTGAATGTACATATGTACAGTAACACCCAATAAGTCGCACTATGGTTTCAGAGTAAGCTTCTAACTTTGCAGCTATACATATATTATATATACATATATATGCATTTGTTCGGGAGCTCCCGATACTTTCATTACGGCTATGGCAAGTGCTTACACAAATCTTTACGAAAAATGCAAAGTAGACAAGGCTTTTAGAACCAGCGTAGTTTTTCCTATCTTCAAAAAAGGGGATCCTGTCCTGGTAGGAAACTATGTACAGAGGAATTTCATGCATAAACTGCATTGCTAAAGGTATGATGGGCATAATTAACGAAAGAACAACCTCTTGGACTGAAAGGAACAGTATCTTAAACGAGTATCAGGCCAGCTTCAGGAAGAATTACTCCACAGTCCACAATATATTCAATTTAGCCGCTATTGTCCATTTAAAATTAGAAGAAAAGAAGAATGTTTACGCGTATTTTGTCGACCTTACAGCAACATTTAATAGAGTATCAAGAAACGCCTTGACATATAATACTAAGTTTCCACCGCAGCCGCTATCGTGTTCTCTGCCGCTATCGTGTTCTTAGCGCAAACACGAAACAAAACTCCTGTCAAATCCCATACAAAATTAAAACACAACTTCATACCTAAACCCACTTTTCAAAGCGTGTTTTGTTGGTTTGCGTCTAATTCAAAGCGTGTTTTGTTGGGTTTGCGTCTAATTTAATTATTAAGTGGTGGCAATGTTGCTCATTTTCCTCATTTATTATTGCATTCTTTTCGAAATATGGCAACAATGATTGCAATTTGTCAATATGACATTTGATTCACGGCCGCCGTAGCCGAGTGGGTTGGTGCTAGATCACCATTCGGAATTCGCAGAGAGGTCGTTGGTTCGAATCTCGGTGAAAGCAAAATTAATAAAAACATTTTTCTAATAGCGGTCGCCCCTCGGCAGGCAATGGCAAACCTCCGAGTGTATTTCTGCCATGAAAAAAATCTGCTCATAAACATATCATAAAACAAAATGAAATAAATGTATAAAAAAAAAAAATTTTTTTTGTGATTCGAACCAAGGATTTCGGATCGGAAGCCCACATTGCTAGCCGCTGGGCTATCGCGCTGTGCTGTCGCCGCAAAATAATGTATCATAAATCTGTTTACCATACCAAAGACCATACACTTTGCGAACACATTTCGGTGGAAACAGTTGACAGTTCTCCCAAACACAACTCCTGCAAACACGGTGTTTGCTTTTGGTGGAAACGGGGGCTAAGCTGCACCATATTGGTCTTGCAACGAAACTAGTGAAGTTCATAGAGAATAAATACAGCGATACAAAAACAATTGTATGGAATGGCTCAGAAATTTCAGATACATTTAAAACAAACTCAGGCATCAAACAGGGATGCTTATTGTCGCCAATACTATTTGATCTTTACATATAGTAAACGACTTACATGAAAGCTTAGAAGGAGGATTAAACATAGAAGGGAAAAATATTAGATTTCTAATGCATGCGGATGATATCATTTTGTTAGCGGATCGCCCAGGCAAACTACAAGTGATGATTAATAACCTTGAAAGCTACTGCAACATGTGGAATCTTGAAGTAAAACGCTCAAAGTCTGAAATAATGGTGTTCAGAAAAGGTGGGAAACTCAGTAAAGAGGAGAAATGGTATTATAGTAAGGAAGAAATACAGACTGTGTCTCGATATACTTACTTAGGAGTGGAAATAACACCTCAGATGAATTTTAAAAAACAAGTTGAAAACAGAACAGCTGCAGCAAAAAATGGTACTAATACTTCGTGGACTTGTCTTTAAAAAAAAAGAAATTTCAATTGAAGCTAAATGGAAACTTGTTCTTGCAGTTTGTCGTTCAATACAATCATACGCAGCACAGGTGTGGGGTTTCGGGTGGTTTGAAGATGTTGATATACATACATACATACTTTTTTTGGAAACCGGCATGCAAGAAAATCATTTGTTCACTTTAGAACTGTTCCTTAAGTATATGCACAGAATTTTGTTTATATATTCAGAAAATCGGCTGCCACATTATCAGTCCAAAATTGTTATAAAGAAAGAAGTCTTTTGGATTAGAGATCTAAAGAACTTGTTTAGTAAAAACATTGTCATTTGGCGAATAGATAACATACAATCAGAAAGCTGGATAGAAGATGCAAAATTTTCTTCTAACAAACCACAACCAGGTTAGGATGAATATGTACATACAAAAAGCCTTAAGTACTAGTAGGATATATTTATAAGGAAATAAATTGGTCAAAAGGTCTGGTTTATTTGAGGGCTAGAAGTGACATGGTAATTTTAAATAACAACAGATTTAACACAGGAAGTAAAACTTGCTCAATGTGTAATTTAGGCGAGCTAGAAAACATAGCACTTTTCCTGGCGCGCTGCCCAATATTAATAGAATACAGAAAAGCCTTTTTCGGAAAATTTACCTCAAATGATTCACAACTGATTGAGGTTCTCAATGGCGAAAATGATCATTGGGATAAACTTTTGCGTTTACTACTACTACTACTACTACACGAGTTTTTGTGCACTTTTTATCAATTGGAGAACTACCTTACATACGTAAAGTAAAATACTAATTAATTATTTACTTTTTATCAGAGAACAAAACATAATTGGTTCGAAATTTTCTCTAGTACCGAAATGTCAGAGACAGCTTGTTATAAGCTACTTGTTGCTATTTTCTGCATCGTACTGTACGCTCTTGCGCGCACTTGGCACACAGCAGCTGGGCTCCCGAGCATTTAGAAGTCATATAGGGTTTTTCAGTAAGAGCTCTTCAACTTTTGAACTTTTTTGAATAAAACACAAACGGTTTGACTTTTTTAACTAATTTCTTTTTTATTATCGAGTTTGAACATATACATTTAAGTATGAAATTCGATTTCTTTTGCATGACCACCGCGTGCACGTTTTACGAAGTCCAATCGTTGAACCCAATTTTCGACCACTCTTTTGCATAAATCGGCCGAAATTCCAGCAATTTCGCGTTCAATATTGGCTCTGAGCTCACAAATCGTCGCCGGATTGTTACTGTAGACCAATGACTTCACATAACCCCAAAACGGGACGGCTTGTTAAATGGACCTTAAAATGGCCGTAATGCTCTTAAAGTAGCAGCAATTGAACGATTATTTTCATAAAAAATTTGCACGATTTGCAATCGTTGCTCAAGTGTGTAGCGTTCCATGATGAAATGTATACTAATGAAGTTTACAAATGACAAGCGAAAAATAGAAAATAATGCGTCGTTCGCCCTCCCTATCGGAAAAAAGTTGAAGCGCACCTATTGAAAAACCCTATATTTACATACATATATGGATGCAAATATACATCCATGGAAGTTGAATATGTTTTTAAATAATTATTTTTTATTGGGAAAAAGCAACATAGAATATAACAAACTTATTTGAAATTGAAATTTGAAGAGGTCGAACCAAGGAGCACGAGGAGATTTGGTGGCTCCTAAAACACTCAGGCTAAAACCCCAACTGTATATAAAGCCCTGGAAAGAGAAAGAGATAGGAAAGAATAGAGACAGAAATAGAGATAGTTAGTCCTGTGAGAATTTTCTTTGGCAAATATCCTCCAGATTTAGAGAACGAATATTACTCATTCTTACGACATCGGGACCCAAAACTCGTAGCCGTCCTCTAGCAAAGGCAGAACACTGACAGAGAAAGTGCTCAGTGCTATCCGGCTCCTCCAAGTACGACAGGCACATTGGCTCCTCAATGATTCCAATGCTGGTCATATGTTGACCCCATGGGTTTTATCCTGTAATGATACCGACCATCACCTGAACGTCTTTCCTTCCAAGTTTTAAAAGTGCAAGCCTGTTCTGTCTTGTGACAGAATTAAGCTTTTTCTTACATTCTTGAACAATCTTTGAGGTTTGCTTCGCGTTCTCCAGGACCTCCAGTGCATCCTGACTGTCACTGAAAACTCCAATCTGTTTCCTGCTACATCTCCTCTCGATTATCCATTCGGATACTTTGAGGATAGCAAAAACTTCCGTTCAGAAAACAGTTGCCGCTTCTCCTATAGCATAGTGATACTTATTACTACCGTTTAAGTACCATCCGGCTCCACACCCTATTTCATTCTTGGACCCATAGGATAGGTAGGCCGAAACTATGATAGCTTCGACACTGTACCCACCCTTCCAGTACTTTATTTTTGCAACAACGATATCTACGTAGCATAGCTCTTTTAACATCGTCTGTTCGATCAACCTCTGAATGATAATACATGCTCGCGGTCAAGATCTTTGTTTTGAACACGGATGCGTGTGAGGAGTTCTGCTGAACTACAGGAAGGACCCTACTCTCAACAAGAAGAAACTTGCTGTTTTCGCAGGCTGGAATTTTTGCTATCTCTTTTCGTAGACATTCTCAAGAAAAACCAATCCACCATGCTTTTATCCCCGAAATTCGGTGAGTCGAAAGACGAAAGATAGCTTTCGAAAGATAGCTGTCGAGATAGTATTGTTGCCCTTTGGACAGTAGACCATCTTAATTGTCGGTATGTATCTCTACCGCTATTGCCTTTGCTGCCATTCTCGAGAATGAATTGCCAGACGTTGACGGAAGAGTGTTATTCGACATTCGAGGTCCCTTAGTCTTTCCCTTGTCATTTAAAAGTTTGCCTGCCGTGGATTGGGTCGAGGATGCAGACATTTCCGACTTCCATCTCTCGACTTTCCTCTTCTTTGCCTTTCTCCTCTTCCCGGTCGTTGGCACAGATCCCGTTTCGTTTCCGGAAGAGTACAACGTTTTAGAGGAATCCTCTGTTCTGCCACGATTTCCCGTTTCCATTACAGGTGTCCAAGCTGACGTAGCTTGAGTACTTACCTTAGCCAATGCTTCGGCTTTCTTCGCCGTCTGTCTTCTTCGTTTGATCTGCCTTGCGGATAGACCAACACCTGCGCTCGAATCTCCAATAACTTCAGTCTTTTTACCGGTACTTACCTGATTCGCACCAGGCAGAGAGATCCATGTTTAACCTCCACATTGTAAGAAATGCATTTTATACCTCCTGCCAGGTTGGTGGTACGGTACTTTCCCAAGTACCATTAGGGTGGCCACCAATTCCGCCGCTCAGCGGATGGGTGGGTACCCAATTCCTATATGGAGCTGCCCTCTTAATTCGTGGTAAGTTAACCTCCATAACATGGGGTTAAATCACCACTCAAGCCTCATCCCCGCGGCAAGGAGACCGACATGACAAGGTAAAAAACTTATTTACTTCCACTTTAAAACAAAAAAAATGGTGAAAAAGAATTTGAGTTTTGATTTAATTTACGAGAACGTTGATAACACACGAAACCTCCTGGACATCCCAAAAAATTCCAGATAAAAGCAAAAATAGTAAACAGTAAACAAATCAGATAGTTAAGTAATAATATTGTCTTACCAGATTAGTATTTTGTACTATATCCACCGTTTTTTATTACTTCTTTAAGCCGTCGCTCCATGCTTTCAACAAGCTTGTGGCATCTTTCCTTTGGAATCGAGTACCAAGCCTCCTCAACTGCGGCCCACAAATCATCAGCATTTTTTAAATTTTTGTTGGAAATTTTGACCTTAACGTCATTCCACAAATTTTCTATTGGAAAAAGCTCCCCAAACCATGATGCTTCCGCCGCCGTGTTTAATGGTCTTTTTTGCGAACCTAGGATTTGGCGCTTGATTTTTTGGACGGCGTACAATAGTTTTCCCATCTGCTCGGATCTTTTTTATTTTGGTTTCGTCGGTCCAAAGTAAGTTTTTCCAAAACTGAATAGATTTGTCTTTGTGGGCTTTTGCAAAGGCAAGTCGGTGTTTGTTATGTCTTTTCGAGAGGAGTAGCTTTTTTCTGCTTATTCGGCCAAACAGCTGGGCTTAATAAAGTCGCCTTCCTACAAACTTTCTGGACACCTATAGATCAGGTTCTTGGTTTATTTCAAGCATTGTGTGCCGTGCCGTGCAGATCCTTTGCTTTGCTCTTACGTATTGTAGCTCTATCCACATTAACATCAGTTTTTCGAGGTTTTTTTCCTTTTTTTTGCTTAGATAGGATGAATCTTTCTTAACTAAGTTAAGAGCATTATAAGCCATTTTCCGAGAGCACGTCATCATTTCAGATATTTCTGCACAGCTTTTTCCGTTTTGGCTCAAACGGTAAATAAGAGCTCTTTTCTCCGGCGTGCAATGTTTTCCACGTCCCATTTTTATTAATTACTTTAAAATGTTATTTAAGAAACAAAAAATTATACTAAAAATCGCTGAAACAATATTAAAGTTTTACGCTCCGCTGCACAAGTTAAAATGTGCTACTTTTGTGTCCACGTCAAAACAGCAATAAGCATAAATGAAATAGGACGCAAAAAATTCCATCGAAAAATACGGTACATTCCTTGCATAAATGTAAGCTTAAAAACGGTAGTAAATGTAAAAAAACAAATTTATTTGATCAAAGCAGAGTTCGTACTAAAAACTGAACTTAACATACGAGTATAAGGTTCACATTTTTGCTATTTATCTGTCCATGGCTGTATATAGGTACGGAGCCGCGACCATTCGACATGACAAAAATGTTGTCACCAAATATTGACAAATACCATGTTTCTATATGGTCGTTCTTCAATCTTAGTTAAATAATTTTTTTTTTGTTGAGAAAAATTAGCATATGGGAGGCTTGTTTTATGATGAAAGTACGTATTTTGTTCTTGTAGGTGCTAGGCTTAAAGTAAGTTAAAAAAAATGTATTATTAAACAAAAGAAGGTTAAAAACTGTCACTCTGAGAAGATTTCAGTGTTAATGAACATTTGTTGGTTCTATAAAATTTGATATTTTGAAAGTGAAAATTTAATTTTTTGCTTCTTTTAAGTTTTTTTAACATGAAAAATCTTTTTACACATTTTAAAAGGCGTTTGAATTAACTGAATGCGAATTAAAACCATAGAGGTGTAATCGTTTCTTACGGCCCTCAATCCTTAGTGGAACATAGAGGTTTATTCCTAGTAAAAATAAGCACCAAAATACCGGAAAATACGGAAGAAGCCATAACAGTAGAGTACCAATTGTGCTACAAAACCTCAAATATAGCAAAAAGTCGTTCTCTTAACAGAACATTGTCCCTTAAAAAAAACTCATAAATTAAATTGTACATAACCATAACACATTTATTTAAAAAACGCACATTTTAAAGACAATTTGTCACGCATACAAAGTTCTTTAAGTAAGTCAATAAAAATTTGGTATTTTATTTTCTTTAAATGGGCATATTAGTGCGTTTTTATATCCAAAGAGAGAGAAATTTGACTGCTGAAAGGAGAAGAGCACCAACAATAACCGCAAACCCTCCTTTTTATGTTGGTCTCCTTGCTGCGGGGATGGGGCTTAAATGGAGGTTAGATTCTACTATTTAGGACTTTAACCCATCATGAACTAAGAGTGACGCTCCTTATAGGGATTGGCGAACTACCCATTCGCGAAACGGCGCGTGTGCTTTTCGACCAATCATCTATACGGAGAGCGCCGTACCAACACATTCCCGCGCTGCTGCACAATACCCTTCTCCGAGGAGGATAACTTGCTGGCTTCCAGCCAAGACACGACGGAATCAACAAAGAGTAAGGGAAGGGCCAGCCACATTACTCACTTATCAAGCAAGCAACAACAACAAACATACCTACCAACAACACCGCAAAAGTACTTAGTACTCAGAGATAGGTTCAGGCCGCAAAAAAACCTAAATCGGAGGGTGCCCTCATGAAGTCTCGCTATACGAACTGAAAGTTGAGCTGCAGAAATCCGCAATATACCTGGCATCGCTGTATATGCCACATGATAAACTGGCGCTGCCAGACAAAGTGGCTCGATTTCTATCAACACCAAAAACGACAGATAAACCTCTGATGGGATGCGTCGCAAACGCCAGAAACTTCATACCCTACAAAGATTGCCTAAGGGAGTACAAGAAGGCAATCAAAGAGGCTCGGACAGATGCCTGGAGAGAGTTCTGTAGTTCTATTGAATCAACCAAAGATACGGCCAGACTAGGTAAACTTTTATCCAAAGAACACTCCTGCCCTTCCTTCTTGAGGAAAGATAACGGAGAATGGACAAAATCCTCGGCCGACACACTAGAATATCTTATAAATATACACTTCTCAGGTAACACAGAATATATTGAGACCAAAAGTAGCAGTGTTCCAACGTCCAACCTGTCATCCAATACAATCAATCACATCGTATCCCAAGATAGAATACTATGGGCGAGAATAAACTATAACCATACAAAACAGCCGGCCCAGACGGAAGATTTCCAGCCATGCTTTCGAACACTCGAGAAACGACGATTCCTTGGCTGGAGGTCTTTTTCAGGAAAAACCTTATGCTAGGGCATATTCCAAAAAGCTGGAGGAGGGTTAAGGTGATTTTTATCCCCAAAGCTGGTAGATGCAGTCATGATACAGCGAAAGATTTCAGACCCATCAGCTTATCCTCCTTTATTCTCAAACTCTCGAGCGATTGTTAGATGTATTCCTCAGGGAGTAGATTACAGACACTGCAATTTCACCATCTTAACATGCCTACCTCGAAGGAAAATCCACAGAGACAGCTTTTCACGAGGTTGTAAGTACGATTGAGAGGATCATAGAACACAAACAATACTCACTAGTCGCTTTTCTCGACATAGAGGGGGCGTTCAACAATGTTAGCACAAGATCCGTAATTGAGGCTCTCAATATGTTAGCACAGAAATAAGCCTCAACTATCCACCATGCTTAAAACTAGAATAATCATCGGTGAGGTAGGCAGCAGCACGGTAAAGCGCTTGGTCAACAGGGGAACCCCTCAGGGAGGAGTCTTTTCCCCTCTGCTGTGGTTACTAGTTGTCCACAATATATTTACTGAATTCAACCGAAGGGGAATTAAAGTAGTGGCGTACGCGGTGTTATCCTAGACCCCAAACTCAGCTGGAAGTCCAACGTAGAGTACAGGGCATAGAAAGCGAAAATAGCATTTTACACGTGTAAGTGAATGATAGGTAAAAAAATGGGGTCTCCAACTAAAACTAACCAATTGGTCCTTCACAGCCATTGCAAGGCCAATACTAACATATGCGGCACTACATAGTTTGGTGGCCTGCAACAGAAAAGAAATACAACAAAACAAAGCTGAACAAGATACAAAGAACAGCATGTATCTTAACTACAGGAGCGCTTAGCACCAGTCCTACTGAAGCACTCAATATACTAACTCATCTGCTACCATTAGATTTACACATCAAAACAACCGCTACGAGACTCAGAGACATAGGAAGATGGACAACAAGGCCGTATGGTCACAGTAAGATTCTCCTACAAGGACCCTCGCTGCTCAAAAACAGATCAGACTACACTGTCCCCGACCTTAACTTTAAGAAAGACTTTACGATGAGTTCTCCACCGAGAGCCGAATGGAGCAAAGGGAAGGTGATTGGAAGATACGATATCGAAATCTATACCGATGGTTCTAAGATGAACTGTGGTGTGGGAGCTGGCTTTCACTCGGAGCCGGTCAACCGATCTCAGTCAATTCGTCTTCCTGATTATGCCAGCGTACTCCAGGCAGAACTGTTGGCGATCAGAGAAGTATGTATGTTAATCACTAAAACTCTACAAAGAAGTTGGTGCAAGAGTAGCTATCTTCTCAGACAGTCAAGCAGCTATAAAGGCCTTAGACTCCAACCCCATTTCATCCAAACTAGTCTTACAGTGTAGAGAGGAGCTGGAAATGCTTAGTCATTGGCTTGAAATTGCTTTAATATGGGTTCTCGGTCACAGGAACAGACGATTAATGAGTAAGCGGATGAGCTAGTAAGAAAAAGTTCGACATTAGACTTAGCAGAGGCGGTGGCAGTCTCCACCCCACTGAAAACAATAAAATCATCCATTGCTTCACACTATCATGCTTTAGCCGAAAGAATATGAAAGCAACTAACTACATACATGTATTACAACAAAAAACTCATGGTCGTCATACCAAACCCAAAGGATGAATGATCTGCTAGGATGCTCTCGGCCAAACATCTCACGCATCACTACAACCCTTACAAGCCATTGGAAAGTAGGGGATCATGTAGCTAGACTCAACCTACCCTTCAATCCTATCTGCAGAAGCTGTCAAGCGAAAGGAGCGAAGGAAAGTCTTTTCCACAACTGTGAATGTCCAGGCTAGCTAGGGCACGACTCCGCTCCTTTGGTAAGCCTTTCTTGCAGCAAATTAATGAGATCTCAGACATCGAGATAAAGAATTTGCTGCTATACTTGGACAGATATAAAAAAAGTTAAGCTAAATAAAACTGAGTGAATTATAGAACTAATTTCAAAAAAAATTATATTTTACCAAATTATAAACATTAGATATTACAAAAAAGCCAAATCAAGTTACAAAAATGGTAATCTGGCCATACTGGTGCTAATACGACGTCACCCATTGTCAAATTTGCTGAGAGCAAAGTAACGGTACCATGATAGGCGCCATCTCATTATTCTTTCCATCATGCTCTGCTTAGAATTTTAGTTTTGGAAACATACGCATGTATAGACATAAAGTCAGTGTGTGCGGTTATATGTACATACATATGTATATACGAATATGCATTATTTTGCTCAGAATAGAAGCATCTACGTACATACATTGTCCCAACATATGCGTTCATATGTGCCTACATACACATACGTAAACACATACGGTTTAGGTGAGTTCTTTGCATATGTTAAGAATTTGTTTGCATATGTTTGCATATTCACTGCTGAATTTTTTATATGTAGATATGCATATGAGCTTTGTTGTGAGGCAGGTCAAGATTTTTTTCCGCCCACATAAATACGGATGGTAGATGTTGTACGAGTATGTATTCAACACCTTGAAGTACATGAATATACATAATAATTTTAAATGTACAACATATTGTTGAATACTAATCCTTAATGTAAACGAATGGTTTACAAATTTATGATAATTAATATAATTTTTACTTGGATATTTTGAAATAATTTTGGTAATACACTTAAAATCAATATAATTTAGCTAATTAGATGCTTCAAATCTCATATTTACACATGGAAACGAACATATATACATGTGTATTAAGAAACTATTTGTTCATCTCACAAGAAATAATTCATTTGCGCATGCAAAATGACGACGGAAAATAAACAATAAAAGAAAATTTGGCATTTGACATTTAACCTGCCCATTTCTTGAGCCTTCTCTATGTATCTACGTTCTCTGCTCAAACCGCAAACCCGATCTTTTGTGACTCATGGTTTTCGGATGAGCGTGATATCCTATTCTCATCATCACAAGTATACGTTGTTGAAGGGTAACTAACCACGATTTGGTCGGCTTTGTCCTCATCAGATGTAGGGAGGAGATACTCCTCATCCTCCATAGCATCAGAGAGTTTGGAGTATTCCCCCGCCAAGTCCTCTTGGGCAAACCTTGTAAAGAGTTCGTTTACTGGCATCAGGCAAATGTACACCACGAACACGCTTACAGGACAATACCCTTTTCATGAAATTTTCCATAACCGAATTGCAAAGTGGTTGCCCTATGCCCTCGATAGCCTCACGAATTCCATCTTTGAGGTCTTGAATCGACCCTGGGCTGTTGGCGTATACCTATTCTTTCACGTGGCCCCCAAAAAAAAGTCACAAGGTGTTAAATCACAAGATCTCGGTGGCTAATTCGGATCACACAGTCCGGAAACTTTTCCCGTAAAAGTGCTTGTGTGGCACGTAGCGCCATCTTGTTATAATAAACGTTGTCCAGATCAATACCATCCGATCCCGGCCATAAGAAATTGTTAATCATCTCTCGATAGCGATAGATAACACCTGTTATTGGAAAACTCATTATTAGTTTGCGGAATCAATCGATAATGTTTGTTTTTATTTTGTAACTCTCTGCAACCTTTTATGATCATTCGAACCAGATGCGGTCGCTCCGTTTGTTATATAGGTATGTTGCATAGGTATATATAGCGTTTTTCAATAGGTGCGCTTCAACTTTTTTCCGATAGGGTGGGGCGAACGACGCAATATTTTTTATTTTTCGCTTGTCATTTGTAAACTTCATTAGTATACATTTCATCATGGAACGCTACACACTTGAGCAACGATTGCAAATCGTGCAAATTTTTTATGAAAATAATCGTTCTGTTGCTGCTACTTTAAGAGCATTACGGCCATTTTACGGTCCATTTAACAAGCCGTCCCGTTTTGGGGTTATGTGAAGTTATTGGTCTACAGTAACAATCCGGCGACGATTTGTGAGCTCAGAGCCAATATTGAACGCGAAATTGCTGGAATTTCGGCCGATTCATGCAAAAGAGTGGTCGAAAATTGGGTTCAACGATTGGACTTCGTAAAACGTGCACGCGGTGGTCATGCAAAAGAAATCGAATTTCATACTTAAATGTATATGTTCAAACTCGATAATAAAAAAGAAATTAGTTAAAAAAGTCAAACCGTTTGAGTTTTATTCAAAAAAGTTCAAAAGTTGAAGCGCTCTTACTGAAAAACGCTTTACATTTGCTTCGTTACACACATATGCAGAGACACGGAGGTCGCGCTCCCATGGGATCGGGCGACTAAGCTGGGCTCTAAGCTACCGTGGGGGTCGGCAGGTTGCGGATAGCCGGACGGCCTGTAGTAGCAGGTTAGTTGCGAATAAGTTCTAACAAATAAGCAGCCCCCGACAATGAGCGGCAGAAACGGAGGAAGCGGTCTAAAAAGCTATCAAATCCGAAGAGGTTCCTGTGACAAAGGCGAAACGACACCGCCTTTAATAAAATAAGTGTCCCCCTCATCATGCAAAGGCATGGTGAAAAATACAAAAATCCAGAAGCGACTGACTCATATTGGGCGGCTCCCTGGTCAGCGTCTGTCTTCCATGTTAGGGGCGGCTGTTAATTTAATACGATCTACATTAAGACCGAGCCCAGTAAGGTCTTAATCATGGAATACTGGAATACGTTAGGACATACCGCCACGAGCTGACGACTGTATTATTCTGTTTCCCTAGTAAGCGGAGTGATATCTAGCTGAAACGGCATCCAGGCTAATAATCCAGTTGCCCCCGCCCCGTTAAAATGATGGCAAGTCTCTAAGAACGCTCCATATTCTGTCGCCATTAAGTGTCGGCGTAGGTCTAGATGCAACATTCCTAGTTAACACTGATTCGGCTCTGAACTTAAGCTCTCATAAGGAGCTTTTGTCAACCCTCGCATGGCCTCCCTGCTCGCAAAGATAACCATGGAATCATTTACAAGTGACTACGCATCAGGATATGGATAACGACTTATGAGTTGGGGCCCAAAAAACTAGAAATGTCTTCAAACCAAAACCAAAAACAAACCACGGAAGGAAGTGAAGTGGTAACAAAAATAACATCAGAGGTAAAAACAAACATTGCAAATGGCAATAACGGCAGCGGTGAATTGCTCAAAAACCCGTTCCAACGGAGCTCAAGGTTGGCATATTCACCACCAGGCACGGAAAGAACCAGGTCGGCATCACCGTGCATGCAGCACTTTGGCTTCACGAAAGCGATGACGGCCGAAGAAATATATCGAGCCATCGGCGATAAGGTCAAAGAACTAGCCGAAATGATGGAGCTTCCGAAGAGGAACATAAACCAGCCAATGCGAGATTTGGTCACGTACATAACGGACCTACACAAGAAACTGGAGGGATCTATCCTAACTCCGGAAAACCTGGCGATAAGAGGGGCACATAGTGAACCATCTACTGTCAAAGGTGGATGTACCCAAACTTCACCTCTATTTAAGCGTATAGATTCTACGCCAAAAAGGGCTATCGACAACGCCGCTGCAAGGAAAAGTCCTGCAAAAAGAAACAAAAATAACCGCGTTGAAGCTTTGAGAACAGAGCATGTTGCAACCGAAAAATGGGAGATGGTTAAATCCAAGAAAACCCGGAAGGAGTTAACGCAAAATACACCCAAATCGGATGAAAAGACAGAAAGAAACGATGCAAGGAAAATTCGAAAACGGCAGAGGCCACCGCGAAAGGATGCCATAGTAGTAAAAAGCGTTGGCAGCATATCATATGCGGAAATCCTGAAGCGGGTTAAGTCAGAGCCAAACCTAAAGGAGCTGAATAAAGACATTCAAGGGGTCAAAAAACTGCCAAAGGGGAGTTACTTTTGGTGCTGGCAAAACCATCTGACCCAAACACCCTGAAAATCCATAAAGCTGTTAAGGCGGCTTTAGGAGAAGCGGTAGAAGTCAGGGCTCTAACGGAGATGCGGCAAGTGGAAATCCGAGACCCTGATGAAATCACCACAAAAGAAGAAGTACATGAGGTGATAACAAAACAGTTCAAGGAACTTGACGTACCTGCCTCAGCGATTCTGGGCCTACGAAAAGCATATGGAGGCACACAAACAGCGACACTAAGAGTAACGCCGGAGACCGCTACCAAGCTGCTTGAAGCAAACAAAATTCGAATAGGCCTTGCAATTTGTCGCATACGAGAGAAAATAGAACCAAAAAGATGCTTCAAATGTATGGAATATGGGCATGTGGCAGGAAGTTGCAAAAGCCCAGCTGACTACACTAGCGTCTGCTTTAAATGCGGCAACAAAGATCATCAGACCAAAAATTGCACACAAGCAGCAAACTGCATAATATGCAAGAAGAAAAATGTAAGTGACACAGGACATGCGATGACCAGCAGTAAGTGCCCAGAATACCAGAGAGCTCTGAAAGAAATACGACAGAAATGAAGATCTTACAACTAAACCTTAACCACTGCGAAAGCGCGCAATACCTACTCACGCAGTCTATACGGGAACACAAAATAGACGTTGCTGTACTCAGTGAACCCTATAAGCACCTAGAAGGCAATGGCTGGGCCTCTGATATTACAGAGGTCAAGCCCTCTTGGAGACTTTCGCCATGTTAGACATAGTCCTTATGAACACAGGGAACCAGCAGACATTCCAAAAGGCAGGAACGGGATCGATAATAGGC
This sequence comes from Anastrepha fraterculus, assembly GCA_037575425.1. Lineage (NCBI taxonomy): Eukaryota > Metazoa > Arthropoda > Insecta > Diptera > Tephritidae > Anastrepha > Anastrepha fraterculus. The sequence continues at coordinate 370,734 of JAYXIM010009871.1, forward strand.
CTTACCTTCATGAGTCCCAACCTTGCTCGCTCGACGAAATGGTTTGTTAGCCAGTATTATACCCGGAGTGACCATCTCGCGATAATCTGCGAAATAAAGAAACATGACGAATCAAAGGTGCCATATACATACGACGCGAGATACAGGGTCGACTCAATGGAGGCTGAAGTAATCGAAGTCATGCTGGCAGATGTAACACTCACTGGTGATGCAACTGAGAAGGCTACACAAACTATGAAGCACCTAACAAAAGCATGCGACGCAGCCATGTCTAAAACAAGGCCTAACAGGCATAATAGTGAACCCGTTTACTGGTGGACAGCGGAGATTGCGGAAATGCGTAGCGAGTGCAACAGAGCAAGGCGAGTCTATCAACGTTCTAGGGGCACGCACAGTTTCCAAGGGAACCAGCTTCAGTATAAGCAAAAAAGGAAGGCCCTGAAAAAGGCAATTAAAGGGAGTAAACGACAATGTTTCCTCCAACTATGTGACGAAGTCGATAGTAACCCTTGGGGACTCGGGTATAGGCTAGTCATGAAAAAACTTAAAGGTTTCAAGCCACTCCCAACAACGTGCCCGGCCACACTGCGTAATGTAGTTGAAACATTGTTCCCAGCACAAGATGCTCTCCGAGCCTATGATTTGGAAAAATGTTGTGAGAGGGACCAAAATATGCAGTTGACAGACAAAGAAGAGCTCCTGATTATCACTAAACGGATCAAAAACAATAAAGCTCCTGGCCCGGACGGAGTCCCCAACGAGGCACTAAAAGTGGCTATTCGAAGCCATACCGACATTTTTGTAGATCTCTACAATACATGTCTAAAAGAAGGCACATTTCCAACTCAGTGGAAGTTACAGAAACTGGTGCTGATTCCAAAAGGATCTAAACCAGCGGAAGATCCTACAGGCTACCGCCCCCTTTGCATGCTCGACACCGCAGGTAAAATTCTAGAACGGTTCATCGCTAATCGTCTGGAGGCTGCCATTGATGACGCAGGCGGTCTATCATCCTCGCAATTCGGATTCCGCAAGGCTCGCTCAACCACAGATGCTGTAGTTGCGGTTAAAAGCATTGCGCAGAAGGCAATCGAAGGAACTCGGTGGTTATACGGTAGCAAGGAATACTGCCTAATGGCAACGCTAGACGTAAAGAATGCCTTCAATACCGCGAACTGGAACCAGATTCTGATGGCGCTTGATTGCTTCCAGGTTCCAACGTATATACGAAAGATTATACTCAGCTATTTCACTGACAGAACCCTTCGCTATAATACCGATGCGGGTGTTAGGGAATATAAAATAACTGGCGGAGTTCCACAAGGCTCAGTCCTAGGCCCCTTGCTGTGGAATATTATGTATGACGGAGTCTTACGTCCCGTAGTCTTACCCCCAGGGTCCAAAATTATAGGGTTTGCTGACGATATCGCTGTTGTGGTCGTAGCTAAAGTACTACAGCAAGCAGAAGCAACCTGCAACCAGGCTGTCGGCGTGGTAAAAGAATGGCTGCGCAAGAATGGTCTAACTCTTGCGGATCATAAGACGGAAGCAGTGCTCATTAGCAGCAGGAAGAAGGTGGAGTCGGCAAATATAATGGTGGGCGAAAATTCCATAGGATCGAAACCGTTCATTAAATACCTGGGCGTATTAATCGACCATAGGCTGAACTTCAGAGATCACCTATCATACGCAAGCAGCAAAGCGGCAGAGGCAGTAACAGCACTGACGCGCATAATGATGAACACTAGAGGCCCTAGGCAAAACCGTAGGAGACAACTTAATACCGTGATCTCATCGATTTTGCTGTATGCAGCTCCAGCATGGGCAGAAGCAACTAATTGCAGCTCATATGTGAGTTGTATGAAATCAGTGTATCGACTGAGTGCCCTCAGAGTGTGCTGCGCGTTTCGAACGGTATCAGAAGACACCATTATGGTTATTGCAGGACTACTCCCAATAAATTTAATGGCAAAAGAGTACGCTGAAGTTTACCAAAACAAAGCTACTTCAGAACGACAGACAATACGCAAGGAAGCAAGAGAGCGTAGCTTGCGTTCATGGCAGGGAAGTTGGGGTTCGTCCCTGAACGGACGCTGGACGTACCGTCTGATTCCCTTAATAGCCAAATGGGTTAGCCGTAAGCATGGACAGTTAGACTATCATCTGACCCAAATACTGACGGGACATGGGTGTTTTAAATCCTATCTATATAGGTTTAAGCACGAAGACGACCCGTACTGTTCTCATTGTGCACCAGCTGTAGAAGACGCAGAATATGTTTTCTTTGTCTGTCCGCGATTTGTGTTCGAAAGGGAGGAATTAAGCACCAGGGTGGGGAAGCCAATTTCGGCTGATAACCTAGTCGATATTATGTTAGAGGCAGAAGAACATTGGTCCGCTGTATGTAATATGGCAAAAATAGTAATCTTCCAACTGCGTCGCGCTGAACAACAGCGCAGATGTTCATGAAGAGGCAATAGGCCGTTCCCCTTCCCGTCAAGTGATACTTGACGGTTGACGTCGCTGAACAACACAGCGCAAATTTTCAAGAATTGGCAATAGGCCGCTCCCCCTCCCGCGAAGTCATGCCTAACGGTTGTCCCGCGGTGGGAGGGAAACGGAGCTGGGGTGGGTTTTTAGTGGGTGAGTCGAAAGGCAAGTCCCACACTTTTCGGCTTTCAATGCTTTGTGCCACCTCCATAAAAAAAAAAAAAAAAAAAAAAAAAAAAAAAAAACATATGCAGAGAACGTTAGCAAAAGAGTATAGCAAAACGTGTTGAGGCAATCACAATGGATGCAGAAAATATTGCGAGTTACCTCCAGTTATTGAGTGAACAGAGGTTCCATTTAACGTTGCTTAAGGCGCAGTGGAAATTTTCATGTGGTATTGATAATGTTGAGCTTGAAAAAAAATGCGCATGTCCATACTGAGACGAGGTACTTTACGGCTTTAGCTAACTTGAGCCGCGTGCACGTGTCGTACAGAATCGCAAAATAACGCCATTAAAGCATCTGTGTCTGTGGCTATACGTCTACAGAAAATGGAGCTGCACACATTGATATCGCTAGTCGACGGTAACTCTGCTTTTTCGGATAGGCAAAACCTTTATTAGCTTCGAGATTGCTTGGAGGCAGACGCCTGGAAAATTATCAGTGGATTAGAGATATGAGTCGCGAGTTACGTAGAAGCTTGGGGGCTATTCGCGGTAAAAAAATGTAAGTGTAATTGTGGAAACTCTTCTTCGCGGATTTGCCGATGTTAAAAGGGCTACGAGTGACAATGCTGACGTAATCAAAGGCGTAATTAATGCATTTCAGCAGCATATTCGCGAGTTTAAAGCATTAGGTCGCCCGGTTGAGTTTTGGGACGAATGGGTGGAGAATGCGATGGTAAGCGAATTGACTTTCGAGAAGCCTAAGCATTGGTAGTTATCACTCGTTAGTGGTTAACCTCCCCCCTTTGAACAATTTACCACATTTTTAGAGATAAGATGTCAATTGCCAGTCACGGTCCAGACTGCATCAGCAAGCAAGTCGACAAATGTGATGGACTCGTGGTGTCAGAACAGAATAACGCGTAGACGTATTGCAATGGACCTCCCAAGATTTACTATTGTGGAAAAGTTCATGTGTTTGTAAGGCAGGCACCACTTGCCATGTGTGTAAACAACGTCATCACGCCCAGCTAATAATGCGCCGCACTGAAATGGAAACGCCTTTTGATTACCTGACCCGTTTCCACGATCAAATTTAAAATTTCGTACTAGTTGGAAAATTAACTTAAAACTATTTCTTTATTTTAATTGGTTTTAACCTTAAATACTAATTCTTATCCGAAACTAACAATATTTTTGCTTTCGGGATTGAAGGAGTTGGAATAGCAAATATGGTATGTACAGTATAGTATAAGTATGTAGGTATAGAAGAAAATATTTTACAGGGTGATTGGAACATGAATAGTAAATATGCAAAAACATTTTTGCTGGTTTTTACTTATGTATGTAAATACACAATGCATATATACTTCACGTCTACATATGTAAGTTCAGTTATATTGGGATATTGAAATGTAAGTAAAGAAGAGTGAGTGTATATTAAGATATATGCCACATCCATTGTCCCTCGAATAATAGCGTCCCATATAAATTAGTAATACCTGTCAGGAAAGTGAGCTGTCCGTCCACTCTTTGTTTTTACTGCTACTTCTGTTGTTGCTTTATCTCGCTTGTTGTGTGGTGCTTGTTGTTGCTGACCTTGGCTTTGCGCTTTTTGTGATTGCCTATGCTCGTTTGGGGTGATGAATTCAGGCTTGCAACGATTTATGCTTATTGCGACTACTTTGTTTCCTATTTCGATGTTAAAGCTTTTTCTCGCGTTTGATCGCTTTAAAAGGGCCGTCGAATGGTGATCTTAATGATGGACGCCCGCTGTCGTTCCTGGCAAATACATGAGTACAGCTTTGTAGATCCTTATTTATAAACGTGGTATGAGACGGATGATTTGAGGCAGGCATCGGTTTCAACTTGAGGATTTATTTAAATAATGTCCTTATAGATACGCTCTATGTGTACTCTTCGAAAAATTCACCGTGTAGTGACTGTGTGGTCGCGTACATTTCTGCCGGTGAGGCAAGCTGGTCGATTTGGAAAGTGGTGCGGAGTAAAACGAAAGGGAGAATCTTAATCCAGTCGGCTACAGTGTGGCATTTTATTGCGATTTTCAATGTTCGATGCAGTAGCTTGCGCAGATGCTTAGATCCTGTCAGTTGGGAAAGTTCCTAGATAAGCTTGCGCTCAAATTGGCCACCCTGATCAATTGTAATTGCTGGAGGTACTCCAAAATAAGCGAGTAGGTACTCCAAAATGCAGCAAACGAGAATAAGCAGCAAATTAAAAAAATCACACTTACGGAGATAAAACAATTAATAAAAACTCTAAAGAACAATAAATCGCCTGGATACGATCAAATTTCGGGAACAATTATGAAGCATATGCCTGACAAGGCAATAATTTATCTAAGAAATATTTTCAACGCTGCTATAAGTCTCAAATATTTCCCTAGTACCTGGAAAGTAGCTGAAATTATAGCGATCCCGAAACCTAACAAAAACGCTACACTAGCGACATCATATCGACCAATCACCCTACTACCGACAATATCAAACATTTTCGAGAAAATATTATTTGACCAGATAAATCCTATTATAACAAGTATGAATCTGATACCCCAACACCAATTTGGATTTAGGAAAAACCATTCAACAATCCAACAGATTCATAGAGTAGTTCACAAAATTAATGACGACCTGAATAAAAAAAGAGTGTGAATGTCCATATACCTCGACGTAGCTAAAGCTTTTGACAAAGTGTGGCACCCTGGGTTACTCCATAAATTAAAAACACAACTACCTAATGACTTTTACCTTATGCTTAAGAGTTACATCCAAGGCAGGAAATTCTATGTTAAATATAACGACGCATGTTCAGACATTCAACCTATGAACGCAGGCATTCCCCAAGGCAGTGTCTTAGGACCAACATTGTATCTATTGTACACGGCTGATCTACCGGAACCGAAGTCAGAAAACAGCATGATTGCAACATTTGCAGATGACACAGTCCTCATGGTATCTCATAAAGATACAAAAGTCGCAAAACAAAATTTACAAAACGAATTAAATGTGACATTAAACTGGTTCAAAAAATGGAACATCGAAATTAACGCTGACAAAACAATACAAGTAAACTACACAAACCGAAGGACAACCATTGAACCAGTTAGCGTTGGTAATTCTGACGTGAATATTGACACCAAAGCGAAATACCTGGGTATTACGATCGACTCGAAATTAAACTGGCAGGAGCATATAAAGAAAAAGCGAAATGAAGTTAAAAATCGTTTTAAGAAATTGTACTGACTACTTGGACCTCAGTCCAATCTATCATTGCAAAATAAAGTACTTATTTATCGAACGATAATTGCTCCAATCTGGAAATATGGAATTGAGATTTGGGGCACTGCTGCAAAAAGTAATCTAAGTATACTTCAACGAGTCCAGTCTAAAATACTTAGGACCTTAACTAATGCACCTTGGTACATACCTAACGCAGATATTCATCGCCACCTTGACATCGATACTATTGATGAAACAATAGAAAGCGCTAGCAGAAGACACATAAATAGATTATTAACGCACACAAATCCTATGATGAGAAAACTACCAAATAAAGAAAAATCTACCCAAAATCGGCTTAACCGTCAAACACCAACAGATCTTGCAAAATCCATGTAATCAATTGTCAACTAATCGTATATGTCATTGTTAACCACTTGTTTTTAAATAATATGTATACATTTCTTCTAAATGAGCTTGGGGGCATTGGCCCTTCAATATCACTCTCATTCCATCTTTTTGTAAATCAAATTACTTATTGTCTAACGACAGGTGTAATATTTTATGGAAGAAATAAAAAAAAAACCAAAAAAAAAAAAAATCCGAAGTGTCTGTCTCTGCGACTCTATCTTGTGCTACGGGTTATCGCTTGATTCGATCTATGCACGTCAGACAGTATTTATAGCTGCCAAACAGTGGCAGCAGTCCAAATAATTCGATATTGACGTGGCTGAATAATTTGTGCCTTGATAAATCCTGCATAGAATTAAAATCTTGTCTTCGGAAATCATCTGTTACGAATGGATGATGTTTTGGATTTAGGATGCCGATTAGCTTAAACTGAAGTTTGTCGCCTTTCATAAGTTTTTCGAAGTCAATTTGTTCTCCGCTGAAAACAGTTTCGATGCGAGAGAGTAAGTCAGCTACTATGTTGCCCTTTCCGGCGATGGATGTCTGTGGTGAACTGGCTTATTAGTTTAGCTGGTGTGCTCTTTATAAGTATTTTTAATTTGTCGTTAGTATGCTCCAATATTGGCCTAGTTACGTAGCCTACGACAAAGTCCCAATCCATTTGTCTTCGACATGCGAGGTCGATTGAAAGGATCTTTGCACCATATACATGAAATGATAGTTGAACCATTTGCAGCATATACGGTTGTTGTTTTTGGCGTGGATCGACTAGTCGGTAACAGGTGTGTTTTACTGGCTACCATGGGGGCTCGATCGGGAGAGTGTTAACGGACATGCCTGATAAACTTTCGTTTGCCAATTTCCTTTCATAGTGCATCCATTTCGGCAGCAAATGAATGCCTGTTGCTTTTTACTGCTGCTACGCTTGGAAAATTTTGCATATCGATCATACAGTCAGCTTGTAACGCCATTTAGGCTGGAATTTAGAATAATGTCTATTGGGCAATTTTTGGCTAACTATTATGTCTTTATTAATGAAACTTGGTGGAGGTGTTAGTGAGGTGTTAGGGAACACTCTTTATAACTCCAAATTATTCGGGAAATAATAATTTCGTAATTAATTGCCTTCAAAATGCCCTCGGGAACTTCACTATAATCTGCCACATTACACTGTATATTTTTTAACACTTTACTAAAATTCACCAAATATACACTCACAAGCCGGATGCCTGCAAATGAAAACAAAAATATGAACAAAGATTAAGTATTTGAGCTTAGTGTTAATGATGGGGATAGGGGTTATTGTGCCTCCTTACTACACACACGCATATGACGTTTTAATTTTGGGTTCAATGGTTTTAACACGGAAAGAAGTTCTCTGCAAAAATACTGTGGATTGTGTAGCCGGAGTGCGACTGATGAGGGTTATTTTTTGAAGCGCGGCCGAAGGCCGCAGATACGAAAAGAAATTCTACGCAAAAATACTGGGGTTATTGTGCCTCCTTACTACACACACGCATATGACGTTTTAATTTTGGGTTCAATGGTTTTAACACGGAAAGAAGTTCTCTGCAAAAATACTGTGGATTGCTTAGCCGGAGTTGGACTGATGAGGGTTATTTTTTTGAAAGGAAACGAGTTTTTTAATAAAGACAACTACGACCACCCTATTTGGTTTGCAGACATAATAATCGAATTTTGGCGGAGAAAATCTGTTTACAAAGGGCATGAGGACCCGTTTGTAAAACTGATCGAAGCAATACAATACATTTATAAACCGTAATTTTTGGCTTTAAATTACTTTATTATTTTTTGTGATACGCTTAATATCATTGTTTTTAAGTTCCGATGAGATGTATGTTTTTATTTTCAAAAATATTTCTGAATTTTAAATTACAGCGAAAAATACGGCAGTTTTACAATGAATCTTCCTCTGAACATCCCTGCATACGAACTTCGTTTTTATTTGAGGTGTATGGCAGCACCAACTTTTCGCTAAATTACAGAAATTTAACATTAAAAACTATAAGCCTCCGGCAGGTGCGGTTTTCAGTTCCAATATAGGGATACACCCCTCTATCCCCCCTTTTAACCTTTTTTTCAAAGCGATATATATTATACTAAATATTTCCCGCCATTTATGTTGAATTTCCGACTACAATAGTGATAACAAAGTGAATTGAGTCAAGGAGGCGTTCGATCTAGAGTGGTTTTAATACGTCGTCGTTCATTCTGCCCTTCGGCCGCTCGGCCAAACGTTTTAAAAGCTGAAGGTCACCTAATTCTATTTATTGCACTAGTCTGCAAAAATTTTTTTTTGTCGCCCACTGTTATTAGGTACTGGACTTTGAGCGATGAAATACCGAGGTTTTTATTTCATTTGGTTTTTTATGATTTCTGCCACCACGAACTGAGATTCCATTTGTATGAAATAGAGGCATGGCTGTTCCTTGCAGAACAGAGGGGCTTTGATACCTACACGGAAAATTTCAATTTGTTGCTCACCCAGTCGTCCACGTTGTGTTATCCCAGTACTAGTAGACTGACCATTGAATGTAAAGTCAATGACTTTAATAAAATTTTTCGGCTTTATTTGAGTAAAATATTTCGCCAGGAAAGTGTATAATTTATAATATTAACGCCGGGTCATCAGTTTGATTACCTTACACGTCTCCTAGATTAAATTTTAAATTTCGTACTCGTTTGAAAATTAAGTTAAAATTGTTTCTCTATTTCACTTGGTTTTAAATTTAAATACTAATTCTTATCCGAAACTAAACAATATTTTTGCTTAACGGAATTGAATGAGTAGGAATAGCAAATACAAACCTATGCATATATATTAATATAGATGTACTTATGTATGTACGTAGAAAATAAAATATTATACAGGGTGATTCACACATGAATAGTAAATATGCAAAAATATGTATGCAGTTTGTTACACATGTACCATATGTGAATATACAAAACATACAATGGGCCATATAGCGTTTGCTTTTTGAACCACCTATTTTTTTGAGAATGGTAACACAAATGACATGTCAAATGTGTTCATAATTTACTTAAAGGTTTGACATTTACGAAATGGGACGCTGTACGCTTGAACAAAATTGGGAAATATTGAAAACCTATTTGCAAAGTGGTGAGTCTGCTTCTTCTTTTCTGATTTTCCCATCAGTGGCTACGTCAATAAGCAAAATTGTCGGATTTGGGGCTCAGAAAATCCACACGTTACTGTAGAGAAGCAAATGCATACACAACGAGTCACTGTTGGTTGCGGTTTTCGGTCTGGCGGCATCATCGGGCCATTTTTTTTTCGAAAATGAGCGAGGAGCCGCGGTTACAGTAAATGGCGAGCGGTACCGTGACATGCTCAACAGGACGGTGCAACTTGTCACACTGCCAAAGTTACACTCGAACTTTTGGCTACTGTTTTTGAAAACCGAATAATCAGCCGAAATTCCGATATCAATTGGCCGCCTCGGAGCTGTGATTTAAGCCCGTTGGACTATTTTTTGTGGGGAGCCGTTAAGAACAAATGCTATGCGAACCATCCAGAGACGATTGATGCTTTAAAACACGAAATCGAAGTTGCCATTCATGAAATTGGAGCCCAAACAATCGAAAATGTGCTTAAAAATTGGGTTGATCGAATGGTCTACTGTAAAGCCAGTCGAGGCAGTCATTTGAACGAAATTGAAATTGAATTGAAATTTTACATCGCCCACCCTATACTTCACACATAGATGCATATATACGTTTAGTTGTATTAGGATACTGAAGTGTAAGTAAAGATCAGCGAGACTATATTAAGACGTACGCTACAGCCTCATCCGTCTTTAAATTGAATTGGGTCAGTGCAAGGAATACGAGCTAAAGGCAAGATATCACTTTCTCTTTCTTCTTACTGTTCTGCTTCACCGTCAACATGTTAATTTTACCCGAAATTCCGAGCGACTTACCAACCCAGACTATAGATGTTCAACGTGGCCGCATACCCGAGGCTTATTCTTGCCCGATCCGCGGTTTATAAAACTTGGGTATATCGACATATTAGTTGGCATGGACATTATGAATCAACTTTTCTGTGCAGAATTTCGAAATAGTCCATCTGACACGCCTTTGGCTCAGTGACGGTTTTGGATGGAATTTATTTAGAAGCGTGAATGGATCTGAGTCTAATATGCCTCGCTTACAGTCGCTGCACTGTGATGTTCAACTAGATCGAGCGTTGATCAGTTTGTGGGAGTTAGAAGAAGCGCCGCAATAAGCGCACTTTACGTACGAAAAGCATTGCTGTGAAGACCACTTTGAAACAACACACCGAAGTGTAACTAGCAGACGGTTCGTCGTTGAGTTGCAGCTGAAACCCGATGTACGGCTGGAAGAGTCATGAAGAATGAACTCATCGACAGGAACCATATTCAGGCCGTGATGCAGACTGTGAATCAAACGTACTAAACACCCCATCATACCATTTTAAAGGATACTAGCACTACAGCCAAATTATATTCAACGCGCCCGCCAAATCGTCTTCCAGGAAATCGCTGAAAGGGGCGTTATTTGTAGGACCACAACTGCAGGAGGACTTATGCTCAAAATTGCTTCATTTTAGAACGCACCGATATGCCGTAATCACAGATATCACCAAAATATATCACTAAATCTGCGTATCCTCACAATATGCTGATCTGAAACGTATGGCATACTCATTCATAACTGTATCTCATCTAGCTGTCCGATCGCTTTAACAGACGGCAAGATATTCGTCGAATTGTTGTGCAATATATGAATGATCTGCTTACTGGTGCATCTAATAGAAAAGAACTTCGATTGCTGCAGCAAATGGTTTCCGAAATATGGGAGGAAAGGAGATTAAAACTTCGAAAGTGGGCGTCGAGCAGCGCTGAACTTAACGCAACATCTTCAATGAAAGTGTAACCATATCACATTATACCGTCAACGTAAAGGATGCTCCCGTTTTAGGTCTTGTCTGGAACATAGAATGAGACTAACTAACGTTTACCGTTAACCTAAAGGAACCGCCTGTTAATTTTACCAAACGCACATTTCTATTGGATTCATGACTTTTGGCGCATTAAATTAGATTGGGATGACATCATTGCTGAGTTCATCGCAACGAATCGTTGGCTTGGCACGGAGGTAGGTGGGTCATGCAAGCAACTACACGTGTTTGCCGACGCATCTGAGTGCCCTGTCGACGCCGTTTTGTACGTGCGACGGTAGCATTACTGTGTCGCTGATTTCATCGCTAAAAAACCTCGAAAAACAAAGTTTCAGCTCCTCGATTTGTGCGCCTCGCATCTTGCTACTAAACTGAGCCGAAGCATGCTAGATTGCTGGTTTTATCTCCGCTGCCTGCTCCTCGCTTGAACTGACTCCAGCGCAACATTAACATAACTAAAAGCGGACTACTGACCGTCCGCAGATGGACAGCCAGCCAATCCCCACATGGAGCTTCCCGTTTAGCTCATGGATGGTCGCCATAAGAAGGGGGTTAAGCTATTACTTAATTCTCATCCCCGCAGCAAGGAGACCAACATGTTTAGGAAGGGGTATATAAATGTTAAATATTTCGAGCTCGGCCTCGTCTGACCGAACAACTATTCCTTCACATTCTAAGGTGATGTCCCTGTGGTCGATATCTGCATCGATAAGACGACACTGCACAGTATGGGAGGTTATAAACGCTGGGCCACTACTACTGCCTCGTTCGTGATCTTTACGGTGCATATTATTCATTTTTAAATCAATAAACTGCAATTTTCCCACGCCATCAGCTGCTGTACATATCCACACCATCATCCCACCACCACTATGTTTCACTGTTCCAAATATATATTTTCTGTATTGAGCGCTGTACTAGATTTCCCCAAATTCTGTAGGCTTATGTATAATTAATCAAACATCAGATATTGTTTTTTGTTTTTTTTTTCTGCTATACACTAGCATAGCGTTTGTCCTCGGGGGTCGTGTGCTAATGGTTTGCCTATTTTGCTTCTTTTCCATTTAATAAACTGTATGATGGCGACAACACTTAGGACCAAATCACCGAATATGCTGAATTTCATATTATAACCCATCTCAGGTTAATATCCTGGCCGAGAGATGTAGTATTTTTGTGATTGTCTATATTAAAATCGTGAAGGTAAGGCAAGGACAAAACTTCTATATGGTCTACGAAGTTTACTACTTGCGCCAGGTCATGTGGCTCTTTCTATTTCGGTTAACTTACCGGGTTCTATTTATTACGTCTTCATCTTTGAACGTAATTAACAAGGTACCATTTACAAAAATGGGTAGTTTCTTATTTTGTTGAGCCTCCGCAGGGTAAACATTGACAACAATCATACCTTCATCTATACTTCCGCTTTCCTTCTATCACGCACCGCTATTGTTTGACAATTCCCGGAGGTCCACGCTCCTTCTGGATCGGGCGGCTAAGCTGGGCTCCAAGCCACCGGGGGGGTCGGCAGGTTGCGGATCGCCGGAAGGCCTGCAATTGCAGGGTAGTTGTGAATAAGTTTTAACAAGTTTGCAGGGTAGTTGTGAATAAGTTTTAACAAATAAGCAACCCCCGACAAGGAGCGGCTGGAACAGAGGACGCGGTACAAAAGCTAGCTAGTCCGATGAAGTTCCAGTGACAAAGGCGAATAGACACCGCCTTTCCAAAATTATGTGTCCCCTTCATCATGCGTGGGCATGATGAACATACAAAAAACCAGAAGCATATGACTCAAAGCGAGCGGCTCCCTGGTCAGCGTCTGCTCTCCAAAGTAGAGCGGCTGCCTCAACATCATCACACAGAAACTGTGATGAAACAAACGAACCTGGCAATGAAACGGATATAGATTTTAACAAACGTTTTGGATTTGATGATTTTGGGCTGACGGTTGCAACAGTCTGTTACCTTAGTACACAGGAGTGAAATCCTGTGGAAACGGCTCTCAGGTAAATGTTGCAGACCGCCTCCGTCCTGTTAAACCCGTGGCGGGTCTTCAAGTACGTTCGAAGCTACGTCGCCATTAAGTTGGCGGTACAGGCTCAGATGAGAAATTCCTGACTAATGCCATCCTGGCTCTGAACGCAACAGCCCATAAGGTTTTGCGTCAACCCTTTGCGCGGCCTCCCTGCAACGCATAGATAACCGCGGGGAAAAAGCGGCAACTGTACATCGAGCAGAGATAGCGGCTTGAAGCGAGGACCCTTATAAACATGAACGCACAAACAAAAACACAACAAACACAACAGACTCAACAGATAAGCAAGCTACAGACGCCATTGCAACAGAGGGGATCACCTGGTTACGAAGGCCTGGAAGCTTTCAGAAGAAGAAGTAAGATTCAACATTCGCCGCCGCGAACTCTGGGAGAAAAATCGGGACTCAACGAGAGGGCTGACGCCTCTCTGACACCATCCTTACCAGAGATAAACAAAAAAGATGCGCTAAACACCCCTACTGATGAACAGGGCCTGCCCTCCGAGAAAAGTTCACCAAAGCAGGAGTTCATAGCAAGGATGAGGACGGGAGAAGAGGAAGCTCTCATGAAGTGCCGCCTCACGCTAGGGAAAATGAAACTGGCAATGCTGAAGCGAAAAAATATAAGTATCGACGTAAAAAACGGCGTATCCGAACTAGACGAGCTCTTCGACATTATTGAAAGCCTGAGACGAAACTGGATTAAAGCGGAACACGAAGCCAAAAAAGTAAGGCCGGTGAAACCAGCAGAAACCCAAAGTGACCCAAGTAATTTGATCACTCCGACGGCTGTATCATCGAAACGGGCGGCCTCGAGCCCGGCAGAGCAAGGGACGGGGAAAAGAGTATGCGACAGTGGCAAAACTGATTGGAAAACAGTGACTAGAAAAAAGACGAAAAAACAAGACGCAGAAGCACAAATCAAGCAGAGACCTCAGACAAAAAAAGACGAAAGAAAACCCAAACAGCGGTCGGAAGCAGTACTCTTCAAACCGGCGGAAGGACGAAGTTACGCCGAAGTTCTGCAAAACCTCCGCCAATACGTTAAATCAGACGAGAACCGTGTGGAAGTTCGGGCAATAAGGAAAACTAAATCGGGCGCACTCCTCCTTGAACTAGACAAAGGTATAAAACTAGGACCAGAGTTCCATGAAGCTCTGAGGAGCAAGATGAAAGATATCGCTTCCGTAAGCGAGCTGAAAAACAAAACAACAATTGAGATACGGGACCTAGACTCACTGACTACAGCAGACGAAGTTGCAACGGCCGTTAACCAGCTATTAGGCGAGACCAACGAGGAAATCACCGTTAAACTATCAGCACCAAACAGCCGAGAACAGCTAAAAGCGTATGTGACGCTATCGTCAGAAGGCGCAAACAAAATTCTCCAGAAGGAACGCGTTAAAATAGGATGGATCAACTGCAAAATGAGACTCTGCATTGACAAAAAGAAATGCTACCGGTGCTTCGAAACCGGACACTTACAATGGCAGTGTAAAGGGCCTGATAGAAAGGGCAAAGGACTGTGTATACGATGCGGGAAGCCAGGACACAAAATTAAAGAATGCAGCAGCCCACCGGATTGTTGTATATGCCGAAGTAAAGGTGTTTCTGACACAGCACATATGCTAGGCTCAGTACGATGTGCGGCCTACAACGAAATCATGTCGAAATGATTAAGATTCTACAAGGAAACATGCACAGGAGCACTACGGCACACTTACTCCTACCGCAAATTATGCTGGAACAGGAAGCAGACATAGCGGTTCTAAGCGAACAGTACGCCTCTCCAAGTGTTGGATGGTTTATAGAAGATCCCTCTTCTACAGCAGCAATATGGTGCAAGGATAACACGAAACTCCAAGTCACGAACAGTGGAACCGGAAACGGGTACGTCTGGATGAGGAGCAAATGTCTCACAATTATTAGCTGCTACCTTACACCAAACGATAGCATCGCTGACTTCCAAGCTAAATTGGACAATATTGAAGACACAGCTCGCCAAATAAGCGGGCACACCATCATCGCCGGAGACTTTAACTCTAAGGCCATGGAATGGGGTAGTCGAACAACAAACCCGAGAGGCCAACGAATTATAGACATGGCCGCTAGACTAGGACTCGCCGTTGCAAACGTGGGCAATAAAGCTACCTTTCGAAGACCAGGGTGTGAAGGCACAATTCCGGATATAACTCTAGTGTCTGAAAGCTACGCAAACAAAATACGTGAATGGACAGTTCTGGAAGACTACAATGGCAGTGACCACCAGTACATTACCTACTGCGCCGGAGAGACAAACGCTAACGCAACGAAACGCATCAAAAGCTCGCGGAAGTGGAATACATCAAAACTTGACAAAGCAAAACTTATAGCTAAAATTGACGAGCAACCACACCACGAAGAGTCTAGTAGCGCCAGACACAAAGTAGAGATGACGCTGAGAAGGATAACGCAAGCTTGCTCAGCAGCAATGCCCAAGATCAAAAGCGCACACCCAAAGAAGTCCGTGTACTGGTGGACTAACGAAATCCGCGATCTGAGGCATACGTGCATCAGCAAAAGAAGAAAGTATACAAGAGCACGAAGAACCAGCCTCGCCACAACAGAGCACGCCGAATACAAAGCCGCAAAAAGCACCCTAAAGACGGCCATCCTGGAAAGCAAGAAACAAAAATGGGAGGAACTTCGGCGCGATATAAACCAAAATCCCTGGGGCTTAGGATATAAACTTGTGCTTAACAAGCTCGGAGCAAGGCAGCCACCTCCTGAACTAAGCGAAGCCACTATGGAAAACATAGTGAATACACTCTTCCCCACACATGACCTCATGGCAGATAGAGTTGACGAGGAAAATACCGACCCACCCCCGCCTTTCACGGTAGAGGAACTGAGAGACGCAGCTGCAACCCTCAAAAATAACAAAGCGCCAGGTCCTGACGGGATTCCATCGGAGGTTTTGAAAATTATCGCAGTTGAGCGCCCACAAACGCTTCTCCACATGTACAATGCCTGCTTATATGAAGGAACTTTTCCAGAAATTTGGAAGAGACAAAAGTTAGTCCTCATAAGCAAAGGGAAAGGAGACCCTGAAACCCCATCAGCGTATCGTCCTCTGTGCATGCTCGACACGGCAGGAAAGCTGCTAGAAAAAATGCTGAAACCACGAATGGCAGCAGCGATAAACGAATCGGGAGGCCTCTCGGATAGGCAACACGGCTTTAGACCGCGAAGGTCCACAATTGGAGCAATTGAAGATGTAGTAAAGAGCATAGCAAAAGCACGGAGCATAAATCGTTCTCCCCGACCAATCGTGCTCCTCGCTACAATCGATGTAAAGAACGCTTTCAACAGCGCAAAGTGGAAAAATATGATAGACGCATTGGAGAAGCGATTCAAAATACCCCAACACCTGATGAAGATGATCCGCAGCTACCTCAAAGACCGCGTACTCATCTACGACACAAGAAAAGGACAACGGACAAAAATGATAACCTCTGGCGCGGCCCAAGGGTCCATACTAGGCCCCGATCTCTGGAACGTCAGCTATGACGGCATCCTCACCACCGACATGCCCGACGATTGCTACCTAGTAGGATACGCTGACGATGTCGCAGCAGTAATTACCGCACGGGATGTAGACGCAGCAAGGCGGAAACTTACACAAACGATGACAAGAATCAAGACATGGCTCGACTCGCAAGACCTGAGTTTAGCTCCGGAAAAAACAGAACTGATCCTATTCACGAGAGCGCGCATACCAGTAGAAGTGACAATGCCAGTCTACACAGAGAACAAAACAACCTCAAAAGTAGTGAAATATCTGGGCATCAAACTCGACAACAAACTGACATACCGGGCACAAATCCAGTACGCTGCTGAAAAATCCACCAAAACAATATCAAGGCTATCAAGACTAATGGCAAACATCGGAGGACCCATCGCAAGCAGGCGGAAGCTGCTCATGGCAGGCGGAAGCTGCTCTACTATACGGATGTGAAGTATGGGCGGACACACTTAAAACTGAGTGTCGCCGCAAGATCCTGGCCAAGGCCCAAAGAACCGCCGCCCTCCGCGTTGCTTCAGCTTACCGCACGGTATCAGAAGCAGCAGTACTCATTATTAGCGGCACGATACCTATAGATCTGCTAGCGAGAGAGCGAAAAGAACTATGGAACTTCAAAAAGAGCGAAACAAACGCCATAGGAGACCACACACGCGCCCGCACCAAAACGAGCGCAAAGCAGCAAATTAGAGCACGTACACTGCAAATATGGCAAGAGCGATGGGAGTCAGAGACGAAAGGCCGATGGACGAAGAGACTTATACCAAACATAGACAAATGGTATAACAGACAGTTCGGCGAGGTAAACTATTATACCACACAGATGCTATCTGGACATGGATACTTTTACAAGTACCTTAACAACATAGGCAAGTCAGAAACCACTAAATGCATCTACGGAGATGCACTTATTGACGACGCAGATCACACTTTCTTCAAATGTGAGAGATGGAAACCAGATCGCACAGCTGTCGAAGGCAGACTAGGCCCCTTAAGAGCTGACAACATCACTGATAAAATGATAGAAAGCGCAGAAAATGGGCAAATTATTCGCACGTATATAGAGCGAGTTCTACGTGCCAAAAAAATTGACATGGACAGAGGTCCTAATATACTTGACTAGAAGATAAGCCGACAACATGAAGCCCCGCAGATAGAGACAAAAGAAGACGAGCCTATAGCATGAATGCTGGCTACAAATATGGTGGACCCAGACGTGGGTGAATTAGAATTTGGTCCTTTTCATGGACGCCGTTCTGGGCCCTCCCGAAGTAATGTACAAATCAGTTCCGGAAGGGAGTCTCCCCAGGAGAGGAGGAGGGACTGTTTTAGTGGCCACACCACACGACGCAGTAGACGACGGTCGCTGTAAGTGCGAAGGCATTTTCAACCCTACCACACCCACCAAAAAAAAAAAAAAAAAAAAAAAAAATTGTTTGACAATTGACAGTAAAATATTTTCATAACTAATGCAAACACGAGCCGTCAGAACTCCTGAGCCATTTGCAAAACCTTGAAACTTTGCTTTTTTACAATTGCCTACTATTTCATATTGTTTATTACACTCGGTTTTTTTTTTGTTTCTAGTGCTAATGAATTATGAATGACTGGATATAGTATAATATAATTGCTTTATTACTACATATTTGGATACTTAATTATGAAATTATAATGTATTGATTTTACAAAATTTTTAATTTTGAAATCATTACAATGTCACTTACGCTAATTGTTTCAATTATTTCAATTTTGTTACTATCCTGCAAAACATTTTTTTATTAGGCATATCCATTTTACGTGTGTTAATATAAGGGCCCCGTTTGGAGTTGCCTGATCTCCCATCGGGCGCGTCCCAGGTGGTGGATAGGGAAGCCCTGACATCACATGAGCGGCCTTCCCTGATGGGGTGGGTTCAACACTCGTGTGGTGACTCAAAGTGAGCATAGAATCAGGTGCCATCCGGGAACCAAACTGTTTGGGGAGGAGTCCCGAATAAAAACCACCCTTGGTAATGGACAACACAGAGGATATTACTCTAGGTGGAATCCACACAAGTGGCAATCCACCGGCTTCGGCGGCAGTGCCATGCATTCTGGAGGCCCCAACCATTACCGAAGCCTCTCAGCTCTTTGAGCGAGAGCGCATCCTGGAGGAGACGGGGGTTGCTATCGCAATCTCCTCTTCTCCAGGGTCTGAAAAACGTTTTCCTGTTTCGGAGGGCCTGAGTTGTGGGGTCTCTTCGGTGGCTGCCCGACCTCCCAAAGAAGCGGGGAAATTCAAGAGCGCGGCAAGAAGGGAGAGAAGAAAGCGGCGGGCAAGGCTCATGCGGGAGAAATCCTCTGGCGGCCCTTCTGCGTCTGCGTCTTCCAAAAGACCTCGGTCAGCGGAAGGTTCTGCTGAGACACGTCCTTATCAGCGCCTCGACAAAAAGTCCAGCACAGCTGTCTGCCCGGCGAAATTTTCGTCAGTGGAGGATGGGGAGCTGGACCCAAGAACATCCAAGAGTGCGGCCAAGTCATCCTATAGCGAGAAAGCTGCTGGCCCACGACCTGTGGCTGTGATTGGTAAACTAGGGCCTGACCATCAGCTGACGGATGCAGAAATCAAATACTGCAAAAGTAGACTGATGCGTCATTGTCTCCGGTCCTGAAGCCAACGCGAAAGTCTATGAGACAAAGAACGGCACCATAAGGATGACGTGCTCGTCTCTGGTCAACTTCGAGTGGATCAGGACCGTGGTCAATAACGTGCCCCCCATGGGGACCACTCGCTTCGCAGTCTAAAGGAAGGCCATCTGCTTGATTCCGGATCCAGACCTGTCTACGGCTGATGTCCTATCTTGTGGGAATCAGCACGAGGCTTTGGCGAGTCCTCTCGCACACCAAGAGCAAAAACCGGGAAGGAAAGGAACTGGTGGTGGGCGTGGATGAGGCCAGTGTTAATGTCATGGGCTCACGGTACGGGAACCATCTGAGTCTCTTCTTTGGGACTATCACTTTCCATGTCTATACCAGATGAGTCGCTCGGACGGTTCCTACAGCTACCGTCCCTTGACGGTGACGCAGATTAACTTGCAGCATTCCAAAGCCGCTACTGCACTACTAAGTAGAAGGCTTACCCAGCTGCATACATTACCCCACATAACAACAGTGCAAGAGCCCTGGGTATTTAGGGGCCGTCTCTGTGGCTTAAGTCCGCTGAAAGGGGCCACGTTAATATATGACAGGAGTTCGAGTAGACCTTGGACCGGTCTTATAGTATCATCCCATCTCACTGTGACGGGTCTTGAGCAATTCTGTTGCCAAGACCTGGTAGCGGCTGAGGTGTGTTACAGAGGTAGACGCGGATGGTCAAAGTTTTTGATTGCATCTGCTTATTTTCCTTACGATGCTCTGGAAGGGCCACCACACGGGAAGGCCACTAGTCTCGTGAGGTTCTGTGAGCGGTACAATCTGGGCCTCATCCTATGTTGCGATGCTAATGTACATCATACAATCTGGCGCAGCAGCAAGTGAAATGGACGGGGCTCTCGACTATTCGAATTTATCGCGACCTCTTGCCTAGACATACAGTTTGTCAAGAATATCTTTGCATAGTGAAGAAAAATATAAAATTTTAGCCTTGATCGAGAATTGCAACAACAAATAAATAAGCAAACAAAAAATGTATGCACACATTCCACTACTGTACTTGTCTACGACTATTAGGCGCCAACAGATATTAAATAATCTCATCATCATCATCAAGTAGCGATTACAGCGCAGGGTGTTGTTGTTGTTGTTGTTGAGGTGGTTGAACATTTCTCAGCTGAAATGCTCCTAATTAGTGACCAGCACCGTTTTACTACCACTATCTCGTGTGATGATGATGTTGTGTTTTTTTTTTTTTTTGTTTCCAAGTCAGATCCATTTAGTGAGGTCCAAGTATAGCAGCAAATCCTTTATCTCGATGTCTGAGATCTCCTTAAGCTCAGGGTGAGCTTTAGCTTCATCCACAATCCTCCTATAATTTGCACGGTTCATAGCAACAGATCTCTAGCTTTTTCAGGTCGGCTATGGCTTGGTCAAGCCAAGTTAACCTTGCACGTCCTCGGGCTCGGGTCATTAGACAATTCGTTGATAAAAAAGATTTTTGGGGACGCCTGTCTTCCATGCGCACAGTGTGCCCTAACCATCGAAATCTTTGGGATGTAATGTATTTTACGACGTCTTCTCCCTGGCATAAGTTTAGCAACTCATCGTTGTAGCGTATTCGGTACGTTCCATCGTTGCAGCGCATGGGGTCAAACACCCTTCGGAGTAACTTTCGTTCGAATAAATAATCTCTCACATTACAAACACAACAACAAAAAAAGATGTTTACTCTATTTAATAACTGTCAAAACAATCTTAGCGCAACTGATGAAAACAACAAAAAAAAACGCAGTTATTTTCCGCGAATTTCATTCATTTGGGTTTTTTTTGCAAATGGTATGGAATGTGAAAGGGGTAAAAAATTATTTAGTTATAAAGTGATTGTCTTCAGTGCTTCAAGTGATCTCAGATTTGAATAAAAAAATGCCAGGAAAACGAGTTTCAAAAAATATTATTCAATTAGTGTATTTCAATCACTACAAAGACAAATCAGCCAGAGTAATCGCCGATATGTTTTCCCTCAAAATTAGAACTGTATATAATATCATAAGCCGTGCTGAAAATGAATAAAGACTCGAGTTGAAAGGGTCTACAGGTCTGCAGACCAAAAAAAATTACGCAGCGAATTTACCGTAAAATTATTAAAACTATTTATAAAAGCCCGCAAAGCAGTACAAGAGGATTAGCTCTTCAAGCGAAAAAAGACTAGGGGTTAAGAGATTCTCATGAAACTGTTCGAAAAGTGTTGCAAAAAAAAATATTCCTCAAGAGTGGCTAGGAAAAAACCCCTGTTATCAGCACAAAACGTTGATAAAAGATTGCGATTTGCCACCGAGCACATAGCGCTACCCACAGAGTACTGGGATGATGTTATTTTCTCAGATGAGACGAAAATGATGCTCTACTACCATGATGGACCCCAGAGAGTTTGGCGTAAGCCTCTCACAGCACTACAAAACACAAATATTAGCCCTACCGTAAAGATAGGAAAACTGTCAGTAATGGTTTGGGGTTGTATATCAACAATGGGAGTGGGTGAAATCAAAATTTTGGACGAAATAATGACCAAGAAAGTACCTATATCTTGATATTTTAAAAAACGAATTGACTTCCAGTATTAGAAAATTCGGCTTTGTTGACCCGGAAAACTCGAACAAATTTAAGTACAAATACTATCAAGATCTTGATCCCAAACATAAATGTTATTTATGCAGGTCCTGATTGCTTTACAACTGCACCAAAGTTACTGATACTCCCGCCCAAAGTATCGACATTAACCCAATCGGAAATTTGTGGGTTCATTCAAAAATAAAAGTAGGAAAAAGATCGGCAGCTATTTAATAAAACTGAATTAATAAGTTTCATCAGAGAAGAGTGGGGAAAAATACCGTTGGAATATGATATTCCGAAACTAATTAAATCAACTAAATAATTACTTACTCCTTTCACATTCCATACCATTTAAAAAAAAAAACCCAAGTGAATGAAAATCGCGCAAAATAACTGCATCTGTTGTTTTCATCAGTTATGCAAAGATTTTTTTGACACTTTTTATATAGAATAAACATCTTTTTTTTGTTGTTGTTTTTGTAATGTGTGTGTTTATTTAATAACTGTTAATAACTGTAATAGTCGTAGACAAGTACAGTAATGGAATGTGTGTATAAATTTTTTATTTATTTATGCAAAGATATTTTTGGCAAACTGTACATAACAAGGGCTCACATCCAACGTTTGTACTTGCTAGAGGTGATTGATCTCACCCTATTAAGCTCACAACTTGGGTGGTCAATCAAGAGGTGGAGAGTCTTTGCCGAAGATTCGTTCTCAGACCACAGATACATTGAGTTTCAGTGTGGCGAGGAGGCACAAATGCCCTTGCTCTCTAGAAACCCAGGAAAAACCGACTGGTAGAAGTTTAGGGGGGCGTTGCGGGACCTTGACGCTGCGCCACCAAGACTTTGAAAAGAACAGTAGATTGAGGCGGCTGTTGAGAAACTCAGCGCTGTCTCTGTTGAATTTTTTGAGTCAGCCTGTCTAATTCGACCTCTACCTAACCGGACTCCCGTTCCTTGGTGGAATCGAGAGCTCCAGATGTTGAGGCGTGAGTCGAGAAAGCTTCTAAACCGGGCCCTCAAGACTAACCTGGGTGAGGCCTAGGAGCGATACCGTGATGTTCAGAAGAACTACAAGAGGCTTATCCGGGAATCGAAAAAAAACCTAATTTAGGGAATTCTGCAGCGGTATTGAATCTCTTAGTGACACGGCAAAATTTGTTAGAATCCTGAAAAGGGCTCCTTCACGGAACGGGAAAGTGAGACACTCAGCTTGCTGATGGAATCTCACTTTCCTGGTAATCAGATAAGCGTCAGCCGGCAACAGCCCTTATTGATTGAGGCGATTGTCAGAGCTGCTACACCTTCTCGGCATGACTGGTTCGTTGCCAGATCTGTGGTGAATGATTTTCCATTGCCATCAAATATATTGGCGGCTACATGTCGCCCGAACCAGATGGCATATATCCTGCCATGCTGAAGGAAGGCGCAGAGTCCGTGACAGCAGCCTTGAAGAAAATATTCTCGGCATGCCTGGCACTGGCCTACATACCACGCTCTTGGAGGATGGTGAGGGTGGCTTTCATCCCAAGGTTTGGAAGAGACGACTACACTACCCTCAAAAGTGTTAGACCCCTTAGCATGACCTCCTTCATGCTGAAAAGTCTCGAACGACTGATGGAATTGCGCATACGTCAGAAGTTGCTGAAGGCTCACCCTCTGTCTCCATTTCAGCATGCCTATCAGAGTGGAAAATCCTGCGAGTCGGCACTGCAAAACCTTGTTGCTAGGGTAGAGCGGGCCATCGACAGGAGGGACTACGCTATGGGTATCTTTGTTAGAGGGGGCGTTTGATAATGCCACTTTTGACAGTATGTGCAACTCTGTTAGTAGGCACGGCGTAGACCGGGTGCTAGTAAATTGGATTCGTTCGATGCTGGCGCAAAGAATCGTTTCGGCACGAGCAAAGGAAGATCTGCTGCTGTTATCTGGGGTAAATAGAGGCTGCCCCCAAGGCAGTCTGCTCTGGTGCATGGTAATCGATCCTCTGCTCACCACCTTAAACGATCCGGGAGTCTACGCACAAGTATATGTAGTGCTACCAGAGGCTCAGTTGTGGGAAGACTCAGAAAATGAGCCCGGCAAACATTGTTTTCGCATTTTTACGGATGGCTCCAAGACCGAGCATGGCTCCGGCTCTGGGGTCTCCGTGGAATCTAGCGGGACAAATCTTCCCTTTGCTCTTGGAATGCAGGCATCTGTGTTTCAAGCGGAGGTGTATGCAGTTCAAGAAGCTATGAACTTTGTTGTGGAAAAGCGATGGAGAGGCAGATCTTTATGTGTCTGCAGCGATAGCCAAGCTGCGCTTATGGCCTTAGAGTAACACCCACAGCAACGTCGGCAGCACCGGACCACATGGCTCAGCCAATGGCTCCTGGTGCCGGCCCTTCTGACACTATCACTGCCCCGGGTAGTACCCACCCCCGGAAGCAAATAAGTGCCTCAGAAAGGTACTATCGTACCAGGCGATCCGCCTTCAGAATCCTGGAGAGACTGAAGGACATCAGACTAGAGGACCTGACTGAAGAACAGTCAGACTCCAAGGCGTGGGCTGAAGCTTTCATCACCGAACACCGGGAGAAGGCCAAAATAGACTCTGCGCAAGGCAAACGCAAACGATCGAGTGAAGGGGCATCGGCTGTAGCCAAAAGAACCAAGATGCTTGCCACTCAGACGATAAATGTTACGGCAAAGAAGTCCTTCGCGGATATAGCGAAGGAAAGCTACATACGGGCGGTGATTGATCGCAGTTCCCATGATGGTGCGATCTCTCAAGAAAACTGGGATCTGATAAACAGGAGTCTTTGGAGGGTGTACAGGGACATCCTGAAAGAGAATCCAGGACCTCCACCCAGCTGCTCGGATGCGGGATGGTTTCAATCCCGCGTCAAACTAATAAGGTGTGCTGATCAGCGATCCGTAGACCTCTACACCCTGGCGATTAATCGCATAGGGGTACCTTGGCCGGGGGCTCGTCTTGATGTCGTTCCTCGAGAAGACATTCCCAACCGGCCAAGATCGAGAGCCTGGATACCAGACTTCCATACTGACACAGAGGAAGTACTGGAACACATTAAACTAGGCAACCCTGAGCTACCTACCAGCGACTGGAAGGTAGCAAAGATTGGCGAAGTGGACGGCAAAAGAAGACTAGCAGTGATAATCCTAAACGAGGAATCACTAGACCCACTCGCCAAAAGAAACTGGAAGATAAACTATGGCTTCCAATCACTAACTCTCCATGTCTACAGACAGGATGTAGCTAATAAGAACACCTCCACAGAAAATACGACCACATCTGCAGAGGCGAACGAAGTCACAGACAACGATGAGGTGGCATCCAACTCCGGCATGGTTGGTGAACTCTTTGAAAGGGTCACCTTAGAGGATATGGGGGAGTACTCTGACCTCTCCGCTATGGAGGATGAGGAGTCTCTCCCCCTACATCCGATGAAGAGAACGCCGACCAAACCGTGGTTGGCTGCCCTTCAATAACGCATACAAGCGATGGTGAAGGTTGTACAGATCAATCTTCACCACAGTAAGGCGGCCTCGGCCGCACTCATCCTCCGTCTCGCAGAAAGAGAAGAGGATATAGTGCTCATCCAAGAACCATGGGTCATAAAAGATCAGGTTTGCGGTTTGAGCAATAAAGAATACAAATTGATCTATGTCACTGACAAAGGTAAACCCAGGTCGTGTATACTAGCAAAGAAATGTATTAATGTTTATTTACTAATACAATTTAGCGATGCGGATAACGTCATCATATCAGTGGAGTCCTGCGGAAGGACGATATGGCTTGCCTCCTCATACATGGCACATGACGCGGAGCAACCACCTCCATCACCGCTCATAAGAAGTGCAACTGAGCAAGCATCAAGATGCGGTACCCCATTCATACTGGGAGCAGATGCAAACGCACATCATCATGTCTGGGGTAGTTCAGACACAAATGCACGCGGTGAGTACATTTTTGAATTCATTATGTGCAACAATCTCTATATTAGCAATATAGGCAATACCCCTACCTTTGTAACTACTACAAGAAGGGAAGTTCTAGACATCACTTGTGTCAATGAACAAGGGGCGCAAATCTTACAAGAATGGAGAGTGTCTAAAGACAACTCCTTCTCAGATCATAGGTACCTAATGTACAATATCTCATTACCAACTAAGAAGTGCAAGCCGGTCATAAACCGCAGACGCACAAACTGGGGCGTGTTTGAAACCACACTGGCCAGCAAACTCCCTGGCGCGACACACCAAATTGACTCCGAGCTACAGCTCGACACAGCGGTTGACGAGATAACCTCAGCATTTCAACAAGCTGCGAAAGCAGCATGTCCTCAGAGAACAAGAAGAGGCAAACCGAAACCCCCTTGGTGGTCCACTGACATAGCAGACCTTAGAAGGGAGTGTAGAACTATGTATAACGAAGCGAAGAGAACTAACTCGTGGGATAGATACAAAGAATGTCAACGCAGATTTAAGTATGCCATAAGGGCAGCAAAAACAGCGTCTTGGAGAGATTTCTGTCAAAAGATAGAAAGTGTTTCGGAGACTAGCAGGCTCCGGAAAGTCCTATCAACGAGCCCAAGCAACCCTAGCTACCTCATAAAAGAGAACGGCAACTGGACAACTAGCAGTGCAGAAACACTAGAATTACTAATGCAGACACACTTTCCGGGTTGTCTCTGCAACAAAGACGGTAGAACTCAAACCACAGTTCACAACGGGAATCCCCCAACAGATTTCATAACGGAGGATAACATAAACTTTGCCATTGGCAGCTTCAGACCTTACAAATCGCCAGGTCCAGACGGAATCATCCCCGCTGATCTGCAACATACAAGAGATATGATCGCACCTATACTCGCCTTAATCTTCAAGGCGGCGATACAACTCAATTATATCCCCAAAAAATGGGCGGAAGTAAAAGTGGTATTCATTCCCAAGGGAGGGAAAACCACACACACGAAACCGAAGGACTTCAGGCCGATCAGCCTATCATCCTTTCTGTTAAAAGCCCTAGAGCGTTTACTAGATATGCATATCAAAGGAGAAATTGGCAATAAGCTATCACCGTCCCAACACGCATACGGCAAAGGCAAATCAGTGGAAACAGCGCTCCACGCGCTAGTCGACACGATTGAGAGATCACTTCACTATAAGGAATACACCCTCGCTGCCTTTCTGGACATCGAGGGTGCCTTCAATAACATTTATCCGGAGGCTATTACAACTTCGCTAACGGAAATGGGTGTAAACAGGGCACTAGTCTCGTTTATAGAACGAATGCTAACTGGGCGAACAATAATCGCAAAGTTGGGCGACACATCCGCCAAGAAATTCCCGATCAGGGGTACACCCCAAGGTGGGGTAATATCTCCACTCCTGTGGAACTTAACTGTCAATAATCTTCTTCAAGAACTTGAAAAAATGGGAGGGAAAATAATCTCATATGCCGATGATATTGTTATAGCAATCTCGGGGAAGCACCTTCCAACTTTATGCGATCTTCAACAAAGATCCCTCAATAGACTATCACTCTGGTGTAAAAGTCGAGGACTTGAAGTAAATCCGGAGAAAACGGATCTGATACTATTTAGCAGGAAACATAAAACACCTGCTCTAAAACACATACTCCTAGGAGGGAAACCACTTAGAGTAACAGAAAAGGCGAAATATCTAGGACTTATACTGGATAGAAAGCTAAATTGGGGGCTCACAGTCGCAGATAGAGTACGCAAATCCATGATGGCATTGTACTCCTGCGGAAGGCTAATTGGGAAGAGATGGGGATTGGAACCCAGAATGGTACACTGGCTGTACACAGCAGTGGTTAGGCCTATTCTCTACTACGGCATTGTAATATGGTGGAATGCCCTTGAGAAGGGGGTGAACATCAAAAAACTTGACAAGGTTCAAAGACTAGCATCTGTTCTCATAACTGGCGCGATGTCAACCACACCATCGAAAGCATTATATGCGACATTAAACTTCCTGCCAGTAGATTTGCAGGCAAAATATATCGCGCGCAGCACGGCAATAAGGCTGAACACTCTAAGCAAGTGGTCAAATAAGAGCTACGGTCACGGCAAAATCCTGGCTGGCACTTCGGAGATTCCCGGATTGGTGGACTATGCACTCCCGCCCACACTTGCCATTACATCGTTCACGACCCTCCTACCCTCAAGGGAAGAGTGGGAACGGGACGATGTAAGACAGGGCGAGTCCATCCATGTATACACAGATGGCTCAAAGCTCGAGGGAAAGGTGGGCGGAGGTGTATACTCCGAGCATCTGGGGATCTCCTTCAGTTTTCGGCTCCCCGACTACTGTAGTGTCTTTCAGGCCGAACTGATGGCAATAACGAAAGCCGCGACACTGGTACAGTGTGATGCGATATCTGGAAAGGACATCCACATCTTCACTGACAGCCAGGCGGCGATAAAATCCCTCACAAAACCATCGACAACCTCCAAGGTAGCCATGAAATGCCGCACATCTCTTAACGAGATGGCTGAGTCATTTCGCCTAAGGATAA
Source organism: Anastrepha fraterculus (assembly GCA_037575425.1). Classification (NCBI taxonomy): domain Eukaryota; kingdom Metazoa; phylum Arthropoda; class Insecta; order Diptera; family Tephritidae; genus Anastrepha; species Anastrepha fraterculus. The sequence continues at coordinate 399,401 of JAYXIM010009871.1, forward strand.
TATGGGTTCCTGGCCATCGCGACATTGAGGGTAACTGTAGAGCTGATGAACTAGCGAGACTCGGCACCAAGTTGACCGATGAGTGCATAGACAACGACATAGGCATTCCCTTACAAACATGTAAGCTACTTATCCTCGAAGGAATCGTAAGGAAAGCAAACGCAAGATGGCGCAATGAAGCCACCTGCAAAATCGCCCATCAACTGTGGCCGACTCTTAGTGCTAAACGCACAGAATCTTTGCTAAGCCAAAACAAACACAATCTTAGCACACTGATTTCAGTCATAACGGGACATTGCCTAATAGGTAGGCACGCCCAAAGGATGGGTGTGCAAGCACACGACTTCTGTAGAAGTTGTCTCGATGAGGAAGAGGAGGAGACAATCTTGCACCTTCTGTACCATTGTCCTGCTCTATCCAGACGGAGATTTGCTATTCTAGGCAAACAATTTTTTAACGAACTGGAAGATCTCAGTTCGACAGAAATAGGAGATCTTCTAAAATTTTTGAAAAGCGCACAATGGTTTTAGGGAAATAGGGAAAGCTCCCCCACGCGGCATCACAATGGGCTATGAGCCTGAGTGTGTCCCATAAGACAACCGCTTCAACCTAACCTAACCTATGGCCTTAGACAGCCCTCCAACCACATCAGGGGTAGTCAAGCCCTGTAAATCCAGGCTGAGCTATGTCGGTAGACATAATAGCCTGATGCTAACTTGGGTCCCGGGACACGTGGGTATCGCGGGTAACCAGACCACTTACTCTTTAGCTAAGATGGGCTTTGAGGCCAACTTCTTTGGCCCAGAGCCCGTTTTGCCACTCCCTTATGCGGCCATCACAGCCACGGTTAGCAAATGGGTAACTACCACCCACACGCGAGCTTGGTAGGCTGAGAGATGTTGCAGATGGACTAAACTGATGTTACTTGTCATGTCCGATCGACTGTCGTAAACCCTTCTGTCATTAAGCAGAGGGGAGTGCAGACGGCTGGTTGGACTGATGAGTTTCTCTGGGCGAAGCAAATGGAAAGGTTGAGCATCTCAGACAGTGTACTCTGCCCAGCTTGTGAAGAGGAGGATGAGACGGCGGACCACTTCCTGTGCGTCTGTCCCGCCTTCGCTGGAATCAGGTTTGAGGTCTTTGGCACTGATGTGTTAAGAAGAGACCATCTTGGCTCCTTGGCACCACAAGATCTACTCAGATTTCTTCGGAGATCGGGTAGATTTAAAGAAAATGAAAAGGGAATCCAAGTGTAGTACAATGGATTTAATTCATGTCTGAGTGCTGCACTTGTTAATTGTACCGACAAAAAAAAAAAATAATAATAATGTAAGGCCAATATTATGCACAGTAATTATAAGTAGTTTCGTCCACTTCGGTAAACGAGCGTCTTGCAATAATCCGCATCAAAACAAGACTTTTCAACATCCCGCTCATTTGCGCCCGTTCTGAGGAGAAGAACGATACGATCACATATTGCTTCTCACAGCGCCTAGAACGTTCTCAGAAGTGCTGCCACCACCACCAATCTACGTGCAGTATCATGTCTCGTTGCTTACGTATCGCCGCCGAAAAAAAAATTTGGCACGACGACGAATGTCATTTTGTCCCGCAAAGAAAGGATACTGTCTATGAAGCTACGCTGCGTTCAGGCGCAACGCGAACTACGTGGAATCGCTTCCGGGAGCTGAAAAATTAGGAAAGACGTATTATCAGCATGAAGACGTATTATCGGCCTCTCGATATACGTGAGTGCGAAGATATTGACATACTGGCCAACAGGAAAAACGCCCAAAAAAGATACCAAAACGTTCGGCGACTTACAGAAGGTTTCAAGACCGGGGCGTTTTCCGGACGGCGAGACTTGGTTTATGTATGAACCAGCATTAGCACCGATAACAACGTCAGCCTTGAAAGCCAGCCTTGCATCTCTCTTGCCTCTCTTTAGACTAAGTAGACAATTGAGTAATAAAGTCCTCTCTCGAAGAACAAAACTAACACTTTATAAGGCTCTCATATGCCAATCCTATCGTATAGTGCAGAATATTGCACAATGGCGATATTTGATGAGGTGTCCCTTGGAGTGTTTGAGGGGAAGATTCTGAAAAATATTTTTGGACCTTTGCCCGTTAGCTATAGCGAGCATCACAGGCGATGGAATAATGAGCTGTATGAGCTTTACGTCGACATAGACAAAGTACAACGAATAAAGATCCAGCGGGTTCGTTGGCTGGCTGTAAAATGGCTCGGCCGTTTGTTCTATTTTATTTTAGTATGTTGTCGCTAATACTTGGCCTCGAGACAAGTCTATCAATTGAACGTGATTTCCCCTAATTGTTTTTGGATATTCAGGAAATAATACGAGGTGTGAACTTTCAAGTCTCGCGGGCTGCGTACATTGGACTTGCGTGACAAGTGTTTACCGTTTCTTCAAAAAAAAAAAAAAAAGATCAAAGAATTTGCATAAAATTTTGTGTAATAAATGGAATTAAGTGCTCGAAAACACTTGAAATGTTGACAGTGGCATACGATAAGAGTACTCTGATCTTTTCGCAAAAGGTCGAGAAGATGTGAATGGAGACGCTCGTTCTGGACTACCCAGCACATCAACAACCGATTAAATTGTTGAGAAAGTGAAGAAAATTGTTATGTAGAATCGTTGAATCATAATTAGAGAAGTTGCTGGGGATGTCGGCAAATCGGTTGACTCATGCCATACAATCTTCTCAGAAATGTTGGGCATGAAGTGTGTGGCAGCGAAGTTCGTTCCAAAATTGCTGAATTTTTACCAAAAACAACGGGGTATGAGCATCGTTCAGGAATTGTTGAACGACGTCAACGATGATCCAGATTTGCTTAAAAGTGTCATAACTGGTGACGAATCATGGGTATATTGTTATTACATCGAAACCAAAGTCCAATCTGGCCAACGGAAAAGGCTAGGAGAGGTTATAGAGTCTGTCCAAAATGCTGCTGTCATCCAATGCTGTTCCTTCGTCTTCGAGAGGTTGATTACGTCATCTATGTAGAAATGACAACTTGTATCGATTCCGTCTCTAAGGGTATCATCGATTACCCGTTGAAAGATATTTAGGGTTTTTTTAAGCCCGGCAGTCGTCCAAACTCGCGCTTCTCGTTGATAATCGAGAACCCGTTTTTTCCCCTCTGTCACCTTCAGCCGATTTTAAGTCTAGAATCTGGATAGGATACTTGGTGGTTTTTTCGTTTAGTTTCCAAAAATCCCCCACAAGCCGCTTTTTGCGTTTGCCGTCTTCGTCGGTGCCTTTCTCGTTGAAAGATGACCGTGATAGAAGGTATTTCATTTCCTTATTTGCAAACTCTGTTGCCTCTGTAAGATATGGATACATTTTTGAAAAAACCGGTTCATTAGCAGTAGACCTGATGGACAAGTTCTTCCGGAATCGTTTCCTTGTCGATAGTTAATTTATTATTTATACATTATTTTTGTATCCCCTGTGTGCTCGCTCGTGGGTTTGTTTAACTAATTCTAACTGCCTATCTGGTTGTGCTATGTCTTCCTGTTTATTTGGTGAATATACGAATTTCAATAAAGCTAAAATGGCTATATTGGAAGCGTCTGTAGTGAGTTCAAAACCTTTCTCATAATTTGGATGGAATAATTCCACCTGCTCCTTAAAGCAGTTTTTCAGTTTATTTATGGTTTCTATGGGCGTTTGGTCTAAACTAATTTTTGGGTTCTTACTTTTATTTTTTCCGATATGAGAATTATCTCCTTTAAGATGTAAAGTTAAGGGTTTATCTAGAGCTGCATAGCTTCTTATGAATTTTCTATAGTATCCAGTAAGTCTAAAGATACTCTAAGGTCGTTGAGGGTCTCTGGTATTGGACCTCTAATTCGTCTTCGTTAGTGTCGGTGTTGTTGTCTTTGAAAATTTTCAGTTTGTCCTTTCTCAAACCAATCCACAACCTGTTGGCAGACTTTTCTGGTACTGGCGAGCACTCTTCGTTTCTCTGCAACACGAATGACATGCTGTTTTTCAGCTTTCCCGATTGCCTAATCGTTCGTCTGCATCGTGTATGTCCATCACCTGTGGCCATATGCGAGCACGAGGAGGGCAAGGTATGTCCTTAGCCACAATAAGCTTAAGCTTTTAGCTTTTCAGTGCGTTGACCAGTCCTTATTGCACTTGATTACCCTACTACCTCGAAGCATATATTCCTGCAGAATCGAAGGAAGGGAGAGAACCGCCCTGTGCTCCAACTACAAGCTTGCTTACAACGATCTTGGACAGTTTGGCCTCCGCCTGCCTCCATTTCGGCAGGACTACTCTTCGGTGCCTGATCGATCACATCATGTGATCGGTTTCGTTTCGTCGCATAAGTTTTTTTTTAAATGATCTCTTTGGGTGTTTGGGGTTGGAGGCCAGCAGGTTGTCCTCTTCTGAAGACGGTATGGTTTTGCAGCTTGGCACGAATTTAAATGTATCTGTTTTTTTCTGCGTTTTTAGACATAATCTAGTTCTTACAGTTGTTTTGCCAGCCTTACGTGGAGCTCCACGACCTACGATTGCAAAGGGGAAATAATGGAGTTTTTCGCGGCAGCGCCCCATAACGCGGTAAGGACACAGTTACTCTCAAAGACGGCCAGGTATTCGAGAGAGAAGCTCCGCTAGTGATGTACATGTTTAAGTTCCCTGCACCAGTCCAAGCACACCTTGACTTAGGAATCGGTTGCGTTTTAGTTTTCGGAATCTCTCCAAGAATCTATCCAACATGGGTGAACCTGAGATGGCATAGCTTCTTGTTGCATTGACGCTACTTGAGCCCTTTCACCGCAGCAAGGTATAAAACCGTAGAAGCAATTTACGGGAAATTGCGCCTTTATTTTCAGACACCCCGTTATCGAATAGGTATTTTAATTTTATTCCTCCGAAGGTCCTACATATCTAGGGGAGGAGAGACTGATCCCTAAAAAATGTTCTTCATCCAAAACCTCCAATACTTCTTCATTCTGGTTAGAGTGTTCGTCCTGTCCCTTTTGGTAATCATAATAGCCACCATCATTATAACCCAAGACTTCAGTGTTCGGGTCGTTGAAGCTCCCTATTATCAGCAGTGCACCAGGACTGACGTATTGAACTATTCACCCAACATCGGTGAATAATATGAATACTGAATATGCTTTAGCCTATGTAAGTAGTTTTTCAATGTGTGATAATGACAGCAGCGGTTTTACAATGTGCTTCGGAACTTAAGGCCTTCTGCATATAAACGACTCCGAATCGTGTATTCGGATGGCACCATTTTTCCTTAAAATTGCGTGCGCTTCTCGCAACGACAAGTTCGGCTTTGTTACAAACAAGTCAATGATCTTTTGATCTTGCTTTGGAGAGGTATTTGTTTTTTGGGCCTTGTCCGGCGAATTCGCCAACGTTTTTAACTTCGGTATACCCATTTGTTTATGAACGTCCTCGACTTCTTCAGATTTTCGCGCAGACACGCGCGATATTTTTGTTCCTTTCGGTTGGGTGCATAGGAACTCTGCTTCAAATCATAATCTTAATCTCGATCGCAAATGCCTGAGAGAGGTGTGTCATTCTTCTGTTTTTAAAGTTTTTATAATGGCACTTTTTAAGTTTATTAACACTCGTTGCACAGTTTTATAAGGTTCATTTGGCTTTTTTATAATTTGAATAACGTCACTTTTTTGCTTTCACCAATGTTTGTTTCCCAAAGATTTAATTAATATTTTTCATTTGCTCTTGAGCTTCAACGTTAAAGGCATTAGCTACGAATATTAAAATACTGAAATATTCAGTCATAAAGTAAACTAAAACCATATTTGACACTTGTGAGTTTAACACTTTAAGGTTTATCAGCACTTATTCTTAAAAAAAAAAGTAGGCTTCGATTGAAATATTTTTTTATATAAAGGGGATTATTTTTGAAAATATGTAATATGCAAATGCAATTTGGAGTGCTGGAAAAAATAATTAACATTTTTTGTCGTCATTTCGTCTCCTGCTGCAGGATTTTGGCATTGCCGCCATTTCGTCTCAAGCTAGAGGACTTTGGTATTGCCGTCATTTCGTTTCAAATATCAGGATTTTGGTTTCCTTACTGATCAACAGCAAGATTTTGGCTTCCTTACTGCATGATTTTGGTTTCTCTGGTCAACATTTGTACACCCCCACTACCTAAGTTTTGTGCTGTCTGGGAAAATAATTCTTAGTTCAACATTTTGGCGCCCAACGTGGAGAACTTGTGAAACTTCATTGCCTAGATTTGCATTTAGCGGCCGTCGAAGATCTAGAAATACAACAACAACTGCTCATCTAATCACATTTTCACAAAAGCTAGCACACTCCAAAAGGCTGCAGTTCATCCGTCTGCTGTCTCTGCTTCGATTGCTGCTTCAAAGACTACTTCTGCCTCTCACGATGCTGATGTTTGTTTTATTATGCTTATGTTAGATCAGCTTCTGTTGATGCTGCTAGTAATGTGACTCGTAGTAATCCGCCCCCGCCATTGAGTACTTCTGCTTCTACACCTGCTGCATTTACTACTCGAACCTTTACTAAAGTGGCTTCCAAAGTATATGCAAATAAAATCTCCCTTTCGCATTCAAACAAAAGCTTGGATGCCTCCGTTCTTAACTCATAGATAAATAACATAAACAACGATGTTAATAACGCTGTTAATATTAGTAAACTTATTGAAAGGAATAAATGCAGTAAGCTATCGAATATCGTCGCTTCTAATGAAAATAAAGAAGTACATGTTGTAACTCGCATGAGTTGGCTTCATTTATCTTCATTTCAGTATCTGAAAATGATATTATTGCGTACGAGTATGTGCTAAGGCATAACTTGGCTGACAGTTCTCACTCCGCTTGCCATAGGTTAATCAAAAAAAAAAATATGCCGCTAAGCTCAAATAAAAAAGTAAATTTTAAACTCGGAGTCAATACTGTCATATACAATAAGATTTTATCACCAGCCCTGTGGCCATCTGATGTGAAAGTTTGACCGATTCGTTTTTTTTCTACGAGAGGAAATACCCATAGTTACCAATAGCAATGCGAATTTAACCAATAAACATCTTAAAATATATTTTCAAAATTCTTCTGGCATAAGACAAAATCTAATGCCAGAGAACGTTAATGTATAGAGAAGTCTCAATGGCAGGAACGTATGGAATTTCTAGGGGTACTCGTCTCGCGAAGACAATTTCACCACCGACACATTTTTCAACAAAAATTAACAGTGAGAGGCTGAATTATGTAAATTTAGCAGCAGCCGATAAGAATTTGTTGATGATTAGAAGCAAAGAATGTTAGGTAGCTTTTTAATATGACCTATATATTTGAATTTTTCCAAATCATCCAAAATTATATACATATGTTATGTCTGTCTGTCTGGTGTCTGTAAAACTTTGTTGAATCCCTTCAACTGAATCAAAATCCTCTATAGAAAACGCTTCATTACCAGGCGCACAGGAAGATGGCATATGCAAATGTAAATTTGTGAATTTATATACATACTAGCAACCCGCCCAGCTTCGCACGGGTATAAAATATGTACCCTATGTCACTCACTGAAAAAATTATTAAAATCGATCCAGTAGTTGTGGCTTATTCATTACTGCCCGTGGCCCGCACGCGTTAAATTTGGAGTAAAACAATTCCCCTTTTTTTATAGCATGAAGATTTCCTGCTATCTTTGGGATATCTAAATTCATACCCTACATTTTTGCATATTAACTTTTTGCATTTTTACATATGTGTTTATTTTATTTTTACAACAATTACTATATTACAGAATGTCTTTATATACAACGTTCATAGCCTTCTTGTCATTAGACAATACAAACATGTTTTCTCTAGAGGTTACTCTTGAAAGAGCGACATACAGTTGGCCATGTGAAAAACAGTCAACACTCAAATCTAAGCCTGCAACGTTGAAGGTTTGACCCTGAGATTTATTAATGGTCAGTGCAAAAGATGTCTTTACCGGAAATTGTAAGCGTTTAAATTGGAATGGTAGATCCGATGGTATCAGAGGGATTCGGGGAATCAATACATCTTCTCCGGTACCACATCCTGTGAGTATTGTGCACTCTATTATGAAAGTTTTCAGTGATTTTACCAGCAAACGCGTGCCATTGCAAAGTTAAGGTGGACTTAGGTTTCTTAATAAAATAACAGGACAACCTATTTTCAGCTCCATTTTGTGAGGAGGGAGTCCAGACGGGTTCAAAGAATTTAGAAATTCTGTAGGAAATTGAACAGCTTCTTCCAAGTCGAGAACAGTATCGACCGAGTAGTATATTTTCGTCGGCGCATCAATCTTTGAAATAATCAAGTTATTTACTTTATCTACTTGTTCGTTAGTTGGTGACAGAATAGCTCTTTCTTTAAACCAAGATATTGTCTTATAACTTATGTTATCAATGTCAGGATAGACATTGTTGACTAACTCTTGGATGTTGTCTATCAAAACACAAAGGTTTTCTAGGTTAATCCTTCCCTCACTTTGTATTAATTCTCCATTGCCAACTTTTAGTAGCATCTCTGGAAATAGCCTGTTCTCACGTGAAGATGACGAAACCCTCATATTAGTTTTAAGATCTAATTTATTGACATGCGACCAAAGGTGGGATCTTTTTAGCGAAGCATTTATTTCGTCAGCACGTGTTCCTCGAGTCACAACTGGTAGGATTTGACGGAAATCTCCTGAGAACAGAATTGTACATCCACCCATAGGTGAATTTTTGTTGCGCAAATCGCGCATTGTCCTATCCAGTGCTTCCACAGACGTCTTGTTTGACATGGTAGCTTCGTCCCAGACTATTAATGAGCAGTCACGCATCAATTTTCCTGTATTGCTCTGTCTAGAAACACTACAGACGCTGTTATCATCATCGATTGCGATTTTCAGCGGGAGCTTGAATGTAGAGTGTGCGGTTCGGCCTCCTTCCAAAAGAGTAGCGGCAATGCCGGATGACGCAACAGCTAACGCAATTTTTCCGGTAGATCTCACTTTTTTTAAAAGCAGATTGATTAAAAATGTTTTTCCTGTGCCTCCTGGGGCATCAAGGAAAAACAATTTCCCTTCATTGTTATCAATTGTTGATAGTAATGCAGTGAATACTTTTTTCTGATCGATGTTTAATCGTGGCTCATCTTGAGCTATATTTTGTAAAAGTCTCGTTTGATCGTATGATGTTTCTCTTGTGTACTCGGCACTATTAGTTAAATCAGAGTTAGTAGTATTAGCTGGCATCGGCAGCCCAAAATCCTTGATCGTTTTACCCGAAAGTAATTGCACTATTTTGTTTAATTCAAATAATGCTTCGTCAAATATGTTTTGGTCATATTGTACATCAACAGAGTTTGACTCTTGCCGTCGCCGAATCAGAATATCACTGGCCATATTTTCTTGAAATTTATTCCATAGACTAACAGAATCAGTTACTTGACAAAACACTACTATGACGGCAAATAAATATCTTAATGATGTAGCTGAACTACAAACAGCTGCTTCTGATAATGTATTTTCCCAGTGAGAATCGCCTTCCAAGAACCCCATAGCTTTGCATGCTGCTTGATAAGTATTGTAAACAACACCTTGTAAAGTTCTTAGGTGAGCAAAGGATGTCGGGCCTTTTACAATATGAAGTAACATTCTCAGATAAAAGCATTCGCTGTTGTTGGGATGAATCACATAGACTCTGCCAAGAGCATCCGTTTTTTTTACTCCGGGGAAACCATCAACCGCAGTACCTTTTTTTCGCCGTTGAAAAGCTTTAGAACTCTGGTTCCATGTATAGTAACTTGGAACTCTGTCATATGTCAGTGTTTTCGCGAAATCATCTTGAGCACATAACTTGAAGAATGCTGTCAATGTTGTATCCGGCGGGTTATTAATAACTTCTTGTATATTGTTCTCAGTAAAATATACCCTTTGTCCATTTTCTAAATGAACTGCAAGGTGGACAATTGTGGGAGACCGGTCGAGCACTTCGAATGATAAAATCCTCCATACAGCTTCAGAGCTTAATAGCTTAATAGCATAACCATTTTCTCCACGACATAGCATCAAAGGATATTGTAAGCTGTCATAAGATCTGTGTAACTCTGAAATTTTTTGCAAATTATCATCACGACTATGCAATACAATATCTCTTTTGTCAAATTGCTGTCCGGCTATCACCACTGCTACTTCACTCGGGGAAGGCGCATTGTATCGTCCTCTGTGTTCTCCAACAGGAACTTTATTTGCATGGATTACGACATTAAAGTCAGGAGTATCTGCTGGAACACTCTCAATCGCAGTTTTGAAAGACTGAAAATGATATTATTGCGTACGAGTATGTGCTAAGGCATAACTTGGCTGACAGTTCTCACTCCGCTTGCCATAGGTTAATCAAAAAAAAAAAATATGCCGCTAAGCTCAAATAAAAAAGTAAATTTTAAACTCGGAGTCAATACTGTCATATACAATAAGATTTTATCACCAGCCCTGTGGCCATCTGATGTGAAAGTTTGACCGATTCGTTTTTTTTCTACGAGAGGAAATACCCATAGTTACCAATAGCAATGCGAATTTAACCAATAAACATCTTAAAATATATTTTCAAAATTCTTCTGGCATAAGACAAAATCTAATGCCAGAGAACGTTAATGTATAGAGAAGTCTCAATGGCAGGAACGTATGGAATTTCGAGGGGTACTCGTCTCGCGAAGACAATTTCACCACCGACACATTTTTCAACAAAAATTAACAGTGAGAGGCTGAATTATGTAAATTTAGCAGCAGCCGATAAGAATTTGTTGATGATTAGAAGCAAAGAATGTTAGGTAGCTTTTTAATATGACCTATATATTTGAATTTTTCCAAATCATCCAAAATTATATACATATGTTATGTCTGTCTGTCTGGTGTCTGTAAAACTTTGTTGAATCCCTTCAACTGAATCAAAATCCTCTATAGAAAACGCTTCATTACCAGGCGCACAGGAAGATGGCATATGCAAATGTAAATTTGTGAATTTATATACATACTAGCAACCCGCCCAGCTTCGCACGGGTATAAAATATGTACCCTATGTCACTCACTGAAAAAATTATTAAAATCGATCCAGTAGTTGTGGCTTATTCATTACTGCCCGTGGCCCGCACGCGTTAAATTTGGAGTAAAACAATTCCCCTTTTTTTATAGCATGAAGATTTCCTGCTATCTTTGGGATATCTAAATTCATACCCTACATTTTTGCATATTAACTTTTTGCATTTTTACATATGTGTTTATTTTATTTTTACAACAATTACTATATTACAGAATGTCTTTATATACAACGTTCATAGCCTTCTTGTCATTAGACAATACAAACATGTTTTCTCTAGAGGTTACTCTTGAAAGAGCGACATACAGTTGGCCATGTGAAAAACAGTCAACACTCAAATCTAAGCCTGCAACGTTGAAGGTTTGACCCTGAGATTTATTAATGGTCAGTGCAAAAGATGTCTTTACCGGAAATTGTAAGCGTTTAAATTGGAATGGTAGATCCGATGGTATCAGAGGGATTCGGGGAATCAATACATCTTCTCCGGTACCACATCCTGTGAGTATTGTGCACTCTATTATGAAAGTTTTCAGTGATTTTACCAGCAAACGCGTGCCATTGCAAAGTTAAGGTGGACTTAGGTTTCTTAATAAAATAACAGGACAACCTATTTTCAGCTCCATTTTGTGAGGAGGGAGTCCAGACGGGTTCAAAGAATTTAGAAATTCTGTAGGAAATTGAACAGCTTCTTCCAAGTCGAGAACAGTATCGACCGAGTAGTATATTTTCGTCGGCGCATCAATCTTTGAAATAATCAAGTTATTTACTTTATCTACTTGTTCGTTAGTTGGTGACAGAATAGCTCTTTCTTTAAACCAAGATATTGTCTTATAACTTATGTTATCAATGTCAGGATAGACATTGTTGACTAACTCTTGGATGTTGTCTATCAAAACACAAAGGTTTTCTAGGTTAATCCTTCCCTCACTTTGTATTAATTCTCCATTGCCAACTTTTAGTAGCATCTCTGGAAATAGCCTGTTCTCACGTGAAGATGACGAAACCCTCATATTAGTTTTAAGATCTAATTTATTGACATGCGACCAAAGGTGGGATCTTTTTAGCGAAGCATTTATTTCGTCAGCACGTGTTCCTCGAGTCACAACTGGTAGGATTTGACGGAAATCTCCTGAGAACAGAATTGTACATCCACCCATAGGTGAATTTTTGTTGCGCAAATCGCGCATTGTCCTATCCAGGGCTTCCACAGACGTCTTGTTTGACATGGTAGCTTCGTCCCAGACTATTAATGAGCAGTCACGCATCAATTTTCCTGTATTGCTCTGTCTAGAAACACTACAGACGCTGTTATCATCATCGATTGCGATTTTCAGCGGGAGCTTGAATGTAGAGTGTGCGGTTCGGCCTCCTTCCAAAAGAGTAGCGGCAATGCCGGATGACGCAACAGCTAACGCAATTTTTCCGGTAGATCTCACTTTTTTTAAAAGCAGATTGATTAAAAATGTTTTTCCTGTGCCTCCTGGGGCATCAAGGAAAAACAATTTCCCTTCATTGTTATCAATTGTTGATAGTAATGCAGTGAATACTTTTTTCTGATCGATGTTTAATCGTGGCTCATCTTGAGCTATATTTTGTAAAAGTCTCGTTTGATCGTATGATGTTTCTCTTGTGTACTCGGCACTATTAGTTAAATCAGAGTTAGTAGTATTAGCTGGCATCGGCAGCCCAAAATCCTTGATCGTTTTACCCGAAAGTAATTGCACTATTTTGTTTAATTCAAATAATGCTTCGTCAAATATGTTTTGGTCATATTGTACATCAACAGAGTTTGACTCTTGCCGTCGCCGAATCAGAATATCACTGGCCATATTTTCTTGAAATTTATTCCATAGACTAACAGAATCAGTTACTTGACAAAACACTACTATGACGGCAAATAAATATCTTAATGATGTAGCTGAACTACAAACAGCTGCTTCTGATAATGTATTTTCCCAGTGAGAATCGCCTTCCAAGAACCCCATAGCTTTGCATGCTGCTTGATAAGTATTGTAAACAACACCTTGTAAAGTTCTTAGGTGAGCAAAGGATGTCGGGCCTTTTACAATATGAAGTAACATTCTCAGATAAAAGCATTCGCTGTTGTTGGGATGAATCACATAGACTCTGCCAAGAGCATCCGTTTTTTTTACTCCGGGGAAACCATCAACCGCAGTACCTTTTTTTCGCCGTTGAAAAGCTTTAGAACTCTGGTTCCATGTATAGTAACTTGGAACTCTGTCATATGTCAGTGTTTTCGCGAAATCATCTTGAGCACATAACTTGAAGAATGCTGTCAATGTTGTATCCGGCGGGTTATTAATAACTTCTTGTATATTGTTCTCAGTAAAATATACCCTTTGTCCATTTTCTAAATGAACTGCAAGGTGGACAATTGTGGGAGACCGGTCGAGCACTTCGAATGATAAAATCCTCCATACAGCTTCAGAGCTTAATAGCTTAATAGCATAACCATTTTCTCCACGACATAGCATCAAAGGATATTGTAAGCTGTCATAAGATCTGTGTAACTCTGAAATTTTTTGCAAATTATCATCACGACTATGCAATACAATATCTCTTTTGTCAAATTGCTGTCCGGCTATCACCACTGCTACTTCACTCGGGGAAGGCGCATTGTATCGTCCTCTGTGTTCTCCAACAGGAACTTTATTTGCATGGATTACGACATTAAAGTCAGGAGTATCTGCTGGAACACTCTCAATCGCAGTTTTGAAAGACTGTATGTAGCAATTATGAGAATGTAACATATCTTGGAGAGATCTAATCAAATCTCTATCAATTGGCCGTGCAACACTTGAACACCTCGTAGATGCTTGTGTATCTGGATATGCAATAAAATATATTTGCAGGAATTTGTGATCATCGGGTCGAAGTGGTAGCAAGCTCCCAGCTAAGTGGTATACTTGCCCTTGGATTTTAAATGTAGGCATGAAGCCACGCTCAACGACTTGCTTACTCTTAAAAGAGGTCATTTGAAATGCGTTATTGTAATGGCGTATATAGCGCATGAAATGATTAGATTTCTGATGATCACCCGTAAGAAGAGAGTGAAGTGGTTCAGGTGGAGGGAGAATTTCTTCTAATTTGACTTTTCCTTGTAAACAACACATACCTTTCGATTCGTCCTTGAATTTCAATGCGAAGCAATGTTCACACACTACTGACATAGTACCTATTGATACTATTCGGTCGTCCTTGTAAGAAATCGAAGGATCATAATTCATGGCCGAATTTTCTTTACTCACCCATGAATTAGTAACTCGTGCTGATGATTCTCTGGCTCTCTTTATTCGATGTCTGTCCTTATCTCGGGTGCGGCGAAGCTCACGCTCTCTTGAAGATTCTCCCTCTCTCTGAGCTCTATATCTATCCCGAAGCTGACTGAGTCGAGCCTCACGCTCTGCTGACGATTCTCTGTCCCTCTGAACCGTATGCCTATCTCGATCCCGGCTGCAACGAACCTGACGCTCTACTGAAGATTCCCTCTCTCTCTCAGCTCTATATCTATCCCGCATCTGACTGCGGCGAGCCTCACGTTCCGTTGACGATTTTTCATCTCTTGCTGAACGTAGTCTTCTGGCATCCACTGTACTACGACCTATGTTCGAACGACGACGTCTTCCAGCCATGACTTTATAATTTTTGTGAAAATTTACTCAGTTCTATATGTATGATTACCTATCCACAAATTGTCATATTATTAGTATGTGCCGCAGTTAAAAATATGTAAATACTTACCATTTAGAAACAAAAGATAATTACTGATGTAATATCTTGAAAAATATTTTTTTCAATTATATGCTGTAAAGAGTCATATACATAGATCTATATTAAAACAACAATGTATTTAAGGTATTTAATTGGTTAAGGATTAATGATGTACCTATTTGCTGAAATCACTTCGAAAATAAGCTATTAGTTGTCGTAAAAAGTAAATGACAAAAAATGTTATTGTATGGAATCGATAGCAAACTAAACGCGCTCCGAATCAATAAAAACTATTCAAAAACTGTATTTTAACACGTTCCCTGTCCCAATACAAAAATGCAAAATTGACCGACACGTCCAACAGCGTTTTTTGAATAATTAGTTTTTTTGTAGTCATAGCTTTATATAATACTAATAATTAAAAAAAACGGATGTAGGGTATTTCTACCTGAAACACATATGGTCCATGAGCGTAGAGGGACATTTTTGCTTCTGCACGTTCATGAAACACATGTGGTTTATATACCCCCTGACGCACATATGGCTCAGGAACGTATCAGTGCTTATCAGGCGCACGTTTCCTGAACCATATGTGGCTCAGCGGACAGGGAACGTGTTAATTATGTGGGATTTACTAATATAGAACGTGAAAATAGCGTTTTATTTCGCTGTAAAACTAATAATTAAAAAAAACGGATGTAGGGTATTTCTACCTGAAACACATATGGTCCATGAGCGTAGAGGGACATTTTTGCTTCTGCACGTTCATGAAACACATGTGGTTTATATACCCCCTGACGCACATATGGCTCAGGAACGTATCAGTGCTTATCAGGCGCACGTTTCCTGAACCATATGTGGCTCAGCAGACAGGGAACGTGTTAATTATGTGGGAATTACTAATATAGAACGTGAAAATAGCGTTTTATTTCGCTGTAAAATTGTATGTGCATATAATTACATGGAATTCAGTACATACATAGATACATATGTACATACGTCCGAAATGAAATAATGCGAGCGATTCGTAAATACATACATACATACGTCACCATACGATGTAATTCAACATTAAAGAGGTGTGGTGAGATTATCGCTTAACGCCTGTTGCTTCATTCGGTTGACAGCGAACAAACACACAAACAGCTTTTTTTGGAAAAAGAGCTGCTTTTGTTTAAACAATTTTGGTTAAATAACAAATATATCAATTTTTTTTTTGATGCAGAACGAAAGTAAATATTTCAAAGTTAAACTCTAAGAAAGTTTCATTTTAATTGGTTGATTCGTTTATGATTTATGGCCGTGAAAACAAAAAAATTATGTTTTTTGCCACATTTTGACCGATTGCCACGCCCCCTTTATATATTTCTTCACATTACATAGATATAAACCTTCCTCTTCAATCAATCTATCTTTAAAAAAAAACCGCATCAAAATCCGTTGCGTAGTTTTAAAGATTTAAGCGATTACGTGGACATAGGGACAGAAAAAGTGGCTTTGTTTTATAATATGTAGTGATGCGCATATGTATATGCTGTGTGTATGTATGCTCACTAGCGACAGCTCAAAATAAAACGGTGAACTTCTCAAGAAATCCAGCGCGCACTCATGGCGCAGCGCATATTCATATGGCCTTTGGAGATGATCCAGCATGCTTGACTGAGCTTTGTGTGTGTTAGTGCAGTCGGGTGTCGTCGTGTCACACATACTTGTTGTCGGCTTTTGAATGATGAAAATCAAAAATTTTAGATATTAGCGTCAAGCACCCGACACGCACACATATAAAGTTCTTGTCAACAATGCTTGATCGTGTCCAAAGGCCAATAGGCACAGCATTGTACATATACACATATTTACGTACATATATTGATGCATACATATGTACGAAGCCGCGGGCACTCGACTTGACAAAAATTCAAGATTTATCAATTATTGGCAAATAATTCTACGCGAAATATTCCAATATTGACTATTTTCGAATTGTCGAGAAAATTGGCATATGGGCGGCTCGTTTTATGAATGAAAGTACTTGCTCTTAGAACTATGAGCTCGAATTTATCAATGAATTTTTTGATGATGAGTTTTTGTTGCACAGTACAATAGTTGAAACTGTTCGGCGCCGCCGCGACTGTTCAGCGCTATGTCAACTAGAATGATGGCCGCTACGCCTGCGCCTAAGACTGCATTTTGTTCTTGTAGTCGCGAGGCATAGAATTTTAGCTTTGAACGCCATACGCATTTTGACGAATAAAGTGAGTGCCCTGTGTGTGTGGTTGTATGTACATGCATATGTGTATATTAATAAGCATTGATTTGCTTGAATTCAATTCACATATTTATATTTGCATATGTCATATTCCTGTGTGCCTGGTAATGAAGCGTTTTGTATACAGAATTTTTTGATTTGATCAATTGATATAGATATATGTAGGTATAGTTAGGGCATCAAGTGTGCATATACGCACATGCACATATGTACGTCGATGCATATGCAGAAGGAGTTGTTTTAGCATTTGCAGGAATTCGATCATTCGAATATTTACTCCCTAATTATTGCATGAAATATGATAAGGCGATGCTCGTGAGGTAGGTCGTGTTGCTTCAGTGCATACATACATATGCGTGCAACACTATATTTATTAAAGATGCAATAGAACTTAGTTGTCCCATATATGTATGTATGCAAATACGTTTCTTTGAAGTTTTCTCTTATTTATTTTAAATTTCAAAGTTTTGTACTATCTATAAAATGCATACATATATGAATTATTCCCTGTAATATACATAGGTAAATTTAAAAAAATGTTACATAAATATGAAAGGCAATGCGTCGTGAGATAGGTCATTGTTGCTGCAGTGCGTGTGCACATACATACATTTGTAACACTATAAGAATTGAAGATGCAATTGAACTTTTGCACAAATATAACTAACAAAATATATGTATATATACATATATTGATATACATAATATATATATTCATTAATATACCAATATGCTCTTTGAATTCTTGTCTAAAATAATTTCGACTCGATAAATTAGTAAAAATTTTCATCAAATTTACTAAAACGCACACAACAAAATGTGAGCATTAAAGTTACTTTGATATTAAATGTTGGATTTTAAATCTTTATTTGGTTGTATTTGTTTGAAAATATAAATTGAATAAATTTTCGTTTATCAAGGGAACATAGAAATGCACAAGCAAATGCCTTGCAAAATGCCGTCGGCATTCGTCAATTTGATTTCATACAGAAACCAAAAACTGAGCAGAGCCAATGTACTTGTACATAATTCACTGTAATCAGCTCTGTTAAGAACTTCCCCGCCTTCGAGTTGAGCGAGGTGAAACAGTGTTCGCCGTTTCACTTCATTTTTGACAATTCACACTATTCGTAGCTCGTGAGAATTCTCTATATTTAACGTTCTCTGTTTGGTGTTAGGGAAAAGAAAATAACAGAAGACTTGTACATTTTTCTTTCATGCTTATTTGCCGTCGGCATTTTGCATGCGCAAATGGATTATTTCTTGTGAGATGAATATTTTAATTCTAAGTAGCGCAATAGCACCGTAGGCCTAAGTTGTTAGTGTTCTCTATCAATTAGTGTTATATTTCATATTGCTCTAATAAATAATAATAACAATAATTCTAAGTATATACATGCATGAATATGAAATTTTAAGTATCTAATTGACTAAATTGTATTGAATTTAGGTCTATTATCAAAATTATTCAAATATCATAACATAAAAAATAACTTTGTAAACCATTCATTTACATCAAGGTTTATTATTCAGCAATATGTTGTACTTTTTTGCTGTATGTATGTATATTCGTATACTACAAAGTGTTGAATATATATAACATCTACCATCCATATTCATGTGGGCAGAAAAAAATCTTGATTTGCCTCAAAACCCAGCTCATACATATCTCCATATAAAGAATTCAAAGCATATAGACAAACGTATGCAAACATATTTCTAATATATGTACATATGTGTGTATGTATGCAAAAATCACATTTCTCTTTCATGCTTATTTCCCGTAGGCATTTCGCATGCGCAAATGGATTACTTCTTGTGAGATTAATAAATTAATTCTAGTATATGCATGCATGAATGGGAAATTTTAAGTATCTAATTAACTAAATTGTAATGATATTAAGTGCATTATCAAAATAATTTCAAAATATCCACATAAAAAATTGCCTTTGTAAACCATTCATTTGCATAAACGGTTATTATTCGACAATATGTGCCCTTTTTAAATTTGTATATCTATATGTACTATGTATATTCATATACTAAATAGATATAACATCTACCATCCATATTCATGTGGGCAGAAAGAAAATCTTGACCTGCCTCAAAACACAGCTCATACATATCGCACCCTAAATACAAAAGGGGCACAACTCAATATTTTCCACACTCGAGCTTGACTTGAGCACAGAAAACAAACTATGTGACATATCACGCTGAAATTTGCCATGTAAGCTTATAACAGTCCTACCAAAAAACAAAAAATTTATTTTTGCCATATGTCATCCGCGGACCGTTTTATTGATAACGTCTCGCTCATATTTCAGCACAAGGTACATTTTGAGTTGTGACCCTTTTGTATTTAGGGTGCGATATGTATCTACATATAAAAAATTTAAAAGCAAATAGACAAACGTATGCAAACATATTCCAAACATATGCAAAAAAACTCATCTAAACCTTATTCGCGTACATATACATATGTATGTATGTATGCACATACATATGAGTACATATGTTGGGACAATGTACATACATATGTACGTAAAGGTTTCTATTCTAAGCAAAACAATGAATATTCGTATATACATATAACCGCACATACTTACTTTATGCCTCTACATGTGTATGCTTCAAAACTAAAATTCTAAGCCTAGCGACTACAAGAACAAAATGCATTCCTAGGCGTAGCTGTTGCGGCCATGATTATTTACCCGCGACGGCGCTGAACAGTTTCAAATATTAAAAAGCACAACAAAAACAAATTCATTGATAAGTTCGAGCTCATATTTCTACGAGCAAAGTACTTTCATTCATAAAACGAGCCGCCCATATGCCAATTTTCGCGACCATTCGAAAATAGTCAATATTGGAATATTTCGCGTTGAATTATTTGCCAATATTTGGCAAATCTTGAATTTTTGTCAAGTCGAGTGGCCGCGGCTCCGTACATATGTATGCATCAATATATGTATGTAAATATGTGTTCTCAATTCTCGACAGCAATAGCAAATCGAAATATTTTTTCTGTCGCAAGTGCTCGCAGCCTCATATGTATGTATGTCTATGGAAGTTTGTAGGCATGTATTTATGTATATGCGTGTTTGCTTTTGCACGTCCATATGAACGATTTTTCATATGCAGATATTCATTTGATTTAGCTGAACGAATATATTGATTTTGTAAGGAAATCCTGTCGAATTAAATTATTGGTATACATATGTTCATTTAAGTTCTTCTTACCAAATAAATATTATTATCCTTAAGAAAATTGAAACACTAGTTTTTTTAATCTCTATTTTTTTGTTTTTACCAACAAGTAGGTTAACTACTCATATATAGTTTATATATTTTACAATACTATAAATAATATATAAAATTGTGAAAGCACGAATTAGGAAATTGTTCTTATATATATTATAACAATTTCTCACACGACTTCGATATTGACATCGATTAAGTCATATCAGATATCAATCGCGCTACTATGTACTGCACTTCGTGTGCTGTGGAATGAGTATTAATACCCTGACTAGCTCGGACCCGATAAAAGAAATTTTCTAGACAATCTTGGTTTAACTTTCCAAGGAAAATAAATTTTAAATTTTAATGCTGTTGAAAAAGTTCCTCGCACAATTCCAGCATCGATTTTATTCTAGTACGAAAGCCTTGGATACATTTAATAGTAGAATATGCACGCATATTGTAGACATTGGACTAAAGAACTCGAAGTAACTTAATAGTCTTTCAACTTTGCCCCTATCATCCCGCTTCAGAGGAGACCTTAATGGATTTGTTGACTGGAAATGCTTTGCATCGAGTTCATCAAAAAGATCATTCATTTCTTTAACAAATATCTGCGTGGGCTTGGCAAAATTTATAAGTTTTCGTCATTACCAAATAAATTTTGACTACACATCATGTAAATACCTGACGCTACCGAATTGTTCAATACTTGTGTTGCGCGTGAAACTCTAATTTTTTTCGAAAATGCTTGGGTAAATATGAGCCTCCGTCAATTTTGGGCAAATTTTAAAATTGGAATTCTTTTGATCAATATCAAATAACTTCATAATGACCTTAAAGCTTGCAGTGCCATGGGCGGTTGGAATATCATATTTCATAAATACATTACGGATGGACTTTATGAGATGGCAATAGCCAAACATGCAAAAATTGGATATTTATGCACGACAACGATTCCAAACATACTGCGGGACTGGTCAAAAACTGGCTTTCGCAGGAAAATATTACCCAGCTCGATTGGCCAGCACAAAGTCCGGATTTAAATCCAATCGAAAACTTGTGGAATGATGTGAAGACGATGGTTGGACAAAAAAAATTTAAAAATATCGATGAACTTTGGGAAGGTGTACAGGAAGCATGGAACTCTATTCCTTTGGACAGGTGCCAAAAGTTAATAGAGAGTTTACCACGCAGGTGTGAAGCAGTTATACAGACGGCTATTCTACCAAATATTGATATGGTAAATAATAATAGTCAACAATGTTTTCTCAATTCTTACAAATATTTCATATTTTTTACAGAAATCAAAACTGCGCTAAGTCTTTGTCCAAATCCCACTATGACTAAATAAGAATTACTTCTATTTTATCATATTTTTACTAGGGAAAACTGTCTACTTTAAGTTATTTTGTCTTATAATAAAGTGTTAAAAAAACTGGACTTAATTTGATTTCATATCATTTAATCGAGCATTATATTAAACTCTTTTTAAGTGCGCTAAACGTTTGACCATAGCTGTATGTCCTATGCTAATATATGTATATAAACATGCATACATACAATTACGCGCAATTTTAATAAAAAAACCAAAGAGAACAAATCTGTAAACATGCATACAAATCATATGGACATATCAAATGAACAAATTCTGTTCTGTACGCAAGCAAATGTAAGCTAATGTAAACTAAATTTTTTCGCACTTGCGTATCACTCTCTCCCTCTCATTTCTCTCCGGCAGCCATATTAATTAATTTCCTACTGTTAACTTGTGCTGATTTCATTTTCCTACCCGTATTTTGTTAGGAGGAACGGGCCGGGACTGCGCCTTCTCTATGAATTTACGTTCTCTGCTTGTTTTGCTATTTCATTACGCATTGACAGTTTATGCAGAGAACGTTAATGAATAGAGAAGTCTTAATGACTGGAAAGTGTTCATTTTCGAGGGGTACTCGTCTCGCGAAGACAATTCACCATAGACAGATTTTTCAACAAAAATTAACAGTGAGGGGCTGAATTATGTAAATTTAGCAGCAGTCGATAAGAATTTGTTGGTGATTAGAAGCAAAGAATGTTAGGTAGCTTTTTAATATGACCTATATATTTGAATTTCTCCAAATCATCCAAATTATGTACATATGTTATGTCTGTCTGTCTGGTGTCTGTAAAACTTTGTTGAATTACCTTCAACTGAATCAAAATCCTCTATAGCAAACGCTTCATTACCAGGCGCACAGGAAGATGGCATATGCAAATGTAAATTTGTGAATTTATATACATTTGTGAATTTATATACATTTGCGCATATGTATATACTGTGTGTATGTGTGCTCACCAGCCACAGCTCAAGATAAAACGGTAAAACTTCGCAAGAAATCCAGCGCGCACTCATGGCGCAGCGCACATTCATTGGCACAGCATTGTGCATATACACATATTTACGTACATATATTGATGCATACATATGTACGAAGCCGCGGGCACTCGACTTGACAAAAATTGAAGATTTATCAAATATTGGCAAATAATTCTACGCGAAATATTCCAATATTGACTATTTTCGTATTGTCGAGAAAATTGGCATATGGGCGGCTCGTTTTATGAATGAAAGTTCTTGCTCTTAGAACTATGAGCTCGAATTTATCAATGAATTTTTTGAAGATGAGTTTTTGTTGCACAGTACAATAGTTGAAACTGTTCGGCGCCGCCGCGACTGTTCAGCGCTATGGCAACTAGAATGATGGCCGCTACGCCTGCGTCTATGACTGCATTTTGTTCTTGTAGTCGCTAGGCATAGAATTTTAGCTTTGAACGACATACGCATTTTGAGGAATAAAGCGAATGCCCTGTGTGTGCGGTTGTATGTACATGCATATGTGTATATTAATAAGCATTGTTTTGCTTGAATTCAATATTTATATTTGCATATGCCATCTTCCTGTGTGCCTGGTAATGAAGCGTTTTGTATACAGCATTTTTTGACTTGATAATTGAACGTACAATATATACATATAGTTAGGGCATCAAGTGTGCATATACGCACATGCACTTACGTCGATGCATATGCAGAATAAGTTGTTTTAGCATTACAGGAATTCGATCATTCGAATATTTACACCCTAATTATTGCATGAAATATGATAAGGCGATGCTCGTGAGGTAGGTCATGTTGCTTCAGTGCATACAAGTTAATAATTAAAATATTAACCTTCATAAAGTTCAATACCCCTGGTCGCAATCCAATTGCTGACACAAGTTTTTCATTTTAATAAATTCCAATACTTCTTGTCGCAATCCAATTGCTGACACAACAATTGCTGACACAGTTCCGCTCGCTCCAAAGTTAATTATTTTGTTAACCCAAAATGCTGACGACTTAAAATAAGCTCACGTTGCACTCAACGTGATGATTGCTGCTTGATAGGTTAATATAAAGTAGATAGCAAATAACAATGTATTAATTAGTATTAACAATAAAGTCCGATCAATAAGACGTAGTCTTTCGGCAAATAATAATTTATTAATAAAAGATATAGTGGACATAGTCCACTCTTTTTAAATAATAAAATAAAGACATAGAGGACATAGTCCTCTCTTTTAAAAAAAATAAAATTAACAAATATTTTATTAATTGGCGCCCGAGCAGCCTGGTATAAAAAATACCACAGAAACCCGAGCCTGTACGTGTCCGTCCGCAGGCACCCGTTCGTTTATAGAATTGTATTGAATCCTTAGTAACGAAAAGTAAAACGGAAAAAATTCGTGCAATCGGAACGGTTATAGTTAAGTAAATTGAGTGATAATAAAAAATAAAAAAAAATCATCATAAACTTTTAAATAAAACGCGTTATTTGGTGTGAAGAATAGAACTATTCAATATAAACGCAGTGCGTTCTAATCTAACTAAACAATTGAAAAATCAACTTTAAGAAAAAAAACAACAACACCAAGGACAGCAACACCAAGAATTACATCAAGAACAACAACACCAAGGACAACAAAAATAACACCAAGAATTACATCAAGAACAACAACACCAAGAACTACACCAAGGACAACAACAACAACACCAAGAACTACATCAAGAACTACACCAAGAACAACAACACCAACAACCAGCAGCAGCACAATGTCATCGGCAGTTCTAATTACTGTGTAAGTTAAAATATATTAATTTTTTATCTTTAAGAAATATATTACTATAAGGAAAAATAATCTTACCTTAGTAAAAAATAAATAAAAATATAGTAAAAAGAAAGAAGAACAATTTTTTCCAACAAAGAAATTTTTTTAAATACTATGGCTAATCCTAACAACATAATAAGACCACCTATCCTTAATAATCCTAGCCCCGACCCAACACCAAGCCCATCAGTACGGCCTCAAAGTTTTCAAATAAATGCCGAATTAGAAAATAGGATAGCTTCCATTTGTGCACAACAGTGTAGGAGTATTGTGCAGTCTATAATAAACCCCAACGCGGACATAAATTACGGAAATGACCAAACCATAGACGAAAGATATAGGGAAAACTTAAACGACTTGGACAAAATTCCAGACATAGTAAGAAGTTTGAGAGAATTTTCTGGAAACCCATCCGAATTTAACTCCTGGAAAAAAAGTGTCGATAGGGTATTACAAATCTACAACTCAATGAGGGGAACTCCAAAATTCTATGGAATCCTAAGCGTAATTAGAAATAAAATAGTAGGGAATGCAGATATTGCATTAGAATCGTACAATACACCTCTGGACTGGAATAGTATAGTAAGATGTTTGACCCTACATTACGCCGATAAACGTGACTTAGGTACACTGGAGTACCAAATGACCTCACTTATCCAAGGAAGAAATAGTATTCAAATTTTTTATCAACAAGTCTACTCGCATCTATCATTGATCCTAAACAAAATTGGTTGCATGGAAATGGGACAAGAGTCTTTGCGACTTTTGACTCAAACATATCGAGACAAAGCTCTCGATACTTTCATAAGAGGATTAAACGGAGACCTACCAAGACTCTTAGGCATCCGTGAACCTTCAGATCTTCCACAAGCACTACATCTTTGCTTGAAGTTAGAAAACCAACATTATAGGTCAGAATACGCGATTAAACACCAAAACCACAAACATCGTCAACAACCACCACTTCCTTCAACGCGTAACTTGAACACGCAAAATTATAACAGACCATTTTACCCGGAATTAACGTTTCAACACCCTACCAAATATAGTACCCCTATGAACAGTATGCAACAAAATACATTTAAAAATCAACCGCTTTTCCCTTACCATAACCCCCAACCTGCGTTCCAACCGCATCATCAAATGCGACAACAATTCCAGTTTCAACCGACAAGACCGACAGCACCTAAACCCCAACGATCTGAACCAATGGAGGTTGATCAGTCGATACAAACAAGAAATATTAACTACCAAAACAGACCCCGTCAAATGATGCAACTGCAAGGCAAAAGACCTGCATCAATGAATCACATCCCACCACCATTTAAACAACAACGAAATTTTCACGTCCAAACTAAACAACAAAATTTTGACAATTTAATAGAATCTGAAGAATTTCAACCCGAAAATTACGAAGACAACTACTACCAGCAATTGCAAAACGAAGGTATTGAAAACTACGTTGAATCCTTAGATCAACAGGATCAACAATATGGAATACCTACCCAAGATCTTACTGATATTCATTTTTTAGGCTGACGTATTCTTCGCTGCCATATTTCGAATGTAAGGCGAAGAATGGTCCAATTTTAAAAATTTTAATAGACACAGGGTCTAATAAAAATTATATTCAATCATCTCTCGTTAACAATCCTAAACCAAACGAAAACATTTTTTTTGCCAACTCAGTTTCCGGCGACATTAAAATCACGCATCATACATTCGCGAATCTGTTTAATTTACCCAATCATCCTATTAAATTTTATATTTTACCTTCTCTAAAATCATTTCATGGTATTTTAGGCCATGACAGCTTACAGGAACTAAATGCTATAATTCATATTAAGGAAAAATACATGTTAATAAATAAAAAAATCAAAATTAAAATTCACCAACAAATTTCCCAATCCGTAAACAAAATGGAATTTAGAACTAGTCATATGGACGAAGTTCAAAAATCTCAATTAGAAGAAATTATAAATAACCATCCCAATTTATTCAAAGACCCTAATAAAAAACTTACATTTACTTCTCGAATCAAAGGAGAAATTCGAACCACATCTGACTCACCGATATATTGCAAATCATATCCTTATCCCATGGCACTTAAAGACGAAGTTGGAAAACAAATAAATGAACTTTTAAGCGATGGTATAATCAGGCCTTCTAGATCACCTTATAATGCACCCGTCTGGATTGTCCCGAAAAAAATGGATGCATCCGGTGAAAAAAAATTCAGAATGGTCATCGATTACAGAAAGCTGAACACTGTCACCGTAGCCGATAGATACCCTATCCCGGAAATTAACGAAGTTCTCGCAAATTTAGGGAAAAATAAGTACTTTTCAGTGGTAGACCTTAAAAGTGGTTTTCACCAAATTCCTCTAAAAGAAAGCGACATAGAAAAAACCGCATTCTCAGTCAATAACGGAAAATTTGAATTCGTCCGACTTCCATTCGGATTAAAAAACTCGCCATCAATTTTCCAACGTACTTTGGATGATGTTTTAAGGCATCACATAGGTAAAATATGTTATGTCTACATAGATGACATAATTATATTTTCCAAATCCGAAAGAGAACACTTCGAAAATCTATATAAAATATTCGAAACATTAGAATCCGCAAACTTCAAAATACAGCTAGACAAGTGTGAATTTTTAAAAACAGAAATTGAATTTCTAGGTTTTATTGTAGGAACTGAAGGAATAAAAGCTAACAAACAAAAAGTAGAAGCAATAGCCCAACTACAACCCCCAAAAACTCTAAAAGATTTAAGAAGCTTTCTAGGCATGTCAGGTTATTATAGGCGTTTCATACAAGATTACGCGAAACTTGCTAAGCCCCTGACATCCCTTTTAAGAGGGGAGGAAGGACGCATCTCAAAAAATGCCTCCAAGAATACAAAAATATCTTTAGACCAAAATGCTCTGGATGCATTTCAAAAATTAAAAAATTCGTTAGTCTCAAGTGACATAATTCTCTCTCATCCCGACTTTGAAAAATGTTTCGAGTTAACGACAGATGCTTCCGACTACGCAATAGGCGCAGTTTTATCTCAAAACAAAAAACCTATAACATTCCTTTCCCGAACACTGAGTAAAACCGAAGAAAATTATGCCACAAACGAAAAGGAAATGTTGGCTATAATTTGGGCATTAAATTCACTGAGAAATTATCTGTACGGATCCCGAAAAGTAATCATATTCACAGACCATCAACCTTTGACATATGCTCTTAGTAGTAAAAACACTAACAGCAAAATGAAGAGATGGAAAGCCATTTTAGAAGAATACTATTATGAACTCAGATATCAACCCGGTAAAACAAACGTGGTAGCAGATGCACTATCTAGGCCACCACAGATAAACTCAATGACAGCGACCCAACATAGCGACGAAAGCTCATCAGACAATAAAATACCAGCAGTGGAATGTCCTATAAATGCCTTCAAAAACCAAATTCATATTTTAATAGACAAGCATGATAACTACAAATTTGAAATTCCCTTTCCAACTTATCACAGGCATATAATAAAAAAACCGCAATATACCAGAAATATATTAATTTCAATTCTAAAAAAATATCTTAATCCTAGCGTAATTAATGGACTACTTACTACCGAGCCAATCATGGGAATAATTCAAGAATTTTATTCTGAATATTTCATAAATTACAAAATTAGATTCACACAATCACAGGTCAAAGAAATAACTAAGGATGTAGAACAAGAAGAGGTCTTAATCAAGGAACACAGAAGAGCCCACAGAGATGCTAAGGAAAATAGAGAACAAATAAAAAAAATTTTTTATTTCCCAAAAATGACGGAAAAATCCAATAGAATTGTTAAAAATTGTCAAATTTGCAGAGAACAAAAATACGATCGTCGTCCTAATAAACCACAATTCCAACCCACACCAATTCCACAAAATCCTGGAGAAATCGTTCACATTGACACTTACTCCACCGAAGGAAATCTCGTGCTAACAGCAATAGACAAATTTTCGAAATACGCTTTAGTCAAAATTCTAAAGTCTAGGGCAATAGAAGATATTAAAGAACCATTAAAAGAAATCGTTTTAGCTTTTGGCATCCCTAAGTCCATAGTCATAGATAATGAAAAGTCCCTAAATTCCGTATCAATAAATTTTCTTCTTAAAGATCAATTTGGCATCGAAATCTACACTACACCACCATACTCTAGCTCTGTTAATGGTCAAATAGAAAGATTTCACTCAACCCTTTCAGAGATTATGAGATGCTTAAAACCAGACAAATTGCACACTACTTTTCACGATTTACTTATCAGAGCAATACACGAATATAATAGGTCGATTCACTCCACCACCGGCAAAAAACCGATAGATATATTTTTTAACAAGAATTCAAGTAATGATCCAAAAAAAGCAATTTTAGACAAACAAGAAATTATCAATCGTTTAACAGAAAAACAGAAACAGGACTTAAACTACCATAATCAAAATAGGCACGAAATAAAAATGTATTTACCAGGAGAAGAAATTTTTGTCAAAGTTAATAAGAGACTAGGATCAAAACTAACTCCTAGGTATAAAAAAGAAATAGTCAAAGAAGATAGGAACTCAACTGTTTTGACAATGACAGGCAGAATTGTCTATAAAAATAATATTAAAAGAAAATAAATTACCTTTACAGATTGTGTTTAACCTTTGTAAAAACTGAAGTTCAAATTTTGGATTACACTTCTTCGTATGTCGTGACAATTAATAGAGGTACAGCGAAAATCCAGCAAGGAACTTTTACTATTTTACATTCAATAGATCTGGCTCAGTACGCAATATCCATATCCAATACCCACAAATTTATCCAACAAAATATCCCAAATCACCATAACCTGTATCCCATCCTTATCCACGAATTAAGCCTTACCGAAAATATTTTAGAAAATATAACACCTAGTATAAAAAATAAGAGAGCAATAAATGCCATAGGTACTATTTGGAAATATGTCGCAGGATCTCCAGATCACGACGACTTTGAAATAATAAATAATAATATAAATGATCTAAACAAAAATAATAATAAACAAGTATACGTAAATGAAGCTTTTAATAATAGATTAAAAAATTTAACAAATATTGTAAATCAAATTTCTAATGTAATAAGAAAAGATGTAATATTAGAAAACGAAATAGTTATAAATTTACAAAATAGAGTAAGACTAGTTAAGGAAGAGTTAGTAAATATTCAAAATGGAATCGAATGGGCGAAACTTGGAATCGTCAACCCATTAATATTAGATAAAAAAGAAATTGAAATTGCTACAAGTAAAATTAGAGAAGAAAACATTGTTTTTGTGAGCCCCGAAGAGGCACTCCAATTTGCCAAAGTATCTGTCTTATACAGTACTAATAAAAAAATATTTTATTTGATTAAGATTCCCTTAACAAAAAAGGAAACCTATGAAAACCTAATTTTAAGACCAGTAAAAAGAAAAAACTCTGTAATCAATTTAGAATTTAAGCAGATTTTAAAAAATGACAACACTATATATGGTATAATAGATGATTGTGAAAAATATAATAAAATAATAATTTGCAAACAGAACCAAATAACGAATATTTCAAATACTAAATGTATTCCTAATCTAATAAATAGTAAAAATTCTACATGTGTAACGAGCAACAATCATCATATCCCATTAATCGAAGAGATCGAGTCAGGGGTTATCCTAGTAAATGATTGCAACATGGCTATTTATGTCGATAAAACGCAGAGAAATATATCTGGAACACTTCTTATTAAATTTCATAATAGCACTATTAAAATTAACAATAGGACC
Organism: Anastrepha fraterculus; assembly: GCA_037575425.1. Lineage (NCBI taxonomy): Eukaryota > Metazoa > Arthropoda > Insecta > Diptera > Tephritidae > Anastrepha > Anastrepha fraterculus. The sequence continues at coordinate 429,757 of JAYXIM010009871.1, forward strand.
TTCAGTAATATAGAAGCCTCACCTTTACAAATCATCCCCGCATTAATGCAGCCCGCTCCTTTTGAAAGCGACCATATTAATTTCCTATCACTTGAAGCTCTTAATGAATTACAGATTAATAATACGGAAGTAATTTCAAATATACGGAAACACTTGAAAATTGGAGGATGGTCAATCTCTATTATTCTCAGTCTAATTATCATTTCCATAGCATGCTTACGATTTGTCTTTAAAAATACAAAAAAAATAATTGTTTGGGAACCTCAAATTCCACACACTAATAACGAGCCTCATGTGACAATGAGTGTGCAACATTGGGCTGAATCCCATAAACCAATAACATTAGAAGCTCCTATCAAACCACCAAGATTGAACAATATTCCGTTTTTTTTAAATGATTGCGGACAATCAATTTAAGAAGGGAGGAGTTAATAATTAAAATATTAACCTTCATAAAGTTCAATACCCCTGGTCGCAATCCAATTGCTGACACAAGTTTTTCATTTTAATAAATTCCAATACTTCTTGTCGCAATCCAATTGCTGACACAACAATTGCTGACACAGTTCCGCTCGCTCCAAATTTAATTATTTTGTTAACCCAAAATGCTGACGACTTAAAATAAGCTCACGTTGCACTCAACGTGATGATTGCTGCTTGATAGGTTAATATAAAGTAGATAGCAAATAACAATGTATTAATTAGTATTAACAATAAAGTCCGATCAATAAGACGTAGTCTTTCGGCAAATAATAATTTATTAATAAAAGATATAGTGGACATAGTCCACTCTTTTTAAATAATAAAATAAAGACATAGAGGACATAGTCCTCTCTTTTAAAAAAATAAAATTAACAAATATTTTATTAATTTACATATGCGTGCAACACTATATTTATTAAAGATGCAATAGAACTTAGTTGTCCCATATATGTATGTATGCAAATACGTTTCTTTGAAGTTTTATTTTATTTATTTTAAATTTCAAAATTTGGTACTATCTATAAAATGCATACATATGTATATGAATTATTCCCTGTAATATACATATGTAAATTTAAAAAAATTTCGTTTGGCAAAGGAACAAAAATGCATATTCAAATGTATATACATAAATATAATATGATAAGGCAATGAGTCGTGAGATAGGTGCGTGTGCACATACATACATTTGTAACACTATAAGAATTGAAGATAAATTTTCGTTTATCAAGGGAACATAAAAATGCACAGGCAAATGCCTTGCAAAATGCCGTCGGCATTCGTCAATTTGATTTCATACAGAAACCAAAAACTGAGCAGAGCCAATGTACTTGTACATAATTCACTGTAATCAGCTCTGTGAAAAACTTCCCCGCTGTCGAGTTAAGCGAGGTGAAACAGTGTTCGCCGTTTCACTTCATTTTTGACAATTCACACTATTCGTAGCTCGTGAGAATTCTCTATATTTAACGTTCTCTGGTTTATGGTTGGGAGGATACGCAAGGTGGAGGAATTTCAATAAAGCAAGGGGATAATGAGATAGATAGGAATGAGATCAAAATAAAAAAGATTACATTGTAAAGCCAAGAATATGAAAAGTACAAATGAGATGAACGAAATAGAAATGATACTAAAATAAAAATGATTACAATGCAAAGTAAAGAGTTTGGAAAACATAAATGATAAATAAGAGAATAAACTTAACGCAGACAAAATATTAATAATATAACGCATAAATGTTTGTGTTTTTACATATTAGCAGTTGCAATGCTCTCTATACTCATTTTTTCAGTTATAAGTACAGCTTCAGTTTGGGGTCGAGCTCTAACAAACACTTGCCCACGAACAGAGAAAACTGACGTTAGACGCTTTTGCTTTTTACACTGCATAGCCAAACGCATTAGTTCACGATTTTTTCTCGTCAGACATTCGTGGATAAATAGCTTCCCTTCAATACTGACGCCGACATCACTAAGAGAAAGTGCCCGTCTCTTATCTTTGTAGAATTTAGCTACAGCTTTCAGCAGTTGAGAGCGATCTGCAGCAGAGCTCAATTTGATTATAATTGGAGCTACGCTTTTATTATTTGGTCGTAACCGGAAAGCAGAACGTACAGGCGCTAGTTTTACATGAAGCGTTTGGCACAGCTTGGAGAAATCATTTATAATGTCCTCATCTTTTCTTATAGGCAACCCACTAACAATAACATCTGTTGATATTGCGTTGTTCTCGTATACATTTAGTTGTTCGGCAAGTGCGTATACCTCGCAGCGCAATTTGTCTACATTAGCTCATTTCTCTTCAGTTATTTTTACCAGCTCCAAAAACATGCACTGCCGACTTCAGGTTCATAAGATCCGCTGACAACTCACGGAATCGCTCTACGCTCTATTACTCGCTCTTCTGATTCTCTTAATCGTAATGTTAGCTCTTCAATGATGCTCTGCTTTTGCGACTCTAAGCGACTCTCAATTTTCGCAAACCACGCATTGAGAGTAACGCTTGATGCATCGGTACTAAGGGACTTACTTTGTACTGAAGGTGTTTGCGGGGATGGTGACAATTTGTTCAAGGCCGTTGTTCTTGTTGACATTTTTGGCATGTTAGTAAATTCAAACAATTCCACTGGTGAAACAACAAGGTTTTTCCGCAGTATTTCAAGTAGTTATGTTACACTTTATTATGATTTTTATTTACCCGGACAAAAGAACCGCTTGTACAGGATTTACTCAGTTTTTTCAGTAAATTAACACTCAGTGGATTAAATAAAACTACGGATTAAATTGCAACTACTCAAAAACACGTCTACTCAGTCTGCTGATACATTACCATTATCTATAGTATTATTTTAAAACATGGCGTTTATTCTGACTAAACTACAACACGTACAGATATGAAATATATATCAAAAGAAAGGTTTTGATGAGCATATTTCCGGAAAATTATAAAAATTAAAATTGGTTAATTAGATCATGAAATTTGCGTGTAAAGTTATCAAAATTTTCATATTGATAACAGCGATGTCTATGCAAAGCGGGTTGACACACAAATATACGCACATATGTATAAATTAATAAAATATTTGTTAATTTTATTTTTTTTAAAAGAGAGGACTATGTCCTCTATGTCTTTATTTTATTATTTAAAAAGAGTGGACTATGTCCACTATATCTTTTATTAATAAATTATTATTTGCCGAAAGACTACGTCTTATTGATCGGACTTTATTGTTAATACTAATTAATACATTGTTATTTGCTATCTACTTTATATTAACCTATCAAGCAGCAATCATCACGTTGAGTGCAACGTGAGCTTATTTTAAGTCGTCAGCATTTTGGGTTAACAAAATAATTAAATTTGGAGCGAGCGGAACTGTGTCAGCAATTGTTGTGTCAGCAATTGGATTGCGACAAGAAGTATTGGAATTTATTAAAATGAAAACTTGTGTCAGCAATTGGATTGCGACCAGGGGTATTGAACTTTATGAAGGTTAATATTTTAATTATTAACTCCTCCCTTCTTAAATTGATTGTCCGCAATCATTTAAAAAAACGGAATATTGTTCAATCTTGGTGGTTTGATAGGAGCTTCTAATGTTATTGGTTTATGGGATTCAGCCCAATGTTGCACACTCATTGTCACATGAGGCTCGTTATTAGTGTGTGGAATTTGAGGTTCCCAAACAATTATTTTTTTTGTATTTTTAAAGACAAATCGTAAGCATGCTATGGAAATGATAATTAGACTGAGAATAATAGAGATTGACCATCCTCCAATTTTCAAGTGTTTCCGTATATTTGAAATTACTTCCGTATTATTAATCTGTAATTCATTAAGAGCTTCAAGTGATAGGAAATTAATATGGTCGCTTTCAAAAGGAGCGGGCTGCATTAATGCGGGGATGATTTGTAAAGGTGAGGCTTCTATATTACTGAAGGTCCTATTGTTAATTTTAATAGTGCTATTATGAAATTTAATAAGAAGTGTTCCAGATATATTTCTCTGCGTTTTATCGACATAAATAGCCATGTTGCAATCATTTACTAGGATAACCCCTGACTCGATCTCTTCGATTAATGGGATATGATGATTGTTGCTCGTTACACATGTAGAATTTTTACTATTTATTAGGAATACATTTAGTATTTGAAATATTCGTTATTTGGTTCTGTTTGCAAATTATTATTTTATTATATTTTTCACAATCATTTATTATACCATATATAGTGTTGTCATTTTTTAAAATCTGCTTAAATTCTAAATTGATTACAGAGTTTTTTCTTTTTACTGGTCTTAAAATTAGGTTTTCATAGGTTTCCTTTTTTGTTAAGGGAATCTTAATCAAATAAAATATTTTTTTATTAGTACTGTATAAGACAGATACTTTGGCAAATTGGAGTGCCTCTTCGGGGCTCACAAAAACAATGTTTTCTTCTCTAATTTTACTTGTAGCAATTTCAATTTCTTTTTTATCTAATATTAATGGGTTGACGATTCCAAGTTTCGCCCATTCGATTCCATTTTGAATATTTACTAACTCTTCCTTAACTAGTCTTACTCTATTTTGTAAATTTATAACTATTTCGTTTTCTAATATTACATCTTTTCTTATTACATTAGAAATTTGATTTACAATATTTGTTAAATTTTTTAATCTATTATTAAAAGCTTCATTTACGTATACTTGTTTATTATTATTTTTGTTTAGATCATTTATATTATTATTTATTATTTCAAAGTCGTCGTGATCTGGAGATCCTGCGACATATTTCCAAATAGTACCTATGGCATTTATTGCTCTCTTATTTTTTATACTAGGTGTTATATTTTCTAAAATATTTTCGGTAAGGTTTAATTCGTGGATAAGGATGGGATACAGGTTATGGTGATTTGGGATATTTTGTTGGATAAATTTGTGGGTATTGGATATGGATATTGCGTACTGAGCCAGATCTATTGAATGTAAAATAGTAAAAGTTCCTTGCTGGATTTTCGCTGTACCTCTATTAATTGTCACGACATACGAAGAAGTGTAATCCAAAATTTGAACTTCAGTTTTTACAAAGGTTAAACACAATCTGTAAAGGTAATTTATTTTCTTTTAATATTATTTTTATAGACAATTCTGCCTGTCATTGTCAAAACAGTTGAGTTCCTATCTTCTTTGACTATTTCCTTTTTATACCTAGGAGTTAGTTTTGATCCTAGTCTCTTATTAACTTTGACAAAAATTTCTTCTCCTGGTAAATACATTTTTATTTCGTGCCTATTTTGATTATGGTAGTTTAAGTCCTGTTTCTGTTTTTCTGTTAAACGATTGATAATTTCTTGTTTGTCTAAAATTGCTTTTTTTGGATCATTACTTGAATTCCTGTTAAAAAATATATCTATCGGTTTTTTGCCGGTGGTGGAGTGAATCGACCTATTATATTCGTGTATTGCTCTGATAAGTAAATCGTGAAAAGTAGTGTGCAATTTGTCTGGTTTTAAGCATCTCATAATCTCTGAAAGGGTTGAGTGAAATCTTTCTATTTGACCATTAACAGAGCTAGAGTATGGTGGTGTAGTGTAGATTTCGATGCCAAATTGATCTTTAAGAAGAAAATTTATTGATACGGAATTTAGGGACTTTTCATTATCTATGACTATGGACTTAGGGATGCCAAAAGCTAAAACGATTTCTTTTAATGGTTCTTTAATATCTTCTATTGCCCTAGACTTTAGAATTTTGACTAAAGCGTATTTCGAAAATTTGTCTATTGCTGTTAGCACGAGATTTCCTTCGGTGGAGTAAATGTCAATGTGAACGATTTCTCCAGGATTTTGTGGAATTGGTGTGGGTTGGAATTGTGGTTTATTAGGACGACGATCGTATTTTTGTTCTCTGCAAATTTGACAATTTTTAACAATTCTATTGGATTTTTCCGTCATTTTTGGGAAATAAAAAATTTTTTTTATTTGTTCTCTATTTTCCTTAGCATCTCTGTGGGCTCTTCTGTGTTCCTTGATTAAGACCTCTTCTTGTTCTACATCCTTAGTTATTTCTTTGACCTGTGATTGTGTGAATCTAATTTTGTAATTTATGAAATATTCAGAATAAAATTCTTGAATTATTCCCATGATTGGCTCGGTAGTAAGTAGTCCATTAATTACGCTAGGATTAAGATATTTTTTTAGAATTGAAATTAATATATTTCTGGTATATTGCGGTTTTTTTATTATATGCCTGTGATAAGTTGGAAAGGGAATTTCAAATTTGTAGTTATCATGCTTGTCTATTAAAATATGAATTTGGTTTTTGAAGGCATTTATAGGACATTCCACTGCTGGTATTTTATTGTCTGATGAGCTTTCGTCGCTATGTTGGGTCGCTGTCATTGAGTTTATCTGTGGTGGCCTAGATAGTGCATCTGCTACCACGTTTGTTTTACCGGGTTGATATCTGAGTTCATAATAGTATTCTTCTAAAATGGCTTTCCATCTCTTCATTTTGCTGTTAGTGTTTTTACTACTAAGAGCATATGTCAAAGGTTGATGGTCTGTGAATATGATTACTTTTCGGGATCCGTACAGATAATTTCTCAGTGAATTTAATGCCCAAATTATAGCCAACATTTCCTTTTCGTTTGTGGCATAATTTTCTTCGGTTTTACTCAGTGTTCGGGAAAGGAATGTTATAGGTTTTTTGTTTTGAGATAAAACTGCGCCTATTGCGTAGTCGGAAGCATCTGTCGTTAACTCGAAACATTTTTCAAAGTCGGGATGAGAGAGAATTATGTCACTTGAGACTAACGAATTTTTTAATTTTTGAAATGCATCCAGAGCATTTTGGTCTAAAGATATTTTTGTATTCTTGGAGGCATTTTTTGAGATGCGTCCTTCCTCCCCTCTTAAAAGGGATGTCAGGGGCTTAGCAAGTTTCGCGTAATCTTGTATGAAACGCCTATAATAACCTGACATGCCTAGAAAGCTTCTTAAATCTTTTAGAGTTTTTGGGGGTTGTAGTTGGGCTATTGCTTCTACTTTTTGTTTGTTAGCTTTTATTCCTTCAGTTCCTACAATAAAACCTAGAAATTCAATTTCTGTTTTTAAAAATTCACACTTGTCTAGCTGTATTTTGAAGTTTGCGGATTCTAATGTTTCGAATATTTTATATAGATTTTCGAAGTGTTCTCTTTCGGATTTGGAAAATATAATTATGTCATCTATGTAGACATAACATATTTTACCTATGTGATGCCTTAAAACATCATCCAAAGTACGTTGGAAAATTGATGGCGAGTTTTTTAATCCGAATGGAAGTCGGACGAATTCAAATTTTCCGTTATTGACTGAGAATGCGGTTTTTTCTATGTCGCTTTCTTTTAGAGGAATTTGGTGAAAACCACTTTTAAGGTCTACCACTGAAAAGTACTTATTTTTCCCTAAATTTGCGAGAACTTCGTTAATTTCCGGGATAGGGTATCTATCGGCTACGGTGACAGTGTTCAGCTTTCTGTAATCGATGACCATTCTGAATTTTTTTCACCGGATGCATCCATTTTTTTCGGGACAATCCAGACGGGTGCATTATAAGGTGATCTAGAAGGCCTGATTATACCATCGCTTAAAAGTTCATTTATTTGTTTTCCAACTTCGTCTTTAAGTGCCATGGGATAAGGATATGATTTGCAATATATCGGTGAGTCAGATGTGGTTCGAATTTCTCCTTTGATTCGAGAAGTAAATGTAAGTTTTTTATTAGGGTCTTTGAATAAATTGGGATGGTTATTTATAATTTCTTCTAATTGAGATTTTTGAACTTCGTCCATATGACTAGTTCTAAATTCCATTTTGTTTACGGATTGGGAAATTTGTTGGTGAATTTTAATTTTGATTTTTTTATTTATTAACATGTATTTTTCCTTAATATGAATTATAGCATTTAGTTCCTGTAAGCTGTCATGGCCTAAAATACCATGAAATGATTTTAGAGAAGGTAAAATATAAAATTTAATAGGATGATTGGGTAAATTAAACAGATTCGCGAATGTATGATGCGTGATTTTAATGTCGCCGGAAACTGAGTTGGCAAAAAAAATGTTTTCGTTTGGTTTAGGATTGTTAACGAGAGATGATTGAATATAATTTTTATTAGACCCTGTGTCTATTAAAATTTTTAAAATTGGACCATTCTTCGCCTTACATTCGAAATATGGCAGCGAAGAATACGTCAGCCTAAAAAATGAATATCAGTAAGATCTTGGGTAGGTATTCCATATTGTTGATCCTGTTGATCTAAGGATTCAACGTAGTTTTCAATACCTTCGTTTTGCAATTGCTGGTAGTAGTTGTCTTCGTAATTTTCGGGTTGAAATTCTTCAGATTCTATTAAATTGTCAAAATTTTGTTGTTTAGTTTGGACGTGAAAATTTCGTTGTTGTTTAAATGGTGGTGGGATGTGATTCATTGATGCAGGTCTTTTGCCTTGCAGTTGCATCATTTGACGGGGTCTGTTTTGGTAGTTAATATTTCTTGTTTGTATCGACTGATCAACCTCCATTGGTTCAGATCGTTGGGGTTTAGGTGCTGTCGGTCTTGTCGGTTGAAACTGGAATTGTTGTCGCATTTGATGATGCGGTTGGAACGCAGGTTGGGGGTTATGGTAAGGGAAAAGCGGTTGATTTTTAAATGTATTTTGTTGCATACTGTTCATAGGGGTACTATATTTGGTAGGGTGTTGAAACGTTAATTCCGGGTAAAATGGTCTGTTATAATTTTGCGTGTTCAAGTTACGCGTTGAAGGAAGTGGTGGGTGTTGACGATGTTTGTGGTTTTGGTGTTTAATCGCGTATTCTGACCTATAATGTTGGTTTTCTAACTTCAAGCAAAGATGTAGTGCTTGTGGAAGATCTGAAGGTTCACGGATGCCTAAGAGTCTTGGTAGGTCTCCGTTTAATCCTCTTATGAAAGTATCGAGAGCTTTGTCTCGATATGTTTGAGTCAAAAGTCGCAAAGACTCTTGTCCCATTTCCATGCAACCAATTTTGTTTAGGATCAATGATAGATGCGAGTAGACTTGTTGATAAAAAATTTGAATACTATTTCTTCCTTGGATAAGTGAGGTCATTTGGTACTCCAGTGTACCTAAGTCACGTTTATCGGCGTAATGCAGGGTCAAACATCTTACTATACTATTCCAGTCCAGAGGTGTATTGTACGATTCTAATGCAATATCTGCATTCCCTACTATTTTATTTCTAATTACGCTTAGGATTCCATAGAATTTTGGAGTTCCCCTCATTGAGTTGTAGATTTGTAATACCCTATCGACACTTTTTTTCCAGGAGTTAAATTCGGATGGGTTTCCAGAAAATTCTCTCAAACTTCTTACTATGTCTGGAATTTTGTCCAAGTCGTTTAAGTTTTCCCTATATCTTTCGTCTATGGTTTGGTCATTTCCGTAATTTATGTCCGCGTTGGGGTTTATTATAGACTGCACAATACTCCTACACTGTTGTGCACAAATGGAAGCTATCCTATTTTCTAATTCGGCATTTATTTGAAAACTTTGTGGCCGTACTGATGGGCTTGGTATAGGGTCGGGGCTAGGATTATTAAGGATAGGTGGTCTTATTATGTTGTTAGGATTAGCCATAGTATTTTAAAAAATTTCTTTGTTGGAAAAAATTGTTCTTCTTTCTTTTTACTATATTTTTATTTATTTTTTACTAAGGTAAGATTATTTTTCCTTATAGTAATATATTTCTTAAAGATAAAAAATTAATATATTTTAACTTACACAGTAATTAGAACTGCCGATGACATTGTGCTGCTGCTGGTTGTTGGTGTTGTTGTTCTTGGTGTAGTTCTTGATGTAGTTCTTGGTGTTGTTGTTGTTGTCCTTGGTGTAGTTCTTGGTGTTGTTGTTCTTGATGTAATTCTTGGTGTTATTTTTGTTGTCCTTGGTGTTGTTGTTCTTGATGTAATTCTTGGTGTTGCTGTCCTTGGTGTTGTTGTTTTTTTTTTCTTAAAGTTGATTTTTCAATTGCTTAGTTAGATTAGAACGCACTGCGTTTATATTGAATAGTTCTATTCTTCACACCAAATAACGCGTTTTATTTAAAAGTTTATGATGATTTTTTTTTATTTTTTATTATCACTAAATTTACTTAACTATAACCGTTCCGATTGCACGAATTTTTTCCGTTTTACTTTTCGTTACTAAGGATTCAATACAATTCTATAAACGAACGGGTGCCTGCGGACGGACACGTACAGGCTCAGGTTCTGTGGTATATTTTTTATACCAGGCTGCTCGGGCGCCAATTAATAAAATATTTGTTAATTTTATTTTTTTAAAAGAGAGGACTATGTCCTCTATGTCTTTATTTTATTATTTAAAAAGAGTGGACTATGTCCACTATATCTTTTATTAATAAATTATTATTTGCCGAAAGACTACGTCTTATTGATCGGACTTTATTGTTAATACTAATTAATACATTGTTATTTGCTATCTACTTTATATTAACCTATCAAGCAGCAATCATCACGTTGAGTGCAACGTGAGCTTATTTTAAGTCGTCAGCATTTTGGGTTAACAAAATAATTAAATTTGGAGCGAGCGGAACTGTGTCAGCAATTGTTGTGTCAGCAATTGGATTGCGACAAGAAGTATTGGAATTTATTAAAATGAAAACTTGTGTCAGCAATTGGATTGCGACCAGGGGTATTGAACTTTATGAAGGTTAATATTTTAATTATTAACTTATATGAGTACGTTTGCTTTGTTTAGCTCCCTTTCTAATGAGCACAGCATTGTATACATTTGGATTCTCAATAATTGTTTTGTTTTGTTATCCTTACTAATAAATATGTATTCATGAACATAGTCCCAACGGTTGCTGCGAATTTTTTTCAGAATTTTGTTGTGATCGCAATAATCTTCTTCTTCTATCTTCTTCTATAGTATCTTCTTCTTCTATAGTATTATTTTAAAACATGGCGCTTATTCTGACTAAACTACAACACGTACAGATATGAAATATATATCAAAAGAAAGGTTTTGATGAACAAATTTCCGGAAAATTATAAAAATTAAAATTGGTTAATTTGTTCATGAAATATTTGCGTGTAAAGTTATCAAAATTTTCATATTGATAACAGCGATGTCTATGCAAAGCGAGATGACACTCAAATATACGCATATACAATATGAGTACGTTTGCTTTGTTTAGCTCTCTTTCTAATGAGCACAGCATTGTATACATTTGGATTCTCAATAATTGTTTTGTTTTGTTCTCTTTACTAATAGATATGTATTCATGAACATAGTCCCAATGGGTGCTGCGCATTTTTTCAAAATTTTGTTCTGATGGCAATAATTGGTATGAATTGACAATTGACTTGAAATTTGTCAATTCACTTAAAGCAACGGTAACAGTGCAAATTAGTAAGAGTTTTTTACAGACGCAAAATAGAATTTATTTTAAGAAAAAAGTACATCCATATTTAATTTTAAAATGTGCCTAGAGGACGACCAACTGACATTGAAGCCGATTTGATATGCGCACAAACTTTACAAGATCAGCTTAATCGAGAACAAAAACACATTTTTGACGAAGTATGTACAATGTTAAATGATGAGGGCATATCTGTTAAAGCTGTTTTTATTGATGGACCTGGTGGCTCTGGAAAAACATTTCTATATAAAACTCTTACTCACTATATTCGTGGTATTGGAGAAACAGTGATTACCGTAGCTTGGACAGGTATAGCTTCAATTTTTTTGCCAGGCGGGCGAACTGCACACAGCGTTTTTAAATTTCCCATACCGTTGACTGAATCGTCAGTTTCTTTCGTAAAACCAAACACTAAAGCTGGTCAGGCATTAAAGGCAGCAAAAGCTATTATTTGGGATGAAACTAGCATGGTACCTGGCAGAGCTCTGTTGTGTTTAGATCGTCTTTTGCGCGATATTCACCAAAATGAGACGCCTTTTCGTGGGAAAATTATTATTCTGGGTGGAGACTTTAGGCAAGTTTTGCCTGTGGTACCGAGAAGTACGCGAACTGGCATAGTTGATAATTGTTTAAAACGTTGCTCTTTGTGGAAATTTTTTAAATCATTTAAGCTCACAATCAATATGCGTAGTCAAGAACCCGACTATTGTAATTTTCCTTTGCGCATAGGACACGGCGAAGGGCAAGACAATGCATCAAGAATAAAAATTCCTGATCAAATTCTTTTAAAAAACGGAAACCTCATTGACTGCGTTTTCCAACCAAATAATGGAATAATAGAAATTGATAATTTAAAAGACCGAGCCATATTATGTCCAAAAATGACCAATGTGCCATCATAAACTCGAGTATAGTCGATATGCTACCTGGTCAAGAGCGCACATATCTCAGCGCTGATACGATTGTTTCACAAGATTCACAAGCTTGTTTCAGAAGATTCACAAGCATAAGCTTGAATTGAAAATAGGAACAGTGATAATGTTGATTCGCAATTTAAGCCCAGCAGAAGGATTGGTGAATGGCACACGACTTATCGTAAAAGAAATGCATCCGAATTGTTTGCTCGCGGAAGTGTTATGCGGAGAGGCTCAGGGAAGGCGATTTCTATTGCCTCGTATAAATTTGCAGCCGAGCGAAACCACACTTCCCTTTACGTTGAAGCGTCGCCAATTTCCAATTATAATAGCCTTCGCCATAACTATAAATAAGGCCCAGGGGCAAACATTATCAAGGGTGGGGCTTCATTTAAAGGAGGATTGCTTTGCCCACGGCCAACTTTATGTTGCGTTAAGCCGGGTTAGATCCTGGGAAAATATACGCGTTCAAATGGGCAATAACGAAAACTTCACGTTGAATGTAGTTTATAATGAAGTAATTTAAAAAAGAAAATTACTCATTTAACTGAACAAAATTTTAAAAATGTTATAGGTATGCATAAGTTCTTACATAGGTATTACATATGAATAAAAATATACACTTTTCTAATCATCATAACTTTTAATATATAAAAGTGTCACATATGCTGTTTACTTTCCGTGGGAAAAAGCCCACCCGATTTTCGGGGGTTACATACTAGTCTTTATTAAAATAGAACAAGTTTGGTTACACTTCAAAATAAATTTGTTCTTTACTCTTCAAGGTGACTTTAAAGACTGCTTTTAACATAAAAAGCTAAAGCTATTCAATTTATTTAAACAGTTAGATTTACTGTTTTTAAATTAAGAGAGAAAGATTTCGCCATTTACTCTTACAACAATTACAACAATTAAATATATAACTTACATAGCTAATTATTACAGTTAGATAATGAAGAGAGCGAGAGCGAAAGGGGAAAGTTACTTATAATATATAACTCGCCTCTCCTTAAAGAATTCGAGTCTCGTCGAATCTTTTACAAATATACAATACGAAAATTTAATATTTTCTTATAGTGATACAGATTTAAATCACAACTTAACATAAAACATGAAATATATTTAAGTTGTTTAGGGTTTTTTTTTCCAAGATAAATATTAAACTATATTAGCCATAAATATTCATTTCTTATTCTATAGTTTACATTTAAAAAAAAATAAATATAGTGTGATTTAATATTAAAAAAAAAATATTAACGAATAGTTTTCCATGGTTTGTTCTACAAATCCATTTCATTTTTTTTATTTTTTTTTTATTTATTTTTATTTTTTTTTATAGACTTTAATGGGCGTTTAAATTGTGCAGTGTCTACTTTATTAGGGTTGCTGTGGTGGTATCTGTTAAATCTTTTAGCAGTTTTTTGTCTAATTGCAGTAGGATTTTTAATATATAAATTAGATCTTTGTAAATTAAGTGTAATATTTTCTCTTTTAATATTTTCTCTATCAATGGTTTTCTTTTTAATTGCTTCAGATCTTACTTTAACCTCTTTTAAATTTATGTGTAACTTATTTATAAAATCAATTGGTTTTAATTTAGTCATGCTGTGAATTGTATTATTATAGTAATTAATTGCTTTTAGTACTAATTCTTCAGAGTCATTAATATTTTCAGCGTTTTTTAATATTCTTATATGCTCTAAGATAATCGAATGCATTCTTTCTACATCTGAATTTCCTGTGTGCGAATTCGGTGTTGTAAAATGAGTTTCTATATTATTTTCTTGACAGAACAGCTTTATAAGTGCATTATTAAATTCATTATCCATAATAATTTTATCAGGTTTTCCTAAAAATGCGATTCGTTCTTCGATTTTAGTTTTAATTGTTACCATATTTTTGTCATTTAGTTTATGTGCGGTTCCTAATTTCGTAAATTTGTCTATTGTTGTCAAAAAACTAGGCTTTTGTATCTGAAAAATATCCATATGTACTATTTCATTTGTTTTTCTGGTGTTGGAGTATGTTGAAATATTTTATTTATTGGTTTTCTGTCATATTTGTTTTCATTACATATTCTGCTGTTATTACAATATCTATTTATAAATTTAAATAATTTAGGATTATAATAATTATCTTTTAATTCTTCGAAATTCTCCTGGATTCCTCTATGGTTACCTTTAATATGAATATCATCAATGATATTCAATAAAGATTCCTCGGATTCAATATCACTAGCAACTTTAGTACAATTTATGAAATTTATTTTATTGTTATTAGAAAATAATTCAATTAATTTGTTCTGTATTATATTATATTTATTATTGTCAAGCTCCGAGTATACTCCAATTTTTCCTTTTTTTATTTCACGTCTAAATAAATCATTCAAATAATGAGTATTATTTAAGTCATTCTCAGACACATATATTATTTTATATTTTTTAAAAATTATTTCGGTTTCTTTATTTTTATTTTTAACTATTCTTATTTGCGTCCTATATTTATTAACAATTTTATTTATTCTAAAGAAATTAATACTTGCATTTTCTTCCGTACTATGATTTACTTCAACTCTGCTCAAAAAATCAGCTACCTTATTCTCCTTTCCCTTAATATATTCAATATCGAGATCAAATTCATCTAATAATATTTTCCATCGGATGATTCTAGAATTGGGCTCTTTAAGTGAATAAAGCCATTTCAAAGGCTGATGATCAGTTTGAACTAGAAACTTTCGACCAAAAAGGTATGGACGGTAATATTTCACTGACCATACAATGGCTAATAATTCTTTTTCTAGCGTTGAGTAGTTTTTTTCATGTCCATTTAAAGTCCTACTGGCGTAACTTACTGGTTTGCCATCCTGGCTCAACACTGCGCCAATAGCAGCATTGCTTGCATCCGTGGTCAATACAAATTTTTTATTAAAGTCTGGATAGCATAATATTGGTGGCTTTGTTAAAATTTTCTTCAATTTTTCGAAAGCGTCAATATAAGATTTGTCATTAATATCAATTTTACTATTTTTTTTAAATATTTTATTATAGCCGAAAAAGCCGTTTTCTCAATGTCGCTTTCCTCCATCAAAACCTGATGAAAGCCTTTCGCAAGGTCCAAGGACGAGAAATATTGTGCCTTACCTAACTTGTCAAATAACGACTCTATATTTGGCAGAGGAAATTTATCATCCACAGTTATTTCATTTAACTTCCTAAAATCTATGACTAATCGTCATTTCTGCTGGTTCGAATTATCGGACTTCTTTTTAACAATCCACAAAGGGGAATTATAAGGGAATTTGCTGGGGCGTATTATATTTTCTTTTAACATTTCATTTATTTGCTTTTCTATTCCATTTTCTAAAATCTGTGGATGCCTATAATTCTTGCAGTATACTATTTTATTAGAAGTAGTTATTATTTTATGTTTTACACAGGTAGTTGTAGTTAAATTTTAATTTTTAATATAAAACGTCTTTTTATTTTTATGTAAAAAATTTTCTAATAACTTATTTTCTTCCTTATTTAAGTTTGTAGGCATTAAATCTTTGAATTTATCCAGCTCAAATTTTTCTATATAATTAATTTCCTCATAAGAAATGTTTAATTTATAGTCAATTAGTTTTATTTCATTATTATTTACTTTAAGAGTATTATTTTGAAAATCTATTATAGCTCCAAAGGGCTGTAAAATATTTATTCCTATTATGCAATCGAATTTTGTATCAATAAAATTAATTAATTTAACAGACATGGTGCTATTTTTTTCTTTGAATTCATCCGGCACATTTACTATCACTTCATCTATAATAATATTGTATTATTACCGACCAGGGTATTTAATAAAATTGGTTTTATTAAACTTTTCTTTATTCCTATATTGGAAAAAAAATTATAATCTCCGAGGGTAGTAGCAGCACCTCCTATCAATTAGGCATCTTGTTTTTGTATTATTTATAGTTAATATTACTATGGGTAATGATAATTTCGAGGCTGCACAGGAAAATTTTCTATAACCTGAATTGCATCAATTTCCATTGGTTCTTCATTATTACTTAAATGTCTATTATATGAATTTTGTTGATTTTGTCGTAAATGACTAAAATTTTCTAAGTCACAATTTTGGGGTTGTTATTGCTGATTATTTCTATTAAGAGTGTTAAAAGTTTGCGTTTGAAAATTTCTGAAATTTCTGTTACAATTATTAAAACCACCACTATTATTTCTGTTATTTCGGCTGCTATAATTAGGAAAGTTGCTTGAATTTTGAAATCTTTGAAAACCATTCCTATTTAATGAATTATTTGCATTTTGAAAGTTATTATTTGGAAAGGTATTGTTACTTGGATAATCATTATTGTTTTGAAAACTTTTATGCGCAAAACTATTCGCTTAATACCTCAATACCTGATGAAGATGATCCGTAGCTACCTCAAAGATCGTGTACTCATTTACGACACAAGTAGAGGACAACGGACAAAAGTGCTAACTTCAGGTGCGGCCCAAGGTTCAATCTTAGGCCCTGATCTCTGGAACGTCAGCTACGACGGCATCTTCAACATCGATATGCCCGACGAGTGCTACCTAGTAGGATATGCGGATGATGTTGCAGCAGTAATTACCGCACGCGATTTAGACGCGGCAAGACGGAAACTCTCACAGACGTTGATAAGAATCAAGACATGGCTCGACTCGCACGACCTTAGCTTGGCTCCGGAAAAGACGGAACTAATTCTACTTACGAGGGCGCGCATACCTCTAGAAGTAATAATGCCGGTCTACACGGAGAATATAAGGACCTCAAAAGTGGCGAAATACCTGGGCATCAGACTTGACAACAAGCTGACTTACTGGGCACAAATCCAACACGCTGCTGAAAAATCTGCCAAAATAATCACAAAGTTATCACGATTAATGGCTAATATCGGAGGCCCCATCGCAAGCAGGCGGAAGCTGCTCATGGACACAACGATATCCATTTGTTGTTGTTTTAACAGCATAGTCAGCCCTGTCAGTGTAGGTATATCATCTGTCGTCTTCGTCTAGCTCATCTAGGGGTAGGCCCAGGAAACATGCTGTTTCGACGGGTTGGGTCCAGAGGGAGAGGGGGGTTAGATGAGTCTGATTGAGGGGGCATGTGAAGAGGTGGTTAGTGTCGTGCGGGGTCCCTTCACATGCCGGACATGTGTTTGGTATGTCGGGGTCAATTCTGGATAAGTAGGAGTTTAACCTGCTACAATATCCAGAACGTAATTGTGCCAATGTTACACGGGTCTCACGGGGAAGCTGGAGCTCTTCATCTGCAATAGGTGGTGGTTGGACTCCGATTACGGCATTCACAGGACGGGAGTTCATGAAGGTGGTGACGGTCTCCCGGTGAATGTCGCTTATTGACTGTCTGAATACTGTCCGGTCCAGTAGGTCTCGGTTAGTTATGTCCTGGAGTTCGTCAGCGTAGTCGAGGAGGTGTCTCCTGACGTGCCTGGGAGGCGGCTCGGGCTCAAGCAGGTGTCTGCAGGGGTGAAACCTACGGTAACACCCCAGCAGGAACTGCTTGCTGAGCAATTTGTTGTGCTCCGCGACTGGGAGCATTTGTGCCTCGTTGTGCAGGTGTTGTATGGGTGACATCAGGAGGCACCCGGTCGCTGTCCGAATGGCGGTATTCTGACATGTCTGAAGCTTTGTCCACTGCGAATCACTAGTGCCAGGCGACCAGACAGGCGCAGCATAGTTTAGAACCGGCCGGCCAATTGCCTTAAATGTCGAAAGCAACAGTTCTTTGTCCTTGCCCCAAGTGCTGCCGGCCAGCGATTTGAGGACCTTGTTGCGATTTTGGACTTTAGTGGCAATTGCGGTTGTATGCGCGGAGAAGGAGAGCAAGCTGTCAAAGGTTACACCCAAAATTTTGGGGTTATTCACAGTCGGAATTGGTGTGTCATCGACTTTTACCTTAAGGGACAGCTTGACCTCCTTTGTCCAGGTGGTGAAAAGGGTCGCCGTGGACTTAGTGGGGGAAAGTTGGAGATTCCTCGCAGTGAAAAAGCGAGAAAGGTCGGTGAGGTAGTTGTTCACTTTGGAACACAGGCCATCGATGTCATTGCCCGACGCCATTATCGTGCAGTCGTCAGCGTATGAGATCAGGGAAACTCCCGCTGGTGGTTGGGGGAGCTTCGAGATGTAGAAGTTAAAAAGCAAGGGTGAAAGGACACCACCCTGCGGTACGCCTTGCTTGATCTTCCTCTGCTTTGACATTTGATCTCGAAAAATCACTGACGAATGCCGACCGCTCAGGTAGTTCGCGGACCACCTCTTCAGCCCTGGCGGGAATGTCGACTGATAAATATCATCTAGTAGCGTGGAATGGCTGACTGTATCGAAAGCCTTCTTTAGGTCCAACGCTACTAGGACAGTCCTCTCGCAGGGGCGGTTTTGGTTAAGCCCGCGATTTATCTGGGCGTTTATGGCGGTGAGTGCCGTGGTGGTGCTGTGCACTCGTCGGAATCCGTGCTGATGTGGGGCTGGGGCCAGGTGTGTCGTGAAGAGTGGGAGTAGGAGGGCCTCAAGTGTCTTCACTACTGGGGAAAGGAGAGTTATCGGCCGATAAGACTCCCCTTGGTTGGCGGGTTTCCCAGGTTTCAATAGTGGGACCACTCTCCCTGCTTTCCACTTGTCAGGGATGATGAGAGTGGCCAGAGACAAATTGAAGACCCTTGTGAGATATCCTACTCCCAGGGGTCCCAGATGCTTCAGCATCAGCGCGTTAAGTCCGTCAGGGCCAATGGCTTTCGATGATTTCGATTTATTGATGGCCCCCTGAACCTCATCACCGGAGAAAGTAAGTGGCGCACTGTCGTTCGTCAGTTTGTGCAGCCTTCTGGTAACACGACGTTTGGTCCTGTCGCCCGGAGGATGCAGTGTGAACAGCCGGCTAAAATAGCTCGCGCATCGCTTCGGGTCCGACGAAGTACAACCGTTAAAGGTGATTGCCACCTTGTCGTTGTGTTTCGTCGGGTTCGACAAGGACCTTACGGTGGACCAGAGCTTACTCACTCCGGAGGTGAGGTTACAAGTCTTCAGGTGCTCAACCCATTTAGTCCGCTTATGTTGGTTTACCAGTTGCCGGATCTCCAAATTGAGATCCCTTATGCGGGGATCCCCGGGATCGGCCTGGCGTAGGTGGTCACGCTCGGTTGCTAAACTGGCTGCTTCTGCTGGGAAATGAGGACGGATGTCCTTATAGCATCCAGCTGGGATGAAGCGAGCCGCAGCAGCTGTGAGCACCTGGCGGAATGCGCGTTCGCCAACGCGCACATCAGTGGGGATGGGAAGAGCGGCGAAGGTGTCCTCAGTGAATTCCGTGAAGCCGGCCCAATTAGCTTTTTTAAAGTTAAAGTAGGACCGGTGGTTCGCGGAAACGAAGTCGGCAGGTCTCTCGATCGAGATGATAATGGGCAAGTGGTCTGATGCAAGCGATAGCATAGGTCGCCACGTTATGCTATTTATCAGACCCGCGCTAGCTATTGTTAGGTCAGGCGAGCTGCTACAATTGCCCACTACCCTGGTGGGGGCGTCGTCGTTCACTGTGCTGAATGTCGAGTCGTCTATCTGCTCTGCCAATTGCTGTCCCCTACGATCATTTGGCAGGCTTGAATGCCAAAGATCGTGATGCGCATTAAAGTCACCTACAACCAATCGGTTTTCACCTCTGATGAGCGCACCTATGTCAGGGTGATATCCTGCCGGGCAGCAGGTGACAGGGGGTATGTATATGTTAAAAATTTCGAGCTCGGAATCGCCTGACCGGACAGCTATGCCTTGACATTCTAAGGTGCTGTCCCTGGGGTCGATTCCTTCATCGATAAGACGATACTGCACAGTGTGGTGGACTATAAACGCTAGGCCACCACCGTTGTCTCGCTCGCGATCACGTCTGTGCACGTTATAGCCATCCCTGGTGATCAGAGATGACCTAGCGTGCAGCTTTGTTTCTTGGACCGCAGCAATCTTGATACTGTGCCGGCTCATAAAGTCGACTATCTCGTCGACCTTACTCGTAAGTCCGTTGCAGTTTAGCTGGAGAAGCTTGAAGCTTCTCGGTGAGGTCAATGTAATCCGGGGGTGAGGGACGCGTGGGGTTGTCTACGTTGCACCTGCTGTGCAATCCACTGTGGTTGTTGCGGCCTGATGGTGGTGGGCGGCCGCGCCTCCGGGGGAGGTAGTGGGTGCAGAGCTCTGCAGCAGGAGGCAACGTAGGCAGTTGTCCACTCACGGGTGGTGCGCAGGCCGGAACATCTCCGAAAATGGCACCAGCCATTGCAGGAATTGCATTGGACTGATACCAGATTCCGAGGTATTACGGTCTGACACACGGAACAGACTGTACGGGGGACCAGGAGCTGCTGGTTTGTCCCCGCACTGGGGTTGGAGCTGGAAGGGATGGGAGGGGTTGAAGGGGAGTTGTGTTGCTCCGATAGGCTCCTCACCGTGGAGGTGTGGGTTGTGGTGGCGGTTGGCAGTGCCGGCCTATCAGGGGGTGTGCTAGCCGTGGAGGCATCGGACGCTTGTTGGCGGGAGCAACACGTGGCCACATACCGTGTGGTCCACTCCCTGTGCGACTTAAGGCCTGAGCAGGTCTTAAGGTGGCTCCACCCGTTGCACTTATTGCACCTAACCGAGGTGGAATTCGGGTGGAGCCGTCGATGGCAGACGCAGCAGTAGAATACTTCTGGCCCAGGGTTGGATTCGACTCCAGCCCTGAGGAGAAGTATTTGGAGCAGGTTTGCTGCGAGAGTTTGCTCCTGTGACGTAAGGGTTAGGTTGATATACAAAGCACTAGACAGGGCTAGTGTACTGGGGCGGCAGCCCTTGGTCGGGAAGAAAAACCCGAGTCATTCCGGTAACGTAGAACCGGCTGCCATGGGAACGATATCCATCTTGCTATACGGCTGTGAAGTATGGGCGGCAACAAGCTCGAGCACGCACACTCCAAATATGGCAAGAGCGCTGGGCGTCAGAGGCGAAAGGAAAATGGACAAAGAGACTGATACCAAACATAGATAAATGGTATGACAGGAAATTCGGTGAGGTGAACTATTACATCACCCAGATGCTATCTGGACATGGGTACTTTTATAAATACCTCAACAAAATAGAGAAAGCAGAAACTGCTGAATGCATCTACGGAGATGCACCCATTGACGATGCTGATCACACATTTTTCAAATGTGAGAGGTGGACATCAGAGCGCAAAGCAATAGAAGATAGGCTAGGCCCCTTAAAAGCAGACAACATCATCCAAAAAATGGTCGAAAGTGCAGAAAGCTGGCAATTTATTGACACGTACGTGGAGCGCATCCTACGTGCCAAGAAATTTGACATGGATAGAGATGATCAAAATACATACATCCATCCTACCTGAGTAGAAGATGAGCCGATAGCGTGATGCTGGTTCCAAAATTGGCGACCCTGGACGCAGGGGGAGTAGAAAAGGCTTCTTTCTGAACAGAACGCCTACTTGGATCTCCTCTGCCTACGATGAAATACTACCGTTGTCCCGGGGCAGAGGAAACATCCGGGAAGGAATGGGGAGGGATTGTTTTAGTGGCTACACCATTCGACGCAGTAGACGACGGTTACTGTAAGTGCGAAGGCATTTTGAACCCTACCTCACCGCCAAAAAAAAAAAAAAAAAAAAAAACTATTCGCTTGTTTATTATTTACTAGTTTTATATCTTTTAATATATTATTTTCTAAATAAAATGTATAAGTTATGTTAATAGATCTAATATTATTTTGTAGCAAAAGAGATTTAATATTAATAAGTAAGTAGTTTACATAGATATCAAAAATTAGTTTTTCATTATGTTCAGGTGTATACAAAATGTCAGGTTCTAAGATATACTTTGTGTTCATTAAACTTAAAATTCTACAATACTTAATTTATAATGTAATTCCTCAATGTTCCTAGCTTCTTCGTTTAGTGCGTCACTTCTTAAATTAAAAAAACTTCTTTTTACTCCAAATTCCTCCTTAAGCTTAACTATTATACTTTCCCATGTAGGGTTAAATAAGGTTTTGGCTGCCTTTAACGCCTTACCTTGCAGTCTATTGCTTAATACTGATTTTATTGTCAGCTAACGTCAGAGCCATTGTGGGTATTGTTATAATTCTAAGCACACGCTGCTCTGCTCCTTCCTCTAATGGTAGCTGGCTTGCTTTCTCTTTCGTCTTTCACGCCGTTAGCACTGGAATGCACACCGTACACTTTCTTCTCTTTTTCCGTTAACTTTTAACTTCTAGTAATTCGTTTGTTGTTTTTTTTTTTTTTTTTTTACGAAGCAAACCTTTTTTCTTACTTGCAATTCTTTTATTTTCGGTTAATTATTACACGTAATACTTTTTAGGTTTTAAGTTTAAAAAAATTTCGTTTTTAAGTTTACAAAAAATTTAATCTTTTCTTTTGCCGATTATCACTGGATATGTTTTAAATAACCTATCCCATCCTCGTCGCCAGTTCAATTTATTTTTGAAAATAAAATAAATTTGTTGAAATTAATTTATTAGTTTAATTTATCTTTATTAAAATAGAACAAGTTTGGTTACACTTCAAAATAAATTTGTTCTTTACTTTTCAAGGTGAGTTTAAAGACTGCTTTTAACATAAAAAGCTAAAGCTATTCAATTTATTTAAACAGTTAGTTACTGTTTCAGCTTGATTAACGAAGTAATATGTAATCCAAAATGGAAAACGAGTATAGAAGCTATAGTAACCTCAATGACACATGAATATAAATTCAGAACTCTATGTACAGCTTTAAAGAATTTAGAGAGGAAAATTGTACATTCAAATTTTTTGAATGCAATTTTAATAAGAACTTTGACGGACTTTTGGGAAATAACATTTTGAATAAATTGAATTGTAAAATTGACTACTCCAATAGAATGTTAAGAACTAATAATGCTGTAGTACTTTTTTTATGAATAAAGAAGAAGAGCTTTATATGAACAAAGGAAATATGTATAATAGAAATCTTTAAAAATTCAGTAAAAGGTAATAATGTCTGCGAATCCATAAACACAGACCATTTAAACGACGTCGACATAAAATAAATAGATAACCATTCTAAGGAAATATAAAATAGTTCTCTACAATGAAAATGACAATTTGACATTTACTAATCAAATAAAGTATCGTAATGACACAAAAAATTATATTCCAGTTTATTCAAGAATATATAGGTATCCAGAGATACATAAAGATGAAATAAATAAACAAATCGAACAAATGCTAGAACAGGGCATAATTAGAGAATCTGCCAGTCCTTACAACAACCCTATTTGGATTGCTCCAAAGAAGCTGGGTGCGTCAAATGAACAAAAATGGCGCCTTGTAATCGACTACAGGAAATTGAACAGCGTAACTACTGAGGATAGGTTTCCTATTCCAAATATGGAAGAAATATTTGTTAAATTAGGAAGATGCCAGTATTTTACAACGATCGATCTAGCTAAAGGATTCCATCAGATAGAAATGGACAAACGAGACATACACAAAACAGCATTTTCTACAGCAAATGGACATTCCGAATTCCTAAGAATGCCTTTCGAATTACGGAATGCTCCTGCAACTTTTCAAAGACTAATGAACCAAGTATTAAAAGAATGTATTGGGAAAATCTGTATTGTTTACTTAGATGACATTTTAATATTTTCTACTAGCGTAGACGAACATTTAGACCCACTAGCTAAAATTTTAGCCTGTCTAAAAGAAACGAATTTAAAGGTCCAGATTGAATAAATGCAATTTTTAGAAACTAGAAACAGAATTCTTGGGTCACCTGGTAACAAAATAAGGCATTAAACCGAATCCAAAAAAAGTGGAAGCAATAGATAAGATTCTACTTCCTAAAAACCAAAAAGAATTTAAATCATTTCTTGGGATTACTGGTTATTATAGGAGATTTATAAGGGATTATTCGAAAGTTGCCTATCATATAATAAAATACTTAAAGAAAAATGTAAAAATTAATTTGCAAGATAAATATTACATTGAAGCTTTTGAAAAACTAAAGTTGCTGATCAAATCGGATCCTATTTTAATACATCCAGATTTCAGAAAAGAATTCGCACTGGTTACCGATGCGAGCAATGTTGCGCTCGAAGCAGTTTTAATGCAAAATAACAAAGTTATTTGCTATGCGAGTAGATCACTCAATGGTCATGAGAAAAACTATAGTACAATAGAAAAAGAGTTATTAGCTATTGTGTGGGCAACAAAATATTTGCGACCATACTTATTTGGTAGGAAGTTAACAATAAAAACCGACCATCGACCTCTTGTTTGGCTGAATAACTTAAAAGAGCCAAACTCTAAACTTCAAAGATGGAAAATAAAATTAAATGAAAACGCTTTCAACATAGAATATATAAAAGGAAAAGAAAATGTTATTGCGGATGGTTTGAGTAAAATTGTTGTCGATGCAGAAGCCAATTTAAATGAACTATTTGAGGATGATTTAAGTACCGTACACAGTGCAGAGACTGACAGTACCTACTTACTTCATAAAAATAACAGAAAATTCAATTAACATATTTAAGAATCAATTAATTTTGAAATACGCGCAGAAGGAGTCAATAACTAAGAGAATATTATATAAACAAAAAAATCGAACCATAATAAATGTGACATCTGAAAGTGACATCTTAGAAATAATGAGAGTAAACTTACCTCAAAAAGGTTTGACAGTAATATATTGCCCTGACAATAAATTATTTTTACATTTTCAAGAGTTATACAGAAACTATTTCGCTAGCAATTCAAAGATGAGAGTACTGAGATCGAATATTATACTGAAAGATATAACAGATAGAGGAGAACTTTTAATATTAATCGAAGAAAAACATTTAGAAAACAATCACAGAGGCATAAATGAAATATTCGAGGAAATAAAGAGAACTCATTATTACCCCAAGTTACAGGTAGAAATAAATAAATACATTAATAATAGCGAAATATGCAATAAAGCGAAATTCGATCGCAATCCTATTAAACATAATCTTAATGTTACAAAAACTCTAATGATATAGTTCACTTTGATATTTGGTATCCACAAAGAGGCGTAATGTTCCTTACAAGTATCGATAAATTAACAAAGTATGCCACAGCTCACCTATTAAATGACAGAACATGGGTTTCCATATTAGATGCAATCAAACAAAGAATCCAATATTTAGGTAAGCCAAAAACTCTAGTAACAGATAATGAACTAGATACGACACCGATAAAAGAATTCTTGAAAGATAATAAAATTGAACTACATTTAACTACAACCTATAACAAAACCGGTAACGCAGATGTAGAAAGATTGCACTCCACACTTAATGAACATGTGATAATTTTTAACGCTGATGCGAAAAATGTTGTTGATTTAAAAGGAAAGGTATTCAAAGCAGTAATCTTATATATAAAAATGGAGACGTTTTTTTGTGTTCGTTAGTCGCCGATTCACGCCTAAACGCATTCACCGATTTCAATCAAACTTTCACAGATCATTGGTATTAGTCCATAGATGGTTTATGTGAAGTTTTAAAGAAATCGGTAAAAGTATGCGTGCGTTGTGTAAGTGTGAAAAATACAATATTTGCGTGTTTCCCTTATACGGATATTAGGTATACGGAATGAGAATACACGCAAATGAATAGAATATACACAGATATAAATAACATTGCTTTGATGTCGAGTGACGTATGCGACTGTATTATTCGTAACGCAATAGTTGTCCACATTGCTTTTTTTTAAACTGGAAAAATATTTTGAGCGTCATTTGAACGTTTTATGATTTAGATAAAATAAAAATTCGTTAAATATATT
Organism: Anastrepha fraterculus; assembly: GCA_037575425.1. NCBI lineage: Eukaryota > Metazoa > Arthropoda > Insecta > Diptera > Tephritidae > Anastrepha > Anastrepha fraterculus. The sequence continues at coordinate 455,969 of JAYXIM010009871.1, forward strand.
TGATTCCATTAATAACCATAAGCCTGTATTTTTCGAAGTTCAAAGTTTTTGGACAAATAGTGAAACGTTTACTTAAATTAATTGTTAAATACATATATATAAATGCGCAAATGTAATAGTTTAGATGGATTTAAAATATACGAAATTATTCAGCGGTTGAAACCATACATTTTTTGAAATCCATCAATATGGATCGACAGTCGCCATAAATGTTCTTTTAAAAAATAAAACGTGTTAATTTGATGGTAGCTCGAGTTTTAAGATCAGGTTTCTATTAGTATAACTTTGTTTATATGTTTGCGTAATTTTTTTGTAGTGAAAGTCTAAGATTACAAAACAATAAAGCATTAGCGCTTGCATCGTCTGGAATAGCTGCTACATCATTAGATGGTGACCGTACAGCGCATTCCGCACTTAAATTACCATTGAGTATGCAAATTAATGAAAATCCAACATGTAACATTTCAAAAAAATCTTGAATGGGAAGAGTTTTGCAACAATGCAAATTAATTGTGTGGGCTGAATGTGCAATAGCACATAAAAAAACAGTGGAAGCATTGGATAGAGCTTTGAAAGATTTACGTAATAATCAAGAAATATTTGGTGGCGCTTTAATATTATTGTCTGGTGATTTTCGTCAAACTTTGCCAGTAATTCCCCGTTCAACACCAGCAGATGAATTAAAAGCCTGTTTAAAGACATCCCATTCATGGAGGCATGTAAAAACTTTGACTTTGAAAACAAATCTGCGAGTTTATTTGCAAAATTATGCCTCGGCTGACGAATTTTCAAGACACCTTCTGAAGATAGGAAATGGACAAATTCCTATTGATGCTGCTACTGGCTTAATCACTTTGCCAGATAATTTTTGTAATTTCGCACACACAAAACAAGAATTAGTTTCAAGTGTTTTTCCAAATATTGCGCAAAATTATTAAAATCACAATTGGTTAGCTGAAAGAGCAATACTGGCTGCGAAAAATAAGGATGTTGGTCAATTGAATGCGAATATTTTAAATGATGTGGCTGGTGAGATTGTAACATTTAAATCAATTGATACAGTTATAAATCAAGATGACGCTGTAAATTATCCAACAGAATTTTTAAATTCCTTGGATTTACCTGGACTGCCGGCTCATCGCTTACAATTGAAAGTTGGTGCACCAATTATTTTACTTAGAAATTTAAATCAGCCACGACTGTGTAACGGAACAAGATTAGCAGTCGAAAAGGTCATGAATAATCTTATTGAAGTAACAATTTTAAAAGGAAAATTCAAAGGTGAAGACGTATTGATTCCGCGTATTCCGCCGATTCCACCAGATTTAGCTTTTGACTTCAAAAGATTGCAATTTCCAATACGTCTCGCATTTGCAATGACAATAAACAAAGCACAAGGACAATCGCTGGAATTATGCGGAATTGACTTAGAATATCCAGGCTTCTCCAACGGGCAATTATATGTATCATGTTCACGTGTAGGAAAGCCATCAGTTCTGTTTATTTATACCACAACTCAGGGCTAAACAAAAAATGTAGTTTACGAAAAGGCTTTGCATTAGTTTAAGTTTAAAATTAACATTAATTTTATATTGTAAAAAAAGAATAAATACATATAGAGTGAATTTAAATCGAGTGTTCATTATTCATTTCTAATTTTGATATGCCTAGCGAAGCAGGCAGAGGGTCCGCTAGTCTTATATATAAAAATGGAGACGTTTTTTTGTGTTCGTTAGTCGCCGATTCACGCCTAAACGCATTCACCGATTTCAATCAAACTTTCACAGATCATTGGTATTAGTCCATAGATGGTTTATGTGAAGTTTTAAAGAAATCGGTAAAAGTATGCGTGTGTTGTGTAAGTGTGAAAAATACAATATTTGCGTGTTTCCCTTATACGGATATTAGGTATACGGAATGAGAATACACGCAAATGAATAGAATATACACAGATATAAATAACATTGTTTTGATGTCGAGTGACGTATGCGACTGTATTATTCGTAACGCAATAGTTGTCCACATTGCTTTTTTTTAAACTGGAAAAATATTTTGAGCTTCATTTGAACGTTTTATGATTTAGATAAAATAAAAATTCGTTAAATATATTTGATTCCATTAATAAACATAAGCCTGTATTTTTCGAAGTTCAAAGTTTTTGGACAAATATTGAAACGTTTACTTAAATTAATAGTTAAATACATATATATAAATGCGCAAATGTAATAGTTTAGATGGATTTAAAATATACGAAATTATTCAGCGGTTGAAACCATACATTTTTTGAAATCCATCAATATGGATCGACAGTCGCCATAAATGTTCTTTTAAAAAATAAAACGTGTTAATTTGATGGTAGCTCGAGTTTTAAGATCAGGTTTCTATTAGTATAACTTTGTTTGTATGTTTGCGTAATTTTTTTGTGGTGAAAGTCTAAGATTACAAAACAATAAAGCATTAGCGCTTGCATCGTCTGGAATAGCTGCTACATTATTAGATGGTGGCCGTACAGCGCATTCCGCACTTAAATTACCATTGAATATGCAAATTAATGAAAATCCAACATGTAACATTTCAAAAAATTTTTGAATGGGAACAGTTTTGCAACAATGCAAATTAATTGTGTGGGATGAATGTGCAATAGCACATAAAAAATCAGTGGAAGCATTGGATAGAGCTTTGAAAGATTTACGTAATAATCAAGAAATATTTGGTGGCGCTTTAATATTATTGTCTGGTGATTTTCGTCAAACTTTGCCAGTAATTCCCCGTTCAACACCAGCAGATGAATTAAAAGCCTGTTTAAAGACATCCCATTTATGGAGGCATGTAAAAACTTTGACTTTGAAAACAAATCTGCGAGTTTATTTGCAAAATTATGCCTCGGCTGACGAATTTTCAAGACACCTTCTGAAGATAGGAAATAGACAAATTCCTATTGATGCTGCTACTGGCTTAATCACTTTGCCAGATAATTTTTGTAATTTCGCACACACAAAACAAGAATTAGTTTCAAGTGTTTTTCCAAATATTGCGCAAAATTATTAAAATCACAATTGGTTAGCTGAAAGAGCAATACTGGCTGCGAAAAATAAGGATGTTGGTCAATTGAATGCGAATATTTTAAATGATGTGGCTGGTGAGATTGCAACATTTAAATCAATTGATACAGTTATAAATCAAGATGACGCTGTAAATTATCCAACAGAATTTTTAAATTCCTTGGATTTACCTGGACTGCCGGCTCATCGCTTACAATTGAAAGTTGGTGCACCAATTATTTTACTAAGAAATTTAAATCAGCCACGACTGTGTAACGGAACAAGATTAGCAGTCAAAAAGGTCATGAATAATCTTATTGAAGCAACAATTGTAAAAGGAAAATTCAAAGGTGAAGACGTATTGATTCCGCTGATTCCACCAGATTTAGCTTTTGACTTCAAAAGATTGCAATTTCCAATACGTCTTGCATTTGCAATGACAATAAACAAAGCACAAGGACAATCGCTGGAATTATGCGGAATTGACTTAGAATATCCAGACTTCTCCAACGGACAATTATATGTATCATGTTCACGTGTAGGAAAGCCATCAGTTCTGTTTATTTATACCACAACTCAGGGCTAAACAAAAAATGTAGTTTACGAAAAGGCTTTGCGTTAGTTTAAGTTTAAAATTAACATTAATTTTATATTGTAAAAAAAAAACGAATAAATACACATAGAGTGAATTTAAATCGAGTGTTCATTATTCATTTCTAATTTTGATATGCCTAGCGAAGCAGGCAGAGGGTCCGCTAGTCTTATATTTAAAAATGGAGACGTTTTTTTGTGTTCGTTAGTCGCCGATTCACGCCTAAACGCATTCACCGATTTCAATCAAACTTTCACAGATCATTGGTATTAGTCCATAGATGGTTTATGTGAAGTTTTAAAGAAATCGGTAAAAGTATGCGTGTGTTGTGTAAGTGTGAAAAATACAATATTTGCGTGTTTCCCTTATACGGAAATTACGTATACGGAATGAGAATACACGCAAATGAATAGAATATACACAGATATAAATAACATTGTTTTGATGTCGAGTGACGTATGCGACTGTATTATTCGTAACGCAATAGTTGTCCACATTGCTTTTTTTTAAACTGGAAAAATATTTTGAGCTTCATTTGAACGTTTTATGATTTAGATAAAATAAAAATTCGTTAAATATATTTGATTCCATTAATAACCATAAGCCTGTATTTTTCGAAGTTCAAAGTTTTTGGACAAATATTGAAACGTTTACTTAAATTAATAGTTAAATACATATATATAAATGCGCAAATGTAATAGTTTAGATGGATTTAAAATATACGAAATTATTCAGCGGTTGAAACCATACATTTTTTGAAATCCATCAATATGGATCGACAGTCGCCATAAATGTTCTTTTAAAAAATAAAACGTGTTAATTTGATGGTAGCTCGAGTTTTAAGATCAGGTTTCTATTAGTATAACTTTGTTTGTATGTTTGCGTAATTTTTTTGTGGTGAAAGTCTAAGATTACAAAACAATAAAGCATTAGCGCTTGCATCGTCTGGAATAGCTGCTACATTATTAGATGGTGGCCGTACAGCGCATTCCGCACTTAAATTACCATTGAATATGCAAATTAATGAAAATCCAACATGTAACATTTCAAAAAATTTTTGAATGGGAAGAGTTTTGCAACAATGCAAATTAATTGTGTGGGATGAATGTGCAATAGCACATAAAAAATCAGTGGAAGCATTGGATAGAGCTTTGAAAGATTTACGTAATAATCAAGAAATATTTGGTGGCGCTTTAATATTATTGTCTGGTGATTTTCGTCAAACTTTGCCAGTAATTCCCCGTTCAACACCAGCAGATGAATTAAAAGCCTGTTTAAAGACATCCCATTTATGGAGGCATGTAAAAACTTTGACTTTGAAAACAAATCTGCGAGTTTATTTGCAAAATTATGCCTCGGCTGACGAATTTTCAAGACACCTTCTGAAGATAGGAAATAGACAAATTCCTATTGATGCTGCTACTGGCTTAATCACTTTGCCAGATAATTTTTGTAATTTCGCACACACAAAACAAGAATTAGTTTCAAGTGTTTTTCCAAATGTTGCGCAAAATTATTAAAATCACAATTGGTTAGCTGAAAGAGCAATACTGGCTGCGAAAAATAAGGATGTTGGTCAATTGAATGCGAATATTTTAAATGATGTGGCTGGTGAGATTGCAACATTTAAATCAATTGATACAGTTATAAATCAAGATGACGCTGTAAATTATCCAACAGAATTTTTAAATTCCTTGGATTTACCTGGACTGCCGGCTCATCGCTTACAATTGAAAGTTGGTGCACCAATTATTTTACTAAGAAATTTAAATCAGCCACGACTGTGTAACGGAACAAGATTAGCAGTCAAAAAGGTCATGAATAATCTTATTGAAGCAACAATTGTAAAAGGAAAATTCAAAGGTGAAGACGTATTGATTCCGCGTATTCCGCTGATTCCACCAGATTTAGCTTTTGACTTCAAAAGATTGCAATTTCCAATACGTCTTGCATTTGCAATGACAATAAACAAAGCACAAGGACAATCGCTGGAATTATGCGGAATTGACTTAGAATATCCAGACTTCTCCAACGGACAATTATATGTATCATGTTCACGTGTAGGAAAGCCATCAGTTCTGTTTATTTATACCACAACTCAGGGCTAAACAAAAAATGTAGTTTACGAAAAGGCTTTGCGTTAGTTTAAGTTTAAAATTAACATTAATTTTATATTGTAAAAAACAAAAAGAATAAATACACATAGAGTGAATTTAAATCGAGTGTTCATTATTCATTTCTAATTTTGATATGCCTAGCGAAGCAGGCAGAGGGTCCGCTAGTAATCTTATAAAAACTGTAAACCAACAGATCCATATTAATGAGAATTTCAATTAGACTATTAATATATTAAAAAAGGCTATAGATGCTTTCCATTTCAATTCAACCGGGCTATTCGGGTCATGTTCTTCGATTTCGATGTAACTGAAATATGTTGCTCTCTGGTCAAAATAATGAGACACGTATTTTTTTTCGCCCGAAAAAATTTTTTTTCAAGAGTTATCGGCAATTTTGTTTTTCGGCTCAAACTCGATTTTTTTTAATTATATAAGAAAAATTTGTTTTTAAATGCCCATAACTTAGTCAAATATGAACCGATTTTAATAATTCTGGGTTCAAAATGATCGTAATTACTTACACGAGCGACTTCATACAGAAACAATTGCAAAAAAGTAGTTGAAAATTTTTTATTTAGCAAAAAAGGAAAAAAATTGAAATTTTTTCAAAATTCAATATTTCAAAAAGTGTATTTTTTTTTTTTATAACTTTTTCCAAATCAAAAGGACATCTCAAACTTTAATTGAGCTGAATGCCTAGTAGCTAAAATGAGTTGTTTTTGAGTAATGAATTTTTGAGCAAAAAACCTGTTTCGCACTTTTTGTTCTTTGGAAAATAAAAAATTTTCAACTACTTTTTTGCAATTGTTTCTACATGAAGTTGCTCGTGTAAGTAATGACGATCCTTTTGAACCCAAAATTATTAAAATCGGTTCATTTTTGACTAAGTTATGAGTATTTAAAAACAAAAATTTCTTATATTATTAAAAAAAATCGATTTTGAGCCGAAAAACAAAATTGCCGATAAAGCTTTAAAAAAAATTTTTTTGGGCGAAAAAAAAATAAAGTGTCTCATTATTTTGACCAGAGAGCAACATATTTGAGTTACATCGAAATCGAAGAACATGTCCCGAATAGCCCTTTTGCATTGAAATGGAAAGAATCTATATAAGAAAATTTTTTTTTAATTACTCATAACTTAGTCAAAAAAAAGCCGATTTGAACGATTTTTGGTTCAAAATAATCGTAATTACATACACGAGCGACTTCGTGCAGAAACAATTGCAAAAAAGTAGTTGAAAATTTTTTATTTTCCAAAGAACAAAAAGTGCGAAACAGGTTTTTTACTCAAAAATTCATTACTCAAAAACAACTCATTTTAGCTACTAGGCATTCAGCTCAATTAAAGTTTGAGATGTCTTTTTGATTTGGAAAAAGTTATAAAAAAAAAAAAAATACACTTTTTGAAATATTGAATTTTGAAAAAACTTCAATTTTTTTTCTTTTTTGCTAAATAAAAAATTTTCAACTACTTTTTTGCAATTGTTTCTATATGAAGTCGCTCGTGTAAGTAATTACGATCATTTTAAACCCAGAATTATTAAAATCGGTTCATTTTTGACTAAGTTATGGGCATTTAAAAAATTTTTTTCTTATATAATTAAAAAAAATCGAGTTTGAGCCGAAAAACAAAATTGCCGATAACTCTTGAAAAAAAATTTTTTCGGGCGAAAAAAAAAAAAAAATCGTGTCTCATTATTTTGACCAGAGAGCAACATATTTCAGTTACACCAAAATCGAAGAACAGGACCCGAATAGCCCGGTTGAATTGAAATGGAAAGCATCTATAGTAGATGACAGAACAAAAGTATTACCTACATGCATTTAATGAATCACGGTTAACAAACAACAGAATAGCCAAACAAATGTTATTTACAGACCAAATGCTCAAACTTAAATATTTAGAAAATAAAATAGGACAATTGCAAGACAATATAGCGTCCGCGAAATATAATATTTTGCACCCTAGTATTTTATCGGCGGAGGAAATTAAAACATTTAACATAGATTTTTATAAATTAAAATTAGTTGAAATGGGGTTTCTAACATACAAAGATGACTCTTTAATATTAGCAATAAAGCTGCCCACTTCATACATTAAAGGAGATTTAACATTAATAACTCCAGTACCAAACAAACGTTTTTTAGAAATAGCAGAAGAAAATAAATATGTTGTCAATATAGATAACAAAATGTACGAATATAAGGAAGGCGTTAGTTTTAAGAATCTGAAGAAAACAAACATTTGCAACTTAAACACATGTAAATTAAGATATAATAATAAAACAATTATAGAAAATATTGGAGAAGATACCTTAATTATCAAAAATGCGTTCGATATGAAAATAAAACAAAATTGTGATAAGCGAAATATCGTAATAAAAGGAAATGTTTTGATACATTTTTATAACTGTAAAATTGAAATATGTAATGAAATATTCTACAACACTAAAACTATTGTAAACGAAAAGTACTTCTATCCAGAAACACCATATAATGAATTGTACTTGGAAAATCAGATAACTTTCTCAGATATCCTCATTAACCAAGAAGATAATATTTCAAAAATAGACGAACTGAAAATGCATAAAAATTCAAGTTACGCAATAAACGCTATGATCGTGATTTTGATAGGAATTTTTGTAATTTATATTATTTATAAAAGAAATAAAGCTAGAATAAATGATAAAATTGTAAATATAGAATTAAACATACAACCTGCTTCAACAGAGACTGTTGAAACTAGGGGTGGTGGAGTCATATATGGGCCACTTGAGACACCTCCATAGAGACATACTTACATACATAAACATAAAGGCATACTTAAATACATAAACATAAAGACATACTTGCATACATAAATATATAAATACACTAGCGAAAACGCGCCCGGTCCGCTGGTCGTCTTTAAAGAAATCTAGATTAATTAATTAAATTAAGCCGAAAAATACTGTGTATTTTTTATAAAAATTCTCGCGCCTGTATATACTCACGCAAATTTACCGTTATACTGTTTTTTTCTCGGAACGCATTACTTTGAAGAGCATGTGAGATATACAATTTGTCCGTTTTACAGTTAGTAGTCGACGCGATGACGCTCACAAAATCACTTTAATTTTCTTCTTTTGTAACCACAATATGACGTCACTATTGAATAAATGTTGATCAACATTGATTTTATTTCTTTGTTTGAAATAATTTTCATTTTTCGTTATCTTTTTGGCAATTAAGAAAAAACTTGTGTATATACTCAGGTAAATTTACCACTGTTCAGTTTGCACTAACAAAATAAAATTACTTTCTTTTCCGGCTTTATCAAATAATATTTTGAAACAATTTTGCGTGAAAAATTTTAAATATTTCAGTAAATCTTCGTTTCCTATCAAATAGATGCAAAATATTCTAAATAGTTGTTTTTATCAGAAAACAATTTTAAAAACGTGGTTTTCTCTGGAGAAAAAATACTCACTTGTTGTTTGCTTGAAAATCAGATCAGAAAGAAAGTTTGAGCGCGTCGTTGTTCCGTTCTGCATTTGCATAGATGCGCTCCCATTTACACATAAACAACAACATCAATCGTATGATACATGCACTTCGTCGTGTACGAAAAAGCGGAGAAGGAGAAGAGAACTGTTCTATTCCCCTCCGCTTTACCCCGCGATGTGTTTAGGTGCAAATGACCTTTTTGCGTGAAGTCTGATATAGAATAATTTCTATTTACTCTTCTTAAATTAATATAAACTTTTTCAGGCGAAGTAAAAAAACTGACACATATTTGCTTCAACCGTATATTTGTGAGTACACAGGTAATACGTAAATATATGAATGATATATGTAGGTAATATCTCATATTAGCATAACCTTTCTGCAAAAAATTAAGGAAACGATCACCAATCACACCGGCAATGATACAATGAATTTTTCACTATAACTGACTTCAGATTAACGTTTATATAATAAGCGAATATGTAACATTTTAAAATTTTTTTGGAACTTTTTTTTTTTTTTAATAATAAGTGGTCTTCCTCTTTCTCTTCCTCTTCCTCTTTCTCTTCCTGTAGCTATTCCTTTTCCTCTTCCATCTCCAGCTCCATCTCCTTTCTTTATCCCGGAAACGGGCAGTAAAAATTACTTCACTTAAAAGCTTTCATCAACAGCTTCCATCTGATACCCATATTGTACAAACATATCCAAGGGTACCTTGGTCCACCTTTTCGGCTATATCTCGAGACCCTGGTCACTCAGAGACCTAAAAAATACTCTGTATTAAAGCACTCATCAGTAGCTTTGATTTAATACAGAGTATTTTTTAGGTCTCTGAGTGACCAGGGTCTCGAGATATAGCCGAAAAGGTGGACCAAGGTACCCTTGGATATGTTTGTAAAATGTAAAAACACATCCTAGGATTACCCGGGTCCTCGTTTTGGCCTTCGGCAGCGCCACCTGGTGGCGAGTGGAATCAATAACCATATAATATTAACCTTCACCGTGGAAAAATATATATATATATACCAAATTTCATAATAATCGGCCCAGACACACACGACCCAAATGTATTCAATTCTAATGAATGCTATGCGCGGTACAAAAAATACGTGCCGCAAATAGCGAAAACACATTCACTTAACCGACGCACCGCACACACACGCGTTATCGGATTTCAACGAACCTTCACAGAAACCTTTGCCAAAGCAACACCAACAATGCGTGAAACTTTCACTGTTTTCCTTACACGCGTTGTTGAGATTACCCCGGACAAATGCACACTTTTTTTCGGCTTAATGACGGATAATCAAAAATGACGGTTAACAGAAACAAACTTCTAGATTGTGTACAGAATCGAAAAGTACACTGAAATTTTGAGAGGAATGAACAAACGGTAAAATTTACATGCATTACATGATTATATCATTATTCTATTACGAGTTTAGTTCGTTTTTGAAAAGAATTCAGTTAGTGTCTTTTGCTTTAGAGTGACTTGAATTTTATTCTTTGCGAAAAGAAGAAATTGGCGCAAACGAATCGTGTCAGCCAAGCCGACTTCATCTTGCATTCCACACCAGGCACTAAATTTCTCTAAATTTGATGCAGCAATTTTGGCTTCTTTTCTTAGAAATGATGCAGTATGATTGTGACCATTTTCATTATTATTATCTGTTCCATCGTAATCATCATTATTTTCTTCTTCATCATTCACTTCATTAATTATTTGTTCGTCAGTCAAAAGCTCATAATCACAATCATTTTCGTCACAATTCAACCATTCATTCATCGTTTCACTATTTTCCAATGGCAAAGCCGAAGATGTACTAGTCACAACATCAGCCTGTGAGACTGTTATTCGAAGGCGATTCTGTATTTGCCCATAGTTTGTTCCAACATTTTTCCAATGTTGTCGACAATAACTCAGACCATGAATCAGCTACATTATCAATTGCGTTTTTAATGTTGTAATTCTTCCTGTTGTTGAAGGCTCCATTTTAAATGTCTGCTCATCATGAAATTCAAATCAAACTGAAAATCTTATTGTACTGAATGTCACATCGAAAAAGCATTCCAAGAATTTGTTTTGGGTAGAATGGACAAAATAACAGTTACTTTGCTCTGCTGCGTTCACACGCATTTCTATCGAGCGAACGAAAACAAAAGAAAATCAATGAATAAAGTGAAAAACAAAAGTATTGCTCGAGGAGTTTTGTTCCAACATGATTTCGACCGTTACATGACTATTTTTGCAATATGTATTGTGGAAAATCTTAAAACGGTGACGGTTAACAGAGGTGACGGAAAACAGAGAGAGGGATAATCCAGGGAGTATTGTATAAATAAATCCAAATAAACACACATACGTACATACATATGAAGGTGTATGTTATTAAAGCTTCAAATTCGGCATGTGAACGGATCAAATAAAGGGTTCTCACGAAATGCCAACAAAAAACATATATTGTATTTTTATATATTTTCTAATGTTAGTTTAGCTTGAAAATTGTTTTGAAACGAAAATAAATGCAGTTGAAGAAAACTACCGAAGAAGGAAGACTTCTTTCAATTCAACACTTAACTGGCGACGAAGAAAAGAAAAATCAATTCGATCATCAGATTAATCCGAAGAAAGATTACTTCAAGCATCAAATTAAGCTTACAAAATTCGAACATCAAATTAAGTCAAGGAAGTACTAATTCGAGCATCAAATCAAGCCAAGGGAAGACTAATTCGAACATCAAATTAAGCCAAGGAAGGACTACTTCAAGCATCAAATTAAGCCAGGAAGGACTACTTCAAGCATCAAATTAAGCCAAGGAAGGACTACTTCAAGCATCAAATTAAGCCAAAGAAGGACTATCAAACTAAGCAAGATGCATTTATTTTTAAATGCAAAAAAACAAAAAAAACAGTGTGAGCGCAAAAAAAATCAACAAGCTAAAGTATAGCAGCAATGCAAATGAGTCACATGTAAATGCTGTAAGAAAAAATATAACTGTGCGTTTCATTTCTTAAAACTATGGAATTGACTTTTTATGCAAACGAGCAGCAATGTCGCATTCAATCTAAACGAAGCTCGTAATGGTAACAACAAATAAATAAATACGTACAAGTGGATATAATCGAAAGATATTTAAAAATAAACTCACACACTTTCTCTGAACTATACCAACAAAAAAAAAATACACATATATCTAATTGATTACTAAATAGAAGTAATTAATTACAATAATAAAAATCAATCAGTAACAATAAAAAAAAAAACATGGATGAAAATACAATAAGAATGTTTACTCTTGTATTAAACCGTATAAAACAAATAAGTGAGTTCAACGGCAAAGATGTTGATCAGTTGCCTGACTTCTTTACACAAGTAGAGAATATTCTGCCGTCAGTGGAAGCGTTTGACGCAAATAATAAAAAGGTGTTGTTCGATTACATTAAAAACAAGTGTGTAGGCGACACGTGAAAAGTTTTGCACCGGCACACAAATACGCGAAATTGTTCCGAATTGAAAGAAATTTTAAAAAATAACTTTGGTGAAAAAGAAAATACCAAAAATGTTAAAAGTGTATGGTACTATTGAAAACTATCACTACAACGTAACTCAATTAGTAAATAGGTTACATAAAAGAAACCTTACGCATAACGACGGAATTTATACGACCGACGAAATCAACAGAATAGCTTTAAAAATTTTCAAGGAAAATTTACCAGAGCCGACGAAAACGATGATTTTTGGGAGGAATCCGGAAACTCTAGAAGAAACTTATAAAATAATTGTAGACACCAGGCAACAACATTATATAGCGTATGGACCAACGGCAAAAAACTATAGCTTTAGAAGAAATTTTAGTGATAAGGTTAGAAACAATTACAACTTCAACCAAAACCAAGACGCGAAAAATCGAATTAAAAGTAAAGAAGCTCGAAATTATAATAGTTATGAAAATAATAACAAAAAATTCAATTGCCCTCAGAGCTATGGTCAAGACAGGGACGAAACAAATACTTACAACAGAAGAAGTTACAATACAGGAAATACTGGTAACTATAGTGGCAATTTCTATCAGAACTACAATAGGCAATACAATGAGCGAAGTGATCAAAATCGCACGCATTCACGCCAAACTAGACAAACTAATCGTAGCAGGTTCGATAACCAAGAGCCTATGGACATAGGTAACACACAAATAAATTTTTGCGAAACGGGAGTAAACAGCTTCCCTATATTTTATAATAGACACAGGAGCAGAATTCAGCTTGATTAACGAAGAAATATGTAATCCTAAATGGAAAACGAGTATAGAAGCTATAGTAACCTCAATGACAAATGAATATAAAGTCAGAACTCTATTTACAGTACCAAGCCTTAAAGAATGTAGAGAGGAAAGTTGCACATTCAAATTTCTTAAATGCGATTTTAATAAGAACTTTGACGGACTTTTGGGAAATAACATTTTGAATAAGTTGAATTGTAAAATTGACTACTCCAACACAGTGCGACATCAAAAATCAAACCGCACCGGACCTTTTTTTTCTGAAAATATACCTATTCAATAGCAAAACCCTCGCTGGGTTTTTAAAAGTTAGCTCGATTTTTTTTTATTGCGTTTTGAAGTTTTCTATTTTCATGAGATTTTGGAGTTTTACCTGTACGCTAAATTTGATTATAAATCGACCTTTGTTTGATTTAATCGATTTATTTTGTCATAGCTTGATGCAGAAATTTCGTACATGTACAAATAAACTTATTTTGAGAAGAACCTATATCTCAATACGCAATTTTGAATACCAAAATTTCGAAAAATTGTATGTTTTTACCATTTTTTACTGTAATTATGAAAATAATTAAAATTTCTCACTATTTCTTCTAGCAAAAATGTTGCAAAATGTACTAAAAAAGTCATTTATAAGATAAAAACATAAAACTGAACTTTAAGTTTGTTATTTTCTAAAAAAATAAATTTTTAACAAGATTTTTCTTCATAAAAATAATTTTTTTATACTCTGCTTTAAATTTTTTTTTAAATATCTAAAAACTCTGTAAGTAAAAATATTAAATAGATTAAGTAAAAAGAATATAGACTTGAATTCTTATAATTTTTTTTTTTTTTTATTAAAATAAAGAATTTTTACGTACTAAAACCTTAGAGACGAGCTCTTTTCGACAATGATTGAATTTCAACATCGTCATTATCAGAGTAATCAGATTCATCAGTAAAGAATTCCATGCCTGTCTCTTCTGCTTCTACCTCATATTCTTTTTCCTCCTGGTTACTCCATTTTCCTTCATTTTCTTCCTGGTCGTATTGAAAAATATGTTTACTCCACCAACATATTTCGGCTAGTATGGCACCTGGAGATCGTTTTCCTCGGTATCTTGACTCAAATGGCATCGCAGTTCGATGGTAGCGCACTCCTTGCTCATCTGATTCTGTCGACAATTGTTGACTAAAATAGTCCAAATGTTGGTGAAGAAAGTGAATTTTTAGCGACATATGGACCCCAATTTTGGAAAAAGCATCTAGCATTCGTCGCACAGATTCTTTGTAATTTGGAGAACGATGTTTGCCTAAAAGTCCAACTATTATTTCTTTTAACGATTCCCACGCAACGATTTCATTGTTTATTAGGACCCTGTTAAAGTCTTCAGACTTTACCAATTTGCGAATGTCAGGACCATTTAAAACGCCTGAAAGAAATTATAATAATTACGGGTGGTTACGTATAAAATTATTTTCATAATTACAGTAAAAAATGGTAAAAACATACAATTTTTCGAAATTTTGGTATTCAAAATTGCGTATTGAGATATAGGTTCTTCTCAAAATAAGTTTATTTGTACATGTACGAAATTTCTGCATCAAGCTATGACAAAATAAATCGATTAAATCAAACAAAGGTCGATTTATAATCAAATTTAGCGTACAGGTAAAACTCCAAAATCTCATGAAAATAGAAAACTTCAAAACGCAATAAAAAAAAATCGAGCTAACTTTTAAAAACCCAGCGAGGCTTTTGCTATTGAATAGGTATATTTTCAGAAAAAAAAGGTCCGGTGCGGTTTGATTTTGATGACCCCAAAATTGTCGCACAGTGCAATAGAACGTTAAGAACTAATAATGCTGTAGTACTTTTTTTATGAATAAAGAAGAAGAGCTTTATATGAACAGAAGTTACAAAGGAAATATAATAGAAATCTTTACAAATTCAGTAAATGATATAATGTCTGAGAATCCATCACAGACCATTTAAACGACGTCGACAAAAATAAATAGATAACCATTCTAAGGAAATATAAAATAGTTTTCTACAATGAAAATGACAATTTGACATTTACTAATCAAGTAAAGCATCGTATAGACACAAAAAATGATATTCCAGTTTATTCAAGAATATATAGGTATCCAGAGATACATAAAGATGAAATAAATAAACAAATCGAACAAATGCTAGAACAGGGCATAATTAGAGAATCTGCCAGTCCTTACAACAGCCCTATTTGGATTGCTCCAAAGAAGCTGGGTGCGTCAAATGAACAAAAATGGCGCCTTGTGATCGACTACAGGAAATTGAACACCGTAACTACTGAGGATAGCTTTCCTATTCCAAATATGGAAGAAATATTTGATAAATTAGGAAGATGTCAGTATTTTACAACAATCGATCTAGCTAAAGGATTCCATCAGATAGAAATGGACAAACGAGACATACACAAAACAGCATTTTCTACAGCAAATGGACATTCCGAATTCCTAAGAATGCCTTTCGAATTACGTAATGCTCCCGCAACTTTTCAAAGACTAATGAACCAAGTATTAAAAGAATATATTTGGAAAATCTGTATTGTTTACTCAGATGACATTTTAATATTTTCTACTAGCGTAGACGAACATTTAGAATCACTAGATAAAATTTTAGCACGTCTAAAAGAAACGAATTTAAAGGTCCAGATTGAATAAATGCAATTTTTGGAAACAAGAAACAGAATTCTTGGGTCACCTGGTAACAAAATAAGGCATTAAACCGAATCCAAAAAAAGTGGAAGCAATAGATAAGATTCTACTTCCTAAAAACCAAAAAGAAATTAAATAATTTCTTGGGATTACTGGTTATTATAGGAGATTTATAAGGGATTATTCGAAAGTTGCCTATCATATAATAAAATACTTAAAGAAAAATGTAAAAATTAATTTGCAAGATAAATATTACATTGAAGCTTTTGAAAAACTAAAGTTGCTGATCAAATCGGATCCTATTTTAATACATCCAGATTTCAGAAAAGAATTCGCACTGGTTACCGATGCGAGCAATGTTGCGCTCGAAGCAGTTTTAATGCAAAATAACAAAGTTATTTGCTATGCCAGTCACCGACTAGCTCTCTTGCCGTACGGTTGTGCGTATCAAGTGATTACCTAAGTTGAGTAAACTCCGCGAGCATTTGTGCTATTTCCACGTGCTTTTTGATAATTCCATCCTTTTACATCCTTATTGTTATTCAAATTACCTGGTTTGTAAAATATTTAAAAGAATATCATTAAGTGCCTTATATGGGTAAAAACCCCACGATTCCTTCGGGGAATCGATTTAGCATACTTACCGACGGTATGCTAATTTCCCCGAAGGCAAAACGTAAAGAGGTGAATAAAGAAGCATCTTTTCCACTACTATCAGACGTGACCCAAAATCATAATTGCAATGATCCAAAATTCATTATCATTAAATCTACCGATGTGTCCAACTCATTATCAAAATACAGCGTTTTTGCTAAAAAGAAGGCTATTGATGGCATTAGTACCGAATACTTATCAGTAAGCTTACTACGCGATGCCAGTCTGCTGATTCTAACAAAATCTCTCAAGGTTGCTGAGAAATTTATAAAATGCAAAAACTTTGGCGGCCTATGCCCCGTGTCTGTTACTCTTCACGAAGCCCTTAACAGGTATTGGCGGCCTATGCCCCGTGTCTGTTACTCTTCACGAAGCCCAAGAGGTATTAAAAATAAAGACGCAGAACAAGTGTAGTTATGCCGAAGCCAGGCGCTTATACAAACAACAAAATCCCATCAACCTAAGCCAAGTGCAATCTTACTCGACAGTTCTAAACTCAACACAAGTTTCTCACCACAATATCGCTCACAACTCCATGGATCGTACCTCTTCAAACAGCACTGCAGTCACCACTCAACCACTCAACACCACTAACCAATCCGACACATCTACGAACACGTCTCTTTCAAGCTCTCATTCAATCTCTCAACACTCATTGGATCATATTCATACTCCTTCAATAGCTATCACAACATCGACATCTCAATCTCAATATCTCTCAGCTAACTCAAACGATCAAAACAACATCCACTCAACAGCAAATATCCGCTCTACCTCTCTAATTCAATCTCCAACCACACCAACTATCAGTACCATGGACTGCATTCATAACAATACCAACTACGAAACTAATGCAGCAACAACTCACTCCAATCAATTTTCTGTTCACCAATCAAATCCTCTTACTACATCCTACAATTCCAACAACACCGCAAACACTGAATCCACAACTTATTCCAACACAATCCCTCAATCTCTACTAACAACAATATCCGAAATGCATAACACTACTACACCTTGGGAGCTTCAAGAACCAGAGCTATAGGTTATTTTCTCTTGAAAATAACACTAATAGCAAGCATAAAAATGCTTAATATTGATGGTTAACATTCTTCAGTGGAATATTAAAGGTTACCAAAATAATTACCTGGAACTAGAAACTCTAATCAAAGGTCGCAAACCACTTATAATGTGTTTACAAGAAACACATATTAAACCCAGTTACTCACCATATTGCCCCAAACAATATTCGCCGTATTTTCATAACTTCTCTAACATTAACTATTCTAAACAAGGCTATGGAATTTTAGTCCACAAAAATCTTCAACACAAAAGAATCGATATAATTTCCAATTTATCAGCTGTTGCTGTTGAATTTAATGTTAAATATCCAATCACTGTTATTTCTGTTTACATCCCCCAAGCCAGACCTTCTCTCACTCAGACATATTGCAACTTACCTCCTCAATAAGTACTCCTATAATTATATGTGGCGATTTCAACGGCTGGAGTCCACTTTGGGGTTCACCAAACGCTAATCGTAGGGGCACTATAATTGAAGATTTTATTCTTACTTCCAACTTGTGTGTCCTCAACAATAATAGCCCAACACACTTCTCCACCCACAAATCATTCACACATGTTGACCTGACCATTTGTTCACCACAACTCGTCCCCATTGCATCCTGGCACACGCTTGAGGACCTGCATAACAGTGACCATTTTCCGATAGCTTGCTCTTTTTCCATCTGTACCCCAAATACCCCCAGCACTAAAATTACTTCTAGGTACACCACTACCAAAGCTAACTGGGAGAAATTTAATAATATATTAAATGACAAGCATTTTCCTTACTTCGACAACACCAACCCTAATAAAGAAGCAGCTACAATTCATAAGGCTATAAGGATAGCAGCGAACCTAGCAATTCCTCGGAGTCATCCTCGTAAAGCCTCAAGAAATGTGCCCTGGTGGTCGCCAGAACTAGGTAAACTACGACTTGAGAAAATGGTAGCCTGGAGGAATTATCAAAGGTGCCTAACTCTCGATTCATTGATAATTTACAAAAAGCTGAACGCCCGTTTTAACAGGGAGAAAAGAAAGGCTAAGTCCATAAGCTTTGAAGAATTTACGAAAAAACTAAATCCTAGCTCCCCTACTCGATATATATGGAAGGGTATACAAACTCTCACGGGGACATATCAGCCTCATTGTATTAATTCCATAACTGTAGATAACACTGTAATCACAAATCCACACTCTATTTCATTAGAATTTGCACAGAAAATTTCAAAATCTTCGGAAACATCCAACTTTCCGCCCCAATTCATAGCCTCTTTCAACAACGCCACGGACCACCTTGCTCTTTCCCTTGAAAATAATATCAGCATTGATGAAATAGATTCTGCTTTAAAACTATGTAAAGGTAAGACCCCAGGCTTTGATCAAATAAATTACGATATGTTACGCCATATACCCATGTCCGTTAAACATAGACTACTCCAACTTTACAACTCAATTCTTAATCTTGGCATAATTCCCCAGAGTTTTAGTAGTAGTACCTATATTAAAACCACAGAAAAATGCATCGCTTATCGAAAGTTATCGGCCCATTTCCCTAATACCATGCATGAGCAAAATAATGGAGAAAATTATATCAAAAAGATTAATATGGTTTTTAAAGACCAAAAAACATCTATCATCATTCCAAGTTGGATTCAAGGCTGGTTCCAGCACATTGGACGCCTTACTTTTTCTTGACCACCAATTATCTTCAAATTTCTCCAAAAAAAAACACTCATCTGTACTTGCAATCGACTTTGCTAATGCTTTTGACAAAATCGGTTGCCACATAGTTCTCAAAAAGCTTCAAGGCTGGAAAGTTGGACCCAAAATCTTCAATTACATAAAATCTTTTCTGAGCAATCGCAAATTTCGTTGCAAGGCAAATATCAGCTTTTCTCCCATTTTTTCTCTTCACAATGGAATCCCTCAGGGATCTCCGCTCTCTGTGACTCTTTTCTTAATAGCTTTTGACGAAGTTAGCAAAATTATGAGCCTACAACCAAACATTAAGCATTGTCTATATGCTGACGACTTATTTTTAATATGCAATAATAAGAAAATAGCTGATATTGAATCTTCATTTTGTACAGCTTTAAGCTCTTTGGACGAATGGTCAAAACATTCGGGTGCTCTCATTTCATTTGAGAAATGCAAGCACCTGCATGTCTGCAGGAAACACAATTGTAATCAGCTTAACATTCAATATAACAATCACACCATAACCAATGTTAAGTTTATGAAAATACTAGGTGTTATTTTTGATAATGAACATAGTTTTAAGCATCATTGTATTAAATTAAGAAGTGATCTAGCTACCAGATTGAATATTGTAAAATATTTGTCAACAAAAAAAAGTTGTATACATACAAACACACTACTTACCGCAACTAAACTAATTATACAATCAAAAATTGACTATGGTCTGCAAATATAAGGAAAATGTAGTAAGTCTACCATCAATAAAATCAAAGCACCATTTCATGCTGCGGTTCGGAGAAGTTTACGTGCTTTTAGGACAACACCTACTATAAATATGCTAAAGGAAGGTGGTTTTCAATCACTCGAAGATCGCACGAAATATCTCAGAAGTCGCATAATATACAAATTATTCTGCGATTCCACTCATATTCTTCACCATGAAATTCGTTTACTGAATAAAAGAAGAAGACCACTTTCACATAAATCAACATTATGCGAGGTAAAAGAGCTCGCCGATAATTTAAACTTGAAGATATCTCCAATGAGAATACCTCAAACCAAGCTACCACCCTGGGCTCTAAACTCTGAAAGCTTTATCGAAGACTTATGCTATTTACGTAAACAGTGCACGAACAACACAACATATCAGCAAATTTTCTGGAGCATAGTGCACCCTCTGAAACGAAGTGGTTGGAATCTCCTTTTCACTGATAGCACCAAGCAAGTCAATGGCATCGCATTTGCTGTTACAAATGAAGCTGGGCAAACCCTTTCTCACGGACTACTACCGCAGGACGCCAATATCTTTGAAGCTGAATTACAGGGCATAATTTCAGCATTAAATCTTGTAAAGATTAGACGAAAGGTTTTAATATGCACGGATAGCCAATCAGTGTTCAATGCTGCAAGAAACATTCGAATGGATGTAGGCCCATCAATTGTTAATTAAGAAAGCGTCAAACACAAAACTAATGTGGATACCTGGACATTCGGGCATACTCGGCAATCATCATGCTGACTATGCCGCAAATCTTGCCTTAAAATCGTGTTTGCACTTTTATAATCCATTTAGTACAACATCAATTAAAACCATATACTCCAGAGCTTTAAAGTCTCAGCTGGGTGCCAATTGGTATATCTACCAGCATGAATACAAAGAAGTAAATCCACACGGTTCCGCTACCATATTGCCAACTTCGACTACTACTTGGATGAACCGATGCTTTGTACGTTTAAGGCTAGGACATACTCTTTTAACACACCAATACCATTTAACAAAGAGTCCACCGCCAATGTGTAACTTTTGCAACGCGAAACGCTTAACCGTACGCCACATTCTCCTACATTGTCCATCTATCTCCGCCTTACGCACCACAACACTGGATAACGCAGATCCAATCAACATTCTCTCCATCTCTTCTGAAGCAAATATAATAAAAATGTCAAATTTTCTTAAAGCTATAAACATATTTCAACTTATTTAGTCTTATAATATTCATTTAATTACATCTACTATCACTTGACTAGCCGATAGCCCTGGTAGCTAGAGCTTTTATCTTAGATTAATCTATAATTTTAATTATATTTTAATAAATAATAAAAATAATAATAATATTTGCTATACGAGTAGACCGCTCAATGGTCATGAGAAAAACTAGAGTACAATAGAAAAAGAGTTATTAGCTATTGTGTGGGCAACAAAATATTTTCGACCATACTTATTTGGTAGGAAGTTAACAATAAAAACCGACCATCGACCTCTTGTTTGGCTGAATAACTTAAAAGAGCCAAACTCTAAACTTCAAAGATGGAAAATAAAATTAAATGAATACGATTTCAACATAGAATATATAAAAGGAAAAGAAAATGTTATTGCAGATGGTTTGAGTAGAATCGTTGTCGATGCAGAAGCCAATTTAAATGAACTATTTGAGGATGATTTAAGTACCGTACACAGTGCAGAGACTTACAGTACCTACTTACTTCATAAAAATAACAAAAAATTCAATTAACATATTTAAGAATCAATTAATTTTGAAATACGCGCAGAAGGAGTCAATAACTAAGAGAATATTATATAAACAAAAAAATCGAACCATAATAAATGTGACATCTGAAAGTGACATCTTAGAAATAATGAGAGTAAACTTACTTCAAAAAGGTTTGACAGTAATATATTGCCCTGACAATAAATTATTTTTACATTTTCAAGAGTTATACAGAAACTATTTCGCTAGCAATTCAAAGATGGGAGTGCTGAGATCGAATATTATGCTGAACAGATAGAGGAGAACTTTTAACATTGATCGAAGAAAAACATTTAGAAAACAATCACAGAGGCATAAATGAAGTATTCGAGGATATAAAGAGAACGCATTATTACCCCAAGTTACAGGTAGAAATAAATAAATACATTAATAATTGCGAAATATGCAATAAAGCGAAATTCGATCGCAATCCTATTAAACATAATCTTAATGTTACAAAAACTCTAATGATATAGTTCACTTTGATATTTGGTATCCACAAAGAGGCGTAATGTTCCTTACAAGTATCGATAAATTAACAAAGTATGCCACAGCTCACCTATTAAATGACAGAACATGGGTTTCCATACTAGATGCAATCAAACAAAGAATCCAATATTTAGGTAAGCCAAAAACTCTAGTAACAGATAATGAACTAGATACGACACCGATAAAAGAATTCTTGAAAGATAATAAAATTGAACTACATTTAACTACAACCTATAACAAAACCGGTAACGCAGATGTAGAAAGATTGCACTCCACACTAAATGTGGAGACATGTGAGAATTTTTAACGCTGATGCGAAAAATGTTGTTGATTTAAAAGGAAAGATATTCAAAGCAGTAATTTCTTATAACAACACAATACATTCGACAACAAGAATAAGACCGATTGATTTTATAAATAACTTGCTGTCTGAGCAAGACTTGAATAAGTTTTCTGAAAAACTACATAAAGAAAAGGAAGATAAAATAAAAGCCTTGAACAATAAAAATAATAGAACTAATGACCAGAATTTCGAAAATAATTATATAAAAAACTACAGAGTTAGTAAATCGAAGCCTAAATATAAAAAAATAAACAGCTTTCAAAGAGAAGGGGACCATTTAATTTCAAATAATAATAACTTCCAAAAAGTTTACAAAACACAAGTAAAACGAAAATTTAAATTTCAGGATGCAAATGTTGACTAAAGCTATGACATTAATTACGACGCTGGTAATCATCAACGCATTACTTCAAATAAACCAGATAGAAAATGAAGCAGGATACGCAAGAATACAAATAAGAGAAACAGAAATTGTTAATAAAACAGCAACAATTCTTCATATCATTCATCCTAAAGAAATAATATATCTAATCGATAAAATAGAAAAAAAGGTGTGTGTGCCAGCTCCGACACGCGACTAGAGTTTACTCCCTAAGAACGATTACCGTGATATTTAAAAATATATTTAATATGCAAAAGGAGTAAATGAAGACCTTTTCTATATTACTGGAAAAATATAAATTTATTTATTAGCAGCGAATTGCGCAATTAAATTAGCTAATCCTTCTCCTTGTCTTTTCATCATATCGTTAAGATGAAAATAATTAAACAAAGCAAAAACACCGAAATATTCCACCAAAATAATTTCTATGAAGAAAAAAGGTGTGTGTGTCAGCTCCGACACGCGACTAGAGTTTACTCCTTAAGAACGATTACCGTGATATTTAAAAATATATTTAATATGCAAAAGGAGTAAATGAAGACCTTTTCTATATTACTGGAAAAATATAAATTTATTTATTAGCAGCGAATTGCGCAAATTGCAAATTAGCTAATCCTTCTCCTTGTCTTTTCATCATATCGTTAAGATGAAAATAATTAAACAAAGCAAAAACACCGCAATATTCCACCAAAATAATTTCTATGAAGAAAAACCTTTCACAACAGTATTGATAGCTGATTGTCAATTTTGCAGGTATCTGCCATATGTGAACGGGTATACAGTAGACTCGGGGTTAAGGGAACTAATTCGTGCACGGGCTATTCCCCTCAACCCAGACTTTCCCTTCAATTGAGATTAAAATTATACATGTACAGAAGTGGGCGGATTATAAATATTTTATTAATACTGTTGTATGTAAGGTAGAGGTACATAGTTTGTGCAGTGAGTGTATTTATTTCATGTAATAAAAACATATTATACATACAGCATTGATGAAATAGATTCTGCTTTAAAACTATGTAAAGGTAAGACCCCAGGCTTTGATCAAATAAATTACGATATGTTACGCCATATACCCATGTCCGTTAAACATAGACTACTCCAACTTTACAACTCAATTCTTAATCTTGGCGTAATTCCCCAGAGTTTTAAGACAGCTGTAGTAGTACCTATATTAAAACCACAGAAAAATGCATCGCTTATCGAAAGTTATCGGCCCATTTCCCTAATACCATGCATGAGCAAAATAATGGAGAAAATTATATCAAAAAGATTAATATGGTTTTTAAAGACCAAAAAACATCTATCATCATTCCAAGTTGGATTCAAGGCCGGTTCCAGCACATTGGACGCCTTACTTTTTCTTGACCACCAATTATCTTCAAATTTCTCCAAAAAAAAAAAACACTCATCTGTACTTGCAATCGACTTTGCTAATGCTTTTGACAAAATCGGATGCCACATAGTTCTCAAAAAGCTTCAAGGCTGGAAAGTTGGACCCAAAATCTTCAATTACATAAAATCTTTTCTGAGCAATCGCAAATTTCGTTGCAAGGCAAATATCAGCTTTTCTCCCATTTTTTCTCTTCACAATGGAATCCCTCAGGGATCTCCGCTCTCTGTGACTCTTTTCTTAATAGCTTTTGACGAAGTTAGCAAAATTATGAGCCTACAACCAAACATTAAGCATTGTCTATATGCTGACGACTTATTTTTAATATGCAATAATAAGAAAATAGCTGATATTGAATCTTCATTTTGTACAGCTTTAAGCTCTTTGGACGAATGGTCAAAACATTCGGGTGCTCTCATTTCATTTGAGAAATGCAAGCACCTGCATGTCTGCAGGAAACACAATTGTAATCAGCTTAACATTCAATATAACAATCACACCATAACCAATGTTAAGTTTATGAAAATACTAGGTGTTATTTTTGATAATGAACATAGTTTTAAGCATCATTGTATTAAATTAAGAAGTGATCTAGCTACCAGATTGAATATTGTAAAATATTTGTCAACAAAAAAAAGTTGTATACATACAAACACACTACTTACCGCAACTAAACAAATTATACAATCAAAAATTGACTATGGTCTGCAAATATATGGAAAATGTAGTAAGTCTACCATCAATAAAATCAAAGCACCATTTCATGCTGCGGTTCGGAGAAGTTTACGTGCTTTTAGGACAACACCTACTATAAATATGCTAAAGGAAGGTGGTTTTCAATCACTCGAAGATCGCACGAAATATCTCAGAAGTCGCATAATATACACATTATTCTGCGATTCCACTCATATTCTTCACCATGAAATTCGTTTACTGAATAAAAGAAGAAGACGACTTTCACATAAATCAACATTATGCGAGGTAAAAGAGCTCGCCGATAATTTAAACTTGAAGATATCTCCAATGAGAATACCTCAAACCAAGCTACCACCCTGGGCTCTAAACTCTGAAAGCTTTATCGAAGACTTATGCTATTTACGTAAACAGTGCACGAACAACACAACATATCAGCAAATTTTCTGGAGCATAGTGCACCCTCTGAAACGAAGTGGTTGGAATCTCCTTTTCACTGATAGCACCAAGCAAGTCAATGGCATCGCATTTGCTGTTACAAATGAAGCTGGGCAAACCCTTTCTCACGGACTACTACCGCAGGACGCCAATATCTTTGAAGCTGAATTACAGGGCATAATTTCAGCATTAAATCTTGTAAAGATTAGACAAAAGGTTTTAATATGCACGGATAGCCAATCAGTGTTCAATGCTGCAAGAAACATTCGAATGGATGTAGGCCCAATATATCACATGCAACAATTGTTAATTAAGAAAGCGTCAAACACAAAACTAATGTGGATACCTGGACATTCGGGCATACTCGGCAATCATCATGCTGACTATGCCGCAAATCTTGCCTTAAAATCGTGTTTGCACTTTTATAATCCATTTAGTACAACATCAATTAAAACCATATACTCCAGAGCTTTAAAGTCTCAGCTGGGTGCCAATTGGTATATCTATCAGCATGAATACAAAGAAGTAAATCCACACGGTTCCGCTACCATATTGCCAACTTCGACTACTACTTGGATGAACCGATGCTTTGTACGTTTAAGGCTAGGACATACTCTTTTAACACACCAATACCATTTAACAAAGAGTCCACCGCCAATGTGTAACTTTTGCAACGCGAACCGCTTAACCGTACGCCACATTCTCCTACATTGTCCATCTATCTCCGCCTTACGCACCACAACACTGGATAACGCAGATCCCATCAAAATTCTCTCCATCTCTTCTGAAGCAAATATAATAAAAATGTCAAATTTTCTTAAAGCTATAAACATATTTCAACTTATTTAGTCTTATAATATTCATTTAATTACATCTACTATCACTTGACTAGCCGATAGCCCTGGTAGCTAGAGCTTTTATCTTAGATTAATCTATAATTTTAATTATATTTTAATAAATAATAAAAATAATAATAATATTTGCTATACGAGTAGACCACTCAATGGTCATGAGAAAAACTAGAGTACAATAGAAAAAGAGTTATTAGCTATTGTGTGGGCATCAAAATATTTTCGACCATACTTATTTGGTAGGAAGTTAACAATAAAAACCGACCATCGACCTCTTGTTTGGCTGAATAACTTAAAAGAGCCAAACTCTAAACTTCAAAGATGGAAAATAAAATTAAATGAATACGATTTCAACATAGAATATATAAAAGGAAAAGAAAATGTTATTGCAGATGGTTTGAGTAGAATCGTTGTCGATGCAGAAGCCAATTTAAATGAACTATTTGAGGATGATTTAAGTACCGTACACAGTGCAGAGACTTACAGTACCTACTTAATTCATAAAAATAACAAAAAATTCAATTAACATATTTAAGAATCAATTAATTTTGAAATACGCGCAGAAGGAGTCAATAACTAAGAGAATATTATATAAACAAAAAAATCGAACCATAATAAATGTGACATCTGAAAGTGACATCTTAGAAATAATGAGAGTAAACTTACCTCAAAAAGGTTTGACAGTAATATATTGCCCTGACAATAAATTATTATTACATTTTCAAGAGTTATACAGAAACTATTGCGCTAGCAATTCAAAGACGGGAGTGCTGAGATCGAATATTATACTGAACAGATAGAGGAGAACTTTTAACATTGATCGAAGAAAAACATTTAGAAAACAATCACAGAGGCATAAATGAAGTATTCGAGGAAATAAAGAGAACGCATTATTACCCCAAGTTACAGGTAGAAATAAATAAATACATTAATAATTGCGAAATATGCAATAAAGCGAAATTCGATCGCAATCCTATTAAACATAATCTTAATGTTACAAAAACTCTAATGATATAGTTCACTTTGATATTTGGTATCCACAAAGAGGCGTAATGTTCCTTACAAGTATCGATAAATTAACAAAGTATGCCACAGCTCACCTATTAAATGACAGAACATGGGTTTCCATACTAGATGCAATCAAACAAAGAATCCAATATTTAGGTAAGCCAAAAACTCTAGTAACAGATAATGAACTAGATACGACACCGATAAAAGAATTCTTGAAAGATAATAAAATTGAACTACATTTAACTACAACCTATAACAAAACCGGAAACGCAGATGTAGAAAGATTGCACTCCACACTAAATGTGGAGACATGTGAGAATTTTTAACGCTGATGCAAAAATGTTGTTGATTTAAAAGGAAAGATATTCAAAGCAGTAATTTCTTATAACAACACAATACATTCGACAACAAGAATAAGACCGATTGATTTTATAAATAACTTGCTGTCTGAGCAAGACTTGAATAAGTTTTCTGAAAAACTACATAAAGAAAAGGAAGATAAAATAAAAGCCTTGAACAATAAAAATAATAGAACTAATGACCAGAATTTCGAAAATAATTATATAAAAAACTACAGAGTTAGTAAATCGAAGCCTAAATATAAAAAAATAAACAGCTTTCAAAGAGAAGGGGACCATTTAATTTCAAATAATAATAACTTCAAAAAAGTTTACAAAACACAAGTAAAACGAAAATTTAAATTTCAGGATGCAAATGTTGACTAAAGCTATGACATTAATTACGACGCTGGTAATCATCAACGCATTACTTCAAATAAACCAGATAGAAAATGAAGCAGGATACGCAAGAATACAAATAAGAGAAACAGAAATTGTTAATAAAACAGCAACAATTCTTCATATCATTCATCCTAAAGAAATAATATATCTAATCGATAAAATAGAAAAAAAGGTGTGTGTGCCAGCTCCGACACGCGACTAGAGTTTACTCCCTAAGAACGATTACCGTGATATTTAAAAATATATTTAATATGCAAAAGGAGTAAATGAAGACCTTTTCTATATTACTGGAAAAATATAAATTTATTTATTAGCAGCGAATTGCGCAATTAAATTAGCTAATCCTTCTCCTTGTCTTTTCATCATATCGTTAAGATGAAAATAATTAAACAAAGCAAAAACACCGAAATATTCCACCAAAATAATTTCTATGAAGAAAAAAGGTGTGTGTGTCAGCTCCGACACGCGACTAGAGTTTACTCCTTAAGAACGATTACCGTGATATTTAAAAATATATTTAATATGCAAAAGGAGTAAATGAAGACCTTTTCTATATTACTGGAAAAATATAAATTTATTTATTAGCAGCGAATTGCGCAATTAAATTAGCTAATCCTTCTCCTTGTCTTTTCATCATATCGTTAAGATGAAAATAATTAAACAAAGCAAAAACACCGAAATATTCCACCAAAATAATTTCTATGAAGAAAAAAAGGTGTGTGTGTCAGCTCCGACACGCGACTAGAGTTTACTCCTTAAGAACGATTACCGTGATATTTAAAAATATATTTAATATGCAAAAGGAGTAAATGAAGACCTTTTCTATATTACTGGAAAAATATAAATTTATTTATTAGCAGCGAATTGCGCAAATTGCAAATTAGCTAATCCTTCTCCTTGTCTTTTCATCATATCGTTAAGATGAAAATAATTAAACAAAGCAAAAACACCGAAATATTCCACCAAAATAATTTCTATGAAGAAAAACCTTTCACAACAGTATTGATAGCTGATTGTCAATTTTGCAGGTATCTGCCATATGTGAACGGGTATATGTATTACTTTTGTTGATTTATTGGTAATTAATGCATATGTGAACGTATTTTAAGCATATGTGAACGTATTTGTGATGAGTGTTGGAGGGAATATAACGTACTACGCAGGTTATAAAAAAGGAGATTAGGAGGACCAAAAGGAGCTCTTGGCGAGACTTCTGCGTCTGTGTATTGCAGATGAGAATGGCCATACATTGCTGTGAATACGCGATTGGAGTCTTTCTTGACATATCTGGAGCTTTCAACAATGTGTCGAAGGAGGCACTGATTGAGAGTCTGGGATCAATTGACACACATCCATCAATGCAAAACTGGATAGGCAACCTATTGATTTGTCGCGCAGTGACAACAGAATGGGAGTCTTTGGTATCTTTTGTATCGGAGAGCTAATAGCAGTACACCACAAGGAGGTGTACTCTCCCCTTTACATGATGCACTCTGGTAGTAAACAGGATCTTACTTAAAATGAGCAAAGCTAACTGCGTATGCAGATGACCTGGCTATTATCATCTCAGAAAGATGCCTAAACACACTAAAACTGGAAAAGGCATTCAAGGAAATTAGCGAGTGGGCAGTTGAAGCGGGACTGAAAGTAAATCCTGAGAAGACGTACCTAGTACTGTTTACCAGGAAGTACAAGATTCCGAACTGGACCCCACCTCGTCTGGACAGTATTACATTACAGGTTAAGACATATACTAGGTACCTAAGAGTAATGCTGCATAGCAAACTAACGTGGAAACTCAATGTGAAAGAACGAACGAAGAAAGCACTCAATGCCTTATACGCATGCAGAAAAATACTCGGTAAGACATGGGACTTACCTCCACGACTTACACATTGGGTTTATACGGCAGTAGTAAGACCAATAATGTTTCATGACATTCTAGAATGGTGGACAAATTTGAACAAGAAGGCATACCCTAACAAACTCTAGAAAGTACAAAGAGTCTCAGAGCTGGGTATAACGATTGCAATGCGCACCACTCCCACAACAGCACTGGACAAGATACTTGACCTCCACCCAATAGACCTAGTAGTAAAAAAATCTGCAAAGAAGTCTGCACTTAGTCTAATGACAACAGAACAACTAGTTGAAAGGCCTTATGGCCAAAGCCGAATATGCAGAGGTTCAAACGCTCACTCGCTAGCTACGTTATTCCTCATACTAATTTCACTGCCACTGCCCTGCACTTAGCAGAATATGAATGAATTGCTTAGGCTCAGCATCATTTTCAACATTAGAAATGTGGCAGATCAAAAAATTAGCAGCCTACTTAAATTATCCAAACTGTGTATCAAAGAAAAAAGGTGTGTGTGTCAGCTCCGACACGCGACTAGAGTTTACTCCTTAAGAACGATTACGGTGATATTTAAAAATATATTTAATATGCAAAAGGAGTAAATGAAGACCTTTTCTATATTACTGGAAAAATATAAATTTATTTATTAGCAGCGAATTGCGCAATTAAATTAGCTAATCCTTCTCCTTGTCTTTTCATCATATCGTTAAGATGAAAATAATTAAACAAAGCAAAAACACCGAAATATTCCACCAAAATAATTTCTATGAAGAAAAACCTTTCACAACAGTATTGATAGCTGATTGTAAATTTTGCAGGTATCTGCCATATGTGAACGGGTATATTAATTTTGTTGATTTATTGGTAATTAATGCATATGTGAACGTATTTTAAGCTCTCTGGAACCTTTATCTCTTGCATGTTAATTAACATTCTCTGCAGAAACTCATTTAAAACGTGCATTGGGTAAAATTTCCGGTACGTTGTGCTGCTACCTACTCGTCCACTGTTTGATGTGCACTGTAGTAGCGTCTTTGCAAAATGGAACCAGAAATGGGTCGTAGCTTAGCTAGGGCAAATTCTTAACCAAGTTTCTATTGCTGCTCTGGTGTGGATGCCTTGGCCGGCGGCGTATGAAAAATGGCTGTTCTAAAGTTTAATTTGCTTTACACGGTAACTGCGCAATTAATAATTAACATGCACAGTTACCAAAATTTACTTTTATGTAGGATACCTAACAGAGGCGTTTTATGTTTCCAGCTATGCAATTTTGCTATTAGCAAAATTAGTGAATATACTTTGTAAGCCACACATTTATGATGATGAGCCACAGTTTGATGTCAAATGTAGCAGCGAAACACTCTGAGTAGTTTCTCCATTGTAACAAATCATTCGCAGGCACAATTACACATGCACAGTTTGAGGTGAAGTGTAGTAGCAAAAACACTGAGTAGCTGCTGTATGGTTTGTTGCACTATTGCGCTGCGCAGATAATGGCCCCTATTATGAGTTACATTCGATCTTCGATATTCGCTGGTTGTCGAAGATCGAAAATCGAATGTCAATTTGGTATTATGAGCGGTGCAACCCTATCGAAATTTTCGTTGTTTACCTAATTTAGAGTCGAATGCAATTTTGCTTTCGATCGTGTAGCGAATTGTGGGAAAACTTGTTAAAGTGTAAGTTGTTTGCGATTATTTATGGTTTTATAGTAACCCAATAATAAATATATACTAATTTGGTTAATTTTATGCAGGTCGAAAGTCGTGAGTACCAAACAACAATTAGAAAGTCGAATCCACAATTCGCAAAAGGGATTTGCACCAAAGTTCAAGCAGCAAAAAAATGGGAGGAATTTACAACGGAGCTGAATTGCTTGGGACCACCAGTGAGAACGGCAGCAAAATGGATTAAGCTTAATAATGGTTTTTTTTTTGTGATGTTTATAGAAATAAATTTTTATTTTCCCTTGGTAGGTATGGGCTGAAATACGTAGAGGAACTGAAATACATATTTTTTTCGAATGTCGAATAATTGAATAAAGAAAATTTATAACAAAAATAAAACAGAAACTGTGGCGTAAAGGTTTCTATTTAATACTTTTTAGATTTCTCAAAATTTCATTTCTTATGTTTTCTACTTCTCCGTTATTTGACTCCACTTCAATATCTTCAGCATCATCGTACACAGTGGGTTGAGCAAGTCCTAGCATACTTTCATTACCAATACTCAATTGGTACGATCCCTGAGCATAAAGTCGCAGAACTGTGGCTAGCTTTAACATATTTGGAATGGATTTGGCTCGGGTGCACTGCTGCAACTGGTTTTCTCTACTGGACAGTGGGTTCATAAACGCCTCTTTAGATAATCTAAAGTTCTATAAAAATCTGTAAGGAAATTTCTGTAATATTAAGTACGTCAACACATTTTGAAAATTCTAAACTTACTCAGTGCAAGCCATTTCTAGGGAGTTTGATGCGCCCCTCAACTGTTTTCTACTTCTAGCTAGTTTACTAATCTTTCATCGTTCGATGAATCGTCGAACCACAACTCCGTTGTACTCATTTTCACAAAAAATACTTTTTTTAACTTTTAAAAATGTTGTTAGCAAAGAATTTCAACACAATCGGTTTTTCTTCTATTTTGATTTGCTGTATCAGCAAAGAAAAATTATCTATTGTAAATGCGTCGAGCGATCGAAATTCACAATAGTCCTATTCTTCAACGAATGAGCACCATAATACCAAATGAAAATTTGTTCGATCAGCACTTTCGACTACAGTCGAAGATCGAATGTTCCTCATAATAAGGGCCAATATTCAAATATTCAAAGTGGTGGTTTGTGTCTTCGTTGGAAAAATGTAAAATAAACACTTACCAACTAAATAAACCATCAAAAACACAAACCAAAAGAGAAAATGGCAACGCGTCATTTATGATGATGAGCCACAGTTTGATGTCAAATGTAGCAGCGAAGCACTCTGAGTAGTTTCTCCATTGTAACAAAGCTACTAAGTAGCTGCTGTGTGGTTTGTTGTTGCACTATTACGCTGCACAGATAATATTCAAATATTCAAAGTGGTGGTTTGTGTCTTCGTTGGAAAAATTTAAAATAAACACTTACCAACTAAATAAACCATCAAAAACACAAACCAAAAGAGAAAAGGGCAACGCGTCACTTCCGTCAGCGTACACTTCCGGTGATTCACGATTTTACTACCCATATTTTTCATACCATGGGCCTTATATATCGTTTCTTAAGGAGTAAACTCTAATAATATAGAAAGTAACTTAGACCAATTTAATATAGATGGTAGAAATATGCTTTATGGAGAAATAAAAACAATTGAGAAAAAATAAATACTCTGATTACAGTAACTAGCGCTAGGAAAAAAACGGGGTTTAGTTAATATTGCAGGCACAACTTACAAGTGGTTATTTGGACTGATGGACGAAGACGACAGAGAACAAATATTAAACCATTTAGAAATAACAGACAAAAATAACCATAATATTATAAAAACTGTAAACAAACAGATCCATATTAATGAGAATTTCAATGAGACTGTTAATATATTAAAAAAGGCTATAGTAGATGACAGAACAAAAGTATTACCTACATGCATTTAATGAATCACGGTTAACAAACAACAGAATAGCCAAACAAATGTTATTTACAGACCAAATGCTCAAACTTAAATATTTAGAAAATAAAATAGGACAATTGCAAGACAATATAGCGTCCGCGAAATATAATATTTTGCACCCTAGTATTTTATCGGCGGAGGAAATTAAAACATTTAACATAGATTTTTATAAATTAAAATTAGTTGAAATGGGGTTTCTAACATACAAAGATGACTCTTTAATATTAGCAATAAAGCTGCCCACTTCATACATTAAAGGAGATTTAACATTAATAACTCCAGTACCAAACAAACGTTTTTTAGAAATAGCAGAAGAAAATAAATATGTTGTCAATATAGATAACAAAATGTACGAATATAAGGAAGGCGTTAGTTTTAAGAATCTGAAGAAAACAAACATTTGCAACTTAAACACATGTAAATTAAGATATAATAATAAAACAATTATAGAAAATATTGGAGAAGATAACTTAATTATCAAAAATGCGTTCGATATGAAAATAAAACAAAATTGTGATAAGCGAAATATCGTAATAAAAGGAAATGTTTTGATACATTTTTATAACTGTAAAATTGAAATATGTAATGAAATATTCTACAACACTAAAATATTGTAAACGAAAAGTACTTCTATCCAGAAACACCATCTAATGAATTGTACTTTGAAAATCAGATAACTTTCTCAGATATCCTCATTAACCAAGAAGATAATATTTCAAAAATAGACGAACTGAAAATGCATAAAAACTCAAGTTACGCAATAAATGCACTGATCGTGATTTTGATAGGAATTATCGTAATTTATATTATCTATAAAAGAAATAAAGCTAAAATAAATGATAAAATTGTAAATATAGAATTAAACATACAACCTGCTTCAACAGAGACTGTTGAAACTAGGGGTGGTGGAGTCATATATGGGCCACTTGAGACACCTCCATAGAGACATACTTACATACATAAACATAAAGGCATACTTAAATACATAAACATAAAGACATACTTGCATACATAAATATATAAATACACTAGCGAAAACGCGCCCGTTCCGCTGGTCGTCTTTAAAGAAATCTAGATTAATTAATTAAATTAAGCCGAAAAATACTGTGTGTTTTTTATAAAAATTCTCGCGCATGTATATACTCACGCAAATTTACCGTTATACTGTTTTTTTCTCGGAACGCATTACTTTGAAGAGCATGTGAGATATACAATTTGTCCGTTTTACAGTTAGTAGTCGACGCGATGACGCTCACAAAATCACTTTAATTTTCTTCTTTTGTAACCACAATATGACGTCACTATTGAATAAATGTTGATCAACATTGATTTTATTTCTTTGTTTGAAATAATTTTCATTTTTCGTTATCTTTTTGGCAATTAAGAAAAAACTTGTGTATATACTCAGGTAAATTTACCACTGTTCAGTTTGCACTAACAAAATAAAATTACTTTCTTTTCCGGCTTTATCAAATAATATTTTGAAACAATTTTGCGTGAAAAATTTTAAATATTTCAGTAAATCTTCGTTTCCTATCAAATAGATGCAAAATATTCTAAATAGTTGTTTTTATCAGAAAACAATTTTAAAAACGTGGTTTTCTCTGGAGAAAAAATACTCACTTGTTGTTTGCTTGAAAATCAGATCAGAAAGAAAGTTTGAGCGCGTCGTTGTTCCGTTCTGCATTTGCATAGATGCGCTCCCATTTACACATAAACAACAACATCAATCGTATGATACATGCACTTCGTCGTGTACGAAAAAGCGGAGAAGGAGAAGAGAACTGTTCTATTCCCCTCCGCTTTACCTCGCGATGTGTTTAGGTGCAAATGACCTTTTTGCG
Source organism: Anastrepha fraterculus (assembly GCA_037575425.1). Classification (NCBI taxonomy): domain Eukaryota; kingdom Metazoa; phylum Arthropoda; class Insecta; order Diptera; family Tephritidae; genus Anastrepha; species Anastrepha fraterculus. The sequence continues at coordinate 491,799 of JAYXIM010009871.1, forward strand.
TGAAGTCTGATATAGAATAATTTCTATTTACTCTTCTTAAATTAATATAAACTTTTTCAGGCGAAGTAAAAAAACTGACACATATTTGCTTCAACCGTATATTTGTGAGTACACAGGTAATACGTAAATATATGAATGATATATGTAGGTAATATCTCATATTAGCATAACCTTTCTGCAAAAAATTAAGGAAACGATCACCAATCACACCGGCAATGATACAATGAATTTTTCACTATAACTGACTTCAGATTAACGTTTATATAATAAGCGAATATGTAACATTTTAAAATTTTTTTGGAACTTTTTTTTTTTTTTTCTCTTCCTCTTCCTCTTTCTCTTCCTGTAGCTATTCCTTTTCCTCTTCCATCTCCAGCTCCATCTCCTTTCAATATCCCGGAAACGGGCAGTAAAAATTACTTCACTTAAAAGCTTTCGTCAACAGCTTCCATCTGATACCCATATTGTACAAACACATCCAAGGGTACCTTGGTCCACCTTTTCGGCTATATCTCGAGACCCTGGTCACTCAGAGACCTAAAAAATACTCTGTATTAAAGCACTCATCAGTAGCTTTGATTTGATACCCACAATATAAAAACACATCCTAGGGTTACCCGGGTCCTCGTTTTGGCCTTCGGCAGCGCCACCTGGTGGCGAGTGAAATCAGTAAGCATATAATATTAACCTTCGCCGTGGAAAAATATATATATATATACCAAATTTCATAATAATCGGCCCAGGCACACACGACCCAAATGTATTCAATTCTAATGAATGCTATGCGCGGTACAAAAAATTCGTGCCGCAAATAGCGAAAACACACTCACTTAACCGACGCACCGCACACACACGCGTTATCGGATTTCAACCAAACTTCACAGAAACCTCTGCCAAAGCAACACCAACAATGTGTGAAACTTCACTGTTTTCCTTACACGCGTTGTTGAGATTACCCCGGACAAATGCACACTTTTTTTCGGCTTAATTTTTATATATATAGATAAATCCAAATAAACACACATACGTACATACATATGAAGACACTTTGTTGTTGTTCACTCCACCGGGTTGAACGACTAAGCTGGGCTCTAAGCTACCGTGGGGGTCGGCAGGTTGCGGATAGCCGGAAGGCCTGTAGTAGCAGGTTAGTTGCGAAATAAGTTTAAGCGAATAAGCAATCCCCGACAATGAGCGGCCAGAAGCGGAGGATGCGGCTAAATGTTAGCCCATCCGATGAGGCTTCCGGTGACAGAGGCCGAAAATCAATGCCTCTGAGAAATAGTTATCCCCCAAGCCCCCAAGGCCATGGGGAGCAAAACAAAACAAAAAATCCAGGCGCGGCGGTTTCCATAGTGGACGGCTTCCTGGTCAGCGTCTGTTCACCATGTTAGGTGCGGCTGCTAACTGACCGGTATATGCCGTGGCGCACTGGGAGTCTCTCATCACTTCAAGAACCATCTCTGTTGTTGAAGTGAAGGGAGTGATGTGAGCTTGCTCTGCCGAGGTGTTAGCTGAGGGGTGTATCAGTGACCAGCCCCTTCGGGCCCTAGTCAGGGAGTGTGTATTGGACGCAGAGGTAGTAGTATGCGTTGCCCCGGGTGAGCTCCGGTCCGTCCGTGTTTTCCGGGACCGGTAAAGCGAAGAACAGGCCTCAGGGAACTGGGGTAGGGGCACTGTCCCCAAGGGTATACCCGTTCCTGTTTATTTCGGCCCGCCCCCCTACACACGATGCGCTGCTAAAAGGATTGGAAAATAAAATGATAAATACTAATACAACAAACCACAGCAGTAACATTTATGGAGCCATTATGGGCAGTGGAAATGAAAGCCTGGAAGAGGTTAACAAAAAGTTACCAGGTGCAAGTGGATCGAGTGATCTGCTAGTGGACCTAACCGAGGAGTACAAGACCCCCAAAGGCCGTATAATCACGGGGGCTGATCCCTTTAAGCGTGCCCCAAAGCTGAGACGGAGTCCTATCAAGACACTCAATGTAGAAAGGCCTGAGAGAGCAAAATCGTCGCCACCTGCGTTGCAAGAAAGCAATGAGAAAGCAGCACAATCGGGTAAAGATACGTCAACGCTTCTTGGTGAGACGATTGGGAAGTTGACTGAAGCAATGCGTCTACCGCAACGCTCGATTAACAACCACATAAGGGAACTCCTCGAAACGATCACTAAGCTGCACTCGAGAGCTCAAGAAGAAGCAAAAAGCAAGGAAGCCAAGCGAACTGTTCTTGGAAGTGTAATGGCTGAAGGAACCCCGAAAAGGCCACGCGACGATAAACAGCCGGGCAGAAAAACTCCACCCAAGAAAAGTAAAACCGAAGAAGAACACAAAGTGTCAGCAAGTGCAGACAAGAAAGTCAAAGGAGATGGTAAAGTCAAAAGGACAAACGGGGTTGTGGAAAATGGCTGGATTAGTGTCAAGCGCAAACCAGCCAAGAAGAAAGTGACAAATAAACCACCCCCGAGGCCGGACGCGATTGTCATTGCGCGTGCCGGAACAATGACGTACAGTGACATTCTCAGGGTGGTTAAAAAAGATGATGCCCTGCAAGAACTCGGCGAAAACGTTACGCGCATAAGAAAGACGGCCAAAGGCGAAATCCTGCTACAATTGAAAAAAGAGCAGACGGCTAATACAGGAGCATATCAGAAGAAGATTGGCAAGGTGCTAGGTGACCAGGCGCAAATCAAGGTCCTAACCCACGAGATGTTGGTTGAGATCCGTGACTTAGATGAAATCACAACCAAAGAGGACATAGGTAAGGCTATACGAACGCAAGTTAACGAGCTTAACCTATTTAGTGAAAACGCAATAAAAAGCGTTAGAGCGGCGTATGCAGGCACGCAAACAGCAGTGATAAGCCTACCAGCACTGGACGCAAGGCGACTGCTTGAGAAGCAAAAACTGAAAATCGGCTGGGCGGCATGCCGAATAAGAGAAAAGCCTGACTTGAGGAGATGCTACAGATGCCTGGAGTATGGACACCTAGCGAGGGCATGCAAAAACGAAGACGACAGAAGCCAGAACTGTCTCAAATGTGGAGAAAAGGGACACCAAGCGAAAGTGTGCGAAAAAAGCCCTTCTGCGGAGCTTGTAAAAGAAATGGACGAGAAGACACAAGCCATCAGATTGGAAGCAGAAAATGCCCCCTGTATCAAGCGGCGTATATTAAAACCAAAAAATGAGGATTGAGCAGATCAATCTAAACCATTGCGAGGCTGCACAAGAGCTCTTAAAACAAAGGGTATACGAAAATAAGGTGGATGTTGTGCTAGTCAGCGACCAGCATAAAAATCTAAACGCCGGAACGTGGGTCTCGGACAGGAAAAGTAAAGCTGCTATTTGGGCCTGTGGAGGAAATACCCTGCAGAACAAACCGCACACCCACAGTGATTACTATACCCGAGCGAAAATACGTGGCATATATTTCTACAGTTGCTACGCGCCACCAAAACTGACGCAAGCAGAGTTCGAAAACTTACTGGATGAACTTGTGCAAAACGCTCGTGGTACCACACCAAACGTGATTGCAGGTGATTTCAATGCGTGGGCCTTGGAATGGGGTAGCAGATATACCAATAAAAGGGGAGATGCCTTGATTAAGGCATTCTCACTGCTTGATGCGGTTCTGCTAAACACTGGGGGAAAAAACACCTTCGAAGTGAATGGTCGTGCATCAATAATCGACATCACCTACGCCAGCAGGGCTCTAGTACGATCAGCAAGCTGGAAAATGAGTGATTTTTACACAGGCAGTGACCACCTTGCCATTACGGTGGACTGTGCCATAATGTTTACGAAAACCCGTGGGGTGATGGCTACAAACTCGTTATGGCCAAGGTCAAAGGAGGTAGAGGACAGGCGCCAACTTGCCCCATTCTTTTAGAAAAGATTGTACAGACACTCTTTCCAAAGCAAGACTTGCAACCAAGCCAGACCCAGTTCCACGCATCAGAAAATAGTGTCACAATCAGTGAAGCAGAGGTGATTTTGGCAACGGAAAGTTTCGGCAATGCTAAGGCTCCAGGACCAGAAACCAAATAAGCCAGCGGGTGACCCAAGTTCTTATCGGCCACTCTGCATGATAGATACTATGGGTAAAATCTTTGAGAAACTAATCTGCACGCGCCTGGAACAGCACCTGGAGAAAGCGCCGGCTGAACTATCCGAACATCAGTTTGTTTTCCGAAAAGGTCGTTCAACCATCGATGTCGTCAGGAGGGTGACAAACATTGCAAGTAAGGCTATTGAGGGTGACAGGTGGATGCATGGTGATAAAGAATACTGTGCAGTTGTCACTCTGGATGTCAAGAACGCCTTCAACTCGGCATACTGGCCACATATTATAAAGGCTCTTGAAGAAAAAAAAACCCCAGCATACTTAGTACGGGTTATAAACAGTTATCTGTCGGAAAGAGTACTTCTGTACAATACAGATGAAGGTCCTAAGAAATATGCAGTGACGGGCGGAGTACCGCAGGGATCTGTGCTGGGCCCGATCCTATGGAATGTACTATATGATGGGGTACTGCAACTCCCAATGCCGAGGGAAGTGCAAATAATAGGATACGCAGACGACATTGCGTTAACCATAGTCGCCAAAACAATCCCTCAGATTCAGAGTATCTGCAGCGAGGCCACAGCGAAGGTCAAACAATGGCTAACGGCGGTTAAACTACAGCTAGCAGGGCAAAAAACAGAAGCTGTTCTCATTACGAGTAGAAAAAAGTTAGAAACGACCACACTAAGCATTGATGGGTTTAACGTCACAACACAAGCGGCACTACGATATTTGGGTGTAATGATCGATGCTCGACTAAGCTTCAAGGAGCACATTAAAAAAGCATGCGGAAAGGCAGCCATGGTGACGGCGGCACTGTCAAGGATTATGGCCAACATCGGTGGTCCCACTCAGAGTAGAAGAGCGCTCCTGGCTAAAGTTACCCAGTCTACACTCATGTATGCAGCACCCATATGGGGTAAAGCCCTGATACAGAAAACGTACGCGAAGAAGGCGGAAATAGTTTTTAGACTTATTTCCCTTAGAGTTGCCTGTGCTTTCAGGACAGTGTCGTTCGAAGCAGTATGTGTCATATCGGGTATCATGCCACCAGATATAATGGCCTCTGAACTGGGTAGAGTGTACGACAAAGCCAAAAGCCTAAACAGGCGAATAACGGCGGAAGAGCGTAAAGAAGATAGACGGGGGAGCATAAGTGAGTGGCAAAATCGCTGGGACCAAGCGACAAAAGGGAGATGGACGCATAAACTTATCAGAAGCGTACAGGCCTGGGTTGAAAGAGGACATGGTGACACAGATTACTATCTCACACAGTTCCTGACGGGGCATGGATGCTATAGAGAGTATCTCGGCCACGAGGACGCAGCTGACTGCTCGTTCTGTGGCAACGGTAGTGAGAATGTGGAACATGTTTTCTTCTCCTGCCCGAGATACGCATCTGAAAGAATGTGCATTGAAGAAATCATAAAAGAAAAAATAACCCCGGGCAACATTGTAGATCACATGCTGCAGTCGAAATTGGTGTGGGCCAAGATGAAAGAATGGTCCGCAAATGCGTTACAGGAACTGCGGAAAAAGGAATGGGAACGCAGTAAGGAACGAAGACAAAGAAATAATGAAGGGTAGACGGAGAGAGAAATACAAATGAAGAGCCATAATGGCTAGCTTGGCCCTGTGATGCAATGCTTAAACGGCGGTACCGCAGGGCAAACTAAAGCTACAGACGTCGGAGTTAGGGTTTAGAACGTAGGTGTACTGTCTCGCAAGTCCAGTTTAGTAGTAATACTGACTGTGCGTGGTCCCGAATGAGTGCACCCTTAGCGAACAGTATGAATCGTGCATGCCGTCTGTATTGACGGTATCTATGTAAGATTCCCCCTTCGGATAAAAAAACAAAAAAAAAAACAAAAAAAAATATGAAGACACTTTGCACGCGAGTTCTAAAGACGTGACATAAACGTAAACAAAATGCAGGTGTATGTTATTAAAGCTTCAAATTCGGCATGTGAACGGATAACAAAAAGCGTTCTCACGAAATGCCAACAAAAAACATATATTGTATTTTTATATATTTTCTAATGTTAGTTTAGCTTGAAAATTGTTTTGAAGCGAAAATAAATGCAGTTGAAGAAAACTACCGAAGAAGGAAGACTTCTTTCAATTCAACACTTAACTGGCGACGAGGAAACGAAAAATCAATTCGATCATCAGATTAATCCAAAGAAAGATTACTTCAATCATCAAATTAAGCTTACAAAATTCGAACATCAAATTAAGTCAAGGAAGGACTAATTCGAGCATCAAATCAAGCCATGGAAAGACTAAATCGAACATCAAATTAAGCCAAGGAAGGACTACTTCAAGCATCAAATTAAGCCAGGAAGGACTACTTCAAGCATCAAATTAAGCCAAGGAAGGACTACTTCAAGCATCAAATTAAGCCAAAGAAGGACTATCAAACTAAGTAAGATGCATTTATTTTTAAGTGCAAAAAAACAAAAAAAAAGTGTGAGCGCAAAAGTATCAACAAGCTAAAGTATAGCAGCAATGCAAATGAGTCACAAGTAAATGCTGTAAGAAAAAATATAACTGTGCGTTTCATTTCTTAAAACTATAGAATTGACTTTTTATGCAAACGAGCAGCAATGTCGCATTCAATCTAAACGAAGCTCGTAATGGTAACAACAAATAAATAAATACGTACAAGTGGATATAATCGAAAGATATTTAAAAATAAACTCACACACTTTCTCTGAACTATACCAACAACAAAAAAAAAATACACATATATCTAATTGATTACTAAATAGAAGTAATTAATTACAATAATAAAAATCAATAAGAATGTTTACTCTTGTATTAAACCGTATAAAACAAATAAGTGAGTTCAACGGCAAAGATGTTGATCAGTTGCCTGACTTCTTTACACAAGTAGAGAATATTCTGCCGTCAGTGGAAGCGTTTGACGCAAATAATGAAAAGGTGTTGTTCGATTACATTAAAAACAAGTGTGTAGGCGACACGCGAAAAGTTTTGCACCGGCAGACAAATACGCGAAATTGTTCCGAATTGAAAGAAATTTTAAAAAATAACTTTGGTGAAAAAGAAAATACCAAAAATGTTAAAAGTGTATGGTACTATTGAAAACTATCACTACAACGTAACTCAATTAGTAAATAGGTTACATAACAGAAACCTTACGCATAACGACGGAATTTATACGACCGACGAAATCAACAGAATAGCTTTAAAAATTTTCAAGGAAAATTTACCAGAGCCGACGAAAACGATGATTTTTGGGAGGAATCCGGAAACTCTAGAAGAAACTTATAAAATAATTGTAGACACCAGGCCACAACATTATACAGCGTATGGACCAACAGGAAAAAACTATAGCTTTAGACGAAATTTTAGTGATAAGGTTAGAAACAATTACAACTTCAACCAAAACCAAGACGCGAAAAATCGAATTAAAAGTAATGAAGTTCGAAATTATAATAGTTCTGAAAATAATAACAAAAAATTCAATTGCCCTCAGAGCTATGGTCAAGACAGGGACGAAACAAATACTTACAACAGAAGAAGTTACAATACAGGAAATACTGGTAACTATAGTGGCAATTACTATCAGAACTACAATAGGCAATACAATGAGCGAAGTGATCAAAATCGCACGCATTCAGGCCAAACTAGACAAACTAATCGTAGCAGGTTCGATAAACCAGAGCCTATGGACATGGGTAACACACAAATAAATTTTTGCGAAACGGGAGTAAACAGCTTCCCTATATAGTGATCGAAACACATATAAGAAAACTATATTTTATAATAGACACAGGAGCAGAATTCAGCTTGATTAACGAAGAAATATGTAATCCAAAATGGAAAACGAGTATAGAAGCTATAGTAACCTCAATGACAAATGAATATAAAGTCAGAACTCTATGTACAGTACCAAGCTTTAAAGAATTTAGAGAGGAAAGTTGCACATTCCAATTTCTTGAAAGCGATTTTAATAAGAACTTTGACGGACTTTTAGGAAATAACATTTTGAATAAGTTGGATTGTAAAATTGACTACTCCAATAGAACGTTAAGAACTAATAATGCTGTAGTACTTTTTTTTATGAATAAAGAAGAAGAGCTTTATATGAACAGAAGTTACAAAGGAAATATAATAGAAATCTTTACAAATTCAGTAAAAGATATAATGTCTGCGAATCCATAAACACAGACCATTTAAACCACGTCGACAAAAATAAATAGATAACCATTCTAAGGAAATATAAAATAGTTCTCTACAATGAAAATGACAATTTGACATTTACTAATCAAATAAAGTATCGTAATGACACAAAAAATGATATTCCAGTTTATTCAAGAATATATAGGTATCCAGAGATACATAAAGATGAAATAAATAAACAAATCGAACAAATGCTAGAACAGGACATAATTAGAGAATCTGCCAGTCCTTACAACAGCCCTATTTGGATTGCTCCAAAAAAGCTGGGTGCGTCAAATGAACAAAAATGGCGCCTTGTAATCGACTACAGGAAATTGAACCGCGTAACTACTGAGGATAGGTTTCCTATTTCAAATATGGAAGAAATATTTGATAAATTAGGAAGATGTCAGTATTTTACAACGATCGATCTAGCTAAAGGATTCCATCAGATAGAAATGGAGAAACGAGACATACACAAAACAGCATTTTCTACAGCAAATGGACATTCCGAATTCCTAAGAATGCCTTTCGAATTACGTAATGCTCCCGCAACTTTTCAAAGACTAATGAACCAAGTATTAAAAGAATATATTGGGAAAATTTGTATTGTTTACTCAGATGACATTTTAATATTTTCTACTAGCGTAGACGAACATTTAGAATCACTAGATAAAATTTTAGCCTGTCTAAAAGAAACGAATTTAAAGGTCCAGATTGAATAAATGCAATTTTTGGAAACAAGAAACAGAATTCTTGGGTCACCTGGTAACAAAATAAGGCATTAAACCGAATCCAAAAAAAGTGGAAGCAATAGATAAGATTCTACTTCCTAAAAACCAAAAAGAAATTAAATCATTTCTTGGGATCACTGGTTATTACAGGAGATTTATAAGGGATTATTCGAAAGTTGCCTATCATATAATAAAATACTTAAAGAAAAATGTAAAAATTAATTTGCAAGATAAATATTACATTGAAGCTTTTGAAAAACTAAAGTTTTTTAATACATCCAGATTTCAGAAAAGAATTCGCACTGGTTACCGATGCGAGCAATGTTGCACTCGGAGCAGTTTTAATGCAAAATAACAAAGTTATTTGCTATGCGAGTAGATCACTCAGAAATATCTAAATACATTAATAATTGTGAAATATGCAATAAAGCGAAATTCGATCGCAATCCTATTAAACATAATCTTAATGTTACAAAAACTCTAATGATATAGTTCACTTTGATATTTGGTATCCACAAAGAGGCGTAATGTTCCTTACAAGTATCGATAAATTAACAAAGTATGCCACAGCTCACCTATTAAATGACAGAACATGGGTTTCCATATTAGATGCAATCTAACAAAGAATCCAATATTTAGGTAAGGCAAAAACTCTAGTAACAGATAACGAACTAGATACGACACCGATAAGAGAATTCTTAAAAGATAATAAAATTGAACTACATTTAACTACAACCTATAACAAAACCGGTAACGCAGATGTAGAAAGATTGCACTCCACACTAAATGAACATGTGAGAATTTTTAACGCTGATGCGAAAAATGTTGATGATATAAAAGGAAAGGTCTTCAAAGCAGTAATTTCTTATAACAACACAATACATTCGACAACAAGAATAAGACCGATTGATTTTATAAATAACTTGCTGTCTGAGCCAGACTTGAATAAGTTTTCTGAAAAACTACATAAAGAAAAGGACGATAAAATAAAAGCCTTGAACAATAAAAATAATAGAACTAATGACCAGAATTTCGAAAATAATTATATAAAAAACTACAGAGTTAGTAAATCGAAGCCGAAATATAAAAAAATAAACAACTTTCAAAGAGAAGGGGACCATTTAATTTCAAATAATAATAACTTCAAAAAAGTGTACAAAACACAAGTAAAACGAAAATTTAAATTTCAGGATGAAAATGTTGACTAAAGCTATGACATTAATTACGACGCTAGTAATCATCAACGCATTACTTCAAATAAACCAGATAGAAAATGAAGCAGGATACGCAAGAATACAAATAAGGGAAACAGAAATTGTTAATAAAACAGCAACAATTCTTCATATTATTCATCCTAAAGAAATAATATATCTAATCGATAAAATAGAAAATAATATAGAGAGCAACTTAGACCAATTTAATATAGATGGTAGAAATTTGCTTTATGGAGAAATAAAAACAATTAGAGAAAAAATAAATACTCTGATTACAGTAACTAGCGCTAGGAAAAAAACGGGGTTTAGTTAATATTGCAGGCACAACTTACAAGTGGTTATTTGGACTGATGGACGAAGACGACAGAGAACAAATATTAAACCATTTAGAAATAACAGACAAAAATAACCATAATATTATAAAAACTGTAAACAAACAGATCCATATTAATGAGAATTTCAATGAGACTATTAATATGTTAAAAAAGCCATAGTAGATGACAGAACAAAAGTATTACCTACATGCATTTAATGAATCACGGTTAACAAACAACAGAATAGCCAAACAAATGTTATTTACAGACCAAATGCTCAAACTTAAATATTTAGAAAATAAAATAGAACAATTGCAAGACAATATAGCGTCTGCGAAATATAATATTTTGCACCCTAGTATTTTATCGGCGGAGGAAATTAAAACGTTAAACATAGATTTTTATAAATTAAAATTAGTTGAAATGGGGTTTCTAACATACAAAGATGACTCTTTAATATTAGCAATAAAGCTGCCCACTTCATACATTAAAGGAGATTTAACATTAATAACTCCAGTACCAAACAAACATTTTTTAGAAATAGCAGAAGAAAATAAATATGTTGTCAATATAGATAACAAAATGTACGAATATAAAGAAGGCGTTAGTTTTAAGAATCTGAAGAAAACAAACATTTGCAACTTAAACACATGTAAATTAAGATATAATAATAAAACAATTATAGCAAATATTGGAGAAGATACTTTAATTATCAAAAATGCATTCCATATGAAAATAAAACAAAATTGTGATAACCGAAATATCGTAATAAAAGGAAATGTTTTGATAAATTTTTATAACTGTAAAATTGAAATATGTAATGAAATATTCTACAACACTAAAACTATTGTAAACGAAAAGTACTTCTATCCAGAAACACCATCTAATAAATTGTACTTTGAAAATCAGATAACTTTCTCAGGTATCCTCATTAACCAAGAAGATAATATTTCAAAAATAGACGAACTGAAAATGAATAAAAATTCAAGTTACGCAATAAATGCACTGATCGTGATTTCGATAGGAATTATTGTAATTTATATTATCTATAAAAGAAATAAAGCTAAAATAAATGATAAAATTGTAAATATAGAAATAAACACACAACCTGCTTCAACAGAGACTGTTGAAACTAGGGGTGGTGGAGTCATATATGGGCCACTTGAGACACCTCCATAGAGACGTACTTACGTACATAAACATAAAGACATACTTGCATACATAAATATATAAATACATAAATCCAAATAAACACACATACGTACATACATATGAAAACACTTTACACGCGAGTTCTAAAGACGTGACATAAACGTAAACAAAATGCAGGTGTATGTTATTAAAGCTTCAAATTCGGCATGTGAACGGATCACAAAAAGCGTTCTCACGAAATGCCAACAAAGAACATATATTGTATTTTTATATATTTTCTAATGTTAGTTTAGCTTTAAAATTGTTTTGAAGGGAAAATAAATGCAGTTGAAGAAAACTACCGAAGAAGGAAGACTTCTTTCAATTCAACATTTAACTATATACACCCAACTCTTTTTCTACAAGGTATTTTTACACGATTTTGAAATAACGAGGTTCACTTGTAAGAATTAGTATATATTTTTACGCGCATTTTTTGTTGTAGCACGAATCCCTGAAGAAAATTTGTAATTCTAATTTTGACAGTGTCTTATAAAAACTTATCTACACAGCAAAAAATTAGAATTGGGAGATTACCGTAACCCCCGGTATCCACAAGTAAACAAACCGTCGGTCGTTTTATGACCATATAATGCCGACAAAACGGGATTGTTCTGGAAAAAAATGCCTAAAAGAACATACATACAAAATCTGAAAAATCAGCTGGTGGTTTTAAAGAGGCCAAAGATCGGGTGACGTTTTTGTTTTGCAGTAACGCATCTGGTGATAAAATGTTAAAGCCTAATCATAATCAACAAATCCCTTATGCCACGAGCTTAAGGAGGTAAGAACACCTTCCAGTTCATTTGATGGCAATAAAAAGGCATGGATGACGCCTGATCTGTTTATAAATTGGTTCAACAACTGCTTTGTTTCTGAAGTCCAGGAATATATGGAACAAAAAGGTTTTGAATTCAAAATATTTTTCTGGTTAATAATACGCCCAGCCACCCAGTGCCGGATCATTCCAATATTCAATTACTGTTTTTGCCGCCTAACACCACCTCGCTGATTCAACCGCTCGATCAGAGTATTATGGCAGCATTTAAAACGAACACCAAGTAAACGTTTAAATATAGTATATTTCAGATTCAGTAGAAGAAAGAAATTTCATTGTTGTGGAAGCATGGGAAAAGTTTACGATTATGGATTGTATTACACATGCTTCTTTTGCCATGAAACAGTCGCGCCAATCGCCCTAAATTGCTTCTTCGAAACAAATTTTGCCAAAATGCGTGGAAAGTGGAAGTTTCGTAGTACAAAAATCAGCCGAGTGTTCTGAAATTATAAATCTATCGAATACAATTGGTGGCGAAGGTTCCAACAACGTGCAAACGGCGAGAAAGCCCTTTGGATGAGGACGATTTGATCGAATTTATGACAGTTTGTGATAGTAAAGAAGCCTGCAATGATGAAAAGGGAGGAAAGGTTCAGCTTTTAACGGCTGATATAATTCGCGAAGGCTTAATATTTGCTACCTGAAATGCAGCGTGCATTAAAATTTCAACGTAATCGTAAGTTTTGTGTAGCTAGATATCAAGAATTATATAAGTAACTTGAGAAACCAAAAAAAAAACAGCCGCTAATAACAGACTTTATAACAACAAAAACCAGCAGTGGTCGTTAATAACGAACGAAATTCTTCATTTGAATCAAACCCAACAGTTGTGTTAGACATATTTGACATACATACTGATGATAGCATTTCTGGAACAGTCCGTAATAAACGTGTACGCTTGTTATCAAGTAGCGATGAATAGTTGCAAAATAGATTTTTATTCATAATTTCAATTTGAATTTTTATGTTTTGTACTTATGGATTGAATTTTCACAGTGCACTACTTTTAATTTTTGTTACAATAAAAATGAATTGTTTTTGTTTTATGTAATACTAGCAAACCCCGCCCGCTTCGCTGGGCACACTAAAATAGAATAGATATGGTTTAGAACAGAAAAGATATGGTTTTCATATTATTTATTTCTTTATTCTTTATTCCAGCGCTTTGGCATACACAATATTTTTTCTTTTTCTATTTGTTTTTGAGTAAATATATAATGCTGTTGGCTTCCCAACACGTGAACAGCCAACGTATAGTTGACCATGGGTGAATACTGGTTCTTCTAAATTCATCCCGCATATTTCTAAAGTTTGCCCTTGTGATTTATTGATAGTTATTGCAAATGTTAAGCGAATGGGCAGTTGCAAACGCTTGCATTCAAATGGCAATTCAGGTGGAATCATTGGAATTCTCGGTATTAGAACGTCTTCATTTGATGCCCATATTGTACATACACAACCAAAGGTTACCCGGGTCCACGCTTTGACCTATATCTCGAGACCCCAGTCACGGAGCGGCATGAAAAATACTCTATACTATAGAAATCATCAACAGCTTCCATTTTCTACCCATATTGTACATATACGTCCGAAGGTTACCCGGGTCCACGTTTTGACCTATATCTCGAGACCCTATCTACCAATAGGTATTCAAACTATACGGAAACCATCTTCAATACCTACTTAACAATGTGTGTAAGTTTGGTTTAATTCGGTTTAAAGACACGGCGGGTCCACGTTTTGGCATATATTTCGAGACCCTAGTCATCAATAGGTATGAAAATTAACCCGTATTAAAGCACTTAACCACAGCTTTCATTTGATATCCATATTGTACAAACATATTCTAGGGTCCACGTTTTGGTCTCTATCTCGAGACCCTAGTCACGGAGCGGATGGAAATACTCTGAACTAAAGCATTCACCAACAGCTTCCATTTGATACCCATATTGTACATACACATCCCCAGGTTACCCGGGTCCACGTTTTGACCTATATCTCGAGACCGTATCTACCAATAGGTATCCAAACTATACGGAAACCATCTTCAATACCTCCTTAACAATGTGTGTAAGTTTGGTTTAATTCGGTGCAAAGACACGGTGGGTCCACGTTTTGGCATATATTTCGAGACCTTAGTGATCAATAGGTATGAAAATGACCCCGTATTAAAGTACTTATCAACAGCTTTCATTTGATACCCATATTGTACATATACAACCAAAGGTTACCCGGGTCCACGTTTTGACCATTTTCCCGGCAATTATTCGAATTTTTCTCACCTTTTAAACCTTCCCTAGACCTCCACGAATAATTCAAGACCAAGATAAGATAAATCCGTTCAGCCGTTCGCGAGTTTTAAGCGAATATAGGGACAGATTTTCACATTTATATATATAGATGGTTTTCATTATTACTTCTTTTGCACGGTTTTGCGAAACATATCCCCAAATTTACCATATGTCACATGTATTTTTTTACCCGATTTTGTTTTGCACGCTTTTCTAAGGAACGTATCTACCATTTAAAAAAAAAATAGGGTGTATTTACAAAAGGAAGGGAAATTACTTGTTCAAAGGAACAGTAAGGAAAAGCAATAGAAACTGCCAAACACCAGAAATTATACACACACACTTTATTGCCACTTTAGCTGCATTTGGTGTTTATACTCATTTGTGCTTTCTTAATTTACCGCGCGGACTTCAATTTTCAATAGTTGGTTCAATTTAAATCTTCAAAATATAAAAATAACAAGCCTTTTACTGAATATTTAGAAACAAGTAATACTTATTTATGGCGGGAACTTGTGATGCTGTGTGAATTGAACTACGCTACATTTATTTGTCAGCTTCAAATGAGTATAAATGAAAGCAAACCCCTGTTAAACCCTTCCAAGGAAACTTAAACTTCCCGGATATGCTGTCTACAATGACTGTATTTATTATTAAGAACCTTTTTTAGTTAAATAACACCGCGTTACACACATTCTGTCCTATGAACCAAATATACTTTTTCGGAAAGGGGATAAAAAATAAGAATACACGTGTATCGGCGATTTTCATGTACACGTCACAATTTTTTTTTTGTACTTTATAACTTTAAACGAGCAATTCTTGTATGCATATCTGTTTAGCCACACGATCTCAGGATTAGCTTAACGGATTTGAATGAAATTTGGCACACAGATAGTGTATCACATTTCTAGGCTTTTCACCTAGGCGTTGCCACTGACCATGTTTCACAGGGTTGCCACCTGTTCGAAATTAAAAAAAAAATTGCATGAGATATGCTAATGTGGGTATCAAAAGAAAGGTATTTCACTCCGCATTACAATAGAGATATAAAACCCCGAATTTTTTTATTAATTTTATTACATATATTAAAATTAAAAATTGTTATATTAAAAATTTTAATGCTTTTAAAGAAACTTAGGCCTTTTATTTTTGCGTTTGTAAGCATTTGTGTCAGTATCGCGACAAATAGACCAACAGTATTCGCCAAGCATATGCGTAATGTCTTGTCCTTTAAAGCGCTTTTCAATAGCCGCAATGTCCTGATGGATCATCACGAGCGGCTATTATTTCAAAATCAGCCGCCACTATATTCCACTGCTTAAAGCGTGATGCAAAGAGTTCGGCTGTTCTCTTTGACAAATTTCCTTCTCGTACAAGGTCATTGAAGTCGGCTTGCGTTACTAAATGCGGCACCGCAGTCCCAAGTTCACTGGGTGTTGGTACAAATTCCGATACTTCTGGTTCCCCGCATCTATCATTCGATGCAAGAAATGTTGATAGCATTGTTGGTGCTACTGTTGGTTCTCCATCCCTTAATTCGGGGACATCATCAAAAATCTCCATTGAAGCCGCTATACGTTCTTCTGGTGAGTACAGAACCGCTAGAATAACCGATTCTACATTAGCGTATCGAATTTTGTTGCGGCGAAAGTATTGGTACCCTTTAGTTTGAGTACCACAAGTAAGGAACATAAGCAGTCTTGAATATTTTCTGAAACGAATTAACCACTGTTTTCGTAATATTTTTAAAATTTTTACTTGGTGCGAATAAGCCACAAACGTAACAAAAGTTATTTCGAGTCGGGCACTGCATTTTTCGTAAGATGAAATGTACAGAAAGACGTTTTCGCGCAACAGAACTTAAGACAATTGTCAAAGTATACGTCTCCTAGTAGCGCAACTGTCAGATGATCGGAACTTCCGGAACTGTAACAAACACACAAACGGCACAGAGTGTGTTGTATGAAAAAATAAATTAAAGGTTAATAAGTTGTTTAAAAATTTGGAGTCCCTTCAAGTTATGACGAAAATGTAGAAAAAAAATTTTTTTTTTAGAAAAAAAAATTCAAGAAAATCAGAGAATTGATACATTTTTTTTTTTTTAATTTTACATAATAAAAACATTTCCGCGAGTCTGCCTGCAGAACTTCAGCGGGATTGGATCACGGAAAAAGGGTTAAAAATTGATCCAAAGTTTTTCACACAGGCGGTCTACGAGCTCTATATTTTATACATAAAAAAAAAAATTCTGACGTGTACATGAAAATCGCCGACACACGTGTATTTTTATTTTTTCTTCCCTTTCCGCAAAAGTATATTTGGTTCATAGGACAGAAAAAAAGTTCGTTTTTGTAACGCTGTGTAATAATACTTATCACGAGCTCGACGGATAATCAAAAATGCCCTCGGGATCTTAACAGCGCTTTAGAAATTTTTTAAACGAAATTCTTTCGAGAAAGCATGACTGTTAATTCAAATTCTACCAACTTCGCCGTTTTTAGAGCAGCCTCTAATCAATGCAACTGGTGTCCTCCATTTTTGTTATCAATTAATCTAACATTTATAGTAGTAACTAGTTCTCTGTTCTTTAATTTTTTATTAAATTCCAACATGAAATAAGATTTAATTTAATAAGTATGGATTTTTAATAAAATATATCTTGCTTCAATTTTTTATTTATTCTCCTTTTTGTTGGTTAAAAATAACTTTTTCTTCAACTTTTAGCTCTCCACAATTGTTTTATTTATTTTTATGCCGCTATTTTTATTTTAGACTGTTTGCAGGAGTTTGAATATTATTATCGGCAGTGATAGACGATGTGTCGGACGATTTCTTCATTTTGTCACAATAATCATTAAAAATGTCACGAAAACGTAGCCAACATTTCTCTGGCACAGTTATAGCAGTACGAAAATTACTTTTTACCTAAAATCGATCAAAAAAGATCATTATTGAGTAAGCTTAAATTATTACTCGTCTTTGAAATATTTTTACCTCACTAATGCGCATGTAAGCGCCACGAGTATTTTGTCCAATATCGAAGTAAAAATTTTTATAGCCCACTTTCATGTGGCGTTCTTCCGGCAGATCATCTTTAAATCTATCAAAATATAATAGTAAATATAATTCGATTAAAAATGTATAATTAAAATGGAAATATTCAAAAAGCTTATAATTAAAAATAATTTCTTTCTGATATCAAAACAAAGGACCCTGTATCGTATTATTAGAACTCGACAGAATACCGTCGGCTCAACAATGAAAATTCATTATTTATTTAATTAAAAAAAAACCCACAGTTCCTACTCCCTATTGACTTAGTGCTAATAACAGAAAACATTTATTAATAAAATAACAAATAAAACTTGATCAAAACAACAAAAATTACATTAGCGAATTGAATCGTGCATTCAACAAAGAAGAGAATTGATTTTAGTAATTGTTAGACGTATTGCACTCGAAATTCGTTTTGAATATCTTGCGATAAAAAAGGTAAGGTCAATAAGAAGGGGCGGAAAGCTCTCGCTCAATATAAAGCAGCAATATGAATCCAATTGCGCATGAACGGTAAGGTTACTCGTTCGTCTACGGAGCGGTTACTCGTTCGTCGCGACGATGCATCCTGCCTTCGTAAACAAAATCGAAGAAGCAGTCGCTAAGAGCTTGAAGGAGCCTAAAAGAAAGCGGTCCAAGGATGAAGAAAACCCCGAGGCCAAACGTCAGCAAACGCAGAAACCAGTTAACTTAGCGGACCAGGCAGTCACTTTCAAGGGAGAGATGAAGAACGATGCTGGCCAGCCAACGATGTCGAAGAAGGCATTGACGGTCAGTGAAATAGCCAAACGGCATTTGACCGTGGCATGATTGACCTTCATCACCCTAATGGACATATGAGGGTGGAGCAGTGGAAACGGGTTGACACCAAAATTTCAGAAGCCGTCGTTGCAAGAGTGGCCAATGAGCCCGACAAACCATCGCCCTCTTTTGAAGGCGTAGGCTGGTACATAGGTACATGCTCAGATGCAACGACGACACGACATTGAGATGAATAAAGGAAGTGGTTCTAATATTGAGGGGCCTGTGGGATGCTTCGGAGCTGAAAATAGTCGACAGAGACTACATTCCGTGTATTCCTCGTGCTAAGGATCAATCGGCAAATAGCCGTTCCTATGGCACGAGACATTGATCCAAATGGAGGGAAAGACCTGCAGATCAACCTCCACCACAGTAAGACAGCATAGGTAAAACTCCTCCTTGTGCTTGAGGAAGGTGGCTACGATGTGGCTCTAGTCCAAGAACCATGGATATCTTCCGTCAAAAAGGTATGTGAATTAGAGTCAAACAGTTTTCCACTGTTCTATTCACCTACAGTAAGGAAGACTATATCTGTCATCTTAGTGAGGAAAAATACTAACTCTTACTTTATCCCTAGATTAAGCACGGATGACCTGACGGTGATAGCCTTAGAGGGGAACGAAGGACAAAAGATCTTCGCTTGCTGCTACATAGCCCATAACGTCGGAGTACTACCAATTGAACTACAACACCTCATGAGAGAAGCTCATCAGTGGGGACGGGAAGTTGTGGTAGGAGCAGATGCAAGCTCGCACCAACTTTAATGGTGCAGTAAGGATATAAACGATCGTGGTGAGTGCCTTTTGAACTATATATTAGAAAACAATATAAGTTTGGCTAATAGGGATAATATACTGACTTTTAAGGGTCAAACTTCTGAAGAAGTTTTGGATATCCCTCTCTTTTACGGTAATAACCTACATATCTTTAACTGGAAAGTGCTGCAGCAACCCTCCTATTCACATCCTAAGTACATTAGTGTTACGTTGTCTGGTAAAATCCCGAAGGCAAAAGCAACATTTAGGAATCCAAGGAAAAAAAGCTGGGACCTCTATGAAATTTTGCGAAACGATTACACGATTTTATCCCCCCAAATACTCTCCAGCAGAAACATAAAAGCAGCTATAGACTTCTAACTTCAAAAACTCTTCTTGCATACCAAAAATCCTATTCGCTCTCAAGGCTTAGAGGTAAGTCTAAGAGGAAGATAGCCTAGAGAATTTCTGAAGCTAGCTAAGCTTGCAGATTGTGATGAGTGTTGGAGGGAATATAACGTACTACGCAGGTTATAAAAAAGGAGATTAGGAGGACCAAAAGGAGCTCTTGGCGAGACTTCTGCGTCTGTGTATTGCAGATGAGAATGGCCATACATTGCTGTGAATACGCGATTGGAGTCTTTCTTGACATATCTGGAGCTTTCAACAATGTGTCGAAGGAGGCACTGATTGAGAGTCTGGGATCAATTGACACACATCCATCAATGCAAAACTGGATAGGCAACCTATTGATTTGTCGCGCAGTGACAACAGAATGGGAGTCTTTGGTATCTTTTGTATCGGAGAGCTAATAGCAGTACACCACAAGGAGGTGTACTCTCCCCTTTACATGATGCACTCTGGTAGTAAACAGGATCTTACTTAAAATGAGCAATAACTGCGTATGCAGATGACCTGGCTATTATCATCTCAGAAAGATGCCTAAACACACTAAAACTGGAAAAGGCATTCAAGGAAATTAGCGAGTGGGCAGTTGAAGCGGGACTGAAAGTAAATCCTGAGAAGACGTACCTAGTACTGTTTACCAGGAAGTACAAGATTCCGAACTGGACCCCACCTCGTCTGGACAGTATTACATTACAGGTTAAGACATATACTAGGTACCTAAGAGTAATGCTGCATAGCAAACTAACGTGGAAACTCAATGTGAAAGAACGAACGAAGAAAGCACTCAATGCCTTATACGCATGCAGAAAAATACTCGGTAAGACATGGGACTTACCTCCACGACTTACACATTGGGTTTATACGGCAGTAGTAAGACCAATAATGTTTCATGACATTCTAGAATGGTGGACAAATTTGAACAAGAAGGCATACCCTAACAAACTCTAGAAAGTACAAAGAGTCTCAGAGCTGGGTATAACGATTGCAATGCGCACCACTCCCACAACAGCACTGGACAAGATACTTGACCTCCACCCAATAGACCTAGTAGTAAAAAAATCTGCAAAGAAGTCTGCACTTAGTCTAATGACAACAGAACAACTAGTTGAAAGGCCTTATGGCCAAGGCCGAATATGCAGAGGTTCAAACGCTCACTCGCTAGCTACGTTATTCCTCATACTAATTTCACTGCCACTGCCCTGCACTTAGCAGAATATGAATGAATTGCTTAGGCTCAGCATCATTTTCAACATTAGAAATGTGGCAGATCAAAAAATTAGCAGCCTACTTAAATTATCCAAACTGTGTATCAAAGAAAAAAGGTGTGTGTGTCAGCTCCGACACGCGACTAGAGTTTACTCCTTAAGAACGATTACGGTGATATTTAAAAATATATTTAATATGCAAAAGGAGTAAATGAAGACCTTTTCTATATTACTGGAAAAATATAAATTTATTTATTAGCAGCGAATTGCGCAATTAAATTAGCTAATCCTTCTCCTTGTCTTTTCATCATATCGTTAAGATGAAAATAATTAAACAAAGCAAAAACACCGAAATATTCCACCAAAATAATTTCTATGAAGAAAAACCTTTCACAACAGTATTGATAGCTGATTGTAAATTTTGCAGGTATCTGCCATATGTGAACGGGTATATTAATTTTGTTGATTTATTGGTAATTAATGCATATGTGAACGTATTTTAAGCTCTCTGGAACCTTTATCTCTTGCATGTTAATTAACATTCTCTGCAGAAACTCATTTAAAACGTGCATTGGGTAAAATTTCCGGTACGTTGTGCTGCTACCTACTCGTCCACTGTTTGATGTGCACTGTAGTAGCGTCTTTGCAAAATGGAACCAGAAATGGTTCGTAGCTTAGCTAGGGCAAATTCTTAACCAAGTTTCTATTGCTGCTCTGGTGTGGATGCCTTGGCCGGCGGCGTATGAAAAATGGCTGTTCTAAAGTTTAATTTGCTTTACACGGTAACTGCGCAATTAATAATTAACATGCACAGTTACCAAAATTTACTTTTATGTAGGATACCTAACAGAGGCGTTTTATGTTTCCAGCTATGCAATTTTGCTATTAGCAAAATTAGTGAACATACTTTGTAAGCCACACATTTATGATGATGAGCCACAGTTTGATGTCAAATGTAGTAGCGAAACACTCTGAGTAGTAGGGGTGGGACTATTCGAATAAAAATTATTCGAATAATAAAATCTTTTATTCGAGAGGTATTCGTAATTCGAATAATATTTATTCGAATTTTTTATTCTTTTATTCGAATAATGCTATTCGAATACTTCACTATTCGAATAGCTTACTATTCGAATACCTTACTATTCGAATACCTTACTATTCGAATACCTTACTATTCGAATACTTCACTATTCGAATACCTTACTATTCGAATACCTTACTATTCGAATACCTCACTATTCGAATACCTTACTATTCGAATACCTTACTATTCGAATACTTCACTATTCGAATATTTTTGGTAAATATTTACTTAGATTAGCGGACTACTAATCGGTTTCTGTACAAGTGCATGTACCTATGTATGCAAATTCAAAAACCACGCAAAGGCTTATATTAACACGTTCCCTGCCGCAATACAAAAATGCAAAATTGACCGACAAGCCAAAAGGGGTTTTTGAATAATTTGTTTTTTTTAGTCATAGGATAGCTTCAGTAATAATAATAACTAAACAAAACAAACGGATGCAGGGTATTTCTACCTGAAACACATATGGTCCATTTTTGCTTCTGCATGTTCATGAAACACATGTGGTTCAGGGAACTTTTTCTATGCTGACACACATATGGCTCAGGAACGTATCAGTGCTTATCAGGCGCACGTTTCCTGAACCATATGTGGCTCACCTGTCGCAATACAAAAATGCAAAATTGACCGACAAGTCCAAAAGGGGTTTTTGAATAATTTGTTTTTTTTTAGTCATAGGATAGCTTCAGTAATAATAATAACTAAACAAAAAAAACGGATGCAGGGTATTTCTACCTGAAACACATATGGTACATGAGCGTAGAGGGACATTTTTGCTTCTGCACGTTCATGAAAAACATGGAACGTATCAGTGCTTATCAGGCGCACGTTTACTGAACCATATGTGGCTAAGCGTACAGGGAACGTGTTAAATGAAAATACTACCTACTTTTTATTGTGTCGGCGCTTTGTTTTGGTTTCATATTTTGGTAAATATTTACTTAGATTAGCGGACTACTCTTGCTTGAGGGATGAAATTATTTTCTTTTAGGTTTTTTGCTTTTCGCAGTACTATTATATGCACATACATATACCCATATACTCTACCTGCTACTGACTGACCTAAGCCCGATAAACGAGTGCAGACAGTCCTACGACCATGCATACGCTTAGGTAACTGGCGATGAGAATTATATATGTATATGGACATTTCAGGCAATAAACTTCATGTGACACTGAAATACGTAATCTATTTCAGACTTCTTTTTAAGAGAAATAAATAATATATATTTTATTATCGAATTAAAAAAAATTGTTTACTTTAAAAGGAAGAGCGTTACTTTAAAAGGAAGAGCGTTAGCAAAAGCATACGTACATAAATACTTCAAAAACCATTTACTATGAAAATTATTTATCACAAATAGTGTCTTATAACTAAATATACAAAGAAATATCTACCTACTATTGACCACTCAGCAGGGTAGGTACATGTACATATACATACATATGTCATGTATGTATCTGTTGTTGTTGTCATGCATCTGTTGTACACACATTAGCAACAAAAAGTAAGTGATATTTTTATTTAATTTCTTCTATAGCGTAATTTTTTTAAATTACATACATACATATGTAGATACATACACACATGCATTTGCGCATCAATCCAATTTCAAAGCAATCTGCATGTGTACATAAATAAGTACATATATAATTCTATCCTATTATTGGCCTTGAATAACTTCTAAATCTGTAGATTAAGCAAAAGAAGATTTTAAGGCTCCATATTTATCGTTTGAGAGAAAACCATTATTTCGATCCGTTACCGAGAATGTTAAAACCGATGCGGACATAGAAAATGTGAAATCATATTTCTCCATAGAATTTATATGGGAAATTGAAAAGTGCGGTGCGGGCCACCCTAATATTAATATTAAGGCGTCTAAACACAAGAATTGTTACGAGGGAAAACCAAATATTTTTTTAGAAACGCTCTGATGTTTTTATGCACATTTAGTTATGCACATACATATAAGTATGTATACCTGTCGATGTTTTGTCAAGAACAATACCAAAGAAATCTTATCATATTAGCTAATTGAAACATGAAGCGGTGAAATCAAAAAATCACAATGTTCAAAAATCGAGAAAAACTGATTAGCACCATGAGAAGGGCCAATGTAATTTTTATATTTTTAAAAGCATTTTCTCCCTGATATAAATGAATATATAGTGAGGTATTCGAATAGTAAGGTATTCGAATAGTGAGGTATTCGAATAGTAAAGTATTCGAATAGTGAGGTATTCGAATAGTAAGGTATTCGAATAGTGAGGTATTCGAATAGTAAGGTATTCGAATAGTGAGGTATTCGAATAGTAAGGTATTCGAATAGTAAGGTATAGTAAACTATTCGAATAGTGAGGTATTCGAATAGTGAGGTATTCGAATAGTAAGGTATTCGAATAATGAACTATTCGAATTATTTGAAACGAATAGTATTATTCGAATAATGTTTATTCGAATATTATTCGAAAATAGTCCCACCCCTACTGAGTAGTTTCTCCATTGTAACAAAACATTCGCAGGCACAATTACACATGCGCAGTTTGAGGTGAAGTGTAGTAGCAAAAGCACTGAGTAGCTGCTGTATGGTTTGTTGTTGCACTATTGCGCTGCGCAGATAATATTCAAATATTCAAAGTGGTGGTTTGTGTCTTCGTTGGAAAAATTTAAAATAAACACTTACCAACTAAATAAACCATCAAAAACACAAACCAAAAGAGAAAAGGGCAACGCGTCACTTCCGCCAGCGTACACTTCCGGTGATTCACGATTTTACTACCCATATTTTTCATACCATGGGCCTTATATATCGTTTCTTAAGGAGTAAACTCCAAAAATATAAGATAAACTCTCCATACTAACATTTGGTATCACTTATGGTTCAGTTTCTGGTCTATGTGCGATCTAGAGGATCAACCAAGTCTATCCTAACCTAACCTTATGGATTCGTTCAGGATATTGTAGTTAGTGATTTAGGTTTGCGCTGTGTTGCTGCAAAGTTAGTCGCAAACATTCATCAAAGGCATCATTGCTGGAGACGAGGCGTAGGTTTATAAGTACGACACACAAACATCAGGCGAATGAGTGGAGAGCTCCAAGTGAACCAATACCAAAAAACCACGCCATTTTCAGTCAGTCCATCATTGCTGGAGACGAGACGTAGGTTAATGAGTGCCACACTCAACCTAAACATCTGGCGAGTGAGTAGCCACTCTCCGAATGAACCAAGACCAAGAAAACTACGTCGTTTTCAGTCAAAAAAGAAATCAAAACTCACGGTTTTTAGGGATGACAGTGGTATTGTACACCACAGCCACTGCCAGAAGGTCAGACAGTTGACAAGGACCATTATTTAGCATTTGTGGGAAAACAACTCGCCGATTTTGCGCCATGATAACGTACCAACGCACAGTGCCATCATTATCTGTAAACTTTTGGCCATGAACTGATATTCTTCCTGCAATTTTTTTCTTTTTGATCGTATCAAAAAAAACAATACGGGGAACGTGTTTTACCTACTGAAAAGAAGTAATGGAAAAGGTGAAGACCGCTCTCATGTCTATACCGAAAATAGAGTTCCAGAAGAGTTCCGATAGCTGAATCAAATGCTGGCATAACTGCGTTGCATTCGATGGGATGTATTTTGAGGGAAATAATATCACTTTTGAGGAATAAACTTGTAATTTTCTGAATATATTCCCAGAACTTTTTTATCAAGGCACATTGGAATCCACTTTCCCCCAAAAATCTCAGTGCGGCCGCCAATTGAAGTTGAGCACATCTAATAACATGTTAAAAGCACGTCTGTCACCCCAGTTGTTGGTGCAACATCATACTCATTCCCAATAACCATTCTCGCTGAAGTGACAATCTTTAATACGGGGTACCTTCAAAAGCCGAACATAGGCCCCTATTATGAGTTACATTCGATCTTCGATATTCGCTGGTTGTCGAAGATCGAAAATCGAATGTCAATTTGGTATTATGAGCGGTGCAACCCTATCGAAATTTTCGTTGTTTACCGAATTTAGAGTCGAATGCAATTTTGCTTTCGATTGTGTAGCGTATTGTGGAAAAATTTGTTAAAGTGTAAGTTGTTTGCGATTATTTATGGTTTTATAGTAACCAAATAATAAATATATACTAATTTTGTTAATTTTATGCAGATCGAAAGTCGTGAGTACCAAACAACAATTAGAAAAGCGAATCCACAATTCGCAAAAGGGATTTGCACCAAAGTTCAAGCAGCAAAAAAATGGGAGGAATTTACAACGGAGCTGAATTGCTTGGGACCACCAGTGAGAACGGCAGCAAAATGGATTAAGCTTAATAATGGTTTTTTTTTTGTGATGTTTATAGAAATACATTTTTATTTTCCCTTGGCAGGTATGGGCTGAAATACGTAGAGGAACTGAAATACATATTTTTTTCGAATGACGAATAATTGAATAAAGAAAATTTGTAACAAAAATAAAACAGCAACTGTGGCGTAAAGGCTTCTATTTAATACTTTTTAGATTTTTCTATAATATTCTCAAAATTTCATTTCTTATGTTTTCTGCTTCTCCGTTATTTGACTCCACTTCAATACATTCAGCATCATCGTACACAGTGGGTTAAGCAAGTCCTAGCATACCTTCATTACCAATACTCAATTGGTACGATCCCTGAGCACAAAATCGCAGAACTGTGGCTAGCTTTAACATATTTGGAATGGATTTGGCTCGGGTGCACTGCTGCAACTGGTTTTCTGTACTGGACAGTAGGTTCATAAACGCCTCTTTAGATAATCTAAAGTTCTATAAAAATCTGTAAGGAAATTTCTGTAATATTAAGTATGTCAACACATTTTGAAAATTCTAAACCTCCTCAGTGGAAGCCATTTCTAGGGGGTTGGATGCGTCCCTCAACTGTTTTCTACTTCTAGCTAGTTCCACTAATCTCTCATCGTTCGATGAATCGTCGAACCACAACTCCGTTGTACTCATTTTCACAAAAAATACTTTTTTTAACTTTTAAAAATAATGTTAGCAAAGAATTTCAACACAATCGGTTTTTCTTTTATTTTGATTTGCTGTATCAGCTGAGAAAAAATTATCTATTGTAAATGCGTTGAGCGATCGAAATTCACAATAGTCCTATTCTTCAACGAATGAGCACCATAATACCAAATGAAAATTCGTTCGATCAGCACTTTCGACTACAGTCGAAGATCGAATGTTGCCCATAATAGGGGCCATACATACATTGACTAGGTCAGGGTCGATCCTGAGCAGGTAGAAACCTAACCTGCCACAGTATCCGGAACGTAATTGTGCCAGTTCGATTATTCATTACATAATTATTTTAAGTTTTATAAATACCATTAATAATAATTATTAGTATTTATATTACACTGTTGCGTCCATTTAGAACATATGATAACACGTTTCCCGTT
The DNA here is from genome assembly GCA_037575425.1 of Anastrepha fraterculus. Lineage (NCBI taxonomy): Eukaryota > Metazoa > Arthropoda > Insecta > Diptera > Tephritidae > Anastrepha > Anastrepha fraterculus. The sequence goes on from JAYXIM010009871.1 coordinate 519,394, forward strand.
TTTATTACAAAAGTTGTATTAATGTTCAGAACATAAGTGCACAATTTTATAACTAATTAGGAACTTTTATGTTTAATTACCACGCTGAAGGAAAGTCTTGTCGGAATGAAAAAATTAACGGAATGAGAAAAATAGCAATAACAATATGAACCGCTGCTGTTCGTTAAGAGTTGCCACAAGACTCCCCCGCTAATTACACAATCGAGCAGGAAGTTTGATTCGACGATCCGATCTTGAAACTGCTAATTGCTTGTCTGTCGATTAAGTTCTCGACAATCGCTGGTTTAAGGCGATCAGTTGAAACAATTTTATGCTCGCCATTGATGTCTACCTTAAAGTGCTTAACTCTGTGTTCTAAAACTTTAAATGGGCCGTTCAATGGGGCTTGCAATTGTGTTTTATGGCCGCTAATACGGACGAGAACGGACCTTGGCTTCAGCATCTCTGGATGTATGAAAACTGGCGGTTAATCATGGAAAGATGTTTCAAGAGTCTTCACTTTGTTTAATAATTGTTTTAATGAAGTGATAAAATCATTGTTGCTCGTTGGTCCGTTGCAATGCACAGATCCACCCTGATAACAAGGTGTTCGCAACCGTTTCGTCAGAAATGTTCATAATGGGAAACGCCTCAGGCCAGCGGCTTGCCCTATCGATGCAGGTAAGTAAATATGTAAAAAATTTTAGATTCGGGTAGTGGCCCAACAAGACCATTGTTGATATGGTCAAAGCGGTCACATCTGGTGTTGTAATGTTCGATTGACGATCGTTTGTGGCGATGAACTTAAGCTTTCTGACATGCAAGGCAATTACACAAAAACTGCTTGTAATCTCGTCGCATGTTGGCCCACCAAATCGCTGCTGAATCAGCTTCATGGTAGCACGTACTCCTGGGTGACTTAGACTGTGGAGTTTGCCTATAACGAGATTTCGAAATATGTTAGGAACAAAAGAGCGGATACGGTTACCAGAAATATCGCATGTTAGTTCAGCACTAGTACCAGGAATTGTGATTTGACTGAGTTGAAAACTTGTAATGTTGTTGCTGTGCAGTGAGTTGAGTGACATGTCGTTTTCTTGTTCGACGGCCATTTCTTCAAAATTATTGTTTCTTAGTTCAATAGAGTCTATTCTTGAGAGCAAATCAGAAACTACGTTGTTCTTTGCTGGAACGTGGCGAGTGGTGGTAGTTGTGAATTCACTGATATAACTTAAGGCCGGCGGGCCAATTACAAGGTCAAAAAAATCGATTTTTTTTTTTTTTCCTGAAATCAATAGCTTAGATATTCAAGAACATGAGACACAAATTTTCAGAGTTAAATTCCAAGTATTTGCAGAGCTACAGAGCCGAGCGTAGTGCGGCGTCGAGCAACCGTGCGCTTACTTTGAAACTTTGAAGCGCGTTTTCTCGGCTTTTCATTTTCACGATTTTACCTAATTTGTGTACACGATTGCAAAAAAACTAAACGAGCTATCCATTTCATTGAAACTGCGTTATCTTCAGTATTGTTTTCTCTTCTATGTGAACTAAAAAAAACATCCAAAAACTTTTTTTAAGCGAGTTTTTTACCCAGTTGAAGAGTTTTTTTTTCCTTGAAAAACCACTTTTTTTTTCTACCTTCCCCAAAAATTCGAATTTTACGTGTTTCTCCCAATTTTCTTAGTTCACATCGAAGATAATTACATCAAAATTAATAATCTTTTTTTTTTTTGTTTTGAGATGAAAATTGCAAGTTGTATCTTGTACACAAGTTGGATACTTCAGTGGCAAGGCGCTCTGGGAATCTATTGATAACTCGGCTTACAATATATTGTTGGAGATTGTACAAATTGTTTTTTTTAGTTCAAATATATATTAAAATATCCCCAAAACTTCGTTTGGCTAATTGTTTTTTTTCTCATCCAACAACGCTTCGCGAAAACTACTGAATTTAGGGCATCTAATTGGCCCGCCGGCCTTAATTGCGCTGCTCGACGTGGAATAATTTTTTCGCTAAATTTAGTGAATGCAAATGACAGTAGCTTGTGATCTCAGTAAACTTGAAAGTGGGGTCCGTCCAGTAAGTGCTCGAAGTATTTTATTGAACGATTAATCGCCAGTAGTACTCTGTCGAACGTAGGATAGATAGCGGGATTTGGTGTCGCTGAGCCATTTTGAGAAAAACCCAAGCGGTTTGCAAATGTTGTTTTCAATTTGATGGACAACCCCTCCAATAGCAGTTGAACTGGCCTCCGTTGCCAGAATTAGCTAAGCGTTTGCAGTTGCGTGAACCAATAACGAAGCATTTGCTGACTGCTCCTTGTATTGATGGAATGCCTGTCTTGCATCTTCAGTCCACGAGAGAGGTATCTTATCGTTTTTCTTATTATTCCTAATTAAAACTTCTAATCGTTGTTGCGTTTCAGCTGCATTTCTAATAAAGCGACGTTAGAAATTAATCATTAACATGAATCGTTTTAAATCTTTTTCGATAGTCGGTTCTTTCAAGGACAATATTTTTTCCACCTTTTCAGGTAGCGGCTTAACACCCTCAGCTGTGACTTCATGACCTAAAAATATTATTTTGCTAGTAGCAAATGTACACTTTTCAGCGGTGATCCATGATCCAGGTCCATAGTCACACAAGCGCTTCAACACGTTTCGAATGTGTTCGACGTGCTGTTCATAAGATTCGGATGCGATAAAAATGTCATCTATGTACGAAAAAACCTAATCGATTCCCCGTGGTACTTCGTCAATTAATCGCTGAAATGTTTGTGACGCATTTCGCAATCCGAATGACATAAAAACATACTTGAATAAGCCAAATGGGGTGATGATGGCCGTTTTTGGACTATGCGACTCTTCGATTGGGACTTGATGGTAACCTTTGCGTAAGTCGATGCGGCTATGCGCTTTCCGTAAAGGATATTTGGAAAATCTTGCAGGTGAAGAATTGGATTTTTATCGGCTTTTGTATGTGAATTCAACTGCCGATAGTCACCACATGGACGCCAGTCCCCATTACCTTTTAGTACCATATGCAGCGGCGAGGCGTAGTTGGACTTTGATGGTCTGCAGATACCGAGTTCGAGCAGTTCGTTGAATTTCTTTTTAGCAATCTTTAGTTCATCTAGTGATGATCGTCTTGCTTTTGCTGTGACCGGTGGTCTCGTAGTTTCGATGAAGTGCCTTACATTAGCTCGTTCTTTAACTCGCAAGAGGCTTTATCATCAAGTAATTCCTTAAACTGCACCCACCTGAGGTGAAATCGTCACCTTCGGAAGACGCTCCAGTCAATGAATCGATTATCAGTTTACGTTTGATGTCTGCAAGAAACCCATATTCGTTTAGAAAGTCTGCACCGATTATTGATAATGAGCAATCTGCTATAGAGAAATTCCTTGAAAATTCGCGTCTCAATCCAAGGCATATGTTTACCATATCTTTGTATCGGCGATCGGTTTGCGACGTAGTAATGTGCGTACTCCGCTGTATTGATTTTATTGTAGTTACTGCGTAGAGTTCCTTCAGTTTTAGGATTGAGTGATCAGCATCTGAGTCGATTAGGAAATCATGCTCAGATAGCAGATCGTGTATGAACAGGCGCTTTGAAGACGTGCATAGTGTCGATGACAACGCACGAATTTGTTTTTTGGTTGTAGGTTAAATGAGCAAGGTGAATGGCATTTTTTGGCACGATCTCCTAATTTTTGGCGATACAAACACAAATCATTGTCATCGATCCTTTCTTTTTCGTTCCGCTTGGTACTGGATGAACGGCCACGCAGTCGACGTGTCGTCCGGTTCTAAGTTTCGATTGCATTTAACCGTGTGCATAATTTGTCAAATTTTTGTTGTATTGCTTACAGCATCCTTTCAAACGGTCGAGTTTTTTCCGATCTAGACATATACACTTTGTCAGAAACTTCCCACATACGGTCGGCAATTTGAGCCAATCATGTAGTCTGTCTTTTGATACGGCCAGAACTGTTCTCGTTGTTTGTGGCAATTTTTTTAACTTTAAGTTCTTGATGAAATCGTCTCCAACATCTTTCGAAGCGAATGACTTTATTTTGTGTAGTGCCTGAGAATCCTTCATATCACCTAGCGGTTCGTTTGAAATCAACTTCTCAAATTTAATAGTCGCAGACTCGGAGTAAATTGATGAGTTGTAGCTTTAATTTGTCATACTTGTCATCGCAGAATGGTTCTAGAAGCAATTCCCTTACTTTCAATGCGAATTTGTTTGATAAGTTTGCAACTGTGTGCAAGTACTTTGACTTGTTCCAGGTTACTTTTCGGGGCTCAAAGTGTGACTCTACGATGATTTTGCAAAACTACGTGAATTTGATTTCCAAGACCGATGTTATTTGGCTTTATGTAGATGAGTTGATCTGACCTGCCGATTGTTGTGCCCCGATTGCCAATGCCTCGTTCAATTGAATTTTAAGCAACTAAATCTCTGTTGAGAGCTCCTCGTAGTTAGGCATTTTGTTAACCTTCACACCCACTAACGCATTTTTATTAAAATGTTCTAATGCGGGGTCACCAATTTTGGTGCGTGAATGATAACACGTTTCCCATTTTATTACAAAAATTGTATTAATGTTCAAAACATAAGTGCCCAATTTTACAACTAATTAAGAACTTTTGTCTTTAATTACCACACTGAAGGAAAGTCTTGTTGGAATGAAAAAATTAACGGCATGGGAAAAATAACGGGAGCACAATATGAACCGCTCTCATTCGTCAAAAATAAAAATCGATTGTTGCAATTTCTACCAGAAGTTGCCACAGCAGTAATATTATACCCCTGTGTGTACCATCAACTTGTTCGTAGTAATTTTTGATATACTACATCTGATAACTGTTAAGAAAATTTTTTAGCATTTAGAATTATCACGGAAATGATTATTTTACTGTTTAACAAAACTTTCTGTTTTCTTTATTTATTTTATTTTTACTTTTTGGTCTGAAATATCCGTTTTTGACATACTATTGATCTTAACATTTACGAGTTACACATTAAATTTCATTTTAATTTATTTCTGTTTTAAATTATTTTTATTAATTTAGTTATTTAACATTTTGTTCTATTTTACGTTTGCATATAATACAATATTGTTAATGGTGCAGCATTCACAGATTTTTCTGGTTTTATTTATTTTACTCTTTAAATTTTCAAGAATTTTAAATCAACAATTATAATTACTTAAAACAATTTAAAATATATATTTTTACACATTTAGAATTTAATTCTCTGTTTTCTTTTCTCATTACATGTAAACACTTAAGATTTCAAAAAGCTAGAAGTAACATAAAACTTAAATTATAATTTCTTTTGATATAATATTATCACTTCATTTTAATTCTATCATTTTATAATTTCTAATATGTTATATTTATCTCTTTTACAACATGCCTTTTATTACCACTGAATATTTGAAATAGCTTTCCACTTTATTTTTACCAAAAATATTTTTCTTATATGTGTGGGTTTGTATTCAGTTAAAGTTTTGTTTTAGAATAAAATAATGGCATTGTTAAAACTATCGTACATTTCTTAAAATATATATATATGAAAATCAAATAATGAATATAAGAGTTTAGATTTTACATCTGTTGCCATATATTATAGGTACTATTTGGAACTGCGCGGGTTTGCATATGTAGCATCTAAATGATAATATAAAGAATTACTATTGGCTTCAAAAGTTCAAGAAAGTTCGAGAAAGCATGACTGTTAATTCAAATTCTACCAACTTCGTCACTTTTAGAGCAGCCTCTAATCAACGCAACTGGTGTCCTCCATTTTTGTTATCAATTAATCTAACATTTATAGTAGTAACTAGTTCTCTGTTCTTTAATTTTTTATTAAATTCCAACATGAAATAAGATTTAATTTAATAAGTATGGATTTTTAATAAAATATATCTTGCTTCACTTTTTTGTTTATTCTCCTTTTTGTTGGTTAAAAATAACTTTTTCTTCAACTTTTAGCTCTCCACAATTGTTTTATTTATTTTTATGCCGCTATTTTTATTTTAGACTGTTTGCAGGAGTTTGAATATTATTATCGGCAGTGATAGACGATGTGTCGGACGATTTCTTCATTTTGTCACAATAATCATTAAAAATGTCACGAAAACGTAGCCAACATTTCTCTGGCACAGTTATAGCAGTACGAAAATTACTTTTTACCTAAAATCGATCAAAAAAGATCATTATTGAGTATGCTTAAATTATTACTCGTCTTTGAAATATTTTTACCTCACTAATGCGCATGTAAACGCCACGATTATTTTGTCCAATATCGAAGTAAAAATTTTTATTGTCCACTTTCATGTGGCGTTCTTCCGGCAGATCACCTTTAAATCTATTAAAATATAATAGTAAATATAATTCGATTAAAAATGTATAATAAAAATGGAAATATTCAAAAAGCTTATAATTAAAAATAATTTCTTTCTGATATCAAAACAAAGGACCCTGTATCGTATTATTAGAACTCGATAGAATACCGTCGGCTCAACAATGAAAATGCATTATTTATTTAATTTTGTTAAAAAAAAAACCGCAGTTCTTATTCACTATTGACTTAGTGCTAATAACAGAAAACATTTATTAATAAAACGAATTATAACTAGAATACAACCTGATCAAAACAACCAAGCAACAGGCGCATTGGACGCGAAATTCGTTTTGAATATCTTGCGATAAAAAAGTTTCGTAAAGATCTCGCCGGAATAAGAAAGTTATGCCTTGCAAAAGAAACGCACAATCCATGTCACATTGAATTAAATTAAACACAAAAAAAGCTATAGAATGGACCTTCTGTACTCAAGCGAATTTAATCCAATTAATAACAAGCGGGAGCTATAACAGGGAAATGGGACAGACAAATTTAAATATCTTAGGGAAAATTTAAGAATCATATTTTGTACCCGTTCTGCTCTTGGGAAAGCAAATTGGCGATAAGGTCTCCAAATAAATGACGCATATTCCAACCTATATTGATCAAACGCGGTAAACAGTAATTTCATCGAGTAAGGGTCTGAGAATTGGGTCTAATTGAAAGAAAGAAAAATTAGAGTCGAAAATAATACCAAGGTCTGTGATCTCACAGATTAGAGGACATTATTAGAGATATTATATTACGATTGTAGAATATCAGGTGATTTAGAGTAAGGGATTTGAAATTTTTTTTTTATTTAAAGGGTTCTTTAAAGTCAGTCTGGAGTCTAAGCATATACTCTGGGTTTCTATTGAGGCAAAAAATGTTAAGTCGATCGCATAGGTGCCTGGTAAATAAAAAACATCTTTCCATATCATTTATAAATAAGACGAAAAGTAGTGCCCCAAAATACTACCTTGAGGTACCCCAGAAGTGGCAATGAATGGAACAGAATATTCACTCTCAATTGTAACAAGACAACACCTTTCCCTTAGATAAGATTTTAACCAAAAAAAGAAAACCGAGTGAAAGCCAAGACAGCCGAGTTTACACAAAAGTATTATATGTGACACCTGCAGAGGCACACCGCAAGGTGGAGTCCTCTCCCCTCTTCTTTGGATTTTGGCAGTAAACTCCCTGTTGCTGACCCTGGAAAGAGGGGGTTGCCACGTCACAGCTTACGCAGATGACGTAGCAATCGCCGTTAAGGGCAAATATCCTAACACCCTTATGGATATTCTGCGCTCTAACATGGCCACGCTTAGAAGCTGGACTGAGAGCAGGGGACTCGATATAAACCCCTCAAAAACTCAAATAATTCTCTTTACAAAGAAACACAGGGTCCCTATAATCTCCCCGCTAACTCTTAAGGGTGTGGAGATTCCTTTGAAAGAGAATGTCAAGTACCTAGGACTCACATTAGACAGGAAACTCACGTGGAAATCTAATATTGAGGAAAGAGTAAAGAAGGCCAACGTTGCATTATACACTTGCAAAAAAGCGGTCGGTATCAAATGGGGACTTACACCCCGTATTACGCACTGGCTCTATACTTCGGTAGTTAGGCCAATCTTAATGTACGGAATACTTGTATGGTGGCCATCTGCTCAAAAGGCGACTTACGCTAAAACCATGAGTAAGGTCCAAAGAACAGCTTTTTTGTGCATCTCTGGCGCCTTAAGGACTACTCCAAACAAAGCGCTGGAAGTGCTAATCAACTTACCTGCCCTAAATCTGGTAGGAAAACACGTGGCCGCCGCCTCGGCGCTCAGATTAAAAAGTATGGCGCTATGGAAAGACCGGTTCTTTGGCCACGCTTCCATTTTGCACTCTCTGAATAGTCATAAACAAGAAATAGACTACTCTATCCCTAGACTCACCTTTGAAAGACTCTTCAAGACGAGTATACCGTCAAGAAGGGAGTGGCATACAAGAAGGCCATGGAGAAGGGGGAATTAAACTTTTATACAGACGGCTCCAAGCTAGACGATAAGGTTGGCTACGGAGTTTTCTCGAAAGAATTAGGACTGGAACTATCCGTTCGACTACCAGACTACTGCAGCGTCTATCAGGCAGAGGTATTAGCTATAAAAGAAGTGGCTACATACCTAAATACGCACGCCCTAACAAAAACGACTATAAATATATTCTCGGATAGCCAGGCGGCCATCAAATCAATGAATGCGGCATTACTAAGATCGAAGGTTGCACAGGAATGCCGGGCAGCTCTAAATGATATTAGTGACGTATTCAAGGTCAGCCTTATTTGGGTTCCGGGACATAGAGATATTGAGGGAAACTGTAAAGCAGATGAGCTAGCCAGAAAGGGTACCGCTCTCCAACTGCTGAGTGATAAAAGTACCATTGGAATACCCATGGCCACGAGTAAACTAATAATAAAAAACCACTTTATCCAAGAGGCCAATAGGTCATGGAGAAATGAAGACACGTGTCTAACAGCTAGGCTACTATGGCCGCAAATAAACAGGAAAAGAACAAAGGAATTGCTTAGTCTCTCAAGAGACAATATCTCGAAGGTCGTGGCTTGCTTAACCGGTCACTGGCTATTTGGCAGGCATTCCTCGAGGCTAGGAGTCTTCTCCCATGAATATTGCAGAAGTTGCAGAGATGAGGAAGAGGAAGAAACAGTTGAGCACTTCCTCTGCAATTGTCCAGCCCTAGCTAAAATCAGAGCAGGTTGTCTAGGTAAACACTTTTTTAACTCTCTTACAGAACTGTCGGGCGTGGGGTTGGCATCAATACTACGCTTCATAAGAGCCACGAAATGGTTCCACGAAGGAAGATAAACGAGGTTCCCGTGTAGCACAGTGGTATCACAACGGACCTGTAAGGTCTAAGTGAGTTGGTCGTGCAGACCGACTACCACCATAACCTAACCTAACCATTATATGTGACACAGTGTCAAAGATTTCGGGAAATAAGGGTATATGCAATCAACTTGGAGTCCAGACGAAAATGATTCCATACAATATTCACTGTAAACGCCCTGTTAGCTGGAAAAAATTAGACATTTTCATGACTGAAGTGCTCTGCTCAAAGTGATTTATTAAATAAAGAGTGATCAGATTGGAGGTACTTTTTCCAATAGAGTTTTTTTGACAGATCACTACTGTCAAGCAAAATACATTTTCTTTCAGTATTCATTGACATTTCATAATGGAAAGACTTTCGCCTCAACCGCGTTTACAAATCGTACAACTGTATTATGAAAATCGATGCTCTATGATTAGGCCCATTTTTGGTTTAACGGCTACGTCAATAACCACATTGCGTATTTGGGCTCACGAGCAATCCGAAGTCATTTAAGAATAACCATTACTTCCATTGAAAACAACCATTCGGTGCGGTCTATGAGCTGGAGGAAACATCGGCCCATATTTCCTCAAAGATGAGGCTGGCACCAATGTAACAGTGAATGGCGAACACTATCGCGACATAATAAACGACTTTTTGATGCCGGAAGTTGAAGCCCGTGAAGCAATGTACTTACTGCGTCGTCGTTTCGGTGAGCAATTTATCTCTCGTCTCGAAGCAGTGGATTAGTCCCCAAGATCGTGTGATATCACACACTTGGACTTTTATTCCTGAGGGTAGATAAAGTCTAAATGCTTTTTGGATAAACCAGCTTCGATTAAGGCATTTGAAGTCAACAATACTAAAGTTATCCACGAGATATCCACCGAAGCCCTCCAGCGAGGCATTCAAAATTGGTATTTACGGATGGCCGAATTATGGCTTAGTTACGGCCAACATTTTAAAGATATTATCCTTAAAAAATAAATATCAAACACGAATTGTGGCCTGTCGGTGAATCCTCTTAAGACGGAGCTCGTCTTATTTACGAGGAAATATAAAATACCCAGAGCTCAACTTCCCTCACTAGGGGGCGCTCCTCTGATGCTTTCTGATAAGGTGAAGTACCTAGGTATTATCCTTGACAGCAAGCTTACATGGAAACCCAATATTGAGGAAAGAGTGAGGAAGGCAACAATCGCCTTGTATGGGTGCAAGGGCGCAATTGGCAAAAGATGGGGCCTTTCGCCTAGAGTTGTTTTCTGGCTATATAATACTATTGTAAAGCCTATCTTGTTATATGGAGTCATAGTCTGGTAAAACTCACTAGAGAAGACGACATTGGTGAAGAAGCTGGAGAGAGTTCAGAGGTCGGCACTCATTGGAATTAGTGGGGCGCTTCGAACGACTCCTACTCTGGCGCTTAACGCAATGTTAAATGTGGTACCCGTAGACATCGCAGGCAGAATTGCCGCTTCACGTACCACAATCAGACTGAGGCGCTGGAGCTATAAGCTCAATCTCACTTATGGGAACTCAAGCATCCTTAGAAACTTCGAGTTCATCCCTCTGTCAACGGATCAGTGTATACCCTCGTTCAGCCCAACCGGAACCTTCTCCACTTATATTCCGTCAAGGGAAGAGTGGACGGAGGGCTACACTTGGGGACAGGGCCTGGTGAACTTGTTCACGGATGGATCGAAGTTGGAAGGAAAGGTTGGCGGAGGAGTCTTTTGCGAGGCGCTCCCCATCAGACTCAAATTCAGGCTACCGGACCACTGCAGTGTGTTCCAGGCAGAGGTAGCCGCAATCAAGGAGGCAGCCGATTGGCTGCTCAAATGCGTATTAACGGTCATGAAAGTAAATATTTACTCCGACAGCCAAGCGGCAATAAGGGCCCTCGGGTCTATGACGGTGCATTCGGAATCGGTCAAGGAATGCTTGACCTCACTTTCGACTGCGTCCGAATTCTTTGACATCAGCCTCATCTGGGTTCCCGGTCACAGCGACATTGTGAGAAACTGTGAGGCGGATGAGCTGATCAGACAAGGGACATGTGAGGTGATTTCCCCGCGAAGGGAGAAAATTGGGATCTCCCTTGACTACCTGTGGTCTGCTCCTGGAAAGATGGGCATCGCACCAACTCAGCGAGCGCTGGGCAAATACAAAAACGTGTAAGGTCTCGAAATCCTTCTGGCCACGTGTGGACCGGAGGCGCTCGGGCGAGATTCTGAGGCTGACAAAATATCAGCTCTCCAATCTAGTGGGTTCTCTCACAGGACACAATGCGCGAGGAATGCATGCTGGGAGACTTGGAATCACCACGAGTCCTTTTTGCGCTGGATGTATGGAGGATGCCCCTGCTCTGGCGGGGCAAACATATTCATCGTTCGTAATCCGCACGCTCCTAACCATCCCATCACCACCTCTCCCCGCCCTCTCCCTGCATCCCATGGGTCTTTCCCTTTCACCTCACCTCACAATGGCATCACAAAGGACGAATCTCTCTTCGTCCAAGTGCGCTCACTCCCTGGGCAACCATACCAACCTAACCTAACCTAACCGTCATTTTTTCTTATATTCTCTCTGTATAAGTCGATGGTTAGCCCAGTCCTCTTCTGTTTGGATCTTTAAGGCCCTATTAAGAAGTTCAGGATTCCACCAAGGAACCGCTTTCCCCAGCCTACTTTGCCTGAGTGGGCACAGTTCCTCAAAGCATTTGATTAAGTTACCTTCAAATTTCTTAGTAGCATCTTCAATCATTTCTACTGATTTGGGCTTTTTTCAGGTTTGGTAATCGCTCTGTTACAAGCTCATCATACCTGTCCCAGTCCACATTTCGAGGATTCCTACCAGAAGGTATTGATATTGTATCAATTCCCAGTCGGAATTCGATAAGACGATGATCAGAAAGAGAGTTCTCTTCCAAAACTCGCCATCGGTTGATTTGATTTCCAACTGACCTATTGGTAAGTGTTAAATCAATCACCTCTTATCTCCTTTTTGTCACCAGTGTTTTGAATGACCAAATCGGATGACAGAATGAAATCCAGTAACTTGAGACCTCTGTGAATTCGCGTCACAGCCCACTATTAGCCCCAGATTATGGGATTCTGCATACTTGACCACTTCTCTTAGCTCCCTCGAAGGAGGTGGCTGTAAAGAGTCGTAGGGTAGGTAGGCCGAAACTATGAAAGCTTCGACACTGTTCCCACTCTTCAAGTACTTTATCTTTGCAACAACGATATTTCCAAAGCATAGCTCTTTTAACATCGTGTGTTCGATCAACCTCCGCATGATAATACATGCTCGCGGTCTCACATTCCCTTCACAATGAGGTATTTGTCTCCACGACATAGCCCCTAGGCCACAGATACACTTGTGACATACCCATGGTCTTGTATTAGTATTATGTGTTCGTTATGTTAGTAGAGTTCGTTACTTTATCATCCAGACGAACCGCACTTAGTACACTTGCGCAGGTCTTGTTGGATTTTATAAAGTGCCAAAATGCTTTCGGACATGACTTAAAATTATTCTCAACACGAAGAATATAATTAAAATGTATTTAGGCAATTGAATTCTTCTAAAAAATGGATTTAATACAAAAATGATGATTATTAGTTTTTATGAACTTTTTGTAGAATTTATTACGTTGATTCTTAAGTGTTTTCAAGCTAGGTTTATACCATGAAAACTTATAGCGCCGGTTTATAACTTTATCGAAAACGATACCAAGAATTCGACGATAGATTAAGTTCCCTAAAAATACAGAGATGAGTACCATCAACTTTATTACGAGCAAAAGAGACAATATTATCAGTGTCAAAAAAAAAGTCGATTCCGATGGGACTCTACCCAACAATATTCCAGGCAGAAATGCATGCCATTGAAATATGTATGGGAGAATGCCTTTGTAGGAAAATGAGAGGTAAGTACTCACATTTACATACTCTCAGATAGCCAAACGGCTCTAAAAGCCCTTCTATTAACAATTATCACCTCTAAATTGGCAAATGACTGCCTAACCTTCTCAACACGTTAGGGAATCCCATAAGTATAAGAGCAGTCCATAGGTTCGTGCGTTTTTTAAAGGTGGTTTTAAAATTAATAAAAAAGATGTATAAAGAATTTATTAATCAATAATATATTTTCCTTAATTATTTACAATGTCTTCCCAACGTTTAGGCAAATTTTTAATTCCCTGCTCCCCTTGTCCTTGGAGCCAAAATACGCTTCGATATCCCGTTTTATAGGTTCTTTTGAGGAGTAGTTCTTCTTACTCATATGGAATTGAAGTCCACGGAAAAGGTGATAATCACAAGGTGCAATATCCGGAGAGTATGATGGATGCCGCATTAGCTCCCATCCGAGCTCGTTCAGCTTGCCTAATGTTTGACTTGCGGTATGAGGTCTTGCGTTGTCGTGGTGAAACAAAACTTTGCATCTATTCACTAGAGACGATCGTTTTTTTTTAAGTGCCTTATTCAGGTTTGATAGCTGATGAGAATAATAATCAGCAGTTATCGTCTGGTTTGGTTCCAGAAGTTCATAATAAACAATACCGGCCATATCCCACCAAATAGACGGTTCTGGTGTTTTATCTTTATCTAACCATTGGCGTTTGCAAACAGGATTATTGTAAAGGACCCATTTTTCTTCACCAGTAACGATACGGTTCAAAAAACTTTCATTTTCAAACCATTGCAGCAGTTGAGAACACACATTCACTCCCTGCTGAAGGTTGGCGACGGAAAGTCTATGCGGAACCCATTTTCCCAGCTGTGTGAGCAGAAGTTGCTGCATTTTTAACACTTTTATAAAAAAAATACAAAATATGCCTCGTATTCGCGTTCGAAGATTCCATTTCATTTTTTAACAATACGTGCTTCTATCCGCGATTAAAATCACTTGTTAAATGCACAATATATCAATGAAAATATAAATAGTTCCGTTATATTCCGCGAATAATTTTTTGTATGCAAAAATCGTTCAAAAGTGAAATTATGTGTAAAATACGCACGAACTTATGGACTGACCTGATAATCTAGGCTGGACTCATAAAAAGCCACGTTAATGAATTACTTAGGAAACGGGGGGAAAGAAATTTGCTGCACACTGACTAAACTGTGCCGGTCAGCGTCAAGCTAAACAATTTCTAAGTCCCAGCAAAGGAATATCTGACAAGCTACTCTCACTAAGCAGAGTAAATCTGCGACTTTTAATAGGATATTTTAAAGGTCACTGCACCCTGAAGTATCGTTTGAATAATATTGGACTGTCGCTCTGCGAAATAGACATAGAAAGCTCAAAACATGTGCTTTGTGAATGTCCTGCATTAGGCAGGCAAAGACTTCACCACCTTGGTGGTACCGTAGTATCTCCATGCAATCTTTGAACAACAAACTCAAAATCTTGCTAAAATTTTTAAAAGGCCTAAAATTCTAGGGTTACAAAAATAGGCCTTGCAAAATAGATCAACTATGGTCGCAGTGCGTAATGGCCTTATAATAATAATAATCAGTGTCAGCTTTACAGGTTTCAAATTTTAAACCGGATGAACTTTTTACGCAAATACACAATTGCTCGATAATTCATTATTTATTAGCAAATTCTATTTAAGAGGCTTCTATGTAGCTTACACGGTGTGTTCCGTTCTACCGACAACACATCCGATCTCTTTTTTTAATTTTTTTAGCCCTTTACCAGTAACAGTAGACCACTGTGTAGGAGGCTGTGAAGCAGTATTTGCACCAATACTCATTGTGTTGTTTACGGCAACAGCACCAGCAGCGAACGAGAGAGAAGTGGTACCAGCAGGTGTATGAGAGGAGCATTAGAACGAAGCAGCATAGTCAGCAGAAACTCTATCAGTTACGGGAGTTACAGTAGCATCAGCGAAAGAGAGGGAAGCAGCATCATCACAGCGTATCCCCTATCGTATCGTATATCCGCTTTCATTCAATATTGTCTAAGAAGGAAAACCAAAATTTGGCATTGTTGTTGGCGGCAGTGACAAATTACTCATACTTTGAACGTCGGTTCGGCTACTCAGGTTAGGGCAGACGGCAGTGGGGATTATTCTATGTATTATCCAGAACAACAGATAGCGGTGACGAACATAAAGAATTTCGACGAGCTACAGAATAGGAGGAGAGCAAAAACTCCACGCTAGTCGGAAAAATGTTAGCACAAGGCAAAACTAATCACAATCGCATGCAGCAAACAAACAATTGATTTACAGAAAACGAATCTCTTACAATCTCGCTAAATACTTTAAAACAAAACTTAAAAGTGTATGCATATAGGCTAAGTAAATCAAATGAAAGGAAGAAACAAAATATAATATTTAAGTGCAACGAAAAAACTATTTATAAAACTCTAACAACAAAACAACATATACAAAATATTGGTAAAACATATGTCAAAATAAGAAGGGCGTAATAAAAACAGCATATGGCTAAAACAAGAAGAAGAGATGCACAGAACTATACCAACACAAGAAAACATCACAATAATCCTAACAGAACTTGTAGCACCTATCAAAAATAAACATAATTGGAAATATCCAGGAATAGACCACATCCACAAATACTGGTACAAAACACTAACATCAACACAAAATAGACTGCTAAAACTAATACTAAGATTTATAAAAATAATTGAAAAATTTACTATAGACATTGTTGAACAATGTAACAGTACGAAGCAATTTTGTATGCAAGTCTTTACGTCATCTATGTATTATTCAAACATTTTATTTTACTTACATACTTGAACATGTAACTTTCTGCACTTCCGTTTTTTTTTTATTTTTTTTTCTTCTTGATTAAAGGGTGTTCTGAGCAACAAGTTATGGGCCCAGGACTATACCAAAATCAAAGAGAAAGATAAGTATTTTTAAGTTACGGTGGATAAAACTATCTGGTAAGAGTTTTTCTTAACAGCCCGTCCATTTACATTAACTATGGCAGGCATATCCATAAGGTTTGATACGCTATATCCGCGTTTAGGGATAGTTGGAAATTGCACATGCGTGCTATTCTGATAAAGGCTGACCTGTGCAGCTACTCATCGGGAGAGAAACCTTGTCCAACTGGCGAAAATGCTGCAAAGTGGAAATAGTTCGATCAAAAGGCTTGCAATATCTTCCTCGGAATTAGGTTTGATCTCCGAATGTGAAACGTCGTACGATATGTGGAGGAAATTGAAGTCTACTTTTCAATCAAAAGGTCCTGCAAGAAAAGCAACACTCTTGAAACACATAGCCCTCGCACGAGTGAAGGAACGGGAAAATAACCGTGAAATTTAAATGACTTTCTCCACGCAGTGATAAAGCTGAAAGAAATAAACGTTACTGTGGGTGATGATCTTTTGACAATTTTGCTTCTATACAGTTTGCCTGATTCCTTCGAGACTTTTTGTTGCGCCTTGGAGACACGTGAAGAACTTCGTGTAAAAATACTGGAGGAAGAAGAATCGCGAAAAGCAAAGGAGGCAGCTGTGGTACAAAACGTAAAGTAAATTCAATGACAAAATTTATGGATCACAGAAGTTGCTATAAATGCGGCGAGGTCGATCACATTTCACGGAACTGCCGATCAAAACAAAATAACAAAACTTCCAACTGGAATGTACGTCACGCTGCTGAAGAAAAGATCGAAAAATGCATGTTGTTCGAATCAACTCTTTTGCTAAAGAATACAAGCGAATATTAGTGTATAGATATTGGTTGTTTGTCTCACATAAGTTCCAATAAAAACAACTTCACTAACTTCAAAAAAATAAGAAAAACGCTTAGTTTGGCAAATAGTGACACAGCGATTATCACGGGCATAGGCAACGTCACGGTTGTTATTAACGAAGAAGGGCAAACAGAACCGATAAAACTCGAACATGTTGTGTACGTGCCAGACTTGAGAACAAATTTACTTTCAGTGTAGAAGATTACAGAAAAAGGCTTTGAAGTAATCTTTAAGCGAGATAAGGCACCAATTATAGAAAAAGGTAAACCAGTACTTACTGCCACTCGCATTGGCGGGTTATATAATATTAAAAGTTCACAACCGACAGCAAATATTTCTTAAGCGAAACTTGGCATGTTCGTATGGATAATCTGAATGAAATCGATTTAAAATGTGCCACAGGTATGGTACATTGTATGAATTTGGAGAGCAATGAAAAATTAGCAACTTGTGAGATTTGTGTTAGCCAAAAACACATACAAGAAAGCTTTCCTAAGTAAAGTGCGCAGCGTACCACAGAACTGCTCGAAATTGTGATGTCTGTGGGCCTATGACTTACTCACACTTAGGTGCGAAATATTTTGTGACATTTACGCACGATTTTCCTCGCTGCAGTGATGTCTATTTCATAAAACGAAAGTCCGTGGTACTGCCAATGTTTAAAATTAAAAAAAAATCCAGAAAATAAAGTTGCTCCAGTCGGACAACGGTTTAGAAAATATTAACGGTAACTTTCAAAAATATCTGGACAATTGTGGAATTCGGAGGCGGGTGAGTGCGCCTTATACACTACAGCAAAACGTCATCGTAGAACGAAAAAATATAACGCTTTTAGAAATGTCTAGATGCATGTTAGCGAAGGCGAATCTACCAGCGACATTTTGGGCAATTAGCACAGCGAACTATATCAGGATTAGGTGCCCAACTAAAGTTCTTAAAAGTGAAGTACCGTTGAAACTCTGGTCGAGGAGACCCACAGTGGTTCATATGAGACCGTGCTAAGTGTTACGTTTTGATGAAAGGCAACCAAAGCGGTAAATATGACCCACGATCTGAAGAGTGTATTTTAGTTGGATATTCAAATGAGGCTAAAACTTATAAACTCTGGTATCCCAAAAAGCAAAAAATTCTGGCCAACCGCGATGTCAAGTTTTGACAGAGAGAAGCTAGATTTTGAAATAGAATTGGAATTTAAAGCGGTTAGAAACAAAACTTATTGCGAGGAAATTGCTGAAAAATCGGTCAGTGAATGAGAAAGTGAAGATACATTTCCATCGTCGAAATCGAGATACGGAAGAGGTAGGCCAAGATAAATGAGAATTGGCTTAACACGTTGACTGGCAACTACGATATAACTCGCAGTATGATTTCCCTTCCAGGAAGTCAACTACGAGTTATCTCGTACTACCTAAAACTACCACTTTTTGTGTAGCTACGAGTAAAACCGTATTATAATAGTGTTAATATCGATAAATGGCTTCTGGGAAAAGAAAAAAATTTTGGGTTTGGCTTCCGTGAGCTTTTTTTTTATTAAAAAAAAATTCATTCAATATAATGCAAAAATTCATTCAATATAATGGAAAAATTAACTCAAATACAAGAAATAAAGTAATATATTATTGTTTGTGGAAGTTTTTAAAACAATTTTCCACGTAAAATAGGGAAGTAGCTGTTGATAATGAGTACATAGCACAGATTTCGAATTAAACATGAGACATCGTAGACCGACCTATCAAGCGAAAAATTTTTGGCAGTCGTTTTGTTTTTCGAACGAAAGAGGGCAACAAGAAGAAAGCGCGTCTCATAGCAAAAGGGTGCGCGCAACGTCCAGGAGAGGATATCAACGTCACATATTCACCAGTCACGCGATTGATATCAATCAGAACAATAGCAACGGAAATGAATCTTCAGATACATCAAATGGATGTCATCACCGCTTATTTGAATGGCGATCTAGATGAAAACGTTTATATGCAAATACCAGAATATATTATGGAAGTTGTCCTCAAACAAGTCATCTCAGGAAAGACTCCGGACACAGCTGATAAAAGATAGTAAAATTCGAGCTATAGGTGGAATGGTGGACAGCTTCATCCGAAAACTCAAACCCTGTAGGCAAATTGAGAAAATCGCTTTATGGCTTAAGGTAGTAGTGTGGTAACTTACACGTATTTTGAGGGCATGTTTGGGACATTTTTTGGAAGGGAAAATAAAGTTCAATCGGTTTGATTTTCTGATATGTTATTAAAGGTGAAGAGTAAAGAAGGTGTACAAAAAAATTTTTTTTTTTTTTTTAATGTTTTGATACTATTTTTGTACACTGCAGCAAGCGGCAAAAAAAAGAGGTACAGTGGCTGGCCGGCGTGATTTCGTCACTTGTGGTCATCTGAAACAGAAAAAACAAATTGCTTATTAATCAGTGTGCTTGTCGTTCTGGCGGGTAGTAAAATCAAATGATTCTGACAAAAAATAACAAAATGGCGGACTTCGTAAGAAAATTGCCTTTTTTTAAAGTGGAAATCGGAAAAAAAGGAAAGTTAGGGACGAAATAAATTAAATCTACTACCCGCCAGAACTATTGATGTATAGAAAAACATATCTAAATTTCAGCTCAATCCGTTAGATAGAAAATTTGTTTTCACGACGGCCATCCGGAAAAACGTTGTTTTGAGAAAAACGCGTTTAAAGTTTTAGCAATTGAGCCGCGCAAGTACGAGCCGCTCTCATGTATGTGCTATAATTTCGTCAATATTTCGAATTTCGGTCTATAATTTGTACTGTATATTACCAATATATCGCATTTTCAAAATATGTAAAAAACCGAAATTCGAAATTTTCAAAATAAGTTACCAGACTACTACCTTAAGACAATCTGGTCTTCAGTGGTACCAGAAATTGAGCTCTAAGCTTCGTGAAATGAGATTTCATTCATCTAAATGTGATCCATGCCTTTTTATTATTCGTAAGAATTCGAGCCTTGCGCTGATTACCGTTCATTTGGACGATTTTTTAATAGCTACAAATATTCAGTCGCTCTTAATTGAAATCAAACAATCTCTCGCCGCAAGCTTTGAGATGAAGGACAACTAGTTTAGTAGGGTGGATCGAAAGTTGTATGGAGAATCTATTTTCTTGAAATTTTTATTTCGGCCTATGCGGGAAAGTTGCCTCATATAAAGACAATCAAATGCTTATATGGAGTCATGCCAAAATTTTGAGCGCGAATACTGCCACACGTCCTTCAAAATTCTTTCAAATGAGTAAAATTCTTACATAGTTGCAAAGAACTTCGATTGTGTTCATATTACAAAAAAAATTTTATACCAACCTTTTTAAGCTTTTTATGTGTGAAAAAGTCTACAAACGACATTTTTGCCTATTTTCAATATTAAGCGAAATATATTGAAAAATATGAAAATTCAACTGCCTTTTAATACCAAGAACCTTTATATCCTAGTCAAGAAATCAATAACAATTCCTACATATTTATCAAAAAAGAAATAAGTGTAACAAAATATAACATTTCAAACATTTCTTTTATTCAAATTCATTTCAAATTGAATCAAATTTCATTTTTAAGCATTAAAATTAAAATTAATCTTTACAAACACTGTAATCTTTTTTAGAGTTAAATTTTGGCATGACTTTACGGGATTCCAATCGCACTCTTATAAATCCATCTCTACTAGTTTCTCCACAAACAGTAGTTGATGATTCAGTTACCAGTTTAGCACATCTTTCTGTGGCTTGAGTGTGGCATGGGTACATTTTTACCGTCGACAAAATTAGTGCATCCATTTTTGGGGTGATTGTTTGCATTCATTAAGTACATCTGTGCTTATTCTCATTACGAGTGGTGGCTCATTCCAGTTAATCAATTCCGTGTAGTCTTTGCACTAAAATTAAATTTTGGTATTTTAAAAAATCTTATACTTACACCGGGTGTTTCTCTGCTCTTAATTATTTTTTCTAACGCCAAAACCTTCACGTCCATTCTTTCATCAGCCAACATTGCCAACAACATGCTCTCCGGATGTCAGTAAAAAAACATTTCTTTGAATTACAGAGTCCACTATCTAATTTAGGTTTTATGGTAGATATCTCGATCGGACTATAGTTGAATGTAAATGTTTTGACCCATATATGGGACTTGGTTTAGTTTTTATTTCAAACCACATTGGAACATAAACTTTTACAACAAAATGAACTAACATCATAAGGTTTTCTGAAGGATGACTTGTTGATACATACAATCTTAATATTCTATTCGCCATAGTAAGTCACCTGGAATGAACAATTTGTCTGGGGTTTTTCTTTTTTAAGCTGTCGTTGCAATGTCCACTTATAATAGCACTACAAATATCAATTAGGTATTTTTGATCCGTTCTTAAATCATTTTCACTGGATATATCTAGTAGTGTGAATATAATTGGTTCATTATTGACCAAAGAAAGCTTCTCACAATCCTTCAATGTTTTCCCTGTTTCACCGTTAATTCTTTTTGGTCCAGACGTAGAGCCATCAATGTATTCAAACAAATGTCTAAGCGGTAAGGGTTTTTTCTTCCAAATATCGTATTACTCCTCCTTTAAATCCTGTGTTCAAAACAGTTCCATCACATACAACCGCAACCATGTTATTGTTATCAAAGCTTTTTCTATCAAAAAATTCTTTAATTTTCATACTCACCATTTTTGCTTTTCCGCTTTTTACTGTAATACGCTCAAAATACTCCGAGTTCGGTTCCTTTACTAAACTTATGTGCTCCTCTATATTAATTTTTCTAAAACCTTCAACCATTGTAAAGAGTGTTTTTTTTAGAGGTTAGGTTTTCAAGTTGGCACTACTTTTTTCGTAGATGGTCTTTTTGACAGCTGTCACTTGATTTATGCTCAGTTTGGTTTGCCATTTCATAATGAATAGACTTACACCTGAACAACGTTTGCAAATCGTGCAAATTTATTACGAAAATAATGGTTCGGTTCGCGCGACGCATCGAAGAAAATTTTGTTCAGCGATGAAGCTCACTTTTGGTTGAATGGGTATGTCAATAAGCAAAATTGTCGCATTTGGAGTGAACCTAATCCACAAGCCATTGCTGAGACGCCGTTACATCCTCAAAAACTCACTGTTTGGTGTGCTCTATGGGCAGAGGGAATCATTGGTCCATATTTCTTTAAAAATGAAGCCGGCCATAATGTTACAGTCAATGGAGAGCGCTATAGAGCCATGATTAATAACTTTTTCGTGCCTGAATTGGACGATGTTGATGTGGACGACCTTTGGTTCCAACAAGACGGCGCTACATGTCATACAGCCAACGCAACAATCGATTTATTGAAGGAAACTTTTGGTGAGCGCATTATCTCGCGCCGTGGACCTGTAGCGTAGCCTCCAAGATCGTGCGATATAACACCGCTGGACTATTTCTTGTGGGGCTGTGTGTCGCTTGTCTACGCAGATAAGCCCGAGACGATTGACGTCTTGGAAGAGAATATTCGGCGCGTTATTGCTGACATACGGCCCCAATTGCTGCAAAAAGTGGTCGAAAATTGGGCCTCTCGGCTGGAATTTATTCGAGCCAGCCGCGGCAGCCACTTGCCCGAAATCATTTTTAAAACATAATGGCAAACCCTTATCTTTATAATAAAGCTAAATTCTTGGCCATAACATTAAATTATATACGTTTTATTTCATCTTGAAAACCTAACCTCTAAAAAAAACACCCTTTATAAGTTGTGTCCTTTCTCCCATCAAAAAAAAGAGCAAATGGTCCCGAGATTAACAAAGGCGTATTACTTAAAATATTTCTCTGTACAGTACGGGAACGCCTTATTTTATTTCTGTCAATAACATTAATTAAATCATCTTTCGTTACTAATCCAACGTCTTGAAGTGTAGCTGCCACGAGAGCTGCTGCAGCTCTATCTGATATACCGTATCTGTCAGCTGTATTAGCTACGGTAGCCATGGAAGCAATTTTTAATTGTTTTGGCAATGCAATCTCCTCCAAAGCTTCTGACGATTTCACTGATATAGGTTCTGAAGGAATTTCCATTTCATTATTCTGGTTACCAGAGAAAGTTGGTTCTTCGATTTTTTTATTGTGACTTTCTTCTTTCTTCCTTTTTCTTTTTTTCTTCGACTTCATGGAATTCTTCATGTCTGTGCCAATTTCCATTTTCCTTACTGTGCGCTGGTCAGACAAAAATAATATTTCAAGAATGAATCAAAGTTCTCCCATTTACATGATGCAATATCGAAAAGAAATTGAGCTTCCTTTCCAAAATTTTGAATTTTCTCTTAATAAGAATTTTGGTCCTTTCTAGATTTGTACGGTTTGAGTAAAGTACGGTATTTATCATGATACTCTTTTATTTTTCGAACAATTGATCGAGGCTCTATTGTAGGAATCGAAGCTGATTTCCAAATATCCAATAAATTTTGAGATACCTCCACGGAAGTGTCACTTGCAAGATTTTAAAATTGATTTTTCTTATTTTTACTGATCCACAAATAACATAGAATTAGATCTTCGTAACTTGGTAAAACATTAGGTTTAAACACCCGTCCACGTCATAATAATTCACTACGTAAAGCCATAATCTTTATTATTATATATATAAAAGAAAGTCATGTTAGTTACACTATTTATAACTCGAGAACGGCTGAACCGATTTGGCTGAAAATTGGTGGAGAGGTAGCTTAGAACCAGGAGACGGAGATAGGATACTTTTTATTCCATTCGAACGCGTCTCCATGAAATCACTATAAAATGTGGTATAATAAAAACGCATCTGATATGGAATAATAAAACGCAAATGACAGCTTAACGTAATTTTGTCTATGGTTAAGTAGAAAATTTGATAATATAAATTTTGTCAGAAATATATAATCACAGTAATTTTTATTCTCTTTGAATCATCATTATCAATGCCGCGACCAAGACGATCGAATCTTTCCCGACAAAGGCGTAATGCAAGAAGGATACGAAACATTGCGAATGAATCGACTGAAGGAGCACAAGGAATTGCCCGTGAAGACCGCCGCGTTAGTATGGCTCGACTTCGTGCTTCTCAATCACAAGAGCAAAGCGAGGCAGCCCGTGAAACGGCTTGGTTGGCAATGCGAAATCGTCGAGCGAATAACAGAGGTCAACAAGTAGATCATTTTCGACGCACAAGAAGAGAATTATCAAGTGCTGATTTGAATCGAGCAGCGTTTCGATATGATTGCAAGACTGATTACTGCTTGCATCCTAGCGTTTGCATTGGGCCAATGAACGTTGCTTGCGAGTATTGTGGCGCATTGAAGTTTTCCGGAGAAACGCCCGGATTGTGTTGCCTTAGTGGAAGAGTGAAATTGCCATTATTCCCAGGTGAAGAAACTACAAAGAAAGTTAGCTCGATGAATTATGATTAAATGCTGACAACTATTTGCTGTGGTTTCGGCGATTGTTTCAGCAGTACTGCGTCGACATGTACGTCAAAATAGAAACGAAGCGTTTAACTTTCATTAGGTTGAACCAAGGCAAACTGCGTTCTGAGGAATGTACAGTTACCTGATGCAATTGGTACTGAAGGAAATGCAGCTAATATTGCTCGATTAACTATTCTGCCGGCGACGTACATAGAGGTAGTCCACGTCATATGCAAGAATATGCGCAAGATGTAATGACATATGTTCGTCTTAAGTTGGGCCAAATCTCTTTATTACTTTTACCTGTAATCCAAAATGGATAGAAATTGTTCAATGGCTGCTTCGCGGACAAACATCAAGTGATCGACACGACATCACAGCACGTGTATTCAAACTAAAAATGAGGTCCCTGATGAACTACATTGTTAAACAACGCGTATTTGGAGATACTGGATGCTAGATGTATTCAATCCAGATTCCTGATCACGAAGCCGACCCAGACCTATATGATGATATGATGTTGTAATTACATATATGATTCATGAACCGTGTGGCGCCATCAATCCCCAATCACCTTGCATGGTCGACGGCAAGTGTTCCAAACGATATCCACGGAAATTAACGGCGGAGACTGTTACTGACAACGATGGTTTTGCACTGTATCGCCGTCGATCACCCCATGATAACGGTCGAACTATCACAACAAAAGTGAAAAGAATGGATTTCGTTGTCGACAACAGTTGGATTGTTCCATATTCGCCACTTATTTCCAAAACGTTCAAGGCACAACGTTGAGTATGGCAATTCATACATTTGCAAATATGTCACGAGAGGCAGCGATATGGCGGTTTTTGGCATCCAATCCTCCAATACCAACCATGAAATTGCGCGCTATTTGGTCGTTATGTGAACTGCAATGAAGCGATTTGGCGTATATTCGCATTCCCTATTCACGAACGTCATCCTACTGTTGTGCATTTGTGCCTCTAGGGCGGAACAAAGTTCGCCGGGTCAGCTAGTAGATATATATATGAGAACAAGCTAATTATTTTAAATTTTATATCTTATATAAGTAGAACAACTTTGTTATTATTATTACGAGTACTTTTTTAATTTAATGTGTTGACTTCACAAAAAAAACGAGGGATAGATTTCAGTTGGATAGAGGATAGTCGATAGAATTATCACTAAAGGATACATTTGTAATAACTAAGAATTTGACAGCCCATGCGAGGCTGCGTTTGAGAACACACTTATAGCAGAGATGGGCCACCGATCCAGTGATGTGAGAGCTCCCTAATGCTCGGTAACTTTTTCACCGCATTCCCTCCCTGCTCGTTTGGCCTGTTAAATTATTTACAATTTTTTTTTTTTTTTTTTTTGTTATTTCGTCGGGACAACTAGCAAGTGCAGCACTCAGACATTAATTGAGTCCACTGTACTACACTTACCCTTTTAATTTTCTTTAAATCTACCCGATTTCCGAAGAAATCTGAGTAAATCTTGTGGTGCCAAGGAGCCAAGATGGTCGCTTCTTAACACATCAGTGCCAAAGACCTCAAACCTGATTCGAGCGAAGGCGGGGCAGACACACAGGAAGTGGTCCGCCGTCTCATCCTCCTCTTCACAGGCTGGGCAGAGTACACTGTCTGAGATGCCCAACCTTTCCATGTGCTTTGCCTACAGAAAGTGGCCCGTCATCAGTCCAACCAGCCGTCTACACTCCCCTCTGCCTAATGACAGAAGGGCTTGCGACAGTCGATCGGACATGACAGGTAACATCAGTTTTGTCCATCTGCAGCCTCTCTCAGCCTGCCAAGCTCGCTTGTGGGTGGTAGTTACCCATTTGCTAACCGTGGCCGTGATGGCCGCAGAGGGGAGTGGCAAAACGGGCTCTGGGCCAAAGAAGTTGGCCTCAGAGCTCATCTTAGCTAAGGAGTCAGAGGTCTCGTTACCCGCGATACCCACGTGTCCCGGGACCCATGTTAGCATCAGGATATTATGTCTACCGACATAGTTCAGCTTGGATTTACAGGAATTGACTACCCCTGATGTGGTTGGAGAGCTGTCTAAGGCCATAAGCGCAGCTTGGCTGTCGCTGCAGACACATATAGATCTGTCTCTCCATCGTTTTTCCACAACAAAGTTCATCGCTTCTTGAACTGCATACACCTCCGCTTGAAACACAGATGCATGCATTCCAAGAGCAAAGTGCAGTTTTGTCCTGCTGGATTCCACGTAGACCCCAGAGCCGGAGCCATGCTCGGTCCTGGAGCCATCCGTAAAAATGCGAAAACAGTGTTTGCCGGGCTCATTTTCTGAGTCTCCCCACAACTGAGCCTCTGGTAACACTACACTGTATCGATTACCCAGATGACACCAGCAGATCTTCCTCTGCTCGCACCGAAACGATTCTTTGGGCCAGCATCGAACGAATCCAATTTACTAGCACCCGGTCTACGCCGTGAAAGAGGTCATGCTGATGGGTCTAAAGCTTTTGGGGATGGTGTAGTCGTCTTTTCCAACCTTTGGGATGAAATCGACCCTCACCATCTTCCACGAGCGTGGTATAAAAGCCAGTGCCAGGCATGCAGTGAAGATTTTCTTCAGGGCTGCTGTCACGAACTCTGCACCCTCCTTCAGCATGGCAGGATATATGCCATCTGGTCCGGGCGACTTGTAACCGCCAAAAGATTTGATGGCAAATCGAATGGCGGTCTCATTCACCACAGATCTGGCAACGAACCAGTCATGCCGAGAAGGTGTAACAGCTCTGACTACTGCCTCTATCAATAAGGGCTGTTGCCGGCTGATGCTTATCTGATTACCAGGAAAGTGAGATTCCATCAGCAAGCTGAGTGTCTCACTTTTCCGCTCCGTGAAGGAGCCATCAGATTTCCTAAGTGACCCCAGCTTTGCAGTTGGGTTCCTTTTCAGGATCCTAACCAATTTCGCAGTGTCACTCAGAGATTCAATACCGCTGCAGAATTCCCTAAATGAGCCTCTTTTCGATTCCCGAATAAGCCTCTTGTAGTTCTTCTGAACATCACGGTATCGCTCCCAGTCCTCTGCAAGGTTAGTCTTGAGGGCCCGGTTTAGAAGTTTTCTCGACTCATGCCTCAGCATCTGGAGCTCTCGATTCCACCAAGGAACGGGAGTCCGGCTAGGGAAAGGTCGAATTGGACAGGCTGGCTCAAAAAATTCGGTTAGGGCAGCGTTGAGTTTCTCAACAGCCGCCTCAATGGCCTGTTCTTTTCGAAGTCTTGGTGGCGCAACGTCAAGGTCCCGCAACGCCTCCCTAAACTTCTGCCAGTCTGTTTTTCTTGGGTTTCTAGAGGGCAATGGCATTTGTGCCTCCTCGCCACACTGAAACTCAATGTACCTGTGGTCCGAGCACGAAACTTCGGCAAGGACTCTCCAGTTCTTGATTGACCACCCAAGTTTTGAATTTGTTATGTATGTCTAGGCAGGAGGACGCGATAAATTCGAATAGTCGAGATCCCCGTCCATTGCACTTGCTGCTGCCCCAGATTGTATGCTGGGCATTAGCATCGCAACATAGGATGAGGCCCAGACTGCGCCGCTCACAGAACCTCACGAGACTGGTGGCATTCCCGGGTGGTGGCCCTTCCAGAGCATCGTAAGGAAAATAAGCAGATGCAATCACAAACTTCGACCATCCGCGTCTACCTCTGTAACACACCTCAGCCGCTACCAGGTCTTGGCAACAGAATTGCTCAAGGCCCGTCACAGTGAGATGGGATGATACTATAAGACCAGTCCTAGGTCTACTCGAACTCCTGTCATATAGTAACGTGGCCCCTTTCAGCGCACTTAAGCCACAGAGACGGCCCCTAAAGACCCAGGGCGCTTGCACTGCTGTTATATGGGGTAATGTGTGCAGCTGGGAAAGCCTTCTACTTAGTAGTGCAGTAGCGGCTTTGGAATGCTGCAAGTTAATTTGCGTCACCGTCAAGGGACGGTAGCTACAGGAATCGTCCGAGCCAATCATTTGGGAAAGACATGGAAGCTGACCGTCCCAAAGAAGAGACTCAGACGGTTCCCGTACCGTGAGCCCATGACATCAACACTGGCCTCATCCACTCGCACCACAAGAGCAGCCCCTTCCTTTCCTTCCCGGTTTTTGCTCTTGGTGTACGAGACGACTCGCCAAAGCCTCGTGTTGATGCCCGAATTCTGGGCACGTAAACAGGATAGAACATCCGCCGTAGACAGGTCTGGATCCGGAATCCAGCAAATGGCCTTCCTGAGGGGTACACTCTCCTCGCTGTAGACTGCGAAGCGAGTGGTCCCCATTGAGGGCACGTTATTAACCACGGTCTTGATCCACTCGAAGTTGGCCAGAGACGCGCACGTCACCTTTATGGTGCCGTCCTTTGTCTCATAGCCCTTCGCGTTGGCTTCCGAACCGGAGGCAATAACCCGACGCATCAGTTGACTTCTGCAGTGTTTGATTTCTGCATCCGTCAGCTGACGGTCAGGCCCCAGTTTTCCAATCACGGCCACAGGTCGTGGGCCAGCAGCCTTCTCGCTATAGGATGGCTTGGCCGCACCCTTGGATGTGCTTGGGCGAAGATCCAGCTCCCGATCCTCAACTGACGAAGATTTCGCCGGGCAGATAGCTGTGCTGGACATTTTGTCGAGGCGCCGATAGGGACGTGGCTCAGCAGAACCTTTTCCCGCCACATTGACTGGCGCATAGACCGCGCTCGTACCTTGGGGGGTCGTGGCTCGGCCATTGGCGGCAACTGCAGGGCAGGGAGGTGTGCCGCTTTCAGCCACCGTCTTTCTCTGCTTACCTCGAGAGCGAGACAACTTGGGAGTGCCCGTGCCCACCGAGGATTCGGTAGCTTCCGTGGGTGTCACTTCCGCTGACCGAGGTCTTTTGGAAGACACAGACGCAGAAGGGCCGGCAGAGCCACATGAGGATTTCTCCTGCATGAGCCTTGCCCGCCGCTTTCTTCTCTTCCTCCTTGCCGCGCTCTTTGATTTCCCTGCTTCTTTGGGAGGTCGTGCAGCCACCGAAGAGACCTCACAACTCAGGTCCTCCGAAGCAGGGAAACGTTTCTCAGACTCTGAAGGAGAGGAGATTGCGATAGCAACCCTTGTCTCCTTCAGGATGCGCTCTCGCTCATAGAGCTGAGAGTCTTGGGTAATGACTGGGGCCTCCAGAATCCATGCCCCTGCCGCCGAAGCGGGTGGATTGCCACTTGTGTGGATTCCACCTGGAGTAATAGATCCTTTGTTATCCATTACCTTTTTTTGGTTTTTTTTCGGGACTCCTCGCTAGCCAGTTTGGTTCGCGGATGGCACCCTGATTCTATGCCAACTTTGAGTCATCACACGAGTGTTGAACCCACCCCATCAGGGAAGGCCACTCTTGTGATGCCAGGGCTTCCCTATCCACCACCTGGGACGCGCCCGATGGGAGATCAGGCAACTCCACACGAAATTATTTACTTACAAATCTATCCACTATCCTCTATCCCACAGAAATCTATCCCTCGTTTTTTCTGTGTTTTTGTATTATGTCTCTACTTAGAGATCTAAGATTCTTAAGATATTCTTTAATTAGCGTGAACATACTTTGTTATGTGATAATAATTAAAAGTTGATAATAAAAGCTTTACAAACTTTGAATGATTCGATATTCAAAAAAGTGTGTTTGATTTGCATTTAAAAGAATGTAAAAAAGTTTAAAGTTGACACCAAGCTAATTTTTATGAAATTTGCGTTATCAAGGGTTCCGTATATAAATTTTAATATTTTTCAATATATTTCGCTAAATATTGAAAATAGAGACAAATGTCGTTTGTAGAGTTTTTCACACAAAAATAGCTTAACAAGGTTGGTATAAAATTTTTTTTGTAATATGAACACAATCGAAGTTCTTTGCAACTATGTCAGAATTTTACTCATTTGAAAGAATTTTGAAGGACGTGTGGCAGTATTCGCGCTCAAAATTTTGGCATGTTTCCATATAAGCATTTGATTGTCTTTATATAAGTCATCTTTCCCGCATAGGCCGAAATAAAAATTAAAAAAAAAATGTTTTTAATCCAACCTATTGTTTAGGTATAGAATTTCGCCAAGATCTCAAATAGCGCAGAGTGTTTCTAAATCAACGTGAGTATGCAGAACGAATTTTAAAACGCTTTCAAATGGAGGACTGCAAACCAACTCCACTAGAATTCAATACTAAATTAGAAAAACCCGCGGTACGTGATGAAACAGAAATGAAAATATATCCATATCAGAGTTTAATTGGAGCCTTATTATACTTGGCTGTAACAACGCGTCCTGACTTGGCTTTCAGTATTAATTTTAGCCAGTTCAAATTCTAACTACAACGAAACTCATTGGAAGGCAGCTTAACGCGTTTTAAGGTAAGTAAAGTACAATAAATTACGATATATTCTACGAAGAATCAGATGCAAAATTGCATGCAGTTACTGATGCGGATTGGAGCGCGAATATGGCTGATAGGTGATAGTATTCTGGTTTCACCTTTATACTAGCAGGAGCAGCAATATCATGGTAGGCACGCAAACAGAGGACTGTTTTATTGTTGAACACTGAATCCTACTATATGGCTTTATCTAAAGGGACAAGAGAGGCTCTATACCTGCGTAACCTACTAAACCGGAAATCGGATAGTTCGATTATGATCTACAATAGCAGCACAAAGGTTAGTGCCCAACAGCGCTTATCACTCTCGTACCAACTATAGATGTACGCCACCAACTGAAGAAATGCATGCAGATGTGCTCACATCATGGCCATTAGTTTGGCTGATGCTAATTGATTGTTGCCGCATCCGAAATTCTTCGAGAAGGGGTGTCGGACAATGCAACAGTCTGAAACAATTTCATTTTACTTATATGCATGTACTTTTCTGCACTTCCGTTTTTTTATATTTTTTCTTCCCGATTAAGGCGTGCTCTGAACAACAGACATAAAAATGGAATTCGCAATAGATAAATGCAAAAACACAACAGAAGCACTAAACAATGAAACACTCTTAAACATGGAAGGAAATGAATTTTATAAATACGTAGGTTTAAAAAAAAAACCTAAACATAGCAACAAGAACGAAACTAACTAAATATAATAAACACCATCCACATTCATGTAAGCAGCGTACAACAATCCCCAATAAAAATGGAGGAAGAGAGAGAACTAGCGCCCCTTAATCTCCACAACCATGGCGTGGAATTAAATAATAATAATAATAAGCATACCTAATGATCACAACATACATAGCATTGAAAAAATAGAAAAATACACAGATTTAGCACAGCAAATAACACAGATATGGAAACAGAACGAAGTGAGTATAATACCAGTCATAATCTCAAATACAGGAATATTGCATAAAACTTTTATAGAAAAATTAGAATTATTAGGTGCGCAACTATGTTATCGCTGTTTTTTTTTTTTGATGAAAATACCACTTTATTCTGAAAAAATGGTTACAAGTGAATCACTTAAAGCATTGCTTATCGCTGGCTACTACTTTTTCCATCTTTCTGGTAGATCTCGTGTACCGTCCCTGTAAAACTGTTCATCTTTTGAGGCTATCCACGGATCATTTTGATGTCTTCATATGAATGGATCTACTGGTTAGCTAGACCATGTGACATCGATCGGAACAGGTGATAATCGGACCGCGCAATATCTGGCGGGTGGGGTAGGATTTCCCATTTCAGGGTTTCCAGGTGGGTTTTAACGGGTTTGGCAACGTGAGGCCGAGCGTTGTCATGCTGTAGAATCACTTTTTCATGCCACTCCGCCTATTGCGGCCGCTTCTCGCGCAGTGCTCGGCTCAATCGCATCAATTGAAGTCGATACCGATCCCCAGTGATGGTCTCG
The DNA here is from genome assembly GCA_037575425.1 of Anastrepha fraterculus. Classification (NCBI taxonomy): domain Eukaryota; kingdom Metazoa; phylum Arthropoda; class Insecta; order Diptera; family Tephritidae; genus Anastrepha; species Anastrepha fraterculus. Next base: position 551,701 of record JAYXIM010009871.1, read on the forward strand.
CTTGGTTTTAACAGTTCATAATAAATAACACCAACTTGGTCCCACCAAATACAAAGCATAACCTTCACAGCGTGAATATTCGGTGAAGGCGACGACGTTAAAGCATGACCGGGCAGTCCCATGACTTTCTTTTCTTTGGATTGCTTTAATGAATCCATTTTTCATCACCCGTCACGATGCGATGAAGAAACCCCTTCCTTTTTTGCCGCTGGAGCAGTTGTTCACAGGCGAAAAAACAACGTTCAATATCCCTTGGTTTTAACTCATAAGGAACCCAAGTCCCCTGTTTCTGAATCAATCCCAAAGCATGCAATTGCTTGGAAATGGATTGGCTGCTATTCCTAATTTTGAAGCAAGCTCTTCTTGCGTTTGACACTGATTCTTATTGAGCAATACCTCCAATTCAGGGTCTTTGAAGGTTTTTGGCCTTCCTTCACGTGGACTGTCGTCAACATTGAAATTACCGTCTTTGAAGGGAGGGAACCAATCTAGGCCCGTTGTTTCACTTAAAGCAGCATCTTCATAAACTTTTTGTAGCTCTCGATGCTCTTCAGCCGCCGTTTTTTTGAATGACAAACTTAGTTGCACAACTAATAATAAAAATTAAAAAAAAATACACGGTAACATTTAAAAAGTGTGTAAAAACCCGATTTATGGTATTTTTGATGGAGTAAAAATACATTACTAACCCAATTTCCAACTGATTTTTTATTTCAATATGGTCTTGGGAAGGGGTATAGTATGTGCGTTATGAATGTGTATAATTCTAAGATTGAACGATTGACGTTCAAAAGAAATTTTCAGTAACAAGCTCTGTTTTTGCAATTTTCCCACGTTTTTTTCAATGTGATGCAATTTTTCGCCCACTATTCTCCAATGGGGACCACAAATGTATACATATTTTTAAACAGCAATAAAATGTGCTCGAAATAAGCTACTTTTTATCTTCATACATTGAAAAATGTAAAAGTTTTTTCTTTTTTTAGTTTTTTCCACATATTAAAAAATCTAGCTGAACCGAGACTGCGAGAGAATACCGCATGACCGATAGTGCTTTACTGCTCATTGTGGCTAATTTGGAAGACAGCAATAAGTTTACATTACTATGAATACATCTAACATATCAAAACTCATTATAACCCAAGCTTATCTAATCCAAACTGACCAACAGAGGCTTGCATGACACAGCAGAACCGTTTGCAATTTGCTGGTAAGCATGTACAATTTAATGAGTGTGAAAAATCATCTCTCTTGAATGATCAAGACCTATTAAAACTTAGCATAAGTGCATCTAATCTAACCTCACCTAACCTTACCTAAGTGTATTAAGTAAAAATAAATCAGAATTTTTTAACAGTATTTTATGTTCAAATATTACATGAAAAAACTCAGCTCAGGTGGCTTTAGATTCGTTCAGGTTAATGAAGTTTGGTTAGGCTGATTTTATACGAATTTCCTGTAAGGTTATGTTATTTTGTGTTATGCTAGGTAAAGATACGTTACGTCTATTTGTAGATGTTTTGATTCGATTACACATAGAAGTACAATGCATTCGGTTCAATTGTGTTACGTAGGGTTCTATGTTTTTAGTGAAGTGAGATTAGGATAAGTTATTCAAGGTTACGTCGAGTTTGGATAGGTTGGTATTGCAAACTAATCAAAATGACTTCCTTTTGCAATGCAAAAAAGCAGCACAATGGGTTCGATTGTCTCACATTGTGTGCGGTTGGATTGATTTCGATAACATTAGGTTAGGTGAGGTTTAGTTAAGTACTACTACGTCCGCTTAAGTCAGAAAATTCCAGATACGAACTAAGAAGGAAGCTCCATATGGGGATTGGCTAGTCATCCATCTGCTTTACGACATACTTGGTGGCAATCCAATCACCATGCGAAGATCACCGTACCGACGAAGATCCCTTTGTCATCCCCAAACCCCTTTCATCCCTTTATTTCTTCTCCTTCCCACCCCCTAATCCAGGGTGTTATGCGACACCGTGCCTATTGGATGGTTTGCAGCCAGGGGGTTCACCAGACCGGCTGCATTTCAACGGCGCCTTCCTAACACCGGGCCGCCTTAGGAAGTACCTGTGGCCTTGTCACGGTATGGGGCGCTGCCGTGGTGGACCGTTTAGAATTCCCCGTTATTTAAATAGTCTACTGCGCTCGCCACGTCGAGCAGGTGGTCGGACGAAAAAGGTGAATACAAATAACAATTTAAGCGACAAAACTTCCATTGTAGCGGGAGAAGACTACAGTGGTCGTAATGCTACCTCTAAACACTCACATAACGCTCTTCATCGCGGAGGTGCCGTTGTCCACGAAGACTTGGACCACGGAGCCTCCACAGCTGAGGAAGAGGCTCTTCTGCGTTCTCCGGCTGGGTCCAATGGTGCTGCTTCAGATAGCAAGAACAGACCAAGGATCAAGCCAGATAAAAGGAAGCTGAAGGCCAAAGCTCGATACAGGGCCGCGGTCAAAGTTTGTGACCGATTTGGCAGCAAGTCCAACCTGACGAAACAAGAGGAGGAACGGAGAGGAGATCAAAATGGGCCGGGCCTTCTACACAGCAAAACCAATGTTCGCAGCCTCCAATCCGAAGTATGCGAACAAAATAGAAAAGGAGCTAGCCATCAAGAGGCAGCGTTCTGCGGATAGCGAGGCCTTAGTGGCATCGAAACAGCAGAAGCACAGGCACGAGATGGCTAAACCGAAAAACGGAGACGAAAGACCTACGCCGTCGAAAGCAGCGGCAGCGGCCAGTGAAATTGCCAAGAGGCACCTCATACTGGCACTCAATGACCGTAGTGACCAGCTACGGCGAATGTCGCAGGAACGGTGGAAGGTAGTGGAAATGAAGCTACTGGAAACTCCATTTACGAAAATAGACGCAGAGCCGAACGCACCCATGCCAGCATTCGGCGGAGCAGGGTGGTTCGGCGGCGTCAAGATTATAAAATGTAAGGATGACCTCACGCTCACATGGCTAAAGAAAGCAGTAAAAGCGCTTCAAGGTCTGTGGAAAGGGGAATCACTGGAAATTGTTGATCGCAGCTGCATTCCCTCAATACCGAAGGCAAAGGTTTTGATTCCGCGAGTGGTAAAACCGGAAAATGCCCTGCGATTACTACAAAGACAGAACACAGACGAGTGGAAAGTGTTGAGCGTGGCAAAACCAGCAACTGCTAATGGAGGCCAAGACTACATTATCCAAATCAACAAGCCGGCAGAGGACCTGCTTTACGCGCGATTCGGGAGGATGGCTTGGGGAGTTGGTAGCGTGCACCTTAGCTTCAAAAATCGCAACCCGGCAGATGACAATCACAACACGCTCGTTGCGGGGAGGTGGAAAAGATCTCGGTTTAGAAGAGATCCTGGAAGCCTCTCTCAATATACAGGAAGTGGAGAAAGGTGAGCTGGAGGAAGTATCCAACCCCGAGAAGGTACTGAGGCCATATGCTGAACGTCCTTCAAATAAACCTCCACAAAAGTAAGAACGCCTCAGCCGAGCTCCTGCTCAACATAGAGGGAGTCGGCTACGGTGTGGACCTAGTCCAGGACCATGGATAGCATAGGGCAAATAGTCTCCGGTCTGAAGTCACTTAACTACAACACCCACATCCCGATTGCAAAGAATAAGGTAAGAACAGCGATAATGGTTAAAAAAGTATATGCTCTTATATTGAACATAATCTCTCTTCAGACGATCTGACAGTGGTGGCGCTGGAAGGCTGCAAGGATGAGACGTTACTCTTTGGGTCTTGCTATATGCCACATTATGAAGAAGCACCACAGATAGAACTTAGAAAGCTGGTAGAAACAGCTGCGAAAAAAAAACACTCTGGTGGTAGGAACAGACGCAAACGCACATCACACGGTCTGGGGTAGCCTAGAAATAGCTAATAGAGGTGAAGAACCAACATATTTTGGACCAACCTCGAAGAATGTACTTGATTTAACACTTTACACAAGCAAGCATGGTACAGGAATGGGAAGTGTTGAGTGGGCTGTCATTCTCTGATCACAGATACGTTAGCTTTCAGGTTATATTCCGCTCGAAAGTAAACCTATATCCTTTAGAAATCCTAAGAATACGAACTGGGACTTGTATTGGGATATACTATCAAATTGGGATATACACCAATGATACCCCGGAAATATAGGTCACACTTCAAAACCTTCAAAAGATCCTGCTCCCCAACACGTAATAGACACAAGGTGAAGCCTCCTTGGTGGAACAAGGATTTACAAGCACAAAGGCGTAGGGTACATGAATTCTATAGGTATACTAGAAAGAGATACGTAAAGCCAAGAGAAAATCTTGGAAAGACTTCTGTAGTATGGAAGACACTAACGAAGTGGCTAGACTTAGGAAACTGTTATCCAAGAATTCGTTTATGCCAAGAACAATACGAAAAATGAACAGGGAGTGTACTGAAAGCTGTGAGGACTCTCTAGGAGACCTGGTCAGAACACATTTTCCAGGATGTGTGGACGCTACAGATCTCGAACCAATATAAGATATTGTGCACGACATCCCGACGAACGTAATTACGACCAATGGGCTATACAAAGTTTCAACCCAAAAGGTAAGCCATCTTGTGGTACCATGGTTAAGAACGATATTCAGGGGATGCTTGAGGTTCAGCTATGTTCCTGTATTGAGGAAAGAAGCGAGAGTTGTGTTTATTGCAAAAGTTGGAAAAAGCAACCCTCTCTACTCGAAGGCATACAGGCCCATTAGTCTGACCTCATTTCTCCTGAAAACGTTAGAGAAGATTCTAGACACATACATTAGAGACACAATTGCGCCGGACGTATTGTCCAAGGCACAGCACGCTCACACTAAACACAGATCTACTGAAACTGCACTTCACTAACTTGTACTAAACATAGAAAAGGCGTTAGAATATAAGGAATATGACCTAGGAGTATTTCTAGATATATCAGTGGCCTTTAACAACGTAGCGAAAGGTGCTATTTTAAATAGCATGGAGTCACTTAGTGTGCAACCCGTTGTTTATCTATGGATAAGGCAGAAAGATAAGAACGGAATGGAACGATACGAGCGTCACCAAATATGCATGCAGAGGCACTCCGCAAGGTGGGGTACCATCGCCGCTATTATGGTTACTTGTAGCAACGGCGGCGCTGGAAATGATTCTCAGCATGCCACCTATTGACCTTATGGCGGAAAAACTGGCAGCGAAATCCGCGAGGAGGTTGGTGGCTGCTGGTGTATTCACCTTCAGAACCTTCGTGACCTCAATAGGAAAGTGGAGCTCAGGTTGCACAGACTACATGACTCCCTACTTTAGTTGGGAGAAAAAATTTCGCACTACAATTGAAGAGGAGGGATGGCACAAAGGCATTAAGCCTGGCCATAGAACTTTTTCACATCTATACAGACGGCTCTAAAACTTCAGATGGAATGGGAGCGGATATTTACTGCTCGAAACTAGGGATAAGGCAGCCTATCAAGCTGCCAGACCACAGCAGTATTTTCCAAGCGGAAGTTTTTGCTGTGGGGAAAGCCGCGGAGCTAGCCTACACTAGAACAAGAAAGAACTCTACAATTAATATATACGTGGATAGTGAAGTAGCAATAAAAGCAATAAGCTCATATTGTATTAAGTCCAAAAATGTTCGACGGAGCAGGGAGGCCATAGAAAGGCTAGCCGCAAACAGTAGGCTGCATATCTATTGTGTGCTCGGTCACAAAGGCATTATGTTGAACGAAATAGTAGATGAGATAGCAAAAAGTGCTGTTAGACTACCTTTTGAACAAGAGAACGACATACCAAAACCTCTAAATAGAATATACAATGAAATGGACAACTACATGAAAAGGCGAGTGTAAGATAGGTGGACTAATCTAACCACATGCAAAACAGCAAAAGTCATGTGTAGAACTAGCGACAAAAAACTGACTCAATTCGTACTTACGCTCTCGCGAAAGGGCTGCAGAACTATCATAGCTATGCTAACAGGTCATAATCTATTGGCTGCACATGCGTACAAGAAAGGGATTGCTAACACGGACAAATGCAGGAAATGCAGAGAGGATGTTGAGGAAAGTTTAGAACACCTTCTGTGCGTTTGTCCGGCAAACGCGTTTAAAATGCCTGGGAGCCTCATTGTTTGAGGGTGTGGAGGACGTCTCAGAAGCGTATCTCCCAGCGCTGCTTAGATTCGCCAAAAGCGCTGATATCCCACATGATATCTACTTGAGGTATTCATAGAGGTCGGTCTCCATCTGGTATCGCTAGGGACCAAAAGGTCTATGCGTAGCTTGTTGCCAACCAGGCTAACCTAACCTGATGAAATGATGCTTGCTAAATTCGGAATGGACACAGGTATGAGTAAAATTACTTAATTATACACGTATTTCGCGAATAATAACGGAGAACCGCATTAAATTGGCAAATATGAAAGTAGTGAACAAAACTTTCAGTTTACTGATTTATGTGTTTTACAAAAAATGCTTGATTTTTGAAACTAAATGCTTTTTACATTCTGAATAGACACAACTATAAGACTTTCTACTAATAAATAAACCTTTCATTTCAATATTATCGACAACATCTCGTTAAACTCGCAAAAATTGGAAAAATTTACTACAATTTAAGTTTTGTGTTGAAAAATCAGTGGTTATTTTTGCTTAATATGAAAAATAGAAGACATACGTCAGAAGGACTAACATTTACCTCAACAGAACTGTTTCAAGATTGGAAATCGGATAAAATGCACACGAGCTACGAACTTTTAAGTATCGGAAATCACCCAAAATCGGTTTTTTAACGATAAATTAAAAAAATGTTAAAAATGTTTTGAACACGGTTCCACGTCGTTCTCGGCTAGATCTGCAGTACTCATCATGTCACTTCAAAAGTTCTGATTCACTGTAGCACCGTGTAATAATAACCCCGCAAAGGCATCATCCTTGGGGTATCTTCCTTATAAGGATGACGGATTTAATAATCCCGCGAGACCCTAGTTACAGGGGAAGACACGAAAATACCGCCAAATGCCTCACATGCCTCACATGCCTCACATGCTGGCTAGTAAACTGTGTGTCTGAAGGAATCTCAAGGATATCCTATGAGGATACGGGTCTAACAACCCCGTGAATCCTAGTCGCCCACTGAGCAGGACCAACCACCAGTGTGTAAAATGGTTCATATAAATACAAGAGCCTCGGACAAGCACCGAAACAGTTGGCGTCGGCGCGAGATGATGACGATAGCAATAAACCGGAAACACAACAAGCCCTAGATGTTTTGACAGGAAAACCAGCAACCACGAAGGCAGAAAAACTCAAGCAGCTGCTATGCATGCCTACTACAAATCAACAAAAATGGAAACGCACACGTTTACAGAATTTGAACAAAAAAAATCAACGCAAAGATTAGCCGACAAATAAAGAGCAAGTTAGCCCGAATAGAAACCAAAATATTAGAAACCTTAACCCTGGAAGCAATACAATAGATCTATTAGATGAAATTGAAGGTGAAATGCAAACAAAGAAATAAAAATGGGAAGGTATAGGTCCAACTCTACGTCCTCGAATTCCAAAGCTTATAATGAACAAAAAAAATACTATAAATATAATCGAAATTATAAGCAATCAAATTTTACCATCTTATTTAAATAATAATAAAACAATAGAAGGCATCCACACATACATATATATCTGCAATAACCACAATAATAATCAATAACTCAGTCTCCGACTAACACTCAACGCGAACGGTTGTGATTTATCTGAGTGCGCATCTATATTCAGTGAGTAACTATCGACGACCACAAACTGGTAAAACCCACAAAACAAAAGAACAAACAAGCAAAGCAATAACAGCATACCAAATCGTGAAACAAATAAAACAATAATAACACAAACCCCAAACAAACGTGCAGCTGCGCTATTAACAACTAAAAACTAAAAAAGGGACAAAGGAAAATAACCATTACACAAGCGATAACAGAAACAAAGTAGAAAAATGGGCGGTCCATCGGATCGAGGAAAAGCAAACAACCAGCTCGTTTACCCAACCAACAAAAACAAAACACTGAAAAATAATTCTAATGCACCCAAGTACCTAGTAATATCAAGAATTGACAATACAGAAACGCTAGCAAAAGTATCACCCTTCCTAATACTAATTATCGACTCAGTGTGCGGTGGTGAAGTAGAATTGTGCAAAAAAAATAAAAAGCGGAAATATTTTAATAAAAACCAAAACTCATATTCAAGCAATAAAATTAATTACACTAACATCATTTGCACTGTCCATAAAAGTTGAAGTCACGGAACACAATGCCCTAAACACCACAAAAGGCATTATTTTTTCGAATTGAAAGAGATACAAGAGGACATAATTAAAGACGAACTCAAACACCAAAACGTAAGTGATATAAGAAAAATACTAAAAAATCGACCACAATCTAGTCGAAACGGGTTTAGTAATCATCACGTTCGACCATCCTACACTGCCAAATGACCTACTTATCGGCTACGAAAACGTAAAGCTAAGACCATACATTCCGCTTCCCCTCCGATGCACCAAATGCTTAAGATACGGTCATTCACAAAAAGTATGCAATAACACTCAAATATGCGTAAACTGAGCAAAAGACTCCACACCGACCCTGAATTAAACGAAAAGCGCACCGACCCTACTGCCTGCAGCAGTTGCATTCACCAAGGTATCAACAACACAATACCCAATGCTTTGAACAAAACATGTCCAATATTCGTAAAAGAAAGGGAAATCCAAGACATTATTATGCTAGAAAAAGCGGATAGACGACAAGCAATCACTACGTACGAAGAACGTCACCCACAAAACACATCATACGCAAAAAAGGCAGCAATTATACCAACGCCACTTCCAACACACCCTACAACTCACACACCAATAACAACCAGAACACCCAAAATTAACAAAACGCAAACAACCAGCTCCAGCAACACCAACGATAATCTATCACGCTCAGCAAACTGACCACATAATTCGCCTCCACCACATGCATCGGTCTCCACGCAAAGAGAACAAACTGACTACTCAGATGTGTTACTCAATAGCACCACTACGCCGGGATACACCATACAAAAAATTGAGAAAGAAAACAAAATCAGAATCTTGCCAAAAAATATCTCCAACAAAACCAAAAACGAGTAAAAAAAGATAAATAAGACATCGAAAAGAGCCAAGCGCAGCACAAGCCCAGGTACTTTAAATACAAATAACGGCGGTTCAGAATCTTCTGAGTCAATGGCAACAGACTAAACAACAAATAGAGTAAACATACACCAATTATTCATACACGAACACACTCACATAAACACACACATAAGTACAGTAATCTATACAGAGGAATTTATAAATAAGAAAACGCAACCCCACAAGGAAATACATATATAATATTTACACTACAATTCCATTTGATATGACATTTCAAATACTGCAATGGAATATGAACGGTTATATAAACAACTACAATGAATTATTACTACCAATAAAAACATACAAACCACAAATTATATCTATACAAGAAACCCACATCCCCTGAAACTTCCAAAATATTCCAATTCCTAACAGTTTTTTTCCTTTTTCCTACAACTCAAATCTGCCATACGATGGAGCAGCCCTTCTTATACATAAATCCATTCAAATGGTATCAACAAGTAAAGATTCCGACAACATAACATTGGAAATTTATTCTTTAAGAAAATTCAGAATTATCAGGAATGTATGCTGAATTCTGCCCTCCTCCAACTTTCAGACACACAGCTTAGAAAACGTATTTAACCAAACACAGGACTCAAACATTATTACAGGTGACTATAACAGCAGGCACCAAAACTGGGGCTCACACAAAAATAACCGAAAGGGTAACATACTAGCAAACTTCATCAACCAATTAAACTATATACTTTTAAATGACAATTCTCCCACTCACCCAAATTGGTCACTATTCGACAGAAGATGTACCCACTACGCGTCAATCAGACCTATTAGCCATAACATAAATTCCGAAGCCTCCAACCTCAAAAAAAATTTACTACAATCAGCCAACGAATAAATCCCTCAAACAAAACGTCGCAACAAAGGTCCTTTGGTGGAATAGCCACCTTACTAACCTAAAAGCGAAAATATATACTATTCAACATATTAAGAAGAAATATGACTCAGGAAAATCTCCTTAACTATAAGAAAGTTAATTCCAAATTAACACGCGAAATAAAAACAACCAAACAGTTACCGATACAGAAATTGACAGAAGACATAAATTCCAATACACCCACATCTGGACAAAAATTAGACGATTTTGCGGATGCAAATTATCTCATGGTATTCACTGCCTACTATCGCAGCCAGCCAGGTGTATACAAATCCCAAAGACATCGCCAATGAAATTGCTACATTCTGAGCGAAAACGCGTCAGATCTCAATTTCCCTATCGGCTTTCAAACCAGAAAGAGAACAACATTCAACACTCCAGTCGACTGGATTACTTTCAGGGAGTCGATAATTATAGAACAAGATATAAACTACATAGAATTAACATCAGCACCCAGTAAATTGGGAGGGAAAACAACAGGTATAGATAGAATATCGTATCCAATGATCAAAAACTTTTCAGAGTCATTTAAACAATGCCTTTTAAGATTCTATAACTCTGTTTTTCAAAGTTACATTCCACAAAGTTTCAAATATAATTTAGTTAAGCAACACAGAAAACCCTTGCATATTCGTATAGACCGATATAACTTAACCTCTACCTTGCTAAAGTTCTACACAAAATAGTCGCAAATCGGCTTTAGTGGTTTGTAACAAAACACAAGCTACTCAATAGCCATCAAACTGGTTTTATGAGAAGAAAATCAACAGCGGATACCCTTCTTTTCTTAGATTATTTAGCGTGAACTAGATTATCTTCAAAAAGCCATCAAACCCTTATATCCCTCGATTTCGAAAAGGCTTATGACAAAATCGGCAAAAGTACGAAATATCTCAAAAACTTTATGAACCACCGTAAATTTACGGTACGCGAAAAAACCAATTCCCCGATATCCGGTCCATGGCCAATGGAACCCCCCAGGGCACACCCATATCGGTAATCATTTTCCTCATCGCCTACAACAAACTAAGCTCTATCATATCTCATCACAAAGAATTCGATTTCTGTGCATACGCGGACGACTTCTATATAATAATTAAAGGAAAAAAAAAATCCAGTAATAGACATGAGGAGCATTTTCTGGGACATACTAGACTGGTGCAAGTATTCAGGAACAAGACTATCTCAAACTAAAGGCAAATACATTCACACTTGTCGTAAAAACCTCCAGCCAAGCAATGAATTAAGAGTACTAGGTGTCATATTTAACAAAAGGTACATGTGGAACTCCCACATAGATTTAATGAGCACAGCACTGATAACACAACTTAGTGTCATAAAGTGCCTGGCCACTCCAAAGTTTAATTGTGATACCTAAACTTTACTCACATTGGTTAAAACGCTACTCATTCCGAAAATAAAATATGGCATTTTTTTGTACGAGTTTGCCTCAAACTCACAGTTGAAAAAAATCAAAACAATACTCAATTCAGCTTTAAGAACTGCCTTGGGGGCGCTGCGCTCCACTTCAATCGCTAACATACTCTTCGAAGCCAATATACGGTCGGTAGAAAATCAGAGTGACTTGACCACGGCAAGGTTATTAAAAACACTTTTTGTATCAAAACACAACCCTCTCCATAACATCTCTCAAAACTAAAAGAAAAGAAAATGCATACCCAAACAAGAGCCAGCCATAGGTCAAATATTAAACCTCAGTGCACAACTCACCCTACCTACAAAACATCCAAAACAAATCATCCACAACTCGCCTTTCTGGATACTTAACCCTAAAGCAATTAATACTACCTTAAGTAACTTAAACAAAAACAACACGAACCCAATCCAGTATCAAACAAAGTTTTACGAAATTAAAGAGAAATACCACAACTATACCTTCATCTACACAGACGGATCAAAGATAGACAACAATACTACATACAGCATAACCTCACAAAACGAAGTTATAAAAATGTCAAACCTACCAAGCTATAGCTCAACATACTCTGCAGAAGCTATAAACACAATAAAGAGCAATACCAAAAACTTCGCAATATGTTCTGACTCCCTCTCAAATCAATAGCAATCATATACAACTACGATCACTATCCAACCATCATTAGAAACGTTATGATAGCGAAATACCCTAAAATCAAACTAATTTGGGTGCCGGGACACGCCAACATAACCGAAAATGAATTCGCTGACTACACCGCCATACAAGCACATCAAACACCAACACTAATGACAGATAACTTTAACTTAACCGACATTAAACATATAAAAAACACTTACATAACAAACAGCACCATACATGGAACTCAACTAATGACTGGTACCAATAGATAAACAATACAAAAACCCACATATCGGACTTTATAAAAAATAATAAAAATAGGGTGACCCGACTAGACGTCATAAAGTTCGGGCATCTGCGTCTAGGGCATACAAAGACTACACATGGACAATTCAAGACCAACACCAACCCAACTACTTGCGCGTGCAACCCGGACGTAAGATGTACCATAACCCATATCCTCCTTCATTGCCTACTTTACACCGCCGGCAGAACACAAATCTTCAGCAACTCAAATCCAATGACGCATCTATCTCCCCCAACCTCCGATTCAATATCTTTAATAACCAAATTCCTTAAAATAACCGACCTATAAGAATTTAAGACACAATACAAAAGTACTCCATGTACACAGCTTAAGCGTAAGGCCTCGACGCTATCGCTTTATATTACAATTAGCTTATAAGATTTACTCTTTAAGTCAATTTAAAAAACACAAAAAAACAAAAAAATCAATAACTAGCAACCCCCACCACAATACAAACAATTACACTCTCTGCGCAAACCAAAATGGCAAATTCGGATTGAGAACAAAATAAATAACTAATAACATTTGGGAATCATCGTCAAGCATTCGCCGCGATCGGTCACAAACGCTCTTCGATTGATTATTCTGATTCACATTCGTACATATAAATAACACTTTGCATCTTGAGTGCATTGTTATTGTTCCATATAGTATTTTCCAAATTACTAATGTACCAAAAAATTCGCTGTGTATAAATCAATAAATTATTTAAGTGTATAATGGCTCTCACGGGCCAAAAACTTGTTCAAGTCACGTACACCGTAGCAAGCATTTTCATGTAGACATTATCAGAACAATAGAACTTGTTTAAGTACTCAGCAACTCCGGAGGAAATCGGTGATGTTGACTCTCCAATCAGTGTTCTTGTATGGGACAGAAATATGGGCTGACGCAGTGTCCATTAGAAGGATGTGCAAAGACGATGGACCACACTGTAAATAGTCGACTTTGAGCCATGGCTGAAACTACCTCTATATGACGCAATTCTTCACAGGCCAAGGCTACTTCTACAAATATGTCCGTAGAATGAGTTGAGTGCAAGCTTTGCTCTATCTGAACTGTGGGTAATGATGCGCTGTAATATTATAGTACTCCACTTTACTGAACAGTATTCCAAGCACAGTCATCAGGGCAATGATCTCTGACTCAGAAAGCTTGGAAGCTATTACAAGGAATGTTAATGCGTACTTTGTCACAAAATATCGGAAGGCTTTCTATTAATAACCTTCTGAAGAAATGTCCCAACTAAGCGATTTTATTGAGCTGATCGTTCCAACTCTCACGGGGGTTATGAAACGGCTCAGGGCTCAATTAACAGATTTCATCAAGAGCTCATCTCGAAGCTCAAATAAAGCATGCACTAATGCATCAGTGCCTTGCATCACGCTCTATCCACTAGAACGGGACTTATTAAAAAAGCCTTTCCTTAAATACATCTCATCCTGAAGCTCATGCACCAACGCGTCGCATCAAGAAGCCATTCGCAATAAGAGCGTCTCTTTCCAAGGGGACCAGGGATACAAGGCTCAATAAATTTACCAAAAGTTGTTTAATCCCACGACACTAGTGAGCACTAACAAATCTTCAAAACTATCAAACTCAGAAGCTCAGATAACACTTCCTTAATCCTCCATTTCCCCACTCGCCCAAAGCTAAACATGATGATTTTTTTATTATTTACAAATGTTTTCGAAATCATCATGCGCTCAGTTATGCTCTCCACTGTATTTCTTTAAGGTATTTTTGAATGACTGCTCCATACCTCCATGCACTGCATCAAATTGATTATTAAAACGGCATTATGAAGGCCAGCTTCACCGCACTATGTAAAAAACAAACTTTGAACTTTGTTATAACCGATCTAAATATTTAATAAATTTAATTTATTTGTTAAATAAAATACTATAACGCTTTGATTGAACGAAAGACATAAGCACATAATTTATAAACGGAAGCCTAGGCGAAAATAAATGTGTATGTACCTATGTTGGTAGTTGACCTCATTAACCATTGTATAAGATCCGGCACTCGAAGTGTAACAAACTTTATACCACTCGCGCAGCTGATACACGGGCATCAGCTGTCTGTTAGTTGGCTAAATGATAGTCCAGAGTATTGTTTACAAGCGCTCGGAAGCATTTTGTCGAGAGAGAACGCGAAAAAAAATTAGTAATGGATTTCAAACGTAATAGTGTGATTACATTATACTTGGCTGGAAAATCACTACCAGCGATTGTTCATTAGCTCGAACACCTTAAAGTTAATAAAGTTTTTTTTTATCGCAGTACTACTCGTTACAATGATACTTGTAGCATCGCAAAACGTCACGGAGGTGGTCATCAAAAGACTACAACATCACGTGAAATGGTGAATGATTCAAAAAGTGAAGAAGCGACTTGAGCGAAATCCCCGATGAAGTGCCAATCAAATGGCGAAGGAACTGTAAATATCTGACCGTAACATCCGCCGCATACTGAAAAATGATCTTAAAGTCAAGCCTTAAAAGATCCAAAAAGCGTATCATCTCGCACGAAAGCAGCAACAAGTCAGACTTGAGAGAGCGAAGGAGTTGTTTCGCTTGGTCGAAAGCGCTCAGTTTCCGAACATTGTGTTTTCTGACGAAAAAAATTTTCAAATCGAGCAATTCGCAAACTCCCAAAACGACAGGGTTTATTTGACCAAACCGTCATACGAGAATTTTAGTCATCAATTTGGCACCAGGAGGTAGCACCCGCCACAGGTAATGGTTTGGGCCACTGTAACCGCAGATGGGCGCTCTCGGACGTTTCAACAGGACTCAGCACCGTCTCACAAAGCTCGAGTCAACCAAGAATGGCTCAAAAACAACGTTCCGAACTTTATAACGTCCACACAAAGATTCTCAACGCGTATCCGATGGATTATTCTCTTTGGACCATTTTGGAGAGCAAGGTCCAAACTAAACGACTCACTAGTCTCAAGGCGGTGAAAAAGCCATTGCCCACAAGTGGGCCAAATTACCTGCAAGTCACATTCGGGCAGGCTGCGATTCGTTTCTGGACCGCATCAAGGCCATAGTCAAGGAAAAAAGTGGTCATATCGAGCAAAAGTAAATTAATTCTTAATTTTGTATTATTTCCACACACTTTTGACTTTGAATTGAATAAAAGTAATTTTCCAAAATAAATGTATGGCCTTTTTAATTGGTACTCTGTAAATTTAAACATAAAGGTTCGAAAACTCTATTAATTGAGATACAAGAAAACCGATACCAGCTTCTCTCAAACCTTTTTGTTAGATAAGAAGCAAATAGTATAAGCAGGAAACAAAAGTTCAGTAAAAACACTTAAATTAGAAGTGCCACCAGGCTCCAAACTTGTTGTGACCTCATTTATAATTTACATAATATAATAGTGCGATAGCGATAGTACCAGAGAATGTTAATGCAATGAGAAGGTGCAAATGTTAAATGAGCTTTTTTCGAGTTCTAATTTGTAGATTCATAATAAGGTCATTTCAAATTCAACTTTCCGCAAGAGGTCGGAATTGCAGATATTTACCACGCGAGTGGAGGGTTTCTATATTTACTTACCACGCTAGGACAACAATTCAGATATTTTCTGCGTTTACCAGACTACTGAGGAAGTTCATAAGGTTTTCCCTCACACTACTAAGGAAATCGAAGCGAATAAATTTGCGATTAAGAAGGCCGCGCGGCAGTTAATTTGTGGTGCAGAAGCTAAAGTCGGCGGAATTATTCGTTTTGTTTTTTGGCACGTATATAATTCAGGTTCAAGTCCTGAAGTCATATTTTTTTTCTTGCACATTTTTTTTTTACAATTCAAACCAGGAAAGTTTGGTAAAATTTTTGAGTTTATTTTAATTAAAATTTCTTTAAAATACTGTTTTTTTTGTATTTTATAAATGGAAATTTCTTTTCGGTATAAAATAGTTCATACTGGATATGACCTGACTTTTATATAAATCAATCAAAACAGAAAATATGTACATATATCTATAATCTATTTCATCAAATCCAAATTATATTGATGAGAAAATATCATTCTAATATCCGTCCAGAAAGCCAAACGCGCATACACACATGCATATTCATATAATTACGCATACAAACTTTCAACTAACGCAGAATATGTGCATATAAAACTGCGAATCGAATAAATGAGTGATTTAGAAAACATCATTAATAATTGTAGATTAGCGCAATCGTGAAAGACGTGTCATGTATGCAGTGCATCGTCTCATATTTGACTCAGGTTCAAATCCTGTGCACAGTTTTTTGTTCGATATTTTTATTTCATTTTTTATATTTGGTTTAATTGAAATTGATTTAAAATAGTGTATTCAGGTTTTTCTAATACCAGTTATTTAGAAATTTTTTTTAGAAATTTATTTTCTATATAACATTATTCATTTGAATTGATTTATATGTAAAACAGCCATAAAGTCAATCATATGAATATGCATTCCTATATTTAATCTCTTCAGTCAAATCTGAACTACTTACATACACATATTGATGAGAAAATATTCTAATATCCATCCAGGAAGCCTAACGCGCATACTCACATATGTGTATAAATATATGTACAAACTACCACCATTCTAACAAAACCAGAACACAAGCTTCTGCGCACACTTGACACATGGGATATGTATACCCTATGAGCAAAAAGAACCGGGAAGGTGATGTTGACTGTTTTCTTCGATTGCCAAGGCATAGTCCACCATGAGTACCTTCCATCGGGCCAGACAGTCAATAGAGAATATTATTTATCCGTGTTGAAACCTTAGAGAAATGCTGTATATTGCAAACGGCCGGAAATGTGAGCAAACAATTCTCAGATATGAACAATTCATGATGATAACGCGCCATCGCACTGATCAAAGAGAATACAAATCGGCCTTCCGGGGGTGTTTGGAGGACTGGGTTAAACGTTGGCACATGTGTGTGGCTTCAGACGGGTCATATTTTGAAGGAGATAATATAAATTTGCCTTAAATTTTACTCTGTTTTGTTTAATTTAAACATTCCCGGTACTTTCTGATCATAAGGTACATATATGCGGCTTTGCGGACAGCAATGTGTGATTCGCTGGAAGTCGCATTAACTCGCGACTGTCGCACAGTTAGAAGACATATTTACATACATATAAGGGTGCATACATACATACGGAGCCGCGGCCACTCGACATGACAAAAATTTAAGATTTATCAAATATTGGCAAATAATTCCACGCGAAATATTCCAATATTGACTATTTTCGAATGGTCGCGAAAATTGGCATATGGGCGGCTCGTTTTATGAATGAAATTGGAATCTGAGCTCTAACTTATGAATGAACTTTTTGTTTTTCTTCTAAATTGTTCAGCGCCGTCGCTGATAGAATCATGGCCGCTGCGACTACGTTTACGAATGTATTTTGCTTTGGGCGACATGCGCATGTGAGGTATGTGTTTTTGTTGTGTTCTAGAACATTTTAGAATGTGTGGTGGCAAAGCGGCCATCGCGTTGCGCTTGCTGTTGCTTTTGCGTCTATCAAAGTATTGTGTTTTTGTAAGTATAATATTAGGAATATCGACTGATGAAAGACAAAAGTACACGGAAGCAAGAAGGGAGCGCTGTGCTCGCGCATATATGCATGAATGTATGAACGTGCATGGATGTAGTAACATATGAATACAATTATTTTGTAGGAAGTTTAGAAGGCAAGTATATATACATACATAGAGCAGAATTGTTTTTGCACTTGTTAGGAAGAAACTCGTTCACTAGTGCGTATGTGTATTTGATTTCTTGTAAGAATGTGATGTGCTGTGACATGTGTACATATGTACATAAGTCAAGGTTATTTGGGCATACTTGCATATGTGATATGATGTTCTTGCGCTTGTGCATTATTGTTTTTCATATACAAATGTACATACATACATATGTATGTAAATGCTGTCGAATACATAAACTATAAATTGACATACAATATAAAATAAGTGTTGATTTATCTCAAACCATTCTTTTTTTCTGAATGCAAATACCTCCTATTGACATGTACATACATATTATGTACTTATGTATATTATCATATACCATCATTTATTTACATATAAAGTATACGTTCATTTTTGAATGTATGTAATGAAAAACTTCATGAATTACTTTCAGAACTTTATTAAAATTTATTCGCGTCGCGCGCATGCACAAAACCTTTTGTTCACAACGCAGGCGCAGAAATAAACGCTCTGCGTATTTATCCTCCCCACGTGACTCGCCATCAATTCTCGGTGGAAATTTTTTTTTTTTTTCGTTTTTAAATTTTTTTTTTAATGTAATCGTAAAAAAATTTGTAATAAATTTTATGTATCCGCTTATCATTTCAAAAGTAACAAAATGGTAAAATAATAAGCAGTCGAAGAAATAAACGCACCGCCTATTATTCCTCGCCACATGTTAGACTCGAGTTCAATTCCCGGCTCAAACTTTTTTTATAAATTTTTTTTTTAAATCGTTTTTTTTTAATGTAATCGTAAAAAAATTTGTAATAAATTTTATGTATCCGCTTATCATTTCAAAAGTAACAAAATGGTCAAAAAATAAGCAGTCGAAGAAATAAACGCACCGCCTATTTTTCCTCGCCACATGTTAGACTCGAGTTCAATTGTCGGCGCAAACTTTTTTTTATAAATTTTATTTTTTAAAATCGTTTTTTTTTTTAATGTAATTAAAAAAAAAATTATGTAATAAATTTTACGTATTCGCTTATTATTTCAAAAATACGAAAATAGTACAAATTTAATTGGTTTAATGTCGAGGTGAGAAATGTGTTGTGTGTTGAGGTGAAAGATATGTGGTGTTTCTAATTTTTGTGTGGGCAAAAGTCAGTGAGGTGTCTATAAACTCGGTGTGCTAAATGACCTTATTACAAATCTCAATTGTACTAAAAAAAGCTTACAGTAACATTTGCACCTTCTCATTGCATTAACATTCTCTGATAGTACTATCCTATATGCAGTAGATGTATTAGAAGGATTAATCAGTAACATGAAAGCATACATATGTGTTAGTAATTTTCAGGTCCAGAGGTTTTCTAGAGATCTTCTGCAAATGAACCAATCGAAAGCAAATTCCCCAATTTTTAATAATTCGAACTGTACTGAACAGATCCATTAAATAAAAATGAAATTTTCACCTTTGAACTTTGGCATTTATTCAAACCGAAATACTATTCCAAAGAAGTATCTGTGTAATATAAACTCTATCTGGAACGAAAAATTTAAATCAAATTTTGCACATTGGTTAAATCAAAAATTAAGTAAATTACAAAGATTACAAAACAAAATTATAAAAAATATTCGCTCGCTGCGGCATAGAAATAATACATTGAGTTTATGTGTGAATAGGCTGGACATAATAAAGTTCACGTTATTTTTTCCTAAAGTGAATAATTGTCACTTTTGTGACAACATAACAAAACAAAGATTTAATTTCGTGAAAATCTTATAGGTTGTCAAAAAAGTCTTGCGGTATTTCCACAAGCTTGCCTTTGCAAGAGCGTAGTTCTAGTTGTATTCGTCGCATCGGTTCACGCTAGAGCTTTTTGGAAAGCTCTTTTCACGTGCTAACACGTGTTTGATTAATTGTTGTTTGCTTTTAGTCGTTCGTGAGTTATAGCGTCGCAAACATGGAGCAAAATAAAGAGAAAATACGGCATATTTTACAGTACTACTACGATAAAGGCAAAAATGCATCTCATGCTGCCAATAAAATTTGTGCAGTTTATGGACCCGATACAGTTTCCGATTCCACCGCACAACGATGGTTTCAACGTTTTCGTTCTGGTGCAGAGGTGATCGAAGATGCGCCACGGTCCGGAAGGCCTGTCGTCGAAAATTGCGATAAAATCGCTGAATTGATCGAAAGAGACCGGCATAGTAGCAGCCGTAGCATCGGCCAAGAGCTGGGCATGAGTCATCAAATCGTTATAAACCATTTGAAGGAGCTTGGATTCAAAAAGAAACTCGATGTATGGGTGCCACACGACTTGACGCAAAAAAACATTTTTGCCCGTATGGATGCATGCGAATCGCTTCTGAATCGCAACAAAATCGACCCGTTTTTGAAGCGGATGGTGACTGGCGATGAAAAGTGGGTCACTTACGACAACGTGAAGCGCAAACGGTCGTGGTCGAAAAGCGGTGAAGCTGCCCAGACGGTTACCAAGCCTGGATTGACGGCCAGGAAGGTTCTTCTGTGTGTTTGGTGGGATTGGCAGGGAATCATCCACTATGAGCTGCTCCCCTATGGCCAAACGCTCAATTCGGACCTGTACTGCCAACAACTGGACCGCTTGAATGCAGCACTCATGCAGAAGAGGCCATCTTTGATCAACAGAGGCCGAATTGTCTTCCATCAGGACAACGCCTGGCCACACACATCTTTGGTGACGCGCCAGAAGCTCCGGGAGCTCGGATGGGAGGTTCTTTTGCATCCACCGTATAGTCCGGATCCCGCACCAAGTAATTACCACCTATTTCTGTCCATGGCGAACGAGCTCGGTAGTCGAAAGCTGTCCACAAGAGAGTTCTGTGAAAATTGGCTCTCCGAGTTTTTTGACAATAGGGAAGCGAGCTTCTATAAGAGGGGCATTATGAAGTTGGCATCCCGTTGGGAACTTGTCATCGAACAAAACGGCGCACATTTGACTTAAATCGCATTATTATAACCAATTTTATGAACAATTGAAAATTCAATAAAAATACCGCAAGACTTATTTGACAACCTATATTTATTACAATTCTTAAATTTATCTCTTATCGTTGCAGCAGTTTACCAAGCCCTATAAGCGCGGTAGAATCATTGGTCACCATCGTCAATCTCATCTAACGGTTGGCCCAGACCGTTTTGACTGGGTGAGTTCTGAGTGAAAGAGGTGTTATACAAGTAAGTTGAAGGCGCTCGTAAATATGTGGTTAGTCTCGCGTAGGGTACATTCATATGCTGGATATAACACCTTGATCAATATTCCTGAAAATTCAAAATAAATGTTTATTCCTCAAAAGTGCTATTATCCCCCTCAAAGTACTTCCCACTAAATCCTACGCACTTATGCAAGCATTTGGTCCAGCTCTCCAAACATTCCTGAAACTCTATATTCGGTATAGCCACCTTTGATTAGTTAGTTTTTTTTTCTTGACTCGATCAAACAAAAAAAAACCGTAGGGAAAATATCAGGTGAATTCAATGGTTGTTAGATGGTATTCGTTTCGTTCTTGGCTAAAATTTTACGGATAAAAATTACGCATACGCAAAGTCCACGAGTTGTTTTCGCACAAATCCTTTCTTTTTTTTGTCGAATTGCTTCACGTAACGTTTCATAATGCCAAATAATAGTCTTTACCAACTGTCTGACCTTTTGGCAAAAATTCGTGGTGTACAATACATAAAATCCGTGTGTATCGATTTCTTTTTTAACTGAAAACGACGAGGTTTTCTTGGACTTGTTTATTCGGAGCTCTCCACTCACTCGCCTAATGTCTGAATTTCGTGTCGTACTCCTATACCGACGCCTTTTTTTGCATGAAATTCAAATCCTTTGGAACCAACTTTGGAGCAACATTGCTAAAACCCAAATCATTAACTACAATGTCCTCAACGGATCTATAAGCAATGTTCAAGTCCTCTGCCAGCTCTCTGATGGTAACTTTGTTAATTTGGTGGTCATGATCTCTTCTGCCATCTCGTAAACGATTGTTTTCTTTAGAATTTCATTACCGAAACAATTTCCCAATGTTTCTGAGGCTTACGCACCACTCAATTAATTTTGATTGTAAATTTTAATGCAAACTCGTTGCAAATTCAAATCCAGTTTTAAAACCGTAAAAAATCGAAAACACCTGCACTGATAGACTTACTTAAAACGGCCTAACTTTTATAAATATCAAAAAGAAGCGATACAATTTTAGCAAAAGTATTAATCACAGATGTTGCAATCTAACGAAAAAACCTGGACCTCATAGCGGTTGTTCCGGCAACTTTTTGATCAAGATGGGTATGTGTATATGTCAGTTTCAATTCTGAATATGTAGATGGGAATTTTACCTCTTAAAATATATAGAACGTTTTGACTCCTGTGAAGACAGGCATCTTGAAGTGGTGTGAGGGCTTAGTCGAATCGTTAATCCCACCTTATCAACGTATATTAGTGTAACTAACACTATTCCCTCAATGAAGAGCTTTCACTTGAGTCAGGCGGAATGCCTACTATCATTAAAGCAACCTGAAACAACCAAGGTTTGTGCAGAGAATAGATGGTCCTACTTCATCTTCAAACATACTAATATCCAAATCGGAGCTAAAAACGGAACCTGAAAGTATCGTTATGTAGAAACCATGTATTAGTGATCCTCGAACGGGCGAAAAGCTGACCGCAAGACGAAATTAGAAGACAGCTCCGACTATGGCTAATACTTCGATCTCCAGTTCTGCAGCCACAATGACAACGGTAAAGCGTGGCAGGACGGGAGCTGACACGCCTGGCTATATTTTCCGTTACCAAATAGGTGTCTGTTAAGGTACAAAGAAAGAGTAGCATCCCAAAGAAGAGGAAAGTCTTAGGCCCATAACGAAACATGTTAAAGGACGCCGTTCAGCAGATAGTACGTGGGAGAAATACGAACCAACGCCGTACATACTCATACATCAAAGGAGGAGCTGACTAGTGATGGACAATGACGAAGGCTTGTTGGAAATGAATGAATTTGACGAGAAGTAATAGAGTGATTTCATCTTAAGATGAACGTGCACATGTAAAGTAAAATGTTTAAAATAAAGTAAAGCAAGTGTGTTACCATTAATTTTCTTACTTTTATTTGACGATCTAGTAATTGCACTCAAAGGAGTATTGTAAGAGATTTATTTGGATTTTAACGTAAAATTCGTAACAATTGGTGTGAGAAGTTGGACTGTTAAATCGACTCATCGAGTCATCGACTAAAATACAGGGTGGGCCAAATAAGACCTACTAATGATTAAAGACTACTGCCTAGCAGTATGTGCACTTGCTCCATCTTGTTGAAACCACAAATTAGAATACTGCTCCGCCATTGGCCGCAAAAAGTTTTCAATCAATGTTCTGTAAGAAGCTCCTGAAATCGATTCCGGCGTTTCATCCTCATTTTCGAAGAAATATGGTACGATGACTTCTAGTGGCCATAACACCGCACCAAACAGTTCATTTAGATGGGTGCAAATGATGTTGGTGTGTTGCCCTTGGATTTTCAGAGCCCCACAATCTACAGTTTTGATTGTTGACACAACAATTTAAATCGAAATGCGCTTCATCCGACATCAAAACATTATTTAAAAAATCAATTTGTGTGGCTAATTGTGTAAGAATATAAAAACTCGATAATTGTAACGCGTTGTGTTGTACTGTAGGGTTTCATAATAAATTTTCAACAATGCAACTATAACCTACAAAAAGAGAAAATTAAATATGCCAAAAAATAAAAAAAAAATTTCTGCTTAACATTAATAGGTCTTATTTGGCCCACCCTGTACAAGAGATAACAGAACCAACAACACCTTCATTAGGTATAGGCATGGGAGTGATTATGGCTGCATTATCGCAGATGTCTTCGCAGTCATCGCAAATATCACAGCATTCAGCATAGATGTCAGCGCAGTTATCGTCGAAGATATATGAGCAGCTGGAGAAACAAGATACACGTATATCCAAATTGGAAGCAGAGAAGACTAATATAACGTCGAAACTGGAAACGATTGAGGCCGAGGTAGATGCAGTGAAAGTTCACCTCTGTGAAATACAACTAAATCGTACGAATATGTTAACCAAACAGTCGGCGTCCTCGCGTATCGGCACCCACGTCACTGTTGAGAATTATAATTTGAGGTTGTAGAAGACTTCGTTTATTTAGGAACCAGCATCAAAACCGCTAACAATGTCAGCCTTGAAATCCAACGCAGAATCTCTCTCCCCAATAAGTGCTACTTTGGACTAAGTAGGTAACTGAGTAGTAAAGTCCTCTCTCGAAAAACAAAAATAACACTCTACAAGACTCTCATCATGCCCGTCTTAACGTATGGCGCAGAAGCTTGGACGATGACAACATCCGATGAAGCGACGCTTGGAGTGTTCGAGAGAAAGATTCTGCGTAAGATTTTTGGATCTTTGCACTTTGGAAGCGGCGAATATCGTAGGCGATGAAACGATGAGGTGTATGAGCTTTACGACGACATAGACATAGCGCGCCGAATAAAGATCCAGCGGCTACGTTGGCTGGGTCATGTTGTCCGAATGTATACAAACGCTCCGGCTTTGAAAGTATTCGATGCGGTACCAGCTGGTGGTAGCAGAGGAAGAGGAAGGCCTCCTCTGCGTTGGAAAGATCAGGTGGAGAAGGACTTGGCTTCACTTGGTGTGCCCAATTGGCGCCGGTTAGCATGAGAAAAAAACGACTGGCGCGCTTTGTTAAACTCGGCCAAAATCGCGTAAACGGTTATAGCGCAAATTAAGAAGAAGAAGAAGTCCGAAAGTAAAAGCACCATCCTTCAACGGTACTGGAGCATTCCCGATATTTAAGCCCCACTTCGAAACAACAGCAACCATCGTTGTGTCGCTGCTGTATTGGTTGTGTCGCTCAAGGGCCATAAATTCCAGATGGAACTTACGACTCGCTATCAGAAGACAAATGAGAGCTTGCAGAAATACGAGACAGAAATTGAGCGGTTGGCACATTTAGCGCATGCGAAAGAAACCGCAGACTTCGTTGAGAAGATGAAGTGCTAAGCATTTATAGGAAGTATACGAAATCCGAACACGAAGCGGGCAGCATACTCAACACCGAAGTGGACGTTTGCTGAAGCAGTGTAATTTGCGCTGACGCAGCAAACAGCAGCCATCTTCAGCAAGCCATTGACAAAGCCCATCGGGTTGATGTTGAAGAAATCTGCCAAGGAGACGGCAAACATAATCGTGGGAAGGTTACTAGTGAAGACGGATAAAAGCAAGAGTATTCCAGTAAGGGTCCTACACAATTTCAAGCCACCAGTTATTTTGGCTAAGGAAGCTGTTATAAGGAAATGGCGGGCTGTAGAACGATGGACCACAACAGGAAAGGTAAGAACTATAGGAAGCAGAAAGAAAAACTTACGATTTCATAAGGACTTGATTACAAGAAGTAAGAAGGCTAGAGAGGACGAAGGCTAAGAGATTGCTGGAGAAATACGGGTACCTATTCAGCGGTTTTGGGATGTCTGCCACCGTGAAACATCGAATAGACACAGGAGATGCAAAGCCAATTCACCAAGCTCCACGTCTAGTTCCACAAACTAAGAAGCAAATCAGATAATCTAGAATATGCAGCAAAGTGAAGTTATTGAGCCATCAATAGGCCCGTGGAGCTCACCGGTTCTGCTGGTTAAGAAAAAAGACGGAATCACGCGATTTCGTGTGGATTATAGAAAGCTGAATGAAGTCACGAAAAAGGGCAGCTACCCATTACCACGAATAGATGACGCTCTGGACACATTATCCGGCGCGAAATGGTTTTCCACCCCTGATTTAAAAAGCGGTTACTGGTAGTTGGAAAATGAGGATTACGATCGTGAAAAGACAGCCAAGCATGGAAGATGGGCTGCGGCAGTTTCCTGCGATGCCTTTCAGATTATGTAACGCACCAGGAACCTAAGAGAACTACATTGGAAAACGTGCTTGGTCTACCTGGATAACATAATCATCATGGGTAAAAATGTTACCGACCATCTGGTGCTATTGGCGAATGGAAGATAGATGATTAACGATTTTTTATTGCCGAAATTGGATGGTATCGATCTGGATAACGTTTATTTTCAACAAGACGGCGCTACGTGGCACACAAGCAACGAAACCATTGATCTTTTACGGGGAAAGTTTCCGGACCGTATTATCTCTCGAAGAGGTGATCACAATTGGCCCCCGAGATCAAGTGATTTAACACCTTGTGACTTTTTTCGTTGGGGCCACGTGAAAGAGAAGGCCTACGCCAACAGCCCATGGTCGATGCAAGACCTCAAAGATGGAATTCGTGAGGCTATCGGGGGCATAGGTCAGCTATTTTGCAATCCGGTTATGGGAAATTTCATGAAGAGGCTATTGTCCTGTAAGCATGGTCGTGGTGGTCATTTGCCTGATGTTATTTCCCACTTTTAACGGTGTACCTTTCTCTTTATAATGAAATAAATCTCCGATCATTTATATTAAAAAATAGCATAAAAATAACACCTCTTATTGGAAAACCCTATACGCATAGCCTCTGCGGAATTGCGACTGAGTCCGTAGATGTGTGCCTTGTTAAAAAACAGAAGTCACGTATCTTGGACATAAGGTGACAACCGAGGGCATTAAGACGGACCAAGAGAAAATAAAAGCAGTAAGAGCTTGGTCCCGACCAGGAAATGTGCACGAAGTGCGAAGTTTCCCCGAACTGTGCACGTAACACAGCGATTTGTTTCAGGATAAGCAAATGTCTGGAGTCTCCACAATCTCACCAAGAAGAATTGTGTGGCACAAAGAACAGGAGAAAGCGTTCCAGCAATTAAAAGAGCATCTTCGTACTGCTCCTATGTTTGCGTATCCGGTCGCGGAAGAAAAGTTCTTTCGTTCCAAGTAGAAAGATCTGAAGGGGTAGTTGATGTCAGACTAATGCAGTTGCAACCCGATGATGAGTTAGAACTAAATGCGATTAGAAGAAGTCAATTGAATGATACTGACGCTAAAAATGAAATGGCGAAAGAAAGTCGTATGGCTAAGCCGTATTGGGTAAAGTAGACTAGTCTTAAAATAATTGATGCAGTTCTGATGGAAACCATTTCTACGATTTGATTATAGTTCCTAAATCCAGAATTGCATCTGTGTTAGAGGAATTCCACGATGGGCCCAGTGGAGGTCAGCTGGCTATCACTAAACTTCTGGAGAAGATTAAGAAGCGGTTTTACGGGTAAATGGGAGATAACCAGTAACCGAATCGATTCGAAATTACGCGGAGTGTATAGCAGCGAAAGGTCCAAAGGAGAGATGTCGTAGATCGCAATACAACGCTGAATGTTCTAGGCCCGTTTTCAAGAATTGATTCTGGCAACACATATGTGCTCGTTGCTATTGACTACTTCAATAAGTGCCGAGAAGTGTAGAGTAAGGAAAGGTATTGTGATATGGGTGGCTAAAGTGATATAACAACACATTTTCTAAACTAGGCATTTCTGTCCCTTGGGACAACCTCTTATCCCTATAGAGCGCGTCCCCAGGTGGTGGATAGGGGAACACCTCCCAGAAATGGGGGTACGATAATAATAACCACCGCGAACCACACTGGTCGAAGACGCAAAGCTCTTTAAAAAAATTCCCTGAACCCAAGGTGTAAGGCGACCCGTGCTATTGGGTGGGTTTGGAAGCCGGGGGATACAATTAAGCTGTCTCTCAAAGGAGCCCTCCTGATATCAGGCCGCCTCAGTGGCCTTACCATGCTATGGGGCGCTGCCATGGCGGACCGTTTTTATCCAATATGTCCTCATTGGTCATCACACACGGCGACATGGGCAGCCCTCCGGAAAGACAAGTGACCGTAAGAAACAGATTAATGCACAAACAACAACAAACAAAAAAATCGGATAGCGCAACCAAACGAATACACAAGCAGACGGACAAACGGACTGACACAAAGACAAAACGAATGGACAGTCGGACGGACCCAATGACAAAACGGACAGACAAACGAACGGACACAAACGAGTTGAGGAAGTTCGGAACTGCCTCAGAGGACGAGCTATTGTCTTCTAGTCAAGAGACAGTTCATGACAAAGCAGGCCATCAACTCTAAATCAACTTTCCCTGATGCCAAGGGGCAAAAGCGTCAATGCGTTAAAAAGGCCGTATAGGTATAAGCTTTACCAGATGTCTCTCGCTATTCTGGGCAGAATAAGCAAAAATGAGAACGAAGGAAAAACTCATCCCAAAGATGCGGCCAATAAGGCAAGGTGCCAAAATGGGTTCAATGAGTACCTGGCATCCCAGGCCACCCAGAAGGCAGAAGCCGTAAAACGCAATCGTTCGCAGGACGAGGGCGGTAAAACTGCGAGAAGGCATAAGATGTCACACACTGCTTTGACGCCAAAACCAGCCAAACGCACTTTTAATGAGGTGGCACGGGATCACCTGCAAATGACGTTGGTGGACGAACTAACGAGCCGCGGCAAACCTGCGTTGGAAAGGTGGTCCGAAATTGAGGCACGGCTGTCTCATATTGTCGCTCATCACGTCATGGTAAACCTGGAGGGTCAAATGCCAGGATTTGATTCAATGGAGGTGGTTGGTGATACAGGCTCTTTTGATATCCTGCGAAACGCTGTTAGTAAAATCCAGAGCGACTGGGACGGTTTGAGGCTCAAACTAATCCCAGCCAGGAAGGTACCACGACGGTCAAGAGCTCGTATCTGGATACCGAACATAGAGTTTGAAGCTAAGCAGCTAGTCCCATACTTAAAATACAATACACAACTGCACTGTTCCGATTGATGACTGGAGGATCTTCAAGGAGGAGGCTCCGCAAAAGAACACTGTGTCCTTCCATCTCCAAATATCGGAGGAGAGTAAGAAAAAGTGGGCAACAAACTTCGGTTTGGAGTGAGGAAAGCGCATCTGAAGTTATTCCGTTCTGCAAATCCGGAGGTTGAGCAGGTCGAGGTTGACGACGCGAATGAGTTGCTCATGTGCATGCAACTGGAAGAAGCCGGTTCTACCAAAAACGACGGCGCTAATGAGCAGCATACGGGCATGCAGCTTGACGCCCCTAAAAACGACCAATAAATATGGGTCTCAAGGTTGACCAGATCAATCTGCAGCACTCCAGGACTGCAACGAACAACCTACCGTCCTTCTGTCGGAAGAGGACATAGACATCGCACTGATACAGAAACCCAAAGTGGGTAGCACTGAGGTAAGCGGATTCTCTCTCAAAAACTACAACTTGTACTATAAGCGGACTCAGGGTAACCCCAGGTATGTATTGTAGCAAAAAAACATTTACATATATTTTTAATCCCATCCTATAGCTCATCCGATGTGACGGTCATCAAAATGGAGGCTGCTGACGGCGTCTGAATCAAAATTGGCTCCATCTATATGACACACGACCAACCAGCACCGCATGACGAGGCTCGTAGGCTTGTGCTTTACAACAAAAATAAAATCCTGCTACTAGGATGTGGGGCCAATGCGAGGCATACCTTATGTGCGAGTACCGAAACGAAATATCGAGGTGAGTCCTTATATGAAATTATCATTAATACTAGTAGTAGTAGTAGTAGTAGTAATACCCCGACTTTCACCTTTCCAAGCACGGAATGCTTTAGAGGATAAGCAGAAGTAATAGATATAACATTACTGTCTGAAAATAGCTCAGTGAGGGTAGAAAATTGGAGGGTCTCAAGCAAAAAGTCCATTTCGGACCTCACCATATCGTAGTACAAATTGGAAACGGTTAAAATATGAAGTAGGGAACAGAAAAGGAAGGACTCCGATCACTGTCACAGAAAACATTGAGAGTAGGGTCACAACATTGGAGGAGACATTTAGTAGGGTTTAGAAAACGTCGAATCCAATTAGATAGAGCAAAAAATCCTATCCTCCTTGGTGGAGCAATGACCTCTTAAAATTAAGGGAAGAAGCCAGATCAAATTTTAATCTCAGCTACTCAACAGGTCATTGGCAGTTGTACAGAGAAAGTCAGAGACAATACAAGAAGGCAATCATTGCCGCTAAGAAAGAGAGCTGGAGAGATTTCTGTACTTCTACTGAATCTACCAGATATTCTGTAGGCTTAGCCGTATTTTGAGATCATTCAATGGCTTATTGGGTCAAGAGGCCAGATGATACTTGGACTTCTACGGCAGAAGAACTTCTTTTAAATACTACTTTTCCGGGATGTAGCGCTCATGACAGTGATGTTGGGAGAATCCGGCGGACCATACCCACAGCATCTTGTCGATTTAATACTTACGAAAGATAAGGTTGCATGGGCAATCAAATCATTCTCACCTTTCAAATCTCCAGGCCCTGATGGGATCTTTTCTATGATGTTACAAAAAACTCTTTATAGTATTCTAGTATTCAAAGCGCGTCTAAACCAAGGTTATATTTTAAATAGCTGGGAACTTGTTAAGGTCGTCTTCATAACAAAGGCAGGTAGAAGAGGGCATCAATCAGCGAAGGACTTTAGGCCAATGAGTCTTTCGACCTTCCTTTTAAAAACTTTTCAACGGCTTTTAGATGTGCACGTTAGAAGTTCGCTGGAGAGCTCTAGTATATCAACTGCACAACACGCTTACCTCAAAGGCCAATCTACGGAAGTATTATCTCCACTTCTTTGGTTATGTGTGACTAGCAAAATCATAATAAAACTTAATAGAGGTGGGGTAAAAGCAGTGGCGTTCGTTGATGTGGTGCTAATGGCGTCAGGACTATGCCCTAATACGATCAGTGGGATCATCCAAAGGCATTAGGCAGGCTGTATTCTTGGGCCACAGGCTGCGGCCTAAGTTTAAACCCGCGTAAAACAGAACTGATGATCTTTACCACCAAATATAAGGTACCAATCTTCACCAAATATTAACGGACCAACCCTCTCACTTTCACCCAGTGCAAAGTACTTAGGGGTAATTTTGGACTCCAAACTCAGCTGGAAATTAAACGTCGAAGAACGGATAAGGAAAGCAGAAATTCCTTTATATGCCTGTCAACGTATGCTTGGAAGAAGATGGGATCTTCAACCTAAGCATACACTATAGTTGTACAAGGCGGTTATACGACCAATTTTATCCTATGGTTCGGTAGTCTGGTGGAAAGCTCTAGGGAGAGATTACTACACCAAATTACTCGCAGAATACAAAGATCAGCCTGTGCAATAACGGCCAGTGCAATCAGATCATGTCCTAGGGAGGATCTCTACGCACTGACACACGTTATTCCAATAGACCTACACATTACAAAGACGGCAACCATGAGTGCATTTAGGCTAAATGAAGCGGGTCGCTGGCCATGCCAGTCTATTATTGCGACAAACTCAGTTAATCTCGGTGAGGACTGATGGCTCTAAAATGGATTGTGCTGTTGAAGCTGGTATATATTCCCATAGACTTGAAATTGAAAAATCTAAGCGACTGCCTAATGCCTGCAGTGTCTTGTGTAGCCCTGCCCTATGGAAGACAGAATGTTAACCCTGGGCAATTCGCTGTTCGAGGGTGTCGAACAACTATCTGGCTTCGATGTCAATAACCTAATAACGTTCTTAAACCGCACAGACTGGATATAGTCATGCCGTAAATAGCTGGTAAACACGTTGGCAACGAGGATGTGGCAACAAAATGGTGCGGAAGCGCTAGCTTGATTCTGGATGAATCACCACTCTAACCAACCAACCAACTATGTCTGTACAAGGATCTTTCCGTGAGTACAATAGTAACAGTTAAATATAAAAACTGTAACTGCAAGGCAGCGACGGCTTAAATGCTTAGTTTGCTATCAATGTGCAAATACTTTTAGAATTGCGCGGTTGCAAATAGTTTAGTGTCTACTTTGAAATAAGCGTTACTCCGAAATTTACAGATTCTCAACTTGAAATACTTGATTATGCATTAAAATTCAAGTAATTTTTTAACATTCTTCAATATATTTCTAGGAAACATAGTTTTTATCTTCAAAACACGTGTTTGGCTACAGTGATAATGTTGAAGTAGTTCAGTGTAATATGGTAATGTACATTAACCGCACTATATATCGCACTTAACAAATAACTTATCGTATAAATAAAAGTAAGTTACAACTTAAATTATACCAATAGGCCATACCGAAGACATGCAAAATTCGTGGGATGTAGAAAACAAGAAAAAAAGCTATATATGCAGTAAAGGAGAAAAAATGGGAATAATTTTGACGTCTAAAACTTTTAGTGTTCCATTTGCAACGTTGCAGCGCGATTCCCGCAGTGATAAAGTAATTGATGCAATATTAGCCTTGCCATTTTGACGCAGACATGTATTACTTGTTGGGAACTAAGAAAACTCGTACAAAACCCATGCACTTCCAATCAGATGGAATGGTCAAAAGATTTCATCGCATTCTGGAGCTTGAGATGCTGGCCAAAAAGAAAGACGCCCGAAAATTTTACCAGAAATTTCGGCGACTCACCGAAGGTTTCAAGACCGGGGCGTTTTCCTGTAAGAACAAAGACGGCGATCGAGTGACTGACATCCAGAGCGTCCTTTAATTATAGAAGGAACTCTTCTCGAACTTGTTCAATACTGGCAGCTGCGCATGTCACAGATAATGTGAATATCCCGATGCCCCAATCGTTGAAGACGGGACTGTCGTTCCGCTACCCGACCATGACGAGGTGGGAATAGCGAAAACGCGGCTAAAAACCTCAATCCATAAGATGGGTGATACTGTACTCTGTGCCAATTATCGCGGTATTATTAGTTTTCTAATTGGACCTTATGTGTAGCTTTAGACCTGGAAAATCCACCATCTGCCAGATATTTACAATACCAATGCCAAGTCTTCGAAAAGAGCCATGAAAAGAGAGTCGACCCACCATCTTTTTCTCGATTTCAAAGATACTTTCGACAGTACGAAAAGGAGTTACCTATTAACCGCGATGTCTGTATTTGGTATCCCCGCAGAACTAGTAGGGATATGCAAGATGACGTTGCTCAATGCCAGCAGCGTTGTCAGAATTGGGAAGAACCTTACCGTTTGATACCAAACGAGGCTTGAAAGAGTTCGATGTGGTGCCGGCTGGTGGTATCAGAGGAGGAGGAAAGCGTCCTCTGCGTTGAAAGGACCTGGCTTCACTTGGTGTGTCCAACTGACTCCGGTTAGCACAAGAAAGAAACGACAAAATAAAATCGCGTAAGCGATTCTATTTTCCTGCTAAATAAGTAAATCTAGGGGAAAAATTACACTATAATCTTCGTCGTTTTAACGACGCTCGACAGGGGTATTATTGTGTCCCTTCCATTGGTTTTCTTAATTTTTCGTACAGCTTTAGTCTTTAGTGAGCTTAAATTGTGTGCGCACGTTCAACTGCGCTATTTTCTTGCAAGTACCGTTTTGAAAAGTTTGCTTCGTCTAAACGAAGAAAATGTCTTTTGTGTGACTTTTGCTTTCAAAGCAAAATTTGTTTAGGATTTATTTTTATGTGTCTCATACATAAACTATACACACTATAGTTAATTTAATATGACAGAACATGACTCATTAAATGATGAGGAAAGTGAAACATTTCTGGATGAGGACGGTGACATTATTGGATCGGATGTAGATGATGTTGCGATTGACGAACTTCGGTCTGACTTGGGAAAGATAAGTAGAGATGAAAATTCTTCTAATGGCTTTTCTTCAGCCGAAGACGAAATTCCGTTGAATATTTATTATATGCATAGACTACAAGTTTTTAAACTTTTTATAACGGACGGTATAACTGGAGAAATTTTTCAGTGGACCAAGGTAGAAATCAACCAACGCTCGTGTATTAATTCCACTGATTAAGATCTAAATATCTTTTTACAATAACTCAAATCAGATTGAAATTTATGGGTTTAGCTAGGTTCCGTATGACTATTGAAGAGCAGTTAGTTCTTTTCATAGGCAGATGTGGCGTTAAAATGTACCTGTCCAACAAGCCAGCAAAATGGGCTCAAAATGGAGATGATCTGACAGTGGACCAAAATATATGGCAGCTCCTAAGCCATATTTTAGAAAAGGGTCACACGGCAATATCACATCCAAACGCCGAATGACTAGATGTTCATTTGCCAAATATCAAAAAACTTGAGTGGTGTGCATAAAATTGATTTCTGTGCCTCATGTACAAAATAAACTTTAAAACTTATGAATCAGAGTTTTTTTTAACTTCAGATTAAATTTTTTATTGGAGTTTAATATCACATTAAAGTAAATAAACAAGCATTAAATAAATATCCGGAGAAAAAATGGCATTTATATTATATGATGTTTGTGTCTAGGTGCAATCTGGGGTAAGTTAAAAAGACAGTGGCGTCGTTTCGACGAGGAATGTCTTTACTGTTCTAAAAATATCAATATCCTTCTAGGGTTAACATAAAAATTTGCAGTTTGTTTAGTTATTTTTAGAGCCTTTTTTCTGGCAGCTAACCTTTTCGCTCACCAGCTGTTCTTTTGCCCAGGGATTGGTAGTGCTGCCAAGAACTCAAATAAGTGCCTGGGACCGCTCTCAAATAAAATGATATAATCAATTTCTGCCAACATTTGTTTTCGAGTAAAGAATGATCGTCTGCTAAACCG
Organism: Anastrepha fraterculus; assembly: GCA_037575425.1. NCBI lineage: Eukaryota > Metazoa > Arthropoda > Insecta > Diptera > Tephritidae > Anastrepha > Anastrepha fraterculus. Next base: position 586,580 of record JAYXIM010009871.1, read on the forward strand.
AAGCAAAGCTAATATCGGCAATCGCTCTGAAGCACACTGTGTTTAAAGGAAAACGAATGAGCTTGAGCGGAATTTCAAATGTATACATGCGCATATTTATACATACCCGGGGCTTCCCTTGGACTGATGTGGGGGTCAGCAAAGTGATGGATAGCCGAATGGCCTGCAGACATGTAGGTTAGCTGCGAATACTAAATAAGCAGTCCCGACGAAAAGCGGAAGAAATTGAGGGCATAGTTTAAAAGCTTATTCTGCTTGGTGAAAATTCTGTGCGAGTGGATACCGCGTAGAAACAAAACCCTAAAATGTATAACTGAAATCGAGCGGCTTCTTAGGTAGCGTCTGTCTCTATGTTAGAAGCGGCTGAATGACGACCTGACAGTAGGTCTAAAATGATATCCCTGAACAATAAATCATAACTGTAAGCACAACAAAAAGTTTGAAAGTTACGGTGTAGGGTATAAAAAGCCCAGTGCCGTCGGTATCCAACGACTTCAATGATACGATGGTGGAATGCACTTGGCTAACGTATCAAATAGTACTACAAGCAAAATCGATAGCCCGGTTATAAAGCATTTTCACCGAGGATCAAAGCTGGCTCGAACTCCAAAGAAGATATCTCCAACGGCGCGTGCTGCAAGATCAAGGTCATTCTCGCCCGCCCTAAATAAAAATACACCTCCGTTACAATCAGTTCAAACCAAAAGGGGCTACATATCTAAATTAGGAGAGAGCATAAATTGATGATATAAACTATAATATGAGACCCGCCTCATTCTCGCCCGCCCTAAATAAAAATACACCTCCGTTACAATCAGTTCAAACCAAAAGGGGCTACATATCTAAATTAGGAGAGAGCATAAATTGATGATATAAACGATAATATGAGACCTTCTTAGCGCTATTTCGAAGCTACACGCATGTGCTCAACAGAAAAACACAAAAGAAGAAAACAAGTTCGGGGTTCAATTATGAATATAGCTTTTATAAGTAGACTTCTAGCTGCAAGGCAGGAATGACAGATTTGCGACATACACATGCTCCACAAAGTCTGCGTTCACCCTACAATAACTTTTTAGTGAATGAAACACACAACCTGATCTTATAATTTTTATAAATTTGTATATATTTATATGTTTATTATACATATGTTTAAGTTTCAAAAACAAAAATAAATTTCAAGACTCCTCACATAAGTTTTTAGATAACGGTGAATAATGGCTGTAACAAGTAAATAAAGCGACCATAAAGTCTGCGTTCAGTCTTAAAGTCGAATACAAAAACATGATATGCTATATGCAAAAATTAAATCTAATATTAAGTTGGATATCCACGTTGCTTCAGGACTTCACTCAGCCTATTTGGCATTGAACTTACTAGTTTCTCTGTTCTTTGCTGTTATCTTCCTCCATTCTGCCTGCATGACACTCTCTCATGACAAAACCTCTTTACTAGTAATCACTTGCTGACGAATTCTTTTCTCCAATAGATTCCACAGATGCTCGATGGGGTTAAGATCTGGGGACTTTGGCGGTGTTTTAAGCTATTTTGGGGCGTTGTACAAGAGCCAAAGCTTAACGATCTCGGCTGTGTGCGTCGGGTCGTTATCTTGTTGAAACCAAAATGTTCTTGATAAGCCAAGATTTTCTACACTTTGCTTTAAATTCCGTTATAGTATGTTCAAGTATCCCCATTTATCCATCGTCGAATCAATAAATTCTAACTGACCCACCCCATTTGCCACCATGCAGCCCCAAACCATAACCCCGCCACCTCCGTGCTTAACCGTGCCAACAAGATTTTGCTTTTCAAGAGCAGTTCCAGGTTTTCGCCAAACAATTTGACGGTTTTTTATTCCGAATATACAAAATTTACTTTCGTCTGAAAATATTACTTTTTTCCAGAACTCGGGAGGCTTATTTATGTACTCATTAGCAAACTGAATGCGTTTACGTCTGTCACAAGGGAAATGAAAAGCTTTCTTCGGGCGGCTGTACCATGGTATTCAGCTTGACGTAGAAATTTCTGGCAGTTTCAGCGCAAATACTTTCTTTATATGTTTGATTTATGTTTTTAACTAATTTTGAGGATGTAATCCGGGGGTTAACCTTTGCCAAGTTGATTATAGAACGCTCTTCCCGGGTCGATAATTTTTTCGGACGCCCTGACCTGCGCTTAGATGTAAAAATTCCAGTTTGCCGAGAATTTGTTACAACTCGCTGAATAGAGGAATATGTTCTCCCAGCAGATTTTCCAATATTTCGGAAACTTTTTCCATCTTTCCACATTTTTATAATTATTTTCCTCTCAGAAACCCTTATTTCTTTTCCCTTTCCTTTCATGTTCTTTAATTATCTCCAGTTATAAATAAAATGTTCAACTAAGCTTTGTTAACATTCAGTCGAAGTAATGCGCAATAAAAATTAATATAAACAAGGAGAAATATCTTAAAATTAACGGTATCATTAAAATAATCAGGTTGAACGCAGACTTTTTGGTGCCACATTTACATGCTGCTGAAATTATTTTCCCGTTATCTAAAAAGTGAAGTGAGGAATCTTGTTTTTTTTTTTTGCCCTTAAAAGCTGGGAATGTAGTGAATAAACAAATTGTAAAGATTTCAATTTAAACATAATATTCTATTTTGTTTTTAATAAATTTAAGAAGGCTATTCGGGTGAACGCAGACTTTGTGGGGCTTGTGTATATACCCACCACTTGTCGCCATAAAGATAGATATAAGACACCACAAACAAAGCTAAGGGAAGAACAAGCGCGTAAAAAAAGTGCAGAAAATAGAGTGGAAGAGCGAAATTTAATTTTTAGGCTTATTCTAAGCGCTCACACAACTTACACAAACGACGCAAATGAGCAAGCACAACTACAACGCTTGAACAAAGCCTGCAACGCTGTGACGATCAGCAAAACCACCAATAGTTGCGGAAACCAGAATACGATACAGTTGAACTCAAAGGCGCCGTCCACAAAGCTAGACGACAATACCAAAGACGTAGCTGAACAGTTGAAAATGAAGGGTTACGGGAAATAAAAAAAATGCGCGAGCTCAAAAAGCGATTAAAAACAGCAAGTCTTCCTGCTTCAAGGAACTTTGTGACAAAGCTGATGTAAATCCGTGGTGGAGCGTATAAGTTGGTGATGTCTAAAATTAATGTCTGCAAAGTTAAAGCACGGAAAAACTAAACAAAAGATAAAGTTTCTGGAAAACAAAATAGCAAAAGGAATAAAACTAATCTAAAGAAGCATGGGATTGTATAAACGAATTGTCATATTTCGTACTCCAAGATTTAAGATATATGAAGTGAAGGCGGCAAAAGCAGAGTACTAAACCAGTGAATAAGTCTGCTAAGTTCTTTAGCCAATAGGCTCAGCTCGTCCGGCAATGTAGTACTATTACTCAACGGATGTGTGGTAGGACTAACTATAGTTAGAGCTGGAGGTGTTATTTAGTGGGTTGAAGTCCCACACTATTGTTGTAGGGATCTTTCGAGAATTTTCACACCTCACGCAAAATTGAGTAGCGTTGTCAAACTATGCACTTTTTATAACTTTAGCCAGGGATGTCATATCGGTAGAAGAAATATTAATTGGGTATTTTTTAAACAAAAGTTGAAAATTTTCAGTTTGCATACAACCATTGAGGTATACAAACGATGCGCTACCGAAGTTACATAGTATTCGTGCTCGTCCCATATCAAAATAAGCAGTTAGTATAAAATACATTAATAAGCAAAAAATCCAGAAAGTAAGATTTAAATGAAGGTATCCAAAATTTAAACACAAAAGTAATGAACACGGAAAACAGAATAAGAAATAGTACATAAAATATTACAGTTCTTGAATAAAACAAATAAGAGGGTAATAAGTGGAAAAAAAATAATTGTAAAACAACAAACACAGTAAGTTAAAGTAACTTTAAAATAAAAACAACGATAACGGTAAACGAAGATAACCTTTTTATCTTGTGGTAAATAAACATTCCCGAATATTAAGTTTTTCAGCAATTCGTAAATCTAACTTGCATTTTCCCACACTTGTGTAATGCAGTCACAATGGGTTTTTTGTTTTTTGTTTTTTTAATTGTTAACAAGCGAAATTTGCCACAAAGCTGAGTATAATTTATTAGTGACAATGCATTTGAACAAAAGCAACACAATGGAACTTTTTTCTGCGAACTTGTTCGCTTCGTATGCATTGTCATAAAAATGTGTCACAGAATTAATGCAAGTCTATGTATATTTACATGAACCAACAACTAGTCTTCAATACAAATGTACGAGAGGTGAGAAAAAAAAAAAGATGAATTTTGAAATTTCGCGGGCTACGTACATTCGACTTTCGATTATTATTTCTTTTTTATGTTAGTGCTCTCGTCTCGAAGATATGTTCAGGGTTTTAGCAATATAGCATGTTCAGTTTGTTCGAGTATTCGACGATTTTCTGCTATCGAAAAAATGGATCAAAGAAGTTGCATAAAATTTTGTGTATAAAAAGGAATGAAGTGCTCAAAAGCATTCGAAATGCTGACAGTGGCATACGGTGAGAGTACTCTCAGTCAAATAAATATTTACAAGTGGTACAAGCTTTTCATAGAAGGTCGAGAAGATGTGAATGACGACGCTCGTTGTGGACGCCCCAGCACATCCACCACCGATGAAAATGGAGAACGCCGAGTCACAATTAGCGAAGTTGCTGTGGATGTTGACATATTGGTGCAGCTCTCGTACATTTCTATTGAAGACTAGTTTTTGATTCTTGCAAATACATATATGTACTTAGACTTGCCATAAATTCTATGACATTTTACAAGGCATCCGATGAGAACAAATTCGTAGAAAAAAGTTCCGTTGTGTTGCTTTTGTTCAAATGCATTGTCTACTCATAAATTATACTCAGTTTCGTGGCAAATTTCGCTTGTTAACAATGAAAAACAAAGACATTGCAGACATTACGTAAGTGCATATTATTATTTTTATTATTTATATTTACTTATTTTTTTAACACACCCCGTATATGCTCTCATACGAAAAGTGCTATATAGTGCACATACGGTTTATGTCGGTATGTAAACGCTGAATAACTTTGTCATTAACTTACCGATCGACTTCAACATACATGTTTTCGATACGTCAATTCAGTACAATTTCAACCATGGATCCCTTTACACCGAAACAACCGAAATCGACGCTATAAAACCCGAAATTCTTGACAAGGTGATGACAAACGAAGAAAAAAGATCGCAGGTAATGATTGCTAATAAAGGTGCCACTTGATTGATATTGTATTCAAAAAATAATTTTAATAAATTGTAAATAACCAAACTAAATAAAAATACCTCACTTTTAAAAGACAGTTTTTTTTTTTTTCAAAGCTATTTAATATTTTCATACCATTATCTGTATCAAATAAGGTGTGACTATATTGGCGTAAGGTGAAATAAGAGTAGAAGAAGAAACTTTAATTAAAATTATTTCGTTTTAATCGAATTTATTTTAAAATAAATATTTATCAATATAATATGTAAATCGCAAAGTTTTTCCATTTTGTCAGTTATTATTGACGCCTTAGTCCTGGATGCCCGACATTTGGTGTCTCAGCCGTTCATCAGCTAAGGGATTGACAGTGCAGCCCAGTACTCAAACAAGTTCCTGGGTGCGTTCTCACATAACATGAGAGAGTTTCGCATCTAGTCATTTATGACATTACATTGTAGAACTTCATGCATGATGTTATAGTAGACGTCTGGGCAGGGAAGACGGTGCCATTTCCCGGGAAGAAAGTGGCGTCCGCCGTCTCTGCTGTGAGAGTGCCGGACTTTGGTAATTTTAAGAGCATTGTGTGCATTGTAGCTCTAGTGAGGGAGGTCTGGGACAGAGCTACGCTTGAAGCTGTGGACAAAAAGGGCCTGCCTCTGCATGCGCGTACCCACGTCTGGCTTCCCTCTGAACCTTCTGCTCTAGAGAAAATGGAGGAAATCCTCCGTTATTGCAACCCGAAACTTTTTAAATACAACTGGAATGAACTGATTCTGCTAAATGCAGAGTCTCTTGGGCCTACCGCCGAAACTAAAGGGGTCATCACCGATGGCTTCGAGATGGTAGTCCTAAAGGTCTACCAGACCAATGCCAAGGTGGATATTTCGGAGGTGTTAGGAGGGGATAGGTCCATTCCATGGGGATGTATGTGGAATCCGTCATGTCCGATATAAGTAGTGCTGACGACGCCCGCTCTCTAGTAGGGTCCTTCTTCAGTATAGGGCAACTGTTCGACAGGCCGGAGGAGGTTAGTCTTCTTGTCTCGGATAGTGAGGGCGCTGACCTCAGAGTAATGGATAAGATTATCGAAGATGAATATTCTTCAGATAAATCTTCAGTACTTTAAGGCAGCATCTGCTAATTTACTGCTGCACCTTGAGCAAGGTTGGATTGACGTAGTCGTGATCCAGGAGCTGTGGCTGAACAGTAGCGGTATTTCTGGAATCAAGACAGAAAACTACAGGTAAACCATGAAACTAAACCAAATAGATCCTCCTACTGGAAATTTAGGAGCATGGACTGGGACCTATACTGCAGAAACCTGCAGGACTTCCTTCCAGAAGAACCGCAAGAAAATTTAGGTCTTTCGGAAGAATTAAAGTTTATCCCTAACCTAGCTTCGTTATTCGTTCGATGTCATGATGTCGCAGGGGTAGGATGGACAAGACGCGTTCGAAACTGAAGCGTATTTCAGACCAATGATTTGTGTGCAACTGCTCGTAGCAGATTTTGTTCATTACAATATTTGACGTTTACGTGATACCCCACGTAAAGATTTGGTTTGTTCATGGTTGCGAAGGTTCTGGCAACAAATTCGATGGCAAACAGAACAAATTACATTGTTCCTACATGTTTTTACGTTAATCCGCGTCACTCCATTTGCAAGAGAACAGCTGCCCCGGGACTTCCAAAATCGATTGCGCATGAAGTATTGCGGAAGGATGTTAGATTTCACCCCTTCAAAATTAAAATCGTGCATTAGACAAACCTAACGCTTACAATTTACGTCAAATGTTTCCGAGACAGTGTTGGAGTGATTTCGTGCGGTAAATGCTATCTTTTAGAGTGATGAAACCCATTTTCATTTAAAGGAAGTGCAAATAACCAAAATTGCCGTTAGTGCTCACTTAAATACCGAATGGTTACTTAAGGACCAAACACACTAGTAAAACATCAACAGTCAATTCACAGTCTTAAAGTAACAGTTTGACGTATACATATATTTTTGCGCTTACATCATACATAAATATATAATAACTATAAATATATAATAACAAGATGACCCGGCGAAGTTTATTCCGCTATAGAGGCAATAAATAAGCAGATATAAGATTCTATTCAGTTCAGTTTTTTATTAGGAAATATAAATAAAAAAATCAAATATTTTAATGATTCTTTATTGCCCATGTGTTTCGGTGAATAGGTTGCACTCTTCACTTAAGCACCTTGTGATACACGACAAGGGGAAAACATGGATTTTCCAGACTCTGACCACAAACTTTCACGGGTTGGCCTTGTGATTTATTAATGGTCATGACGAATGCAAGCGGATCGGAAATTAAAGTATTTTAAACTCAAACAGTATCGATTGGGATCATCGGGATCCTCGGAATGACAACTTCCTCACCTTTGAATTTTCCTTTGAGTAGCATCGCGTAAATCACGTTGTTCATCAATTACTTAGGTACCACCAAACGCATACGTTGCACAGTTTTGGTTTGTTAAGGTTTCGAAGCATGATTACTATGAAGCCTTTCGGCGTAAATTGTGCGGTTGTAAGCCAGGATTCAATTGGATAGTTGGTGGCTTCACCTTCATTTGTTTCACAGTCAATAGATTTGTATAAATACATTGTTCGAATGATCTCATTCTGAATTATGTAAGTTAGGTCATCTACATCTTTATTCTTATCCGCTAAAATTGCTCGCTCACTCAACCATTCCTTATTTTTGTAGTTAATAATGATGTTTGGGAATCCTTTGCTTATAAACTCGTCTTTCGATGAGACAAAGTCACAGAAATTCTGAGGAAATGAAGCAACTTCTTTAACCTGATGTTGGAAACGATCGTCCGAGTCGCAGAACTTAATCACTTAATCATTCTTTTTTATAAGACCGTACAATTGTTGGCGTATGCCGTTGATATTTCCAAACTCGGACCTTAGTAAGCATATCAATTATTCCTACTCCGTGCTAAGTTTTGTAAGGCAGAATGCCTCTAATTTCTCCGATCCGCATACTTTTAAACATGCAGAAGTATGCTGTTTTTATATGGTGACCAAGTGTATTCATAAATGTTTCTCAAATTCGCCGTACCCTCCTATCCTTCTCGTACATTGCTCACAAAAGGAAACAAATTTGGAGCAGAGAGTGCTATAAGCCACAGACAATACAAGGCCAAAAAAACCGGCTATAAAAAAATTACAATATACATCTGAAAATGATTTTAAAAATTATTTTCGTGTGAGCAGGCGAATATTTGACAAAACATTATGGAAAGTTCCATACAAAAACAAGAAACAAAGATACATATATGTGTATATGTATACACACATATATTTCTATAAATTTATACAATCTATGTACATATGTACATATAAATTCCTCTTCGGAGGATTGTTATCTTGCTGCAATGGAGAGTAGCGTATGACCACTGCTTAGTGACGGCTACAGCAGGCGTCTGTCTTGTATCAAGCGGCTCGCGACAAAACCGAGTTGCCAGTGCTGGCTTGGTACTTTAAGCTAAGGTATTGAGGTTCCCGTGCCGAGAGCTGCATGGCTGGTAGTGCCTAAATAACCAGTTGTTAACGGTCGTTTCGATGTCTAAGCAAGGTCGGTTGTAGTAAATGCCTTATCGCAATATGTTACCTCTGCCGTGGCGGCCTATCCTCTTCCGTGCCTGCTCGTGAGACCAGAAAACTATGAACAAACATTTTTTATAAAAACAGAAAATACCACAACTAAGAGTGTACTTTTCACGCCTGGTGCACGGGATAGCATTGCTTTGCTGAAGCCCAGCCGTCTACAGCCAACCCAAAACACTCAAGAGAGGATTACTTATAGCGAGGTGGCCAGGGACCGGTCACCTCCAGGTACCCCTCGTAGACGCAAAATCCTATAGTGATAGGGAGGTTCTGGCCCATTTGAGTGCCGTTGAGGGACGGCTGTCAGGTATAGTAGTCGCATACCTCCTCCATCGCCTCAAGCTTCAAAACCCTGAAGTTCTTATGGACGATTGGTCTAGTTGGAGAAACCTCAAAAACAGCACTACAACCCTGCTGCTTATATCTGAAGAGGCCCCGGAAGTCCTCGAGAAAAAACAGCATAAGCTTCGCCTCAGGATAGCCAAAGTTAAGGTCTTCTCCTATTTCTCCGACGAAATAGGGAAAGCAACCAACCAACCTCCCGACGAACTGCGGCCGTCTGCGACAGATGCGCTTCCAGAGTATATGGGCTCCATGAATTCCTGAAAAGCCAGTGAAGACCATGGAGCTCGCTTAGGTGAGCTTCCCATAACAAAGAGTTAAGAGTTGCTCAGCCATGCTAGTCTAGCCACTGATAACATCTGTGTCATCCGCAGGAGAAAAGACATTGATTTCTACTTGATCCAAGAACCCTGAGTTCGACAGTCTAAGATAAGGGTATCTAGAGCAGACACTATGATATTTTCTATGTCCAGTCGGAAGGGCTAGTATCCTCGCTAGGAATACTACTAATGCCTTCTTGATTTCTCATTTCAACTCGCCAGGCGTAGAAGTGGTCCGGGTAGAACAATCCGTTGCTACTGAGGAAGTGGGGCATTTCTAGAAAAAAAGCCATCCTCTTTGGCTGTAACGCAAATGCCAGACATACCATTTGGGGAAACAGCGAGATTAACGACCCACGTTTGTATTCCCAGCATTGGAAACATCAAGTTGGGAGGATATTCTTCTTCCGTCTAATTCATCTGCCATTAGGGTGGATAATTGGAGGGTTTCTCCAAGAAACTGCTTTCGGACCACAGGTTGATTCTTCACAAAATTAATATCGCACCATATTTCCCCACAAGAACTCTAAAATAGTAACTGGTGCGACTGATAACAGACTGCCTTCAATATGGCTTATCCGGTATATTTTAGCAAACAAGACTTTCCCCCCTGGTAGAGTACGCCGCTGGCTAACTTGAAAAAAAGGTTATGAGGGTTTTCATTGAAAGCTACTAAATTTTTAATGATAAAACTTTAATGCCTACCGTTTTATTTTGAATTAATATAAAAAAGCCATTAAATATGTGAAACGTAACTTTTGGAAAGGGTTCGTGAATCCATTGAATCCGTGACGGACTAATGTTCGGGTTCGGAAGCTGACGTATAGTTCAACGCTGCAGTAATTTTTAAATATTTCCGTGGTTTTCTCGCTACCAACATTTTCATGGTTCTCCATAATAATAAATAAAAGGAAGGTTTTAAACACCAAAAGGAGAGCATAATCTCTGAGCTAACAGCTCGTTTCTCTCAATTTCAGGAACGTGTTATGCAGAGAATTGGTGAATTGACGGCAAGGTAAGCAAACTTAAATGAGTATGTAAAAATCATTAAAGTGAGAGTTCAAAGTGTGGAGAAAGAGTACAACATGATGTCGACGTGCTTAGTATGCAAGTCGACAAGTGTCAGAACGCTTTAGTGTCATCAGATCTCATTATAAGAGAAATTCCACTCATCAAAAATGAGAAATTGACTGATTGTTTCGCTCAACTCTGTCGCGCAGTTCAGCTAGTCACTCCACTTCTTCGTTCAATTTTCCGTGCCCGCAATAATATAGTAATAATAATAAGGGCAACAGTAAAGCAGCTCCTATCATCGTAAAACTTGACTGTGCCAGTGATCGCTCTGTATTATTTAGTACAGTGGCAAAGTTTTGCAAAAACAAAAAACAACTCGTGTCGTTGGTCAGGGTCCTGATGACAATATTTATTTAGATGAAAACTAACAAAGCGAAATCGCGAAGACATGCAGTGGCCACTGAACTTAAAAGACCAAAACGACTCACTTATAGAACGGATGTCCTCTACAACAAATTTAAAACTCTTCGAACAGCGACAAACAAAGCAATAAAAACTCAAAAGACTATATTTAACGACTGAAGTTTTAGTGCAGCGATTGGGTCAAAGTAATCATGGTAAAGAAAAGACCCAAGTCCTTAACGATGTAAACTTAAACAATACAAATAAACAGTTCCTTGATTTCTCGGATACTTTCGAGAAAATTAATTATAATCGTTATAGAACGTTTTTTCCAATCTTGGAAGCATTTCAAACAATCATTTTTTTTTATCTTGTTCCGCTCCTCCTTCGAAGCCGTCTTTATGTCGTCAATCGTATCGAAATTCGAATGTACGTAACCTGCGAAGTTTCAAAATTCGCGATACTTTTTGAACACACCTCGTACAACGTATACAATAAATAGCTCTTTAACAACAGCTGTCTTCCCCAACCGCTGGAAAAAAGCCAAAATACTACCCATTCTGAAATCAAATGGAGATTATAAACCTATAGCGATTCTACCTTATATATAATATCATCGTAGAGCGCTTAATGCATCAGCAAATTGACTTATTTCTATATATAAACTCCCTGGTAAGTCCGTACCAATCTGGCTTTAGGCGTAAAAAAAACTGTATCAGTGCGCTGTTTACCGTTTCAGATGATGTTCGAATAAATATTGACAATAAATGTCTAACCTTACTAACTCTTCTTGGCCATTCCAAGGCTTTTGACACGGTCAATCTCAAGCTAATGTGTCCGAAGTTAAAGAATTTGTTCCACTTTTTATCCGCGCCGGTAAACCCAATCAGCTCATATATCTTTGGTCGATCGCAAGCAGTCAGCATAGGCAACACAAGGTCTAACTATCTCTGCATATCTAGAGGAGTCCCGCTCGATTCTTGGTCCCCTGCTGTTTGTTTTGTACATAAACGATCTGCCTAAGGTGCTGAAGCACAATTAAATGCAGATATACGCTGATGACGTTCAATTGCACTTGAGCTCCCCTATTCACTCATTAAAGCTTTGTATACATCACCTCATCAGGGACTTAAGATTTAGTTAACGAGTGGGCAAGTAGCAATGGTCTGGTCTTGAATGCAAATAAGTCGCAATGTACTGCTATTTTTAAAATGTTTTTTGACATCAATGTTTATTACAAAATTATATTAGACAGATCGAAGATACCGTATTTCGATGTAGCTAAGAGCCTAGGTGTACGATTCAACAGTACACTAACGTAGGATAATCATATTTATAGTACAAAAAGTATACGGAATGCTGAGATCTTTATGGTTAACACAGCACCTAACACCAATGCCCACAATACTGCTCATCTCGAAATCTTATTTGCTACCAACGATGTTGTACATTTGTGAACTCTATGCTACCACTGATAGTCAATGCAATAAAAAAATCAATGTGATTTACAATAACATTGCCAGGTATATATAATATATAGCAGAAATCGCTATGATCACATCTCTCTATGGGCTCGCAAGATAACCTCGCTATCAATCGACGATATGTTGAAGTTCAAGTGTCTTATAATGCTTCACAAAATCATAGTCTCTGAAGAGCATCCTCATCTCAAAAGTCGTCTTCAAATTACTCAATCGTCACGATTACAACAGCTTCTGCACCTGAAATTTACGTCGATAAAATCTGAACGTCAATTTTTCGTCAATACCGTCCGCCTATGGAACAAGCTACCCCTTAAGCTCAGGACTACTAAAGATACAAGGTGAAGTCCAATATAAACAAGACTGGCGTCTTAAAAATGTTTTTGATGGCACCATCTTTTTAATGAGTTAGTGCTTTGGAAGCTACATCCCTAGCTGACTTCCAGTGACATGGTGACTTGGTGACATTCGGTTCAGTGGAAGCGAAGTTATTGCGTCTAAAGTGTCAGTATGTTTGTGTCATCGGTACAAAAATGAGTTTCGAACAAAACAAATTTTCCTTTTAAAATCGGTAAAACGTTTACCGAAACATTTGAATTGATGAAAAAAGTTTATGGCGATGATTGTCTATCTCGTGTCAGAGTTCATGAGTGGCTTACACATCTCAGGGATGCCTCTGAAGACATTAATGACAATGAACATACATACATAAATTGATCAACAATGAACCGAAACCATCGTTGAAATTCACGGAATCGGGGTTTAATATCTCCAAAACATCAACTTATAGCATTTAAACTGATTATTTATGCTTACGAAAACTCTGTGCATTCTCCACAAGTTAACTGAGGACCAAAAATTGCTCAGAATTCAACATTCGAAAGACCTCATTAAAGAGACGATAAAAGACCAGGACTTCCTTTACAACATTGTAACTGGTGATGAAA